>CP025657.1:11754593-11850493 GCA_003576665.1 Ipomoea trifida
ACCAAGTCATAAAGCATATACGTACATAATATTTTTAGTCCACAAAATAAAGTAGCAATTCATACCATGTTTATACACCAACACCTTTGCTACTGCCTTCGTGAGTCCATACCGCTGCCACCTTTCTCCAAACATTTTTCTTTCAAAATAAATACCAAAATGAGAGGGTACAACTCTTCCCCCTATTTGGTAGCATCCCAAATGTTCTTGATGATGACGTGTTCACCTCGTTGCGCCGAACGAATTTCCTTGTTCACCACCATCAATTCTTCCATGTTCTTGGTCAAGGAAACATTCATAGCTTTTATCAAAGCTAGCTCTTCCTTAATTGCTGCAGTTTCTGCTACGTTGGTGTGCACGGCCTCTTTGAGTTTGAGAACTTCATTTGTCATGTGGCACACAATTCTCTCCGTTTGAATCTTGTGTTGAATGTTCTCACGATGATGTGATCTAGCAAGCTCCTCGGCTACTTCCCTTTCCTTGGCAAGTGCTTCTAACAATTCATTAATGAATTTGTTAAGGTAAGATTTTGCAAATGGATTTACCTCACCGATTTGTGCTTCCAACTTTGCAAAATTATCAAGAAAAGCTTGATAATTTATAGCTTTATTGGTTGAGTTGATTGCTTCCTTCAAATCGTTCAAAGCTCTCAAAATTTGAGCACTTCCAGCGCCATCATCATTCGAATTTTCCTTAGAAAATTCATTCTGGTCATCCTGGTGGTCGTCCTGTGGGTCATCCTGTCCAGCAGCCAAGTTTTCATCACTACTTGTGACCTCAATTGGAATGGTATGTGGCTCATCTCCTCCAGATTGGTTCACCTGTACTGCCACTTCAATGCCATTAGCTTGGTTTCCTTCATTAGCCCTCACAACATCATCTTGTTGTGCCTCAAAAACAGCATGAAAGTCACCCACAAAACTGTCATTTTGTTCTTCTTCTTGTTCTGCCACTGCCACCTCAACACTTTCAGCCACATTATCACCTTCAACCTCAACATTTTCAATCACAATTTCTTCTACTCTTTCGGCCACATTTGCTTGTTCTCCAATACCACTTGTTGCCATATTTTCTTGCACTTGTTGATCCTCAACAATATCCTCAACTCTTTCAACTCTTTCGGCCACCACTTGTTCAACCCGAATATTTTCTTCAACCTCAATTCTCTCGGCCACTTCATAATTTTCTTCCCCCTCAATTTCTTCCTCAACCTCACAGTCACCCTCACTCTCATTTTCATCTCTTTTTCCTTCCCCCTCACAACCATGACTCTCATTATTTTGACACTCCACACTTCCACAAACACGGTCACTCCCTCCAATGTTACCACTCATTTCCTCTAAGGCCTCAATTGCCTCCATTTCTTCTCGAGTAACATTTTCATTGCTAACCTCTTTTTCTTTTGAAGTCCTAACCTTCTTAAACACTCTATTCAAAGGAACTTCATAAGTGTGGTCATCTTCATCAACGGGTCTCTTCATGTTCACCCTAAACAAATACTTGCAAGCAAGTATCGGTTTTATCTCACCCATTTTCACTCCCTTCTTTCTCAAAAACTCTCCGATCAACATCCCGTAACCCGGTTTCTCGGTCTTATTCACCATGCTCTTAAGCCTATTAAAAATAATCTCACTCCAATCCACTTTGACACCATTAAACACGGCATGCATAATACAAGCAATTTGCAAGGTGATTCGGTCAAAACCTCCTAACTTGCTCAACAAACACTTAGCAATTATTTCACCCAACTTAGCAAATTCTAACTTAAAATCCTTCCTATATCCAGGAAATTTGGGCACGGCATCTCCCTCATTCATTCGAACAACACGCCAGAAATCATCCTTATCATAAAAATACCCTTCAAAGCTTGTAACTTCATCAGATAAAGCAAATAGGCATTTTATATCACTTTGTTTCACAGACACAGATTTTCCATACATACGGCAGACAATAGCATCATTTTTCAACTTGGCATGCTCAAAGAAACTACACACGGCATCATCAAAAATACCAACGAATTGATATTTGCATACCTTCAGCAGTTCAGACTTCTCTAATCCTTCAATAATCTCTTGAGCAAGCTTTTTGTCAATGGCCGCATTCACCAAGTCGACGGGTTCGAACAAGTGCCCGGTCTCAATCTTCTTAGTAGAAACCGTGGGTGGGGTTCTCTTAGAGGTTTTTCGGGTAGTAGGTGCCATTTTTGGGGGTATTTCGGAATGGGTAGGAGTAGAAACTTGATTTTGAGAAGCTTTGGTGTTCTCGGCTATGGAGTTGCGTCGAAACAGAAAAGAGAAAGGGGATGGGTCTCCAAAATCTGATTTCAATATTTGGGGAATCCGAAAAGGTGCCTCCCTTTTTAATGGGTTTTGAGGGTTCAAAAGTCAGAAATACCCTTAATGAAATAATAGTGGTCTTTTTATGCTTGAGGGTAATTCGGTCAACTCAAAGGGTATTTGGGTAAAAACGGTAGCTTCTGCTCAAGAATATCCCTGATGAAATAGATCCATGCAAAAATAGATACATGCAAAAATATTTTCGAATAGGGATGAATAATATAAAAATATGAGACACGTAAAAAATCATATAAAATCAAATAGCAAGTCTCACACGTAATCATGAGCTAAAAATAATACAAGTTTGAAAACAATGCTGACATATAACAGGTGTAAGTCTTAAAATCTTTTAACTTTCTCTAGAGTGCCTGTGAGTGACAAGTAAGACTCTAGTTTCTTACATTTGTTACTCTAGCTACTCTAGTAAAAGTAAAAGATGGTAAAAACTTGACACATATGCTCACCTATCAAAATACATGCAAAGATATAGCCTTACAAGACAAGATAAATTAAATGTCAAAGATATCACCAAAGATTTTCTACAGTACTTTGACTAAAAGCATGTGAACACTTGAAAATAAATGCACAAGGATGGGAAAAACGTAACATGCATCATCTGAAAAACAAAAACACATTGTGCACATATTGTACGTAAATATGCATTTCGAAAGATTTAAAGCACAATTTGTGCAATATTTTGCACAAATTATCATGCACGCACATAATCACGTATTTTAGCAATTAAACACAAATTAAAGCACAAAATCATGCAATTGGCAATTTTAACACACATACGCATATAGGCACACAACAATTAAAATAAGGCACATTAAAAACATAATTAAAAAAAAATTGAGCTTAAGGATAGGAAAGTGATACTTAGCTCATTTCGATCATGCCCATTTCATGCCTTAAAGTTGCAAATCGAGATTCACACAACGGTTTTGTGAGAATGTCGGCAATTTGGTTCTCCGTGGGAATATGATCAATTCTAAAATCCTTCTTCTCAACGTGGTCTCGAATAAAATGATGTCGTACGTCGATGTGTTTTGTCCGTGAGTGAAGCACAGGATTTTGAGAAATCGCAATTGCGCTAGTATTGTCACAGAAAATACTAACGTCCTCGCAATTTATACCGTAATCTTTCAACTGTTGCTTCATCCACAAAATTTGCGAGCAACAACTCCCTGCTGCGATATATTCGGCTTCGGCAGTGCTTGTAGCAATGGAGTTTTGTTTCTTGCTAAACCATGAAACTAATCTTCCCCCTAAGAACTGGCACGTTCCGGAGGTGCTTTTACGATCAATTTTGCAACCTGCAAAATCTGCATCTGAATATCCGGTTAGTTCAAAATTACCTTCTTTTGGATACCATAATCCAACATTGATTGTTCCCTTAAGATAACGAATAATCTTCTTCGTGGCAAGTAGATGACTTTCTTTCGGCTTAGATTGGAATCTAGCACATACACCCACTGAGTAAGATATGTCGGGTCTACTCGCAGTGAGGTATAGCAAGGATCCAATCATTCCTCGATACACCGTTTGATCTACGTCATTTCCTTCGTCATCTTTGTCTATTCGTTGTGCAGTGCTCATAGGAATTTTCACTGAGCTTTTTCCTTCCAATCCAAATTTCTT
Source organism: Ipomoea trifida (assembly GCA_003576665.1). Classification (NCBI taxonomy): domain Eukaryota; kingdom Viridiplantae; phylum Streptophyta; class Magnoliopsida; order Solanales; family Convolvulaceae; genus Ipomoea; species Ipomoea trifida. The sequence goes on from CP025657.1 coordinate 11,758,571, forward strand.
GATAAGATCTTTTGTGTATTTGGCCTGATTGATAAAGATTCCTTCCTTCAATTGTTTGACTTGTAGTCCAAGGAAGTAGTTCAATTCGCCCATCATGCTCATTTCGAATCTGTTCTGCATTAACTTAGAAAATTTCTCGCACAAGGTTTTATCAGTACTTCCAAAAATAATATCATCAACATAAATTTGTACTAATAAAATATGATCATTTTCTTGAATTCTAAATAAGGTTTTGTCAACAAGGCCTTTGGTAAAACCACAACTAATTAAGAACGTTGACAGTGTATCATACCAAGCTCGAGGTGCTTGTTTTAAACCATACAACGCCTTCTTTAGTTTATAGACCTTATCAACATTACCTTGTACCTCAAATCCGGGTGGTTGCTCAACGTAAACTTCTTCTTCAAGTAAGCCGTTAAGAAATGCACTTTTCACGTCCATTTGATAAACCGTGAAATTCTTGTATGCTGCGTAGGCTAAGAATATTCGTATTGCTTCAAGTCGTGCAACCGGGGCAAACGTTTCATCAAAATCTATTCCTTCTTCTTGTGAGTAGCCCTTTGCAACTAGCCTCGCTTTATTCCTAACAATGATTCCATCTTCATTCGCTTTGTTCCTAAAGACCCATTTTGTACCTATCACATTGTAATTTTCTGGTCTAGGAACAAGCTCCCACACGTCATTTCTCTTGAATTGATTTAGCTCCTCTTGCATGGCCTCAATCCAGCTTGGATCACTTAGAGCTTCGTCAATTTCCTTTGGCTCGATTTGAGATAGAAAGCATGCGAATAGAGTATCTCGTGTTGCGGATCTTGTTTTCACGCCGTCTTGTACTCTTCCAATCACGAGATCTTGAGGGTGATTTCTAAGCCATCTTAGATCTCGTCATCCTGATTGTCATCCTCAGGGTCATCCTGTTCCTCATCCTGCTCCCTTGCAACTTCATTCGTATTTCTTATGTTTATCACGCCTTGATGGTCAATCTTAGAATTATCTAATTCTAGATCACTTAAACCCTGCAAGATTTCATCCTCAAAAATTTCATTAGTGGTAATTAAATTATCTTGAACATTTTTACCACTTTTCGAAACATCTGCTTCTTTGATTTTCGCCGATTCATCGAACACAACATGGATTGATTCTTCTACCACCATTGTTGATTTATTTAATACTCTGAATGCTCTGCTGGTAGATGAATAACCTAAAAATATTGCTTCATCTGCACGCTCATCAAATGTTTTTAGATGTGTTTTTCCATTAACAAGAACAAAACATTTGCAACCAAATGAATGAAAATAACTAAGGTTAGGTTTCCTCCCTTTCCATAATTCATATGGTGTTTTGTTGTGCAGCTTGTGAATCGTGCTTCTATTTTGCGTGTAACAAGCAGTGTTGATTGCTTCAGCCCAAAAGCGTTTTGGTAGATCAGCTGCTGATATCATGACTCTTGCGGCTTCTTTAAGCGTCCTGTTTCTTCTTTCGGCTACACCGTTTTGTTGTGGCATCCTAGCAGCTGACAATTGATGCAAAATTCCTTGGGAATTGCAATAGGCTTGAATTACACTATTCACAAACTCCGTTCCTCTATCTGTACGGATTTTTGCTATTTTGAGCTCCTTTTCGGTTTGCAGTTGTTTCAACAGTTCTGGTAGCTTTTGTTCCACTTCATTCTTCTTGTTGAGAAATATCGTCCATGTGTACCTGGAAAAATCATCAACAACAACAAGAGTATATTTCTTACCACTCATACTTACTGGGTCTACTGGACCGAAGAGATCCATATGTAGTAGACTGAGCGGTCTTGTGCTTGATTCATGAGTCTTGGATTTGAACGATGATTTGATTTGCTTTCCTTTCTGACACGCATCACAGATTTGATCTTTCTTGTATGTGATGTTGGGTAGGCCTTTGACTAGATTCTTCGTTGCTAACTTGTTGATAGTCTTGAAGTTTAAATGGTTCAACTTCTTGTGCCATTCCCAGCTTGTAGTGCTCGAGTTGTTTGCCACCAAGCAAACAGAATCTTTTGTAGTGCTCCAATCTACAACATACATGTTCCTTTTTCTCGTTCCTTCAAGTACGATTTCGCCGGTTGACTCGTTCTTCACTTGGCATTTGTTTTTGCAGAATTCTACGAGGTATCCCTTGTCACAAAATTGACTTGTGCTGAACAAATTGAATTTTAGCCCTTCCACGTAGGATACGTTTTCAATTTTCAGTCCGTTCCGCATTATTGTACCTACACCTTTTGTTTTGCTGTATCGATCGTTTCCAACTAATACGACTTTTGGTTCTTCGATAGTTTTAAAATCTATAAGACTAGATTTATTTTCGGTCATGTGTCGTGAACACCCACTATCGAAGTACCAAACTTCCTGCAATCAATTAAAACAATTTTTAGGTACCCAGTTTTGCTTGGGTCCTCGGGGGTTAGTACTTTTTGGTACCCAAATCCACCTAGATCTCACCGATCCAAGATTAGGTGATTTGTAACCATTATCAACATTATAATCATGCCTAATTTTTGAAATCATTTTTGGTGCACGGTTTTGAAAATTTACTCTACTATATGGCACCTGGGAAATATATTGTTTGAACCTATTAAATCTTGGTCTAGTCCAAGGTTTAATATTTTCAACGCAATATGACTCTGTAGGAGAAAATCTCCTAGCTCCACAATTTGGATATTTTCCCATTTTTCAATGTGGTCTTTTTGCACTTAACTCATTGGTGTATCTCTTTGAATAATTAAATCCATGCCTTTTAATAGACTGATTTGGCGAAATATTATTTCTATGGGGCTTCGGCCGTACAGTGCTATTATTGGCTTTTGTGTGATACCCAAATCCTTGTCTCATTGTGCTATCTTGACTCTTAACAAATTTTACCACTTGGACTTTATTATTTAAAGTAGTAGTAGAACCGGTCAACATCTGAGAGGTTTGAGAACACGACGGATCATAACCGAGACCGGTTTTATCTTTGGCGATTTTTGCATATTTACCATTTTGTCCATTATTTTAGACGAATAGTAAATGATGCAATAACCTCCCTTAGGTTGTGTTCTCGAACTTCCCTTGATTTACACTCTTCTTGAAGACGAATAATTTCGGCATTCAAGTTTCTCGCCTCAAGTAGAGCATTTTGCAATTTCGTATTTATTTCTTCTTTTTCAAGAATTAATAAATTATTGCGCTCTTCGATTTGAGAATAAGTGTCCATAAAGGTTTGACAATCTCTCATTAAAAGAGAGATAGACTCTTGCGAAAATGAAGTACTTGCAGAATCAAAAGTTTTAGATGTTACCTCATCTTCTTCAGTATCATGCGCCATTAAGCATTCCTCTTGGTAGTTTGACTCGCTGGATGTACTCATGCAAAATAGTGCAGTGTCTTCATTTGAACTATCACTTTCATCACTAGTAGAATCTTCTGACTCACTCATTTCAAGTGGGTCACTTACAAGAGCTTTCCTTTTGTCCTTCTTGAACTTTCTTTCTTTGCCTTTCACTCCTTCCTGTGAATTTTCAAATTGATTTTTGCTTACCTTGGGATAGGGACATTCAGCCATAAAATGTCCTGGCCTTTTACAGTTGAAGCATAAGTTCGAATCATTTGGTGATTCCATCCTTGGCCTTCTTGTCGAGTTTGCTTGAGGAAATTTGTTGTTCTTCTTCCTCATGAATTTCTTGAATTTCCTAACAAACAGAGAAAAATTTTCGTCAGATAATAAATCACTATTTTCTACTGACCTTGACGCGGATGGTTGTTCGGCAACTAGCGCGTTGTTTCGTTCTTCGCGTTCTTCCTCCGTCCTTGACTTCATCTCGAACTCATAAGCTTTTAGATCACTAAAAAGCTTGTCGGTTGTTAGCTTCTTGAGATCCCTATGGTCACGCATCGCGGTAACCTTCATGTCCCAACTTGACGGTAGTCCTCGGAGTATTTTGAGCGATATCTCCTTTTGATCAATCTCTTTGTCTAGATCGACAATTTCTCCCAAGATTTTAATAAATCTAGCTTCCATATCTGCAATGGTCTCGCCACTTTGCATCTTGAAGTCTTCGAATTTCTTTAGTGCAATTGTGAGCTTATTTTCCTTCTCCTGTTCATCTCCTACACCTATTTTGGTGAGAACCTCCCATACTTCTTTCGCCGTTTTGCATTTTCGGACCTTCGGGAAAGTTGCGTCATCAATAGCTTTGAACAAAATATCCTTGGCAATATTATCCAAGTTATTTCGTATTCTATCCTCTGGAGTCCATTCAACTTTTGGTTTTGAGATGTAAGATGGTGTAGTGCTTGATTGTTCTGCTGATGGATTGACTTTGAGAATTTTAATTGGACCATCAGAAATCACTTCCCACATCTCATCATGTAAAGCAGATAAATGGACCTGCATGCGAATTTTCCAATCATCAAATTTATCAAGTGAAAATAATAAGTTCTGAGCTAAGTCTTCTTCATCTTGAAGTTTTGAGATCTGTCTAGCAGTCAAATTTTGACTCAAATAGACAACCGCTCTGATACCACTTGTTGGTCCCGATAGGGTGGGAAAAGTCTAGAGGGGGGGTGAATAGACTTTTCAGCAAATTCAAAAAATTATAACACTTTGGTAATTTCAACTCTAGGTAGCAAGCATAAAGCAAATAACAACTTAGAGTTCGCAGCGGAATATCAGTACGTAAAGTGCTATAAAAAACTTGATCAGATATGAAGAGATATATCACATGCAAAAGCAAACCCAGATGATAAATAAAGAATGAATAGTAAATGGGTTTGAAAGAATCAGGATGAATTCCTTACTAAAAAGATGAATAGTAAAGTGAATAGTAAGGAATAGTGTGTGAATAGTGCATGAATAGTAAACAAGCTCTAGGAAATTGAAATGATCAGAACATGCACTTTGACTATGAAGACTTGTAATAAAATATGCAATGTAAAGCTATGCATGCACACGTATGCACTACTACAAAAATAACATATAACGTCGAAGATATAACGTCGGTTTTGTTAAAACCGACGTCAAAAATATTAAATAAATTTATAATTTAAAAAAAATATTTTTAACGTCGGTTTTTTTAAAAAACCAACGTCGTTAGTATTTACGATTTTGGTTTTTTAATAATACAACGTCGGTTTTGTAAAAAACCGACGTTGTAAATATATGAAACTTTTTTATTTTTATTTTTTATTACTTTAAAATTTTTTAATTAAAGGAAACGACGTCGGTTTTTCAAAAAAACCGACGCCATTTCTGTTTTAAAAAAAAAACATACAATGTCGGTTATATGAAATAACCGACATGATTTTTTTAATTAAAATATTTATGTTCCAGGCGCGGGATGCGCCAGATCAGATAAAAAGTTTGAATGCAGCTTTCATGGGTTTGTAAGCTATCTTCCTTCTCCTTTATATTTTAAATATATCCATTCTCTGATGAGTCTGATCTTTTTCTTATTTTCTTATATTTTATTTGTTCTCGATATGATCCATCCTTATTTCTCACTCATCTTCATTATGTGTTCATTTTTTCCAGCAACAACCAGTTCCTTGGATGCAGCTAGAGCTCTCATCTACCACTTCGGCGAAATAGCAGATGGAGAAGAGCTCTCATCTACCGGCCACTTCGTCTCTCTCTCGCCGGCGTTGACGGCGATGATCGGCTGGCTTCTCATCTCCAACTCCATCGTCGGAAATTTATAACAGATGGTGGAAATCTTTGACGCGGTTGGATCTCCTCCGACTTATGTGCGGGTATGTGCGGTGACTGGCAACCCAGTAGAGATGCGGCTATTTGGTTGGACAACGGCGAGAGTCAAGAAAGAGAACATGGCGGTGGGTTTCAACATACATCATCCTGGTGTTGTAGGCTTGTAGCTGTGCATTTCACAGTTTTAACTTTCTTATTTTTTTTTTATTTCTGCTTTCATAGATTTCGATCTACATTATTTCTTTTTGTTTGAGTGCATTCTAATAAATTATTGCTCCAATTGCCAAATAGTTCTAGATATTCTACCACTTTTTCATTCACAGATTTCTACGCCATATCCATGTTGCGAACATATTTTTTTTAAAATAAAATTTGATACAACGTCGGTTTTTAGCCAAAACCGACGTTGTATCTATATTTTATTTAAAAAAAACAGATACGACGTCGGTTTTATCTAAAAACCGACGTCATATCTCTCTCTTTTTTAAAAATTAACTATACGACGTTGGTTTTTTGCTAAAAACCGACGTCGTATGTATTTATTTAAAATTTTAAAAAAAATATACGACGTCGGTTTTAAAAAACCGACGTCGTATTATTTATTTATAACGTCTGCTAGATATACGTCGAAAAATAACCGACGTCGTATGTCCAAAATAACCGACGTTAAAAGGGTTTTTTGTAGTAGTGATGCCTTGCAACACCCAGATAAATATATCAGATAGTGGGTTAGTATGAGATATGCATGCAAGAATAAATATGGTGCAAGCAAAGTAAAGAGACAGAGAGATTTATAGTGGTTCGGAGATGGTGTAATTCTCCTACTCCACTTCTTCCTTCACTCCAAGGAAGATTTCCACTATCTTCAATCAACCAGATACAAATAGTGGATCAGTGCCCTTCTAGCATCTGCTACTCCGAATGTTCTTTGCCTACAGCAACACTCAAACCCGAACGTCTTGCACCCAGCTACGTTCACGACGTCTTGCACCCAGCTACGCTCTTCAACCAAGCGTTTTGCACCCAGCTACACTTAGTCTTCACGAGTGTTCTGCACAAAGCCGCACTCCTCCGAGTATCCCGCACAATGCTATACTCTCGAGCTTTTCTCCCGAGCGTTTCCCTACGCTCCCGAGCGTCTCACACAAAGCCACGCTCCTTCCGAGTGCCTCGCACTCAACTCCGGATTTCACAAGCCGCACCTGCTACTCTCCTTTCCTCTACTCACAGTAGATATGGTTTTACAAAGAAATATTTTTCTTCTTCTCTCTCAGACTTGAATATTTCTATTCAGCTCAATACTTGCACTCTTCAATTTTTCTTCTCTCTTTTTCGAAATAATAGCTCACTTTTTAGCACACACTCAATTTTTCTTCTTTTTTTAAATGATATCTCAGATACGTAAGTAGATGAGTGATTTAAGAGAGGTGAGAGAGGTGCTTGTCTTCAAGTCTTGCATGGGTATTTATAGCTTGAAGAAGCTATCTACCCGTTGTAGATCTTCAAATCTTGATCGTCCATTTTGAATCTTGAAATAATTTGCCAACTTGTTCTGAAGCTCTTCATGGCCTTTGTCAGATGAATTTGAAAATTGGCCTATGTCATTACTCCTCTTGTAAGAAGCCCATTCGTCCAATTGCACTCTTCAGATCTTGAATTTAATTTCCTTATCAAGATGGCCTCCAATTTTGACTTTTCAAGTGTGAATACTTGACTTTGCAATTTCTTCTTCTGAAATGTCAAGTTGATCTCTCCAAAATATTTCCTCCGGTGACTCTTGCTTGAGCATAAATTATATCACCGAAAATTCACCGACACCTCCAAATTGGTCTTCAACAGATTAATTCGAAATATGCCTCCAAAAATTAATTTTGGATTTTCGAATTATTATCCCAAAGTTATATTTAATTTTGGCTCCAATCTCAGTCCAAAAATTTACTTTTGGATAAAATTTATGTTACCAAAAATTAAATTTTCACTTAGGAATTTTATCTCCAAGATTTGAATTTTACTTTGTATTTTTCGCTGATTTTTGCTCCCAGGGACGTCAACTTCCAGCAGCTATTCCAGTGTGTATTCTGGACCAGAGTGTCATCCTCTTGGTCATCCTCCCTGCTTAAAATAAATTCTGGACCAGAGTGTCATCCTCCCTGCTTAAAATAAATTCCACTCAGTAGGATTCAAACACTGTACATTCTGGTTCATGCTATGTACTCTGACCATTGCTCCATATTAACTCCTTGGTTAATATTCTTCTCAAATCTCTTTTATTCCCAGAATGGTCTTAGTAGCATTTTCTCCTTCTTGCATAAATAAATTCGAACCAGCTTTACTCATCTGAAAGTCGTCCTTCTTCCCTTGTTGAGTCATCCTCATATTCTCCAAATAAAATGTTGATCCTAGGTTTTGAACCAAAGCTCTTTGGCTTGTGCTGTGCGCTCCTTGTCCAATCTTCCATATCATCTTTTGATGACTTTCACAGCTTATAATTAATAAATAACAATATGCTGACTAAGTCTAATTCTCCTCAATTTCGTATGACTTTGACTTTAGACTTGGACCTTTGGAGATATTACACTAGACTCAAAATAAAATAAGGGAACTAATAAAAATTACAATTTGTATCATCAAAACTATTACATTTTATTCCTAACACACACATCATAGTGAAAGAGACAACTGTCACCAAACGCCTTCCATAACGAGGAATCACCCATGGTGTAACAAAACAAATGATTGCAAACCCAACCAAACTACCTATAGCCACAGCTAAAAAGGAGGAACCATCCCATACCTCAAACGACTGTAAAAATAAAGGTCCTATAAAAACTAATGGTGCTAACATAATGTACTGGGGAAGCATACTCATACGTATCCTAAACAACTAGAACTGATTTATTGCGCGCGATATTACCCTACGAAGAGACATATGTGATCCATAAGTATATCTATCTATTCCCCACATTCCTATAAACATGGATATTAAAAAAACTAAAGACCCAAAAATAACTAAAATATAAATATCTATCCGCCACGAAAGTGTACAAAAACTAAATAATTTGCTAAATTACTCAAAAAAAACCCCGAATAAACTACAAAAATCAAATATACCATCTAACGTATCACTTTCATCCGCTGGGGCTATTTGAAGTAGAAGTGCCGGGATGACCTACATAAGTTGAATGTGTGCAATTAGTATATAGACAAAAAGTTGACCAAAACAAGTGTTAAATAACTAAATTAAATTGAAAATTCAAATAGTTTTACCTCGCGGATAAATCCATTACCAAGTCCGATGAAGAAGTACATGAATCCATGCACCACATGAATTAAAACCTGTGCGCACACAATCGACCCGCTCACTATGAACATGGACCCAAAGACTAAGTTCATCCAAGCAAATTGTAGTCTTTGGCCCAACAATATGTCGCAACATACCCCAAAGGGCATGAATAAAAACAACCACAACACCAAACTATCTGTGTATTCACAGAAGTTTGATGTGATGGCCGTGTTGTAGCTATAGTAAGTAAGCCTCTGGAGAAAGGCTATATAGATACTGTGGCATATTGATTAGTCCACCTACAAATAAAAAAATAATCACAATTAGATGATTCAGTTTTATATAAGCACATAAAATCAATATTAAAATTTACAATAAAATACATTTGAAGTGACTTACTCAAAAACTGCATGGAGTAACCATACATTATAGCAGCAATCGCGACAAAAACTCTAAAGCCAAACCTGTTTCTCAATCTAAATTTGGAAGAATAAAAAAAAGATAGTAATGAGTTGGTATTAGTAAAAAATTAATCAAAAAGTATTATATAGAATATGATATACGAAATATAAAATGGGAAGACCTTACCTCTTGTGTGGGGTGAAAATAATGTTGTAGTTGATTGATCAGATATTGCGTCCATGGAATCTGCAAAAATAAATAATTAATAAAGAGAAATTTGAAAGTTGGCAGCTGACAAATTGTTAAAAATAATTTTAATTATTAAAATAAAACTTTTAACATTTTCCGAGGTGGTGGGTTCGAGCCTCAGACCTCAGTGGAGGCAATACTAGCTCTTGTGCTTCAATATGTTGAGAAAGTAGTTATGAACAGATACTGCATTGTAATAGAGTTAGTAGTATTAAAAAAAATAATAAAACTTTTAGCATCATTGACGTAACAAGAGATGCCAAATTGCCAAAGTCAAATAAAAAATTACATAAACATATACAATGTTTAAGTGCTTAGTGTTTACTGCCTATTGTGAAATGCCAATTCAAATTGCCAATAGCCAAAGTCAAAAACCAAAATGTGATAGTGTGATACTGCCCACTGCCAAATTCCAAAGACCAAACTCACAACTCACAAACATATAACATATTACAAAAGCAGTCCATGTCCAACACTCCAACACCAACCGTCAACACACATTAATTTAAAACAAAATGGCAAACAAACTACAAAAACAGTCCATGAATGTTTGAAGAACATTCTGCCAAGTCCATGAAAGATTGAAAAACAGTCCATAAAAGTGTTAAGATTCAAATATTTTAAATCTTCAATTCAATTTGTAATATTAATAATTTGCCGTGAATCAAATTAATATTAATAATTTGTAATATTAATTTTAATAATTTTCTATTTAAATTCAATTTGTATTAAGTTGTATGATACCTTACTTTTTTTATAGTTATATTGCCGTGAATCAAATTAATATTAATAATTTGTAATATTAATTTTAATAATTTTCTATTTAAATTCAATTTGTATTAAGTTGTATGATACCTTACTTCTTTTTTTTTTTTTATAATAATTATTTGTACATATATCCATAATTAACAACTCATTTTATTCATATAAAAATATGCGAATAAAAAATACTAATGAACATAATTTATTTCATTAATAAACTTCAACAATGTATTTTTATACAAAATATCCTTTCTGTTAATTTTAATAAAACGTAACTTACGAATGTATAATTTTTAGTCTGTGCATCGTACGAGATAGTAAACCTTTGAATTTTATGATGCCTTAATATTTTATTAAGTTTTATCATGGCTCTTACTTTTTATTCTAATTTGTGATACATTTATTCCTAATTAACTTCTTCTTTTAGTATCACAAATTTTTGTATTTAATTTATAAACTTCAACAATAAATAGCTTTATAAAATATCATTCACATTAATATTAAAATAACATAACTTACTAATTATAAGTTTCATCCGTGCACCGCACGGGACAATTACTAGTATAATATAAACTTGTATACTACATTAATTACTTTTTAATTTTAATTTCTTTTAGTTAAATCAACTTTAAGTTTTTCTAAATTAATTCGAATACGATGAAGTATAATATAAACTTGTATTCTACATTAATTAAATGATTCATAAAAGGTAGACTAAAAAAATATTTAATTTATCTTGTGAAAGGTATGAAAAAGATAAAATAAACGAGAGCTAGAAAATAAGAACAAGTGTTGCTAATGTGATTTAAACCTGTGACATAGGTTTTTTTAACATCAAGTTAAAAGTTCAACCAACTAAGCTACTCAAATCATTAATAATTTGAACATAAATATAACTTTTATATAAAATTTAATACTATATATATATATTGCATACATATATATAAAAGGGTGGCGTTCAGGGGGGGAGTGGGGCAGGGGCAGCTCGCTGTCCCCACAGTGGCTCCGTCTCTTAATCTAACTTAAAAATATGAAAAGAAATTTGGAAAAATAGTTAGGGTCCGAATCATGGTTGAAAAATCGCTAGGCGCTCGGAGGCGCCTAGGCTCCTGTGTAATTTTTTTAAAATTGTTTAAAATTTTTAAGACTTGATAATTATAAACTATTTAATACTTTAATACTTAATACTAAAATATTAAATATTAACCTAAAAAACATTTAAAGTTTGAACAATTTAGGGTTATTTCGCTCAAAACGATATCGTTTTGAGTGAAATAATCCTTATAAAAAAGAAGGGAACAATAGCTAATCGGACGACTAGGCGACCTAGTCGGCGCTTAGGCGGCCTAGTCAGCCGCCTAGACTACCGATTATGGTGATACGCTAGGCAGTCGTCCAACGCCTAGGCGCTGATTAATCGGTGTCTAGGCAAGATTTTTAAAACACATGTTCGAATATGGGTCAAAATCGAGTAGAGATGACTAAAAATAAGCTTAAATGGTGAACAACAGGCTGCCACACAATCTAGGACACATGCATGTAGGCGCCCATGTGCAAAACAATAAAAAAAATCACTTTGGAGAGTTGTGGTGCATGGGCGCCTTCACGGGCGTGAACCCGCCCATGCATTATCCTTAATATAATCACTTCCTTGTTTTTAACCATTTTAACATCCAAATTTAGTTTAATGGCCTTCATGAAAGTTGTAACATTTGTGTTTTAATTCTTTCCAATGGTGCAAAATAACATAAATAAGCCATAATTCATCACATGAAATTTGGAACAATTCACGAATAAAATTGATTATATATGGGGATATGAATAATAAAACAATTAAATAGGGTTCAAATATGGGTCAAAATCGAGTAGAAATGACTACTAATAAGCTGAAATGGTGAACAAGGGGCTAGGACATAGGCGTGTAGGCGCTATTATGAAAAACAGTAAAAAAAATCACTTTGGAGAATAGTGGTGCATGGGCACCTCCATAGCTTGATGTTTTTCATTGTTGTTTTTGACAATTTTAACAGTAAAAAAAAATCCTTGATGTTTTTGACGATTTTAACATCAAAATATAGCTAGATGGTTTTCATTAAAGTTGTAACATTTGTGTTTTAATTCTTTTCAATGGCGCAAAATAACATAGCCATAATCCACATGGAATTTGGAATGATTCACAAATAAAATTAATTAAATAGGGGTGGGTGGAGGGGTGTGGGGGGGAATATGAACAATAAAACACCTATCACCCCGCGAAGGCCCCTATGCTTTGTAGGCCTACTTGTCAAATTTTTTAAAAAATAATTTAAGAAAAATTGTATTTTTCGTCCCTAAGTTATACGATAATTGTAGAATTCGTCCCTAATTGTTGATCATGCGCTCTTTTTGTTCCTAAGCTATCATTGACGTTGCACTTTTCATCCCTTTACTAACAAAACATTAGGGATGAAATTTGCAACGTTAATCTAACTTATGGATGAAAAGTGAGCACGGAAAATTAATAAAAAATGATGAAAAGTGGAACACCAATGATAACTTAGGGGTGAAAAGTGAGCGCGATTATTACTTAGGGACAAATTTTACAATTAGGGACGAAAAATGCAATTTTCTCATAATTTATTAAAATTGAGTTTTAAAAAGTTAATAATTAAGACAATAAAATAGTTTAAACAAGAAAAACAAAGTCTAAAAACTGAAAAATGATAAAATTTATATAAAGAATTAAATATTTTATATTATTACTAATATTGGCGGGTCTCTAAATCCTCAGCTTGCTTACTATTTCATTAGGGTACATACACATGGATATGGCCATATGGGTTTTGATTTTCAATGAATTTTAGATTGAAGCATTGAGCCGAGGATTTAATTTAATTATTATTATTTTTTTGAAACAGGATTTAATTTAATTATATTTCACCCTATAAAAGAGATTGGGGAAGACCGGATCGGAAGACACTAATCAGCATCAGCTTGACTAATATTGTGGCGTACATATAAAGGGAGTGACCAATTGATGAGAAGAAAAGCACCCTCTTTCATTTTGAGGTGGAAGTGTGACCATATTCTTCACTACCTCCTAAAATATCTCATTTCTCCTCCCATATGTCCACATACATCCCCTTTAATGCACAAATTTTTGTATAATATCACACGTGAAAATACTGTTTACTAGAAACAAAATATAATTGATCGAGGACCAAATCCGTTACGAAATCAATAGTTGAGGATTTAATTGGTCAAAATTAATAATTGAGGACCAATTTGATAATTACGACATAGTTGAGTGTCCAGAACTGTCATTAATTCCAAAAAAAAATTATTATTTGCCATGCTCTAAGGGGTCATAATATTCCCCAATTTAATTATCCTTAAAAAAAGTCCCACACGTTTATAATTTTGTGCAATTGAACATAACACCCGTACAATGCACGAATAATAACATATATTGAATAGGAAAAAATTATAATTTGCCATGCTCTAATAAGCTAGGGCCGGGTCATCAATTGTGTTTAGATGTGATATGGTTGGTGTGGTTGTAGATTCATGTAACATTTTACTTTTATCTCCATTCTCTCTCCCGTACTTGTTTTAAGTGCACCGAATGAGGTGAGGATTGATGTTATTGGTAATCAACTAATGATGCTCAACTTAAGTTAGAAAGAAGTCTGATCTTTTGAATTGACTAATGACAAAACGTGATATGAAGTGTGAAGTGTTATAGGGGTTAAATTTGACGGGTCTATCCTTCCTAATTCCATGCATGCACAATCACACGCAAAGAAATGCATGCAAAAGAACACACGTTATATATGGGTCTACCACACATAATTAAACTACATGTATGTATGTATGTATGTATTTATCCAGGTGGTGGGAATAGCCACACATATCTGTCCCCACTCGACTACTGCCACGTAATCACTTTGCTTTCCATACAAACTCTCTTCTTCTTCAATATAATGCCTGGCTTTAAATTAAAAAGCCTGCCTGCCTGCCGGATCGGAGACTGCATATATACTCAACAATTCAGTCTGTTCATTCCCTCAATCTGTGTAGTTTGGAATTCTACTGAAAGGACAAAGAAAGAAGTAGGACAGGCATTATATATTATTTCATTTTTCAGCTCGACGAGTTAACAGTAATCATGGCGGCGGCGACAAAAGGAGGAGGAGATGTTTCACCGTCGTCGTCCGTTAAGGATAACAGGTGCAGCGCCGTTGTCAGCTCACCCAGAGCTCAGAAGGCGGCGATGATGGAGTGTGATTCTCCGGTGGCTCCCACCAGAGATGTGCCGGAGAAGGAGCATTCCGGGCGGGAGAAGCTGAAGAGGCACCACTGCTGGAAAATGCTGATTTTCCGACCTCCTTTTCGACCACCAAAAAACTTGGTCGCAAAAAGCGATTTTTTTTCATTTTCCCGTCGAAAAATTGTGTTGGTCGGAAAGTGGTCGAAAATTCCGACCAAAGTAGTGGTCGGAAAATTTTCAGCTGTTTAAATTTTAAAATTAGTCTTTTTACCCGACCACCAAAGGTGGTCGGAATTTACTTATATATATAATGCTATAGATACTTAGGAAAAAAAATAAAAAGATAGGTTCCCTAGTCCTCGTCAGACTCCATCGCCGCCGCTGCACGCTGCTCAGACTCCGTCGGCTTTCTCGTTGCAATATCCTCGCTGTTTGCTTTTTTTTCGTCGTCGTCGTCGTCATAACTGTTTCTCATCGCCCGTGCCTTATCTGCTATAGGTTAGTTCTATTCCTAATTACATTTTTCTCTAAATCTGAAACCCTAATCCCAAATCCCTATTTGCATTTATCAAGAGAATATCAGCATAAAAGGGGATTGAGGCGGCAGAAAATGGATTATCAACGGCGCATAAGGGAATTGAAGCTGCTGATGAAGAGAGTGAAACAGCGGTGAGCTTCAGAGCATTAGCACAAGCTAGCGCTGGTGAGCTTCGGCGGTGATCCTCTTATTCTTGGATTTCTCCTAAGCTGCAATCAATTTCTTAAAACTACAGGTACAATTCTCTTGAAACTCAAATGCACTTTGAATAGTTCATCTCTCTGCAGGTTAGATTAATATCTTTAGTGTTATAATTTATACTTTGGATTGAGAAATTGAGACTTGTCCTGTTACTCTATCCTAAGGATTCTACATTGTTTTTTAGACAGTCTTCCTTGAGATTTTCTATGTTTCTTTGATCAATAAAAGGGAAATGGCTCAATTGGTGTCATTAACATGTTATTTTCTTAGATATCGGCCTAGCTTGTGCACCAAATATTCCCCATTATGCAATAAGGAAATAAAGCAGTTGGTATAATGAAGGCGGGCTAGACCTTTGGATGTCTCCTTGGCCTCGCTACTGGTCTGTGTGTTGCCGCATTTAACTGCAGGGTTAGTTCAGAATTTTAATTTTAATTGTAATTTTTGAACTTTTTTTTCTGCTGAATTTAGATTATTGTTTGATTTAGCTGTGATCAATTGTGAAAACATCATCTTTTCTGCTAGAGTTCTAGAAATTTGGTTGATTTAGAGCTGCTATTTTTCTTGAAAGTATGTGTCTGTGTTTTTTATTTAATAATCCAATTGGCTAATGTGTTTCTGGTTATAATTGTATTGTTTTAAAAAAAAAGAAAAAGAAGAGAAGTTGTTCTATTGATATGCAAGAATTGCATTTTCAAGGTGGAAGTATTGAAACTTGACTTAAAATTTTACCTAATACACCTATATGGTGCAATGTAAAGTGGGGGAGAATTTGCAAACACTGAGATGCTGCTCCCCACTTGAACATGTACTTTAAGTTTTGGATTGCTTGTCAAATTGAAATCCAAGTATGCCTCAACATATGCAAGTAAGTAGGGAGATCTGAGAATTGTGCCAGAGATAATATCTGCTTTCTGAAATAAAATGAACAAAATCACAGTTTTACATACTATGGTTGTTTATTTAGTGTCTGCAAATTAATATGTAACATGTTTTGTAGTTATTTAACAGTGCATCCAAAATCATTTGTTCATTTGGTTATGTGCTAGTGCTAATCATCCCCAATCAATTACTTGCTTCTTCATCCTTAAACTTTTTTCCTTTTGCTTTTTGCTATGATTTGTGGTCAGTTGAGTCCTAATTTAAAGGTACTCATGTATTTGATTGTAGATGATAGACAAACCCAAAGACAACACCTTCTTCAACTGGGCTGGCTGCTGGTTGTGCTGCAATACATAAACCATCTGAACTAGCTTCAATGTGAGTCTATATCCTCTTAATTTTATTGGTATCTAGTGTTGTCATACTATTTTGGTTTTTAACTTATAATAATATATTTGTCAATTTCAGTACATGTTTGGAGTTGGGTGAAGTGTGTAAAGAGGTTGGCCTTCCTCCTGGTGCTCTTAACATTCTAACAGGGTTGGGACAAGAAGCAGGTGCTCTTTTGGTGTCTCATCCTCATGTTGACAAGCTGGTTTGCTGCTTTTGGATTTTCTCATTTCATTAGTGTATATTTATCATTGTTTCCATTGACTTGACATTTTATTATACCATGATTGTGGGGCTTAATTCTTTTAATCTTTTTGCAATAATGCATAGATTGCATTTACAGGCAGTAATGCCACAGGGCTTAAAATCATGACTGCTGCAGCCCAGCTTGTCAAGGTATGTTAACCTCTTTTGGTGTTCTTTGATAGTAACTTTTATTTTGGAGTTTTTAGGTAAGATTGATTCTTTCTTTCTTTTTTTATTTTCATTTACAGCTCGTAACACTTGCGCTTGGTGGCAAAAACCCTATAGTTATATTTGAGGATTTTAGTGACCTTGATAAAGGTTTGGCCTTTTCCTAAACCAAACATTGTAAATCGCTTGATAGAGTTCTGAATTCCGAATGGCTGAAATCTGTTCTAGTGAACAGAAATATGCTTATGCCTGGAATTCATGGACAAGTTAATCTGAACTATATCCATTTGCATTCTTTCTTTGGTCCTCCTCAAGTGTTTGCCTGATTTTAGACCTTAAAACTCAAAACGGGAAATGTAAGAAGATAAGTAAGAGCAAAGCAGCAATCAATGCATTTACTGTGTTTACTGGATGCAGATTTGGTTATGAGTGATTACTCTCTCTCTCTCTTAAAAATTCATGTAATGTGGTTCTATGCACATTCAGATCCCTTTATATGTTTGCCTTACGTGAAATTTGAATGGGTTTTGGATATAATGAATGAGTGGCTTTTGTGCGTTAGTCTTTAATGTTTTGTGATGATGTTTTGTTTAGTCTTTTTTAAATATTTCTCTGCTTATTCTTGATAGTGATAGTAAATTAGTAATTCTAAACCCAGCTTAATGTGTTGAAGTTTCATTTAGTATGCTTAGATGCTTTAAACACGGAATTTAAATTTATTTATATGCTTAGATGCTTTAAACACAGAATTTAAATTTCGGTAGCACCTGTACTTAGATGCTTAGATGCTTTAAAGAATTTATTTATATGCAACTAACACTGGTGAATAAAATCTACAAATATTGTTTGCAATTGTGATTGGCTTATGTAAAATTGTAAATTTAAATTTGGCAATTGCTGCTGCTGTTGAATGTGTTGAGTATTAATTCTTCTTAGGGGACAATGATATCAAGCAGGTGATTTAGGAATTCGAAAACGGTATTTTAGAGGAACATTGTTGTAGGTCGGCTCTCTGATGGGCATTTGTAGGAAGGATTCTTTTCTATGGTTGAAAACCTTTGCACCCTTTCTATTCCCCCTACTGTTTTCACCTTCCTCCAGGGTATTTCTAATTTCTTTGTTTTCATAACAAAGAAATAACTACTTCTACAGACCTTATTGCAATGTAAGCCTTGTATACTGGTTCCCTGCGTTAGGGTAAAGCTATTTACTGTTTTGATCTCTTAGTAATGTCATCCACCATTCAAACTTTTAGGCCTGTAGTCATTTAGCATGTGGTTGAATTGGCAGTGGTGGGCATAGTGTATTGCTTGTAGTCTGTGGATCTATTTTTTTGTTTTTGAGAGAAGTCTGTGGATCTATTATTAAGCTATTTCTTGTTTTATTTTTTCAGGAAACTGTGACCAACTTGAAGCAAACACAACCTCAAGAGGCTATGATACACAGGAAATCCAATATTGGGTCATCAACTTCACATTCATCTTGCGAAGCTCAAATTAAGCAATTAGAGGAGCAAAATCAAGTGATGCAACAGCAGCAACAAGATATGCATGAGGAAAATCGGAGGATCCGTGATATCGTTCAGAAAATGGAAGCAACACTTGCCCACTTTAGTGCAAATCTTGGTAGTGTTGATCAAGATCCAAACAAAAATAGCTCCAATGATGATACACTAGCCCCCTCTAGTCAAGATTAGATAGCATATTATTTGAATGATTTGAAAATTTGTTTTGGATGGTGAAACATAGCTACAAACAATAGCTGTATTTTTTATAGTGAAGCAACTGCTACGCTTTGGATTTAAATGATTCTAATGTTTGATTTCCTTCAATTGTTAATATTGTGGTGTTGAATTTAAAATTGTAGTGTTGAATTTAAAAATGCGGTGTTCAAATTTGTATTATTATAACAGGATTTTTAGGATATTTGACAATCGTACATGCAGTAAGATTTATGTTAGTAAATACTACCGACCACCATGGTGGTCGGTAATTCAAATTTTAATTTTTCTTAGTAAATCTTACCGACCACCGGTGGACGGTAATTCCGACCAATTACCGACCACCTGTGGTAGGAAATAGTTCTCTTTATCCGACGATTTCCATCTACGTTTCCGACGACCTAAAAAAGAAGTCGGCAATTCCGACCACCTTGACTAGTGGTCGGTAATACCGAGGGCTTTTTTTCCGAACCCCTAAAGTGGTCGGTAAGTTGGTCGGAAACTGTATTTCCGACCGGAAATTGCCCTTTTCCGACCACTTTTTGGTGGTCGGAAAAATGAATATTTCCAGCTGTGCACTGGACGGAAGTGGCGGGGAGGGTTTTGGTGCCGGAAAAATGGGGCCAGGAGGGTTTGCTTAGGGAATGGATGGATTATTCTTCTTTTGATGCTTTGTTGGCTCCCAAGGGATTGTTGTCAGCTCGACAAGATCTAATCTCGCAAGCTAAACGAACGTGTGCAAGCTTTTTCAAGTCTCAATAAATATATTAATATGACTATCAAATATCGAGATGATATATATACATGAAGTGCTATTTTTCTCTATTATATATTATACTCTTGCATTTACATGATCAAGTGTTTGCTCTTGTCATCTTGTGTAATGGCTTGTATGCACATAGCTTATTGGTAAATGGTTGTTGGCTGATTTGGTTGGCTGTTTGGGTTAGAAGGTATGATTTGTTGATAATATTAGTTGATGGTAGAAAGTTGTTTGATAAATTAGCTGTTAACTGATAGCTGTTTGGTATAATTTCTTTTCTCAAAAAAGCTAATTGAAAAGGCTGCTTTGAGTAACCTTTTGAATTTTAGCATTTTGGAGTTGCATTGGCTGATAGGCTGATTATTTACCAAACAGGGCCTATGACTTGTTCATTTGTGTTTCTAGCTTGTGGTAGGTAGTTAGAAACAATAGTATATGATTATCAAATCTACCTACTATCTGAAATTAAAAAATTGGTAATTACAAAATGGCCCAAAATCGCTAATTATGAAATGATTGGTCTTAACGTATCCCCAAAATACTAAATTTAATTCTCTAGACTAGTATTTGAGTTGTGCGTAACCCTTTAGACTGCAATGACAAAATACTAGATTTAATCCTCTAGACTAATGTTTAAGTTATGGTATGCTAGACTTGGCCCTCCGGGCTTCTACCAACACAAACAACTACTCCGTATGTTTCTTAGCTAAAGGGTAAGTAAGTTGCAAATCTAAAAAGATGCAGATCGACAAGGCAAGGGAAAAATAAAGATCAAATGAGCAGCTGAACTGCAGAAACAAGCAGTGTATATGTGTTTTGATAGTTTTGGAAAAATTAATGAGTAATTATTGAGTACTATGATTGTGAATCAAGAACATTCTAAGGAGAAAAAAAAAATCAGTCTCATGGCTTGCATGGCACAAGAATACAATGTTTATTAAACTCTCAATGTGAAATTTGCTTCCTTCTGGTTCAGATGAGCAGCTGAATTCATTCTGTTGGTCTCTGTCCCAAAACCGGAATATCTTCATACCGCTTCTGCATTTGATAGGTGAGAAAATTTGAGTTAGAAATTTATGCAAGGTAATTGAGATCTCATTAAACAGGAAGCACAACGAAACTTTTAGCCTCAAAAAATATGTTGAAAAATGTTGATGTGCATTTCCCAAACATGAATGGCGTTTTTTAATCTAGGGAAACCAAAATGGAAATGGAAGCCAAGTAGTTTGTAGCTCAATGACACCTCTATGGCTCTCCCAAATGGGAGGTCACAGGTTCGTCGAACCCCAATGGAGGCATTGACTCTTTGTGCTTCAATAGGTTGAGAAAGTATGTATGGACAAATAATGCATTGTAATAGAATCAGTAGACAGTAGTACTTAAAAAAATGGAAATGGAAAGTGACTTGACCACGGGCATTTCAAGCAATAAATACAGTAAAATTGAATAATCTGCATTTCAAATTTCACCTAGCTAAAAGAATTAAGGAGCATATAGTTTTTGAGTTTTTTTTACTTTAATTGACTTAGATCTCCCCTTCGACAATTTTCAAAGTTGCATATGCATGTTATTGATGTCTCAACCACCCACTTTAGACTTAGCAGTGCATTAACTTTAATTGTTTGGGATGTGGCTGTGTAGCACAGACTGCTAGAGTGGGTTGGTTTCATGGCCAGGTTACAGGTTACGAATTCAAAGATACACTGGTTTGAAATCTTGTAATCATGTAATGTGACAATATGCTAATTACAAAGTTCAAGAGTAAAACTGTAAAAGTGAGAAAGGGTAATATAGAATTACTAATAGAGATAGAATAACATTTATAGAAGACAAAAGCAGAAGCAAGAGATATATGGAATCAAGATTGAGAGCTATGATTCTTCCCCACTGTGACAATCATGAATGATCACAAGTTTAGTTTTGCAGGGAAGAATCAACATAAAATCTAAGTCAAACCAAGAGATTGTTTCTCGAGACAAAACAATGGTAAAATAGCTTCAAGAAATCAAGTAAAACTGTAAAAGTAGAGGAAATTATTCGGAAAGGTCTAAAAACTTGCTGAATCTTCCACCAAAGCTACCTCTCATACACAGTTAATTAACAGATGATGAGAATAAGACTATCGAATGTATGGCCCCTACTGATGTCATTACCACAGCTCAACTAAAATGAAAAAACCCGTTTCTGTTACAAACAGTCAAACATAGCAAGCTCAATTTGAGTATGCATCACTTTGCTAGACAGAATTGGCATAAATCTAGAGACTCCAATGATAGCATAATGTACGCATGTGATGCTAACACATGAAGCCTCCACCATCTATCTACAGTCTAATCAGTTTTACTGTGGAAGTTCCCTACTTTAATTTCCACTAATATCACAACTATCAATACCAGAGTGAGGCAATGAACTTAATGAGTCGCACTACCAATGAACCATGTTTTCAAGGTATATGAGAAACAACTCTGATCTAATGAGCATAAGTGCAAGACAATCAATGGAAGAACAAAAACCCTACATTATTATACACCCTAAACCAATTACCAAAGACACAGAGGAACATGGCATGTAAACAGAAAACTCTCTGCTTCTAACAAATAGACCTATTATTTGCTTTTCCTTTATTTTGAATACAATACAAAGCAATACCAATCAGTACCATGAAACCATAAAGATTTACAACAAAAACACATTAACCATGGCAGAAAAAAAAGTTCCAATTTTTCTATTAGCAGTTCAACATGAACATATCAATCTTCAAACCTATTTTCACTCCGAAAAGGAAATCAAACCTCCAATTATAGATAAATACGCAACCGGTTTAACGAAACATAATGCTCATAAAGCAGGCGAATAACATACCCCAACATTGTTGTTCTCCCAAATCTTCTTAACACCATAATCCACAGCCTGCAATAACGATTTAGAGAAACTAAAGAATCAACAATCAGCCCTATCAATTAGAAATAAATCACATCGAAATCGCATGATTTCATTCAGATCCAGACGACGCCAAATCTAATGTACAGGGACTGACCCGTTCGCCGAGGAAAGCGCCGGCGATGACGAAGGTGACATAGACGGAGTTGCGGCGCATAATGACTCTGTAGAGGCCTTCGAAAAGGCCGCCGCCGCTTCTCCTAGCCGCTGTGGAGGGTTCCATCGGAATCTCTGCTTCGCTTTACTCTTTCTTCGACTTTCAGCTCCGTGGAAAAGTCTCAATCTCAAGAGAAATGGAGAAAATGCGACTGCCTCTGGCTGCGGACTTCGATTCAAAGAAAGGAGGATTATAGATTTATAATATTCCCCAATTATTAATAAAAACCAATTTAACAATCCTTTAAAAAAAATAATAAAAACCAAAAAAAAAAAACCAATTTAATTATCCTTTAAAAAAAATCCCACAAGCTTATAATTTTGTGCAATTAAATTCGAGTAATATGTCACCCTTACCATGCCCGAATAATACTATATATTTAATAATTATATTATGGGTCGTACTTGTGTAAGATTGTTTTACAGATTATTATTTGTGAGAGAGGTCAAATCGAATTGACACAATATGAACACGTAATACTTTTACTAAAATATGTAATATTAATAAGGAATAAAATATTTGTTACTTTTTTTTTTTTGGGAGTAAAAGACGAGATATTTCATTAAATAAGATCCAAGCTCAGAACATGAGCAATGGAAGGAAAAGGGACATAAAAACAGTCCTTACGATCAGGCAAAGATAAGGCTTCCCTAGCTAGACAATGGGCAACCCTATTCGCGGACCGTTTAGCAAACAAAAAGCTTAAGTTAGTGAAACTACAAGCTATGTTTCTAATGTCTTCAAAAATAAGTTCAAGAGATGAAACTAAATTAAAATCATGAAGAATGCCATTAATGACATATTGGCAGTCACTCTCCACTTGCAGGTTGTCAATATGGAGGCTTTTCATCCACTTGAGAGCCTCACGTATGCCAATTGCTTCAGCTTCAGCAGGTTTGTAGTTACCACTCCAGGGACAACAGCAAGCAGCAACAAAATGGCCATCAGAATTACGAAGAACAAAACCGAATCCCATCCTGTTTGTGTGCTGATCAATGGAAGCATCTTTGTTAAGCTTAAACATTCCCGACGGTGGTTTGGACCATTGAGCACTAGCAAGAGACCTGTCATTAGTAATAGCAGCAGAATGAACAGAGGACCACTCAAACAAATAATTTTTAGCAAAGTTGCAGATAAATGAGGCCGGAAGGATAGTATGATTCCAGATCTTTTCGTTTCTGGCATCCCATAACTTCCAACAGACAGAAATTAAAACACAAATGTCGTCTACAGACTTTGAGGAGAAAGACTGTTCAAGCCACTCAAGTATAGTGTTGGAATTATGATAATCAATTCCACCAAGGATGTTCCAGCATTCCTTTGCGAGAGGACATCGCACAAATAAGTGAAAGGATGATTCCTCCTCTATGTTGCAAATCTGACAAGTGTTTGGCACTTGGACATTTCTCGTTTTCAAGCGGTCGTGAGTAGGTAAGGAATTTGAGCACATCTGCCAGAAGAAAGCCTTGATTTTAGGTGGCAGCATGAAGTTCCAAGTTTTTGTCCAAAAGGGAGCATGAGTTAGCTGGGGATTATTCATCAGAATTCTGTAGCAACTCTTGACTGTATAGACACCTTTCTCATCCTCCATCCAGATTAATTTGTCATTCGTTTTTGAGTCTGGTAACGGGATATTCTTGATGCTGATCAGATCATCATGGTCAAACATGGAGCTGATTAAAGAGTCATTCCATCTAGGTTCATTTGGGTCCATAAGGGCCGAGACATTGAGATCACTTCCATGAAGAGGATTTAAAGATTGAATATAGGGGCGATCGTTGTTAGGGAGCCAAGGATCACCCCAAACTTTGATAGAATCCCCATCACCAACTCTCCATCTACTCCTCCGTTTGATAGTGGTTTGTGTTTCGAGAATGCTTCGCCAAATGAACGAGGGGTTGCTGCCAAGTTGTGCATCAAAGAAATTGCTGCTTGAGTAGTATTTTGCTTTGTAGGTTCTTGCAAGAAGGGAGCTTGGCTGATTAATGAGGCGCCAGGCTTGTTTGCCTAGCAAAGCAATGTTGAATTCCCGAATTTTCCTGAAGCCCATACCTCCAAACTGTTCTGGAATACATAGTCTCTCCCAACTCTTCCATCTGATTCCTCTCGCTCTTTCACCTTCACAGCCCCACCAAAAACTATTCATAATCCTTTCAATTTCCTTACATAAGTCGACAGGTAAAAGGAAGACGCTCATAGCAAACGTAGGAATGGCTTGTATAACATTTTTCAAGGGAACTTCACGACCAGCTCTAGAGAGGAATTTGTGTGTCCAGCTTTTAATTCTACCCACCACTTTGTCTTTAATGAAACCGAGAATTTCCCGTTTGTTTCTCCCAATAAGCGATGGCAGACCAAGGTAGTTTCCATTAAGGTTTCCTTCATACATATTCATGATATTGCAAAAGATATTCCTGGAGTTCACATCAGTATTTCTGCTAAAAGTTAGGGTGGATTTGGTGAGGTTTATTGTTTGGCCGGAAGCGGTTGCAAAAGAGTCAATGGTGTTCTTTAGAGTCATAGCTTCATGAGGGGTAGCTTTGCAGAAGATATAGCAGTCATCAGCAAAGAACAAATTTGTGATTGTCGGGGCTCCCCTAGCAATTGCAATACCGTGGAGGGACCCCTGCCTTTGGTGCTTCTGAAGCATTAGGTTGAAAGTCTCAAGTATTAAGATAAAGAGATAGGGAGACATAGGATCCCCTTGCCTTAAACCTCTCCCTGGTAGCACGGACCCAATAGCTTTGCCCTCGAGAAGAATTGTATAAGACACAGAAGAAACCATTTCACGAATCAGACTAACAATGTGGTTTGAGAACCCAAGCTTTGAAACAACCTTTAACAGAAAATCCCAATTCACCCTGTCGAAGGCTTTACTCATGTCTAGTTTGACTCCAACATAGCCCGTCTTGCCCTGAGTTTTCCTTTTAAGATAGTGATTAAGCTCAAAGGCTAACATGATATTGTCAGTTATTAGACGGCCCGGGACAAAAGCAGATTGTGATTCGGACACAATGGTAGTGAGGAGGGGCTTGATGCGGTTTGCAAGGATCTTAGAGAGTAATTTGTAAAGGGTGTTACAGAGAGCAATTGGCCGGAAATCACCCATACATTCAGGCTTGTTCTTTTTTGGGATGAGTACAATATTAGTGGAATTAATGTTGTCCAGTAGCTTCCCGGTTTGAAAAAAATCAACACAAAAGGTGAGAAGTTCACTGATATGAACCTAGTCCAAGGTTCAAATAAAGGTGGAGTATTGTCCTAAGATAGCTCCCAAAGTAAGGATAGAGATGGATCGAAATACCTTAAACCTCACAAGAAACCCTTAGTCTCGAATCCTCAAAGACTTAGAAGAATCCCATTGTAGCTTCAAGTACCTCGATGATGCAATCTTCAATCAACTAGAGTCGGATCTAGTTTCCTTCGATTCAAGAACGAGTCCACGAACCTAAATCTAAGGTTGAAGAAAGGAAGATTGATTCGAGTCCACGAATCAATTTGCTAGTTGAGTCCACAACTAGCTACTAATTGAGTCCACAATTAGCTATAAGGTTTCTTACACAAGTGTAAAGAAAAACTTAAGAATTTTATTGAATGAAAGCCTTCTTAGACTGATATGATTGTTCCCTATTTATAGGTATAGGGACATCATTATAATCCTAAATATAATGGGAAAAAGAATCCTAAACCTAATCTAGAAAGCAAGTAAATATAGTCCTATTTAGAAAGGGATTTAAGGAATCCTTTCTAAATACAAACTACTGTTTTCTCTTTCATGCCAAACAATTTAAAATAATGATGACCAAAAATATTGGGCTTGACTTGGGTTTCCACCATCTTTGAACATAACTAATGAAGAGTTGCCTTAATTGTTTGGACTTGGGCCTTGTGATTGGCCCAATTGATACACTTAATGGATCTTCATTATGTTGGGATCCATCATCCTCCCCTTCTTGAAAATGATTCAACCTCGAATCTTATAAGCACTGCCTTCGATCCCTGGTATCACTTGAAATTGGTCACTATAATTCTTTCCTCTATCAAATGGAATTATTCTTGGACTTTCTTGTTTCTTCCACCAATGATGCTTTAAGGATGTAGTGATGGGCCTTGTAATGAGCACACTATGGACCCTTATCGGATTCCGTGTGTGCTGGTTCTTATTATTCTCCTGTTCTTGAAAAGGATTCGTCCTCGAATCCAAATCTTCAATGAAAGACAAATACGCAATCTCACTTTGTGCTTTATCACGCTCATGTAACTTCTTCTTGGGATGTTTGACACGAGTTGTTGTGGTGAGCACACTATGGACCCTTATTGGAATCCATGTGTCCTGGTTCCTATTATTTTCCCCTTCCTGAAAAGGATTTGTCCTCGAATCCAAATCTTCAATGAAAGACAAATAAGCAAGTTGACTTTCTGCTTTGTCACGCTCATGTAACTTTCTCTTAGGATGCTTGACATGAGTTGCTCCAATTAACTTTATCCTTCTTTTCTCTTGCTTACTATCCTTTTTAGTTACCAAGAGAGGCTGCACTTTGACACCTTGGGTTGGTCCTTTCAATTGTATCACTGATTGTGGTCCCTTTGTTTGGCTACAAACTGAGTTAGAGGATTGGAGTGGCGACTCCAATTCCACACGTGGAGGTTCCACTTTGATCTCTTTGATTTCTTCTTTCTTCAAGGCTGGTTTGAGAGTTTGCTTCAACCTCAGGTGGATTTCTTCTACTTGTTTTGGAAGGAGAGGCTTAAGCATATGTATAAATCCATTGTAGGTGACATTGCATGTGTAGTTAAGCCCATTATAGTAAAAATGTCTATCATGTTGCCATGACCTTCCAAGCAAAACATGTGCAGTACGCATTGGCACAATATCACATAAAACCTCATCATAATACTTGCCAATACAAAAAGGAATAAAAGCTTGTTTAGTCACTCTCACATCCCCTGAATCAATAAGAATATATGGTTGGGGGTGATCGATAAGAGGTAACTTAAGGTAGTCCACCATGGCTGCACTAGCCAAATTCATACAACGATCTGAGTTAATAATGATAAGGCATCCCTTTCCATAAATGTTTCCCCTAGTATAGAGTGGCGGTTGCACTTGTTGATGGTGTTGCTCCATATTAGTTATTCGAGTGCTTAACCCTTTCATGGCAAAGACTAGAGCATCTATTTTTTGGTCTAACGTTTGAGGTGGCTTTGGAACCTGTTCAACCATCTTACCAAATTGATGACTCCTAGAACTAACCGGCAGAATTTATGGTAATATGGTGGTTTGGAGGTGTGGGTTTTCGTTGATATTGGGTGGGAAAAATTGGAAAACTATTGTAGGATAGTTTTTCAAGAAACTCAAGAACAAATATCAAGATTAAAGAACACAATCAAGAATGCAAGAATTTTTTTTTTTGGGGGTTTTGTGGATGTATATAAGACAAGAAAAGTAAGATAGGAATGATGTGTTTTTTATTTATTTTTTTTTTTTTATAAAACCTAGGAAACCTAAGGAACCAAATTTGTAATGATTATGAGATAAACCTAGGCTCTGAATACCAAATTGATATGAACCTAGTCCAAGGTTCAAATAAAGGTGGAGTATTGTCCTAAGATAGCTCCCAAAGTAAGGATAGAGATGGATCGAAATACCTTAAAACTCACAAGAAACCCTTAGTCTCGAATCCTCAAAGACTTAGAAGAATCCCATTGTAGCTTCAAGTACCTCGATGATGCAATCTTCAATCAACTAGAGTCGGATCTAGTTTCCTTCGATTCAAGAACGAGTCCACGAACCTAAATCTAAGGTTGAAGAAAGGAAGATTGATTCGAGTCCACGAATCAATTTGCTAGTTGAGTCCACAACTAGCTACTAATTGAGTCCACAATTAGCTATAAGGTTTCTTACACAAGTGTAAAGAAAAACTTAAGAATTTTATTGAATGAAAGCCTTCTTAGACTGATATGATTGTTCCCTATTTATAGGTATAGGGACATCATTATAATCCTAAATATAATGGGAAAAAGAATCCTAAACCTAATCTAGAAAGCAAGTAAATATAGTCCTATTTAGAAAGGGATTTAAGGAATCCTTTCTAAATACAAACTACTGTTTTCTCTTTCATGCCAAACAATTTAAAATAATGATGACCAAAAATATTGGGCTTGACTTGGGTTTCCACCATCTTTGAACATAACTAATGAAGAGTTGCCTTAATTGTTTGGACTTGGGCCTTGTGATTGGCCCAATTGATACACTTAATGGATCTTCATTATGTTGGGATCCATCATTCACTACCAAGGATGTCCCAAAAATGTTGGAAAAACCCCGGATTCAAGCCATCAGGGCTAGGGGATTTTTCAGATTTCATATCAAATAAGGCAGCCTTAACTTCCTGTATAGTGACTATTTTATTCATAGACTCATTTTGTGCATCAGTGATCAGGGGTTCAATGCAACTAAGTACAAGATCATAATTACCCATAGCAGGAGTGAAAAGATCATGAAAGTAAGATGTGATTAAAGTGTTCAGCTGAGTACCTCTTTCAACCCATATGCCATTGTTGTCACGGAGCTTTGCTATGCGGTTGATCTGTTATCTACGCTTGACAGCCTTGTGGAAGAAGCTTGAATTGGAATCACCATCTCTAAGCCAGAATTGCTTAGCTCGTTGGCGCCAGTAGGTGTTCTGCTGCCTCAGGACCCGTAGATATTCTGCTTATGCGTGCTTAAATAGGGAGATACCAGTATGGTCACGCCTATACTTTGATTCCTCCATTCGACGGCGCCAATAGTCTAATCGGCGTTGAAAATCACGAGCAAAATGTTTTCCCCAAATCCAAATAGCTTTGCCACAACAACCAACCCTTTCCATAAGTGTCTGACCGTAAGTTTTTGACCAGCTTTCAATCATGATTTCTCTGCAGTGAGCTTCTCTTAGCCAAAGATTTTCAAAGCGGAACGCAGATTTTGGGTTTGGAATGTCCGGTGGTAAGATTTGAAGATGCAGCGGCATATGGTCACTTCTCGCTGTTGTGATGGATTCGGCTTTTGCATTGGGAAAAAGATCACACCAAGAGTCAGTATTGAGAATTCTGTCAAGCTTTGCTTCAACCCACTGCGGTGTGCCTTTAGAACGTTCCCAGGTAAATTGATAACCATTGAAACCAAAGTCTCTGAGGCCACTCGCTTCTACTGCTTCACGGAACCCAGAAATTAAACGCATTGGTTGGGGATTACCTCCTCGTTTTTCATCTTGGTGCATGATATCATTAAAATCACCCATGACAGTCCATGGAAGATTACTGGTGGTGGATAGTTGCTTCAGAAGTGCCCAGGATTCTGGTCGCCTGTGCCGTTCGGGAACTCCATAAAAGCCAGTGAATCTCCACACGTTGTCGACAGAACTTAAACAGATATTTGCGTCAATGTGATGTTTCGAATAAGAGTTGATTGAGACTTTTGTATCTTCTTTCCAAAGTAGGGCCAATCCGCCGCTGTGACCATCGTTATTTACACAAAAGAGACCATGGAAGCCCAACTTAATTTTAATTGGGCTTAACTTGTTTGGGCCTGCAAAGGTTTCAGCCAAAAAGATAACACTGGGCTTCTTAGAGTGGACCAGGTCCACTAAGACCTGAATCGTCGCTGGGTTCCCAAGCCCACGACAGTTCCAAGATAAAATACTCATTGTTCTGGGCTGGCCTGAGAAACAGGTCCAGCCCTTAGCAAGTTTTTTGGACAGGTGTCCAGCCCATTAATATCAAGAAGCATAGGAGAAGACTCATCTGGTGGTCCAATTGGACTTGAGCGACGACGTTTGGGGTCGTTAATGACCAAACCATCGGGTACAGCAGAATCAGCATAGTGCGTCGTGGGTACGTCTTTGGTACTGGACGTGGTGTGTGTACCAGGTTCCACGTGTTGGCCATTGGGGTGCGTCGTATTCTGCGCGTCCGTTTGAATCGTGCCAAAAGGGAAATTGTAATCAATGGACTTCACGTGCGTGCACATCACCAATGGCTCTCATCACAAGAGATGGAAGGTTCATTAGTTTTTGGATCTGCACATTACCAACTGCTCTCATCACAAGAGATGGAATGTTCATTAGCTTTTGAAAAATCAATATATTTTTCATATAATTTTACCTTTTGTATTCCTTAATTCTTGCACATACATATCTTAATATTCTTTGCAGATTATAACTTAGGAACGAAAAATGCGTATGACCAACACTTGGGGACGAATTCTACAAATTAATTTGACAGTAGGACCAAATTATTAAACGGCCGGTGGCTGTTTTTTAATTTTTTTTAAATTTTTTTTTATTTATAATGAATAATATTTTTAATAAATAAAAATATATTTTTTTGAACTGAAATAAATAAAAATATTTGTTTTGAAAAATAAAATAAAAAATAAAAAGTGTCAAATTAGCCCCCTAAACTGGGTGGATAGTGCAATTTGGCCCCCTAACTGAATTTGACCTGATAAACAAGTCATTTATTGCACTTTTTTGCCAGTTTAGGGCGCTTGAATGGATCTTTTTTCAGTTAGGGGGCCTAATTGCACTATCCATCCGACTTAGGGGGTCAATTTGACACTTTTCAATGTACTAATCGGGACACCGGGTGCCACTTGACCATAAGGTCTTTGGCCAATTGATACTAATTAATAATACAAGTTCAATAAAAAATTATCAATATCAATTCATAAAAGTAATAATCTTCTCACAAACTTTGTACCAAAAGCAATGAAAGCAATACATCTCACATTACTAGTTCACATACTAATGCAATGTATTAAACCATTCATCAATGAAGTACTTGGCCCATGTGTCTCTAACTTCATCAATCTTTTGTTGATTGTAGCTCAATGAACCAACTCTCTCCACTATCTATAATGTTGAAAAGTAATAAATAATTAGTAAACTAATTGAAGCTAGTATTTTTAAAATTTGAATAAGAAATGTATTTTATTAAATTACTTGCCTTATCCATTCCTTCGTATGCTTCTTTGGAAAGAATTTCAAACATGTACTTCATCACATAATACCCGCATTCAGTAGCTCCAACTTGTTTGGCACACTATATTTGAATTAAAATACAATTAAGAATTTATATAATAAAAAACAATAAAATATATGTAGTTTTACAAATGTATAAAATACTTACCAAGCAAGTAATCCATTTTGGTTGACGATTTGTTTTCTTTCCTTTGGAATATAATGTTGATTTCACACACCTATAAATATAAGAGATATGTATACATAAATACTCTATGGCACCGTACTTTATGTATAATAACTATTAATTAGTTATAAGTTACCGACGTTTCAACTATGGCTTTAATATCCTGACGTGGTTCGCCTCCAATGGAATCAAACCAATAGATTTTACATAATTGTGGACAAATTGCCATCAACATCCAATGTTCCCTACAAACAAATAATTTATTAGTTGTAAGTAAATATAATATATAATAAAAGTACATTATATTTAAGTTATTTTATTTGAAGCAATTAAAACTTACTTATAAATATATGTGGCTAAATAACATTTTTTCTGTCCATATTGCATGGTGACATTTATATACCTTGTTCGTCCTTCTTTATTCATCAATTTTGGTTGAATGTAATATGGATCTAAAAAGCCATACGTGGTCTTTGATGCCAAATGAAATTCCTTATAAAGACACCTATTAAAAAAATACATCCAATCACATATATATTACTAATATAATAGTTCTAATAAATGAAATGAAAAATACTATAAACAAATAATAGCAAAGAACTTATACTTTATAAAGAATTGCAAACAATAAATTTCCAACGTCTCCATATTCAAAAAACGCATGATCTCCAACTTCTCAAGATATACATCATATTCAATGTCTCCCACAATACCACGAGACATATTAATCACAAGATTTTTTTCTAGTTTCTGAGCAACTTTATATGCATTTTGACATAAAGGACTTAGAGAAGTCGAATCAGCTATAATCATATCAACAGAAGGTTGTTGCACAATGGATTCATAAGTCAATTAGGACATTCTTTTTAACTGTTCAATATAAGTAACAATTACTATTTTTAAAAAGTAAATTAAATACTTTTTAAGATTCAAATGTTTTGAGAATGCATACCTCATTAGCTTGACTACATAACTCTACCAGCTTCTTTGACCAAATAACAAAATGATGCATTGCAGCGCCTACTAGCTGAACCTCATCGGTAGGAAATGGTACGTTTGCTCTTGGATCAATAATCTTATCCACACTTACTTTCACTTGATCTGTATTTAATTCTACCCCTTGAACCTTTTCACCCTTATAAGCTATCCCAAATGCCACTGCACGTCTAACGGGATCTTCCAAATACAACTGGCTTCGTGTTCCTGACTATATGAATTCATATTTAAAAATCAACTAAAATGTTTTAACATATAATAATAAGATTAACTATAAACGATTACTTACAGCCGGTAAATCAGCAAAAGGGTTTGGAGAACTAGCTTTTTCACTGTGAGATTGTGGCTCGACATCTACATATATGTCATCTTCCCGCCTTGATTGTGCAGGTTGAGAAATGGGAGTCTGCATCAAACCAAATTGCTTCCTCATCTCATCCATGCTTACTTGAAGTTGTTTAGAAAACTCCTCTTGCATTTCCCTTTTTTTACTGACTAATGCCTCAGTAACTGCAACTTTAATCATTTCTTTAACTTCTAGTGTAGGCGTTTGGCTTTGATGGCGTTTTGCATGGCCAAAGTAGCTTTTTAAGCCATGCCCTCTTCCCATAGCTCTAACACGTCCACAATGCTCATCAGTACCTATGGCATTATACAATATATCTTGTCTACCCGTCTCAACAAATTCTCCTTGAGAAGCTTGCAAAGTGAGAGAATCCTAACATATATAAACAATATTGAATAAGGATTACTATTATAGTTTATTCAATTTATTCAACGTATATAACTATTAATGTAAAAAATTAGAACATATTTACTTACAATTTTTTCCACGACCAATCTAGTCGCTTCGTTGCGAATATTTCCTGATTTATCCATTCTTGCTCTTTTCCACTTTTCATGTCTAGGTGGTGGAGACGGAGGAGAAATTGTATACGATGGATCTGAATTTGCAGCTTCTTGTCGTTCTTTCATCTTCTCATCCATCATAATCTTCTCCAATCTCTTATAGCCTCCTCGAGCTAAATTATGTGGATGGATATTCTTAGCTTGTATCTCTTGATGTTTTTTTCTTGATGCCTACATAAAAAGAAACCATTAAGTAGTAATATATATTTAATATATTTGAGTTAATAATAATAATATATATATACCTGAAATTCTGGACTTTGACGAAGAACAACATACTGTTCCCATGTGGTTGGGTCAATGAATGAGTATGAATCACAAGGGTTCTTCTTTTCGCCAATATTGAATATATAGTCTCTATTTAATCTTGATTTAAAGTCTTTCCACCGATCACCCGCATATGACAACATAGCCTTCCTCACACTATCTGTCTTGGGAATATCATAAACACTCTACAAGACAAGATCATTGATTAGTAAAAATGTAATTATATTATTTTTTTTTTGTAAATATCTAAATATAAAAATAAGTTACATACCAAGATATCTTCCCAAATGTTCTGTAGAATCTCTTCTGGGACTTCAGGCCGTGAACCTATTGTGATAGGAACTTTGCTTCGTCCCAACAATGCAACATAACTTTTGAATTTAGAGCCGTTTCCTCCAACCGGGTCCAATCCTTCAAATTCAACTACCTTCTTCTTTTCGACAGTAGCACGCTCTAAAATTAATTTATTCAGTTGAGTGACACCCCTCTTTTTCTTAGCAGTGGTATTAGTACCTTGGGTGGTACTATCATTAATGGGATCATTTGATGAATCCATATGTCTGTTTAGCAAAGAAATTATTAGTAAATGACAAAAAATAGTATGCATAAATATAAATATTTAGATACTGTAAACACAAGAACAAGTTAAAGCATCACAAGTAATAATCAATGCTCCCATATCCTTTCATGATGATCATCCCGTGATGCATGCACTTCATCTAGCTCATTATCCACAATGATTGGCAATAAACTTAAAGAAAATGGTGGTATTTCCTCAATATCAAAACTAACATCACTGTTCACAATTTGTTTCTTTCCATGAAGAACACTTGACCATTTTTTATCACAAGGATCAATAACATAAAATACTTGTTTTACTTGGGATGCCATTATGAATTGCTCATTTTTGTGACCTTCCCTGTTCAGATCTACAAGTGTAAATCCTAACTCATCAGCTTTCACACCGTGTTTACTATCTACCCATTTACATCGGAACATCGAAACCCTAAACTGAACATAATCAACCTCCCATATCTCTTCAATCACACCATAATATGACAACTCTACAATCACAGGATTTTTATCTTTCGAACTACTGAAATGCATTGAATTTGCAACCAAAGAAACTCCACTGTTTTGCATAGTGCTCATTTCATCTTGCTCTTTTGTATAAAAAGAAAACCCATTGATATCATATCCAGTATAACATATGACTTGCATACCAGGACCATGAGCTAACCATCGTACAGTTTCAGAAGCAATTTTATCTTTAAGAACTTTATTTTTGAACCAACTAATAAAATTACGATTATGTTCGCTCACAATCCACATGTCTGCCCTTCTTGGATTTTGCTCTTTAATCAAGGCCTTATGTTCATCTAAATATGGCTCAACTTCACTTGTATTACGCAAGATGTACAAATGTGCTTGCTCAACATCTTTACGAGACATAGTTTTGCACATTGGTTCCTCGAGTACCTTTCCCAGCAATTCTTCCTTAATGTCGATACTTAGAAACACCAATAGCTTCTACCCCTGCCAAGTATTCAGTACAAAATTCAGTAACCTCCTCAGCAATATAACTTTCAACAATAGATGCTTCTGGTCTATATCGGTTCCTCACATAACCTTTTAACACTTTCATGTACCGTTCAAATGGGTACATCCACCTCAAATAAGCAGGACCGTACTGTCGTATCTCTCACACCAAATGTACAATCAAATAAACCATGATATCAAAAAATGAAGGTGGAAAGTACATCTCTAACTAACACAATGTAACAGTAATGCCATTTTCCAATTCATCTAATTTGTCTGGATCAATAACTTTTCCACATATAGCATTGAAAAAGAAACAAAGCCTTATAATAGTATATCTCAACATTTTAGGCAATATACCTCTAATAGCAACTGGCAATAGTTGTTGCATTAAGGCATGACAATCATGAGATTTCAACCCCACCAATTTCAAATCCTTCATATTCACAAGTGTTCTGTTATTTGATGAATACCATTGTGGTACCTTCATTCCACGTAAACACTGACAAAAACTAATTTTCTCCTTTCTTGATAAAGTATGAGCAGCTGGAGGCAAATAAGTTTTCTTATCCCCTTGGCGTGGAGCTAATGTAGCTCGTATGTTCATTTCAATCAAGTTTAATCTAGCATTGAGTCCATCTTTAGTCTTACCTTTTATGTCTAAAAGAGTTCCAACAAGACTATCACATACATTTTTCTCCACATGCATCACATCAATACTATGCCTCACATCTAATGTCTTCCAATATGGAAGATCAAAGAATATAGATTTCTTTTTCCATGGACTCTTTTCATTTGAAGGTATCTCAACATTAGTTTTTGACCTCTTACCTCTTTGAGATTTGAGCTTTTGAGTCTTACCAAAAATAACATTTATACCTTGCACACGTTCATAAACTTCAACCCCAGTCAGCGGTTGTGGAGCATTTTTATAGTCTTGTTGCCCATTGAAAGTCTTTTTTAATCTCCTATAAGGGTGAAATCTATCAAGAAACCTCCGGTGACCCATATAAACTGTCTTTCTACCATGAACGAGTTGATAATAGCATGTATTATCTTCACAAATAGGGCATGCCTTATGTCTTTTGACACTATACCCAGACAGGTTTCCATAAGCTGGAAAGTCATTGATTGTGCAGAAAAGCATAGCTTACAACTTAAAATTCTCTTTCCGGTATGCATCGAACACTAGCACACCTTCATCTCACAATTTTTTCAAGTCTTCAACCAAAGGTGCCAAATAGACATCTATATCATTACCTGGTTGTTTTGGCCCAGATATCATCAAACACAATAATATATATTTGCGTTTCATACACAACTAAGGAGGTAGATTATAAATCATCAACATTACTGACCACGAGCTATGCTTACTACTTAGGTTTCCGTGAGGGTTTATACCATCATTAAAAAGTCCAAGTCTAAAATTTCTAAACTCATGGCCAAATTCAGGAAAAACATTATCAAAGGTTTTCCATTGAGGAGAATCAGCAGGGTGCCGAAGCTTGCCATCAGATATGTTTTTATCTGCATGCCATTTTAACTTTTTCGCGTCACTTGGATTTGCAAACATACGCTTAAATCTTGGAAGAATTGGGAGATACCACAAAACTTTAGCTGGTGGCCCTTTCAAACTTGCCTTACCAACAACATACTCTCTTGTTTTGTACCGAGATGCCCCACAGATTGGACATGCATGCAATTCTTTGTAATCATTGCTAAACAATATGCAATCGTTAGGACAAGCATGTATCTTTTCATACTCCATACCCATGGGACACAGAATTTTCTTGGCATCATATGTATTCTTCGGAAGTTCATTATCTTCTGGAAGCATATCTTTTAATAACCCAAGTAAAGCTGTAAAACTCTTGTCACTCCATCAATTTCCAGCTTTTAAGTTGAATAATTTAAAAACAGCAGATAACCAAGTATATTCACTACACCCTGGCCATAAAGGTTGTTTTGAATCACTTAATAATTCATCCAACTCATTTGATCGATTGGTGAACTCTTCTCCAACATCACGAAACATTTCATCCAACCGATCTTCAGACTCATCATCTTCATTTGCTTCGTTGTCAACATAAATTTTAGATGTACTAGTTCCTTTTCCCCCTTCACCATGCCATATCCATTTTGTATAACTTAGATTAATTCCATCACAAATTAGATGATCATATATGTCCTTTGCACTTAATTTTGTTAAATTGCAACACTTCTTACAAGGACAAAAAAAACCTCTCATTATTATTCGGAAGACGACGTTTTGCAAAGTCCAAAAATTATTTAACTCTGTCATCATATTCCCTACTAATCCGAGAAGCATTTATCCAACTTTTATCCATGACAAGTCAATCTAAAATAATATTAACTCTAATTAATCTTGTGTTAACATTCAATCATTGATTCAACGAATATAATAACTAAAACTAACTTAAGCACAGACCACGGTGTGGCTAATCACCGGATGCATAATAGAAAGCAAAAAGCATAAATAAACACAAACCACGGTGTGGCTAATCACCGGATGCATAAGAGAAAGCCAAAAACATAAATAAGCACAGACCACGGTGTGGCTAATCACCGGATGCATACGAGAAAGCCGAAAACATAAATAAGCACAGACCACGGTGTGGCCAATCACCGGATGCATAAGGGAAAGCCAAAACTTCATAGAAAAATAAATAAATAAAGATCTTACCTCACCAAAGATTTGTCCACGTCGATAAGCAAACCTCGAATCAAACTAATCACCTACAATGGAAAGGATGATTTGATCATAACTAGAACTATTTGTAAAGTAGTATAAAGTAATGTTCTAAGAAAGGAGAAACAAAATACTTCAATGATTCTATGATGGATTAAGTGAGAAAATATATTAACATTATTTACCAAAATTTAAAATAAACTTAACCAACATATTATGACCATCAAGCAAACCAAAATGAGTTGATCGATCCTATAATTGAAAAAGTCTCAAAGACCTACTTTCTTATATTAACTAATCTTTTAGGGCAAAACTCCTAATTATGCACTAAGTTGGTGATTTAAGAACTTAAGATGATATATGATCAATTACATGCTACTTTTAATTATTTCAATTCATGTTTTACATTTATTTTTATAATGTGTAAAATTTAACACATATAATACTCCTTAATTAACAATTAGCTACCTTAACATTAAAAGCAAATAGACCAAAATATATATGATGGTACACATTTAATAATGATATTGGTCCATTGTGATTGAAGATTAATTTAACTTTTTTTTTTTGAAAGCCAACACAAAGAAGAAATATATTAATGAATAATTTAACTATTCTTATTTAATTTAATTAAAAATCAAAAGTGAAATAAAAAAATAAACCCTAATAAATCCTAAATTAAAGAAGTTGTGGATAATGGTTAATGATGTAGTCATTCATCAATATATTCTTATTCTTATATATATAATTATTTTCAACTATAATAATTCAAAAATTAAAAATAAATAAAAATTAAAAACATACCTGTTGTGACGGCAGATTAATGCGGCGGAGCTTCAGCGGTGCGGCTTGGAGCGACGGAGGAGCTCCCGTCAGTGCGGCTTGTAGCGACGGAGCGGCGGGGGTGCTTTGCGGCGATGGGTTGTCGACGGCGGTGGAGGTGTGCGAAAGTAGTGGAGGTGGGCGACGGCGGTGGAGTTGGGCGACGGCGGTGGACGTGAGCGACGACAATGGTAGTTTGAAATTTTGGCGTAATATGGTATGACTTTTGGTGCTATCCGGCTTTATTAAAAACCCTACAACATCGGTTATTTATAGTAACCGACGTTGTAGGTACATAATATATAATACGGCGCGATACGACGTCGGCTAAAGTCCTAGCCGACGTCGTATTGCGCCGTGGGCTGATTGCATTTGTGATACGACGTCGGCTAATCTCCTAGCCGACGTCGTATCAAGGGTCCGACAGTGTGAGTATGCCATAGGACGTCGGCTAAATACCTAGCCGACGTCGTATTGTGCAGTAGTTTTAGGTCAAGCCTTTAACGTCAGTTATTATTTAATAACTGACGTTAAAGAGTTTTTATTTATTTTTAATTAATTAAATAACATTTAACGTCGGCTAATTATTTAGCCGACGTTAATTAGCCGACGTTGTATGTGATTTCTGAAGTAGTGTCACTATTATGAACTCAATCCAAGTTTTCCCTCTTAGTTCATCTCTACTTAATTCAGTTAGCTTGATGTGAGCTTGTCTATCATGGTATCAGAGCGCTACCAGATCTATGCGGCGGCAGTAGTAATGGAAACAGACAACCATGGAAATCAAGCTGAGAATGCAGGAACTTCATCGAGTCAAACAACGATGAATCAACGCAATGACGAATTTGACGATCCTTTCTACCTACACATCACAGAGAACCCCAACTTGAGTCTGGTTTCACCTCCTCTCTCTGAGCTCAACTATTCCTCATAGAGCAGATCAATGAGGATCTCATTGGAGGTAAAATATAAGTTTGGCTTCGTTAGTGGAAGTATTCCGAGTCCAAACGAGAACGATCATAAGCTTGCATCATGGAGAATGTGCAATCGGATCGTTAGCTCGTGGATTTTGAGATTTCTCAACCGTAGCATTGCGGATAGTGTGATGTACTTCGATAGAGCTTCAGACATTTGGAATGCTCGCCAAAAGAGGTACCCGCAGTCCGATCCACACAGAATTTCTGAAATTCAGAATGATATTTTTAAAAACATTCAAGGACATATGACTGTTAATGAATATTTCGCTAAGAGCAATGCTCTATGGCAACAATTGAATGTGTTGAGACCTTTACTACTATGTGAGTGTACACCTAGATGCTCCTGTAGTCTTATGAGAAGGATGCAAAAAGAGAGAGAAGAAGACCAGATAATTTGTTTCCTAGAAGGCTTAAATGAAGAATATGAAGCTGTTACGTTTGGAATTCTGGTGATGGATCCTATCCCTGACATGGAGAAGGTCCTAAATATGACCTTAAAGGTTGAAAGAAAAATCAAGGGAGCAATCAATCAAAGAAGTACCGAATTCACTCAATCAAATGCTGTTCCAAACTGTCAAAGTCAGTTTGGGGAGGAGCAATCTGTTGTGGCAATTTTAGCCCTTAATAATAGGAATAAATTCATCAATAGTGGAGGAAAGAATGTGCCTAAATGCATTTATTGTGGCATGCTTGGTCACACTATTGAGAAATGCTATAAGAAACATGGTTACCCCCAGGGTGGGTTGCAGGCTACAAATCCAAAAACAAACAATCTCAGGACATACATTAAGCCTCAAATGCCTCTGTGAGCCAAGTTGGTGACATTGGTTTGTCTGCTGATCAATTTCAAAAGTTAGTGTCTATTTTTCAAAATCAAAACAAGGGAAATCAAGTCTCAAGCAGTGATGTCATGATAGTTGCCAATTCTGGGATCAAATCAGACTTCAAGGAATCTGAGGAAGCTCACAGTGAAGGTAACCCTATTTCTCATTTCCATATTAATGTTGTTTTAAACTTGAGTAGAATATGGATATTGGATTCAAGAGCTACTGACCATATTACATGTTCCCTAGAATATTTTGAAACATATCATAAGATTCAAGGAATATCTGTGAAGCTACCTAATGAAGAAGCAGTTAATGTTACCTGTGTGGGACAAATTAGGCTTGATAGGAACATACTACTTCAGAATGTGTTGTATATTCTAAACTTTGCTTTCAATATTGTGTCTGCCAGCAAATTGACCAAACAAACAGGTTGTAAACTTGTTTTGGAAGCTCATTCTTGTACTGTTCAGGGACCCCTTGGGAACATGGATGGTTTTGCTAAGGAAAGGAATGGTCTATACCTGATTAGTTAACCTCCTGCTGTCAAGATGAGAAACCAAAGTGTTAATGAGACTGTTAGTGTTCAATGTAATAGTTTGATGACAAAATTGTGGCATAACAGACTATGTGTAACACCCCGAAATTTTGTAAGTATTTTTTTTTAAAAAAATATTATTATTATTTTTGAAATATTTATGTTTTATGTTGACAAAAAGAATTTTTGAAAAATATTAATTATGACAAAATATATTTTCAAACGTATATGGATATATATATATATATATTTATTTCAAAAAGAATCCACAAGTATTAATTTGGCTTGATGGATAAAACCTTAAGATTTATGTGAGACTTCTTTGGTTCAAATCTAGGTATTATCTTATTTATTTTGAAAGCATATCATTGCTACCAGAAAATGTTGAAATATATATATAGTATGCTCATATTATGTATTGATGGCCGTGTATATATACATATAAATGTTATTGTGCTATATGTTGTAATGTTATTGTGCTACTGTGTTATGTATATGTATATAATGTTTACAATGATAGAATATGTTGTAACTAGCATGTGTGTATATTTTATTTCTTGAGCAATGTAATTAGGAATTTAGTTAAAGTAATCCTTTTAATCAGGGGGAAATTAAAAGGGGAAGGCCAAAAATTTGGGAAATTGGCTGTTATTAACAAATATATTTTAATAATAATATTTAATAATTATAGTAAGTAATTAAGAGGGACGAACCTTACCTGCACCATTCTTCATCTTCCATAAGTTTTATTCTTCACGTGAACGTGAGCGCCAGAGAGAGAAGAAAAAGGGTGAAAGAAAGAAAAAGAGAGAGGAGCAGTCCGATGGATGACGATGGACGACGCAGCAAGCCGGCGTTCTTCCGGTGAGCGTCAGAAGTAACCAGCAGCCCCGGCCTCCTCTGTTCTTCATTTCATCGATGGTGGCCTGGAGATGTGTTGCCGATGATGGACGGCAGCTAAGGCAGCGGCGGCGGAGGTCCGGGACCGGCGAAGCAGCGCCCTTCTCCTTCCTTTCCGGCGGTAATGGCGGTGGCGGCATGGCTTGGTGAAGTCGACGCCGAAGTAATCTCCATTGTTGCTGCTGTTAACGTTGGTGACGGTGACGATGAAATCTTCAGTTGATGATGACGATTGTTGACGGTGGTGGCATGGTGGTCGGCGTTGGCGCAGATGGTGGTGGCTGCCGGCGGCGTGAGTTGTTGGTGATGATCGGCCGTCGTTGATGGTGAAGGTGGTGGCTGTCGACGGCGAATGGAATGGACGGCGATGGTGATGAGTGGTGAGCTTTATTTTGGTTCGGCAGTACTAGGCATAATTTAATTAATTAATTAATTAATAATAATAGTGATAAGATGATAAGTTGATGAAAATGGCAAAATGTGTTGCTGGATGTTGTTGAATCGATG
Source organism: Ipomoea trifida (assembly GCA_003576665.1). NCBI lineage: Eukaryota > Viridiplantae > Streptophyta > Magnoliopsida > Solanales > Convolvulaceae > Ipomoea > Ipomoea trifida. The sequence goes on from CP025657.1 coordinate 11,801,411, forward strand.
ATGATGAGGAATTGATTATGATAATCGATCGACAGTCATGATTCGACAATAATATGGTTAATAATAATAATAAAAAATAATGGTATTAATAGTGTAGATAATGATTTGATTAATTTACAATTTGTTTTATCAAAGGTGCTTGAGCATATATTTAATTTGTAGATGATGGACTATTGGCTCATAGGTAAGACTTATGTCTACTCAAAAATTTATTTACCCCGAAACAAAATTATTTAATATGTGCTTGCGTGGTATTATATACCTAAATCTCTATAGATTTATTATAATTATTGAATAAATTGGTAGTTGATGAAATTGTGAGTACATGACTTATGAAAATTATTTGACTCATGTAGTCATTAAATTATTTGATACGTGCTTATGTGGTATTGCATGTAAATTTATTGAAAAAGGTTTAGTATTATTATTATTGAATAATTATATAATTATTGAATGATTCATGATATTATAATGATTATTATGAATTTACATGATTTGTGGAAATTGTAGTATGGGAGTACAAATTTATTTGTACTCATGATTATGGTGAAATTATGATGATTAATGAAGTATTATATTTATTAAGATTTTGATAATTGATATGTGGTGCTAATATGCAAAGTAATGAAACAAATGATTTTGAGAGCCTAAGGGATATATTTTATTACATATAATGTTTTGAAAACTGATGGAAGATATGTGACTTGGAAATTGTGGAGTATTCAGTTGTATGCTGAATACTAGGGCTATGCCCTATTGAGCAGTGGTTAGGATAATCCTACCACTAGGGTTCATACCCTGTTTTGAGGAGTATTCGGTAGGAACAATCCCCGGATACTAGGGCATTCATTGTCCTGTTGAGTTGAGGAGTGGTTAGGTTATGCCTACCACTAGGGTCTTTGTACCCTGTTTTGAGGAGTATTCGGTAGGAAAAATCCCCGAATACTAGGGCTAGTAACTTCCCGGTGAGGCTTGGAATCCTCACTCGGGGGTGTGCACACTTAAGGTTAGAGTCCTGTTTCCATTAGAAATGGGAAATATGTGGAGTGTTCGGATGTGTGGAAAGAATCGTTCACTAGGGCCTAAGAATAAAGGACCCTGTCCCATTTATTTGTGATTGATATGCTTCCATATGTATTTTATAGTGTGCAAGTATGACACAAAGTTAAGTTTTTAAGAAATTTGAGAATATGACTTTTGAGAAGTATGTGAGTGAATTGGTATTTGAATCCTATTATTTATGAAAATGATAAGTTGTGAATGTACAGTATTTTATGAGGAATTAAATGATTATTTGATTATTATTTATTATGAAATGTTATATGAAATTAGAATCCACGATAAATTGATTGATTTGAGAATGAGTACATTCTAATGGACTGAAAATGATTATGTGGTTGAGTATAAAATATTCTATGGGGTTAATATGAAATTATGTGCTCCAAAGTGCTATGTGCTATGTGAAAAAATGATGTACGGGGTGGAGTAAGTCTTACCAGCCGTCGTGCTGACTTTGTTTTCCCCCTTAGTTATTATTGCAGGTGATGATTGCATGACAATTTGGAGCATTGGAATGAGAGTGATTCACGCTAGATTTTTTTTATAAAGGTTGTAATTAATCCATTAGAATTCACCTTGTACAAATAGTAGTTTTGGTGGTTTTAGTTAAGTAGTTTTAGCATGTGCGTTTGAGTATGAGATACTTAAACGTGGCATAACACGCCCTTTTTCCTTTTGTTGTTGAAGCTTCCGCTATTGTAAAGGTTAATTAAAAGAAAAAAAAATTTACCCGTATTTTCTTAAGTGGAAAAAGTGGGGTGTTACACTATGGCACTGCCCTGTAAATAATATAGCCTCTTTGAATGGAATAAAGTCTGCATTTTCTCATAAATAGTCTGATTTTGTATGTGATGCATGTCATTTTGCTAAACATAAGAGGTCCACATTTCCCACTAGCAATTCTAGATCTGAAAAATGTTTTGATTTGATTCAAATGGATGTTTGGGGCCCCTTTGCTGTGGCATGTCTTAAAGGGGAGCATTACTTCTTAACAATTTGATGATTGCAGTAGATTTACTTGGTTGCATCTAATGAGAAACAAATCAGAAGTTAAGTCCATATTTCAAACCTTCTACAACTATGTGTGCACTCAGTTTTCAGCTAAGATCAAAACAGTAAGAACATACAATGACATTGAATTTTTTATGACTACTTTTTTTTTTTAATGAGAAAGGGATTATTCACCAAAGGTCTTGTGTGTATACACCCCAGCAGAATGGGGTGGTAGAAAGGAAACATCAGCATATCTTGAATGTTGCTAGGGCCTTGAGATTTCAATCTGGACTGTCTACAAAGTTTTGGGGTCACTGTGTATTACATGCTTCTTACCTCATAAACAGGCTCCCCACTGATGTGAATGGTGGATATACTCCTTATGAGATATTAACTGGGAAAGATGTGGACTATGATCAACTTAGATCTTTTGGTTGTTTGTGTTTTGGTGCAACTATTTCACAAGGTAGAAACAAAATGCAACCAAGGGCAAGGAAATGTATTTTTTTGGGGTTCCCAGCAAATATGAAAGGTTATATCTTTTATGACATTACTGACAGAGTTGTTTTTGTTTCCAGAGATGTAAAATTTCAGGAACATGTTTATCCTTTTTAGGATCAAAGTTCAGGGATCAGGGATCATAACAGACTCTAATGTGGCTGAGACAATCACTTCATCACTGCCATTGGTGCCCACATCCATTGAGGCAGAGGCCTCCCTAGAGCCTGTGAGCATGCCTACTCCTGGAACCATGACAGATAATATGAGCAGCAGAGTTCTCAATGATGAGAACAATGATCATATTGAAGTCAATGAAGAACTGAACACTAAACCCCCCACTAATGCAGTTAGTCATACTAGTTCACCACAGATTCAAAATGAGCTGTCACAACCTAGAAGATCAGCAAGAATAAGGATTGTACCTCCTAGATTGCAAGACTATTATTGCCAGTCCATAATGGGAGACAAAGCTAGTGTGAGAACTTCTCCTCACCCTATACACAGGTTCATTTCATATGACAGCTTAACTCCTTGTCATAGGTCTTATGTTTTATCCATTACCTCCACACATGAACCACAGTCCTATAATGAAGCAGTTCAGAGTGAGGCATGGAGGCAAGCCATGCAATCTGAGATAGATGCATTGGTTTAAAATAACACCTGGACCTTGACAGACCTACCTAAAGGAAAATCTCCAATTGGATGCAGATGGGTCTACAAAATAAAACATAAAGCAGATGGCTCAGTAGAGAGGTATAAAGCTAGATTGGTTGCCAAGGGTTATACTCAGCAACTAGGGGTGGACTACATTGAAACTTTTAGCCTTGTGGCAAGAATGACTACAATCAAGACTTTTTTATCTGTGGCAGTTGCTAAGGGGTGGGATATTCAACAACTTGACATCAATAATGCATTTTTACATGGAGATTTAGAGGAAGAAGTGTATATGGTTCTACCTACAGGATTCAAAAGTGAAAGTCCTAATCAAGTCTGCAAATTGCTAAGGTCATTATATGCCCTAAAACAGGCTAGTAGACAGTGGAATGCTAAGTTGACAAAGTCCCTACAAGATAATGGTTTCCAACAATCTACAACTGATCCTTCACTATTCACAAGACATCACATAATTACTTCATTGCCTTGCTGGTTTATGTGAATGACATCTTGGTGGCTGGAACAAACCACACTCAAATCCAGGAATTGAAACAACTGTTGGATCACTCTTTTAAAATAAAATACCTTGGCAAGCTGAATTACTTTCTGGGAATTGAGGCATTCAGAACTTCTGATGGTATTAACCTATGCCAAAGGAAATATACTCTAGAAATTTTACAAGAGAATGGTTTTTTGGATGCAAAACTTGCAAAAATACCATGTGTTACTGGTCAAAAGCTCACTCATGTTGATGGCACATTGCTTGACAAACCTGAAGTTTTTAGAAGATTGGTTGGTAAGCTTTTGTACCTAACAAACACTAGACCTGATATCTCCTATGCTGTCCAACAGCTGAGCTAGTTTGTGGATAAGCCCAGGGACACAATCTAACTGCAGCTCATAGAGTGCTGAGATATCTTAAAGGTGCACCTGGGAAAGGATTGTTCTATGCTTCTAAATCTCAAGTCAAACTACAAGGGTTTTCTGATTTAGATTGGGCCACTTGTACAGAGACAAGGAAGTCTATAACAGGGTACTGCATTTACCTTGGTGAATCCCTTATCTCTTGGAAGACTAAGAAACAAGCCACTGTCTCAAGATCATTATCTGAAGTTGAGTACAGGGCATTGTCCTCAACAGTCTGTGGAATTCAATGGCTGCTATGTTTGTTGGCAGATCTGAAATCAGACAGTAGCATTCCCATCTCTTTGTTTGTGATAACAACTCTACTATTGCCATTGGGGAGAATCATGTGTTTCATGAACGCACCATCGAAATAGACTGCAGATAGCTTCACCAAATCCCTCACTAAGCCATTATTTGACACATTCCATCCCACAAACAGATTGCAAATAGCTTCACCAAAGCCCTCACTAAGCCATTATTTGACACATTCCATTCATGCTCCAGCTTACGGGGGCGGGGGGGTGATAATTAAAGTGATCAAGTCCTAAAGCCTCAAAGTCCTAGCTCCCACTAGATCCCAGTACTATTGGAAAAAAAATCTGGATTCATCCCATTAGGGCTTGGTGCGTTATCATGGTGCATTGAGAAAAGACTGCTCTAATTTCCTCGCTTGTAAACTGAGTTAGAATTCTTTGATTTTGCTATTTCAAAACTTGCCCAATATTTTCAATTAAGGGGAAGCCATTGCCATGCCCACCAAAGTTGAAAATATTTTGGAAATAATTGAACACAAGCGGGTGGAAATCATCTCCAACTTTCCAGGTACCGTAATCCCCTTTCAGTCTGCGAATTCGATTCTTCTTGTGCCTAACCGAAGCAAAGTTATGGAAGTACTTGGTGTTTAAATCGCCACCTTGGACCGAATTGAATATCTTTGCTCGCTACTTCTAGAAGGACTCTTCTTGTTCCGTAAGTTTGGGTAGATTTGCATGAATCTGGCAGAATTGTTCCATGCTTTCCCCGTCTCGTTTTGACCGCAATCGTTCCAAAGCATATTTAAGGGCTTTAATCTTTCGACCAAAATTATTGAAGAGTTCCCCGCCCCATCATGATAAAGCTTGCCTGTAGTGGTTAATATTTTCCTGTAAATTTCTCTCTGGTACTGCAGTCCATGCATGTGTCACTACATCCGTACACCCTTCTTCTTTCAGCCAGGTGTTCTTAAAACGGAAGCACTGACTGAGTCCGAACTTATCGCTCACCCCTTCTGTTAAAGAGCAAAAAATGGCGGAATGATTCAAATGGACTGTAGCAATAATCAACAGTACACTTCTACATGGGGGTGCATTAGTCGCCATCGGTCTAAGGCCATAGCCCGTTAAGCAAGATAATGAATACACATTAAGAACATCTCCAACGTGCAGTGCGGCAAAGCAGCAAAACCATTTCACCATATTTATACATATGACATAATATTGATATTAGAAAATACAACACAATTTTAAAAAATAAAATAAAATAAATAATTTCCTAGTCCACCCCCACCTCCTCCCAAATTATCAAAATATTTATCAAATTCAGGTTTGATTCAAATCCTCCATGTTCTTGATTTCTCTTTGCGACAATTTGTAATTGTTAGGCTCTAATAGACTCACACACAACTGTAATGGTTAAGTTCGTTTTTTTTAAATAATTAATGTTATGAAAAAATTAATGTTAATGAAAATTATTATTTACATCACAAGTTATATTTTATATTAAACTAATTAAGTTCGAACTAAATTATATTTAACTAATTAAATTCGAATTAATAATTAAGAAATCAATGATTTAGTGTAGAAATTTGGTATTTTGGTGTAAATGGGTTGGAGATGAATATAATTTGGTATGAGAATATGCCGAAAATATTTTTTTTGATGTATATTAGGTTGAGAAATTTGGGGGTCATTTACTAACTTGAAAAAAATGGAAGATTTTCCAAAAAAGTCACGAAATGGAGGGATGAAAATATGAAAAATGGAAAACTTGTTTACTAAAATAATATCTCCAATGGCCTATCTCTTCTCCATTTTCCAACTTCATGTACAAATTTGGAGAAGTCTATTTTAGATTGCTCCAAATGGAAGAATGGAGAAAGACGTGAGTAAAACAGTGTTCATCTTGACTTTTCGAATCTTACTGAGTGCATTTTTTGTTTCTTTAATTTTTTTTCCTGCTTAGCTTCTCTTGTTTTCTATTATTATTATTATTATTATTATTATTATTATTATTATTATTATTATTATTATTATTATTATTATTATTATTATTTACTGTACAAATGATATATTCGATGATTTTATTTAATGAGATTTTGCATATCAAACTATGTACTAAAATGGTTGAAATAATTGTGATGTGATGAAACGAATTATAAAATTATTTTAAAGAAAATTATATATATATATATATATATATATATATATATATATATATATATATATATATATATATTACTCACTCCGTCCCGAATTGGATGTCTCATTTGCTTTTTGCACACTTTTTAAGAAATTAAAGTAAATGTGATGTGCTTTCCAATTATGCCCCCAACTTTTTCACTTTTGGAAATAAAAGCAATAAAGAAAGAAAAAGTTATAAGGGTAAATTGGAAAAAAGTATAATGATAGTGATGTTCAATTTTGGAAAGAGGACAACATTTTGGGACGAACTAAAAATGAAAGTAAGACACGTAAAATGGGACAGAGTGAGTAGTATTTTTCTATGCGTGATGGGCAAAAATATGTGTCCAATATTAGTACTTTATATTAAAATTATAGATTTATTTATATTTTAGATATTCATATTATTGTATATAATAATAATAATAATAATAATAATAATAATAATAATAATAATAATAATGTAAAACATTTTTATGAATTTGATATTTATATTTCAAGAAATAACTAATATATAACTCCAATATAATGTGTATATATTATTATAATTGAAAAAGATAATAATATATATATATATATATATATATATATATATATATAATGGTAATGGATGCATGTGTATGGTAACGGTATTGGAAAAGATAACAAAAATTATAACGATAAGGTATGTTTGTTTAAAATATTATATAATACAACTCTTAGCATAATGTATTAAAAATGTAAAGGAAAGTAGACATCAATGGATGGTATAACCTTCATCACACTTATTAGTTTTTAGATGAGGAATTAAAAAAATTTTGAAAAATGGAAAACTGTAAATGGAAAAACGGAGAAATGAAGTAAACGATCTCTTGGTGTTTTGGTATAATGTGGGTTGGAGATAATAAATGAAAATACAATGCTTGAGAACAGTGGCCACATGAGTTTCTTCTTTATAGCCATTGTGTAAAAGTGTTTCCAAGCAAGCAGATTTTAACTCAATACATATGAATACACATTAGTAAGCGAAGGCTTTGCTTTACCTCAATCTGGTGTGCTACAACAACCGTGTAGCTGAGGGAGAGGAATACGAAAGTAAAAGAAAGCCATAGCTTCGCAAAAAGAATAAATTAATTGAGAAATACGTTACGAACCAGAGAGGTGGCGATAAGCATTGCGGGCAGGCCTCGCTTCCCCCAATCCCATCTTCCAAAAAAAAAGAAAAAAAGAAAAGAAAAAGGCCTGTTGCCTGTTCGCACCGCCACTTGAGTCTTGACGATGTCGTTTTCAAGGAAGGCGGTCAAAGTTAAAACAACAAAATGAATACGCCGTTGCCGGGGATCGAACCCGGGTCACCCGCGTGACAGGCGGGAATACTCACCACTATACTACAACGACCTAGTTGTAAGCTCATGGGTTAAGATTCTTCTTATTGATTAATACAATTCTTGATTGATGTAGAATATTTTAGGAAAAGTGTTAAATAGGCCACTGAACTTCTTGCTTTTGTGCAATTTGGTCACTGAACTTGAAAAGTGTGTAATTGAACCATCAAAAAAGCAAAATTTGTGCAATTAGAACATTTTTACAAAAATTTCCAGGTAAAATCCGATTATAGTACTAACATATATGTATTAAGAGTGACGTTTTCCTCTACCATATTAGTTGGGAGTCAATATTGAGTTGTTTTTAACCCAAATTGAATTAAAAAAAAATATAAAAAAAATGTTCTAATTGCACATAGTTTACTACAACAACCTAGTTGTAAGTTCATGGGTTAAGATTATTCTTATTGATTAATAAAATTCTTGATTGATGTAGAATATTTTAAGACATGTCAATGTAGAGTAAATTAATAAGTTGTCATTGACATTTATGTATTTCATTTCATTACATGTTATACTCTTCAGCAAAATGATAATAAGTGGTGTTATAAGATATTTTTAGATAATGTGACATTTTCAAAAATCTTATATTGCATGGAGGAATGTATTTGTCCCCATTAAAATACTCATGTTATTGAGAGTTGATATAATTTCAACTAACGCACTATGCTCGTATAGAATTAGTGTCTAAATTAATTTCATCTTTTAGTTTTTACATGGTTTTAAAGTGAGTTTCTTATTTTTAAATTTTTTTTCTCTTTGTAAATTATTGATTGTTGTACCGTAATGATAATTCAGACAAACTCCATTTACAGTCATGATAACACTTATAGTATATTTATAGCTTTGGTCCACAAAGATATATCTCCAAGTCTAACATCTTCCAATGTATGTTTTCTGCAATGAACAATGTTATTACAATGACCACACCAAGCCTAGAAATTTAAGATATTTCTCATGTCCCGCCACTTACAGTCCATCCTTAATTTGATTTTGTTGTTTCTTCCTTTTATTTTTTTTAAATTTCATTTTGGTTTGTTTAGAATACACTATGGATGGAAATAGCTAGGTTGGGTTGAGGCCAGAGCCTATTATAAAAATTAGGTTGAACCTACAATTGGCCTGATTTGACTTGAAGATGCTTATTTAATATGTATGCCATTAAAAAGTTCCAAACACGAGATGCATGTTAGAAATAAATATTCTAACCATATAGAGTAGTTTACGAGAAACCTGACCTCATCAGAAGCTAGTTTACGAGAAAAAGCTAGTTTACGAGAAACCTGACCTCAGCGGAAGCGGAAGCAATGTTGAACAGTAGACTGGCCATATTTGTCTCAAACTTACTTGACTCAGAACCGATAGACCGTTAGCCATATTTGTCTCATACTTGACTCAGAACCCTAGTTGGTGTACTGGTGTCTACTGAGCAGTATGAGTACCGTGAACTGTATGTGCTACATAATGCTTACCTTGTATCCCATCAATACAAGTTTATATAGGCACAGAGTCTGGTTGAATAACAACTACTAGTTATTGAGTCCAACCAAACTACTTAATAAGCCTAGTTAACTTGCACCACTTAATTAAGGCCCTAATATATAATATACTCCCTCCTTCCCATTTTGATTGTCTGGTTCGTATAACGAGACTTGACTTAAGTTATTTTTAATCCAATTTTTCATAATATTAAGTTTAGTATTAATATATAAAATTTATATATTTAGAAACTACATCAAAAGTACTATTAAACACAAAAAATTAAATTTAAAAATAATAAAAAATTAATAAAGAAAATAAGCAATGAAGAAAGAGTTGGTTTGACCAATGAATAGTAAATAGGACAGGTAAAATGGGACGGAGGGAGTATATTATTAGGGAAAATCTTACAATGCATACTTTTTTTTTTTTTTTTTGAAAGCAAACCAATAGTGGTATATTAAATCAAAGCTGAAATAGCGTCAGGAGGGATAGAATCCCAATACAGAAACTCAGACTGAGAAAACACCAAAGAGGCAAGGGCATGGGCACCTAAATTAGCAGTTCTCGGTACCCAACTAATAGAACAATGTGAAAAAGACGACATAATAGCCCTGGAGGCATCAATAGAAAAAGCAATGTAAGAAAGAAACTCATTGTGATCCGCTGTAAGCCATCGTTAAAGAGTTGCATTATCAATATGAAGAACTACACGATCAAGGCCTTTGTTCTTCAGCCAGGAGAGTACCTCCTTACATGCAAGGGACTCCGCCATTAGAGGTGACATGCAGCTCCGCAATGGACCATTGAACGCTGCAACAAAAGCGCTGGTGTTCGATAGCACGATTGCACCGACCGTCGCCCTTCTTGTTGTCGGCAAGAACCCTGCGTCGAAGAAGCAGGCGAAGCTGGGCAGCGTTGTTTGCGGTGGCGGGTGATATCCAGGCAGTGGAGGTGCCGCGTTTGAGGTCTGCGGATGATGGACGTGCTGCCACGCTTGCACCGCTGCCGAGGCTGCTGAAACTCCCGTCGGCCGCGGCAAGGAGTGCTCCCATACGGCCCTGTTGCGAGCAGTCCAAATGTGATATAGAGTCGCCGCTGCAAGAAGAAGTTGTTCATCCGTGAGCAAGGACATTACATTAGATAACTAATCTCCAAAGGTATCCCCCCCCCCCCCCACAGATGAAATAGGAAGTGATCGAAGCCTCATGCCAAATTAATTTTGAGAAATCACACAAAACAAGGGAGTGCATTGTGTTCTCATGACTTTGACCACACATTGGGCATGTTGGAAGGACATCTACCCTCTTTAAAATCAGATTTGTAGTAGTAGGAAGAACATCCTTGATAGCTCTCCAGAGGAAAGCCTTCCATTTGGGAGGTGCCTTAATTTTCCACATAGGTAACCATTTATCAAAAGTAGCTGGCTCATTCATAAATTCACCGCAAATGTGTCTATAGCCTTGTTTCACCGTATAACAACCCCGAGGGTCTCCATACCAATACCAAGAATCTTCATAATCATGGCTGATAGGGATGCTCAGAATACGTTCCACATCATTAGGCTGAAAAATATCCTTTAGAATGTCCTGATCCCAAGAATTAGTAGCCGGGTCATTAAGTCCAGAGACAAAAGAACCACCTAATCCCTGAGGCATAACAGTCTGGATTAGGGGGTCAGGATCATCATGCAACCATGGATGTCCCCAAATTAAAGTGGTTTTACCATTCCCTATCCTTCTTCGTACACCAAAACAGACTAGTTCATGGGCTGCCATAATACTACGCCAACAGAAGCTGGGACATCCACCCAGAGTAGCATCAACAAAAGATGACCGAGGGAAATACCTGGCTTTATATATCCTGGCCACCAGAGATTGGGGATTGGTCAGAAAACGCCAAGCCTGCTTGCCCAACAGTGCTAGATTAAAAGCTCTCAAATCTTTAAAACCCAAGCCTCCATACTTTTTGGGGAGGCATAGACGATCCCAGGCTTTCCAATGAATGCGCCTTTCACCACCTGAACCCCACCAATACCGATTCATAACTCTCTCAATAGATAGGCAGACCGAGTGAGGGAGTAGAAAGACACTCATGGAAAAGGTTGGCATAGCTTGTGCCACACTTTTCAACAGCTTGAGAAATTAACTTTTTATTCCAGGTCCCCACTCTTTGATTCAATTTATCCTCAACATACGCAAACACGGCCTTGTTATTCCACCCAATAAATGCTGGCAAACCAAGGTATTTACCGAAATTGGGAGCTTGTTCCACACCCAGCACAGACACAACTCCCTCCCTATCATCTCTGCTTGTGTTCTTGCTAAAACACACACTTGACTTGTTAAAGTTGACAGCTTGGCCTGATAAAGCCTCATATTCAGTTAGGCACTGTTTAATCACACCTGCCTCATGCACATTAGCCTTAAAGAACAAGAGACTATCATCTGCAAAAAACAAATGCGAAATAGGTGGGGCACCCCTCGCAACTTTGCAACCATGAATCAAACTTTGTTGCTCAGCCTGCTGTAATAACAACGACAAACCTTCTGCACAAATAATGAATAAGTATGGGGAGAGTGGATCTCCTTGTCGAATACCCCGGGTTGGGATAACCTGACCTATGTCCTCACCATTGACCTGAAAATTGTATGAAAATGTAGTAACACATAACATTATTAGGTTTACCCACTCAGGCGCAAACCCCAGAGCTAGCAACATACCCCGGAGATAGGGCCACTCCATGCGATCATAAGCCTTGGCCATGTCAAGTTTGAGAGCACCCCAGCCAACAACCCCACCTTGCTTTCTATTCAAAAAATGCCCAACCTCAGCAGCAATCAAAATATTATCTGTAATGAGTCTTCCAGGAATGAAAGCACTTTGTGATTCAGAGATGATACCTCCTAACAAAGGCTTCATCCTATTTGCAATCATCTTAGCCATAATCTTATAGACTACATTACACAGAGCAATAGGCCGGAGGTCAGACACTTTCTCTGGGTGACTTTTCTTGGGAATCAAGACGACATTTGTATCATTCAAACCACTCGGAAAAGAACAGTCGTTTAGACATTTGATCACAAACGATGTGACATTTGCGCCTACTAATTCCCAAAAATGCTGAAAAAACCCGGGTTCATTCCGTCTGGGCCCGGAGCCTTATCAGGAAACATAGAATAAAGTGCAGCTTTAACCTTATCCGCCTCGAAAGGCCTTAAGAGGGCCTCATTCTGACTCACGGACACACGTGGAAGTACAGAAGCAGTAAACGAATCCACAGGATCTAAGTTATTAGATGCAAAGATATCTTTAAAATAACTTAACACAAGAGAATAAAGCCCATCACCCTCCACCCATTCATCAGATTCATATCTTAACTTAGTCAAAGTATTCTTCTTTTTTCGGGCAGAAGCATACCTGTGGAAAAATCTCGTATTAGTATAAGCACCTCTCAACCAGTGTTGCTTTGCTCTCTGTTTCCAGAAAGCATCCTCCTGGGCCTCCAATCGACAAATTTCCAACTCAAGGCGATGAAACTCCGCAAGTGAAACAGGGCCTCTGGAGTCCCTGATGAGTAGCTGCTCTTTCCGGAGATTCTTAATCCTCTCACCAAAACGGTGAAAGTGGTCTCCTCCCCATCTGGACAATTTGACACCACAATGGCGCAGACAACCTAGCAATCCTCCATTCCTGGCCTCTTGCCAAGCACCCTCCACCTGCTCCCTACACCTTTCATCCTGGAGCCATGCCATCTCAAACTTGAAAGACCGCCTGAAACTTTTATGCCTTACCCGATCGGCCTGAACATTCAGAAACAGAGCGGAATGATCAGACGATCTAGTAAGAAGATTAGTCACACGGGCATGTGGAAGATAGTCACACCAGTCAGCTCCTGCGAGAACCTTATCAAGCCTCTCTTCCATCCAATCCGCAGTACCCTTCCCCCGTTCCCAGGTGAACCGATACCCGTGCATGGGTAGTTGAGATAACTGACAATCATCAATAGCCTCCCCAAACCCTCGCAAAAGAGCATCGGGGTGTGGATTACCACCACGCTTCTCATGCTGAAACAGAAGATCATTAAAATCACCAAGCACCACCCAAGGGAGAGCGGACCTAGCAGCTAAGGATCGTAGCAAGTCCCAGGATTCACTCCTTCTGTTTCGCTCTGGAAAGCCATAAAAACCAGTCATGCGCCAAACACCAAAACCCACAAGTGACACCTCCACATCAACATGATTCCTCGAGAAACTTATGAGCCGGGTAGTATTGTTCTTCTTCCAAAACAACGCTAAACCACCACTCAAACCAACTCCTTCCACGTAAAATAAACCTTCAAAACTAAGTTTTATACGTAAACGCTCAGCATGTGCGCTCCTCACCTTGGTTTCTATGAGGAAGACAAAATCGGGCTTCTTACTAGACACAAGGTCTATAACCTCCCGAACTGTTCGTGGATTGCCCAAGCCACGACAGTTCCAACTCAACGTACTCATGATGATGGGCGGGACTAGGAACCAATACCCGCCTGCTGCAAGTTTTTTGGGACATTTGCCGTAGTCACATCACCATTCACGCCACCAACCCTTCGACCACCGCCATTGGAACCCTCCCTCCGACGCTTCGAGACCGTAACAACGATCAGCTCCGTCTCCCGAGCGCAAACAGGCTCCACCTCTGGCGTGACCTCCTGTTGAGCCGGCCCTTCCGCCGGTAAAAGCCAACGATCCCCAGCCGGGCGTGGCCCCCTGCTGCCTCCCGCACGCAGCGATGCATCATACGGATAAAGTTCAACTGGAACCGCTACTTCTCTAGCCTTGAGACAAAACCTGTATGAATGCCCCAACAGACCACAGAAGAAGCAAAAATTATGCAACCTCTCATACTTAAACACAACCCAGCATGTCAATTTATCCCGCTTCATCAACTTCATTCGCCGCTTTAACGGCTTGTCAACCGGAATTGAAACCCGAACTCGATGGAAAGTTTTCCAGGGAGCCCCTACAAACCGATCATCCAATTGAATAAAAGAACCGATATAATTGCCAATCTGTTCCAAGATCACACCCGACGTGTAACCCATGGGCACATCATGCAATTGAACCCACATATCCAACGAGTCCAGAACTATCGAACCCGGTAGGAGACCATCACAAACCTGGCGATACACTAACAAAGCATTCTCGAACGACCACGGCCCCTCATGAAGCACATGCAGCATATTAGATTCGTGGTAGAACACGAATAGAAACAAGCCCTGCTGAATCTCGTAAACGTGCATGCCTTTGACTGGTTGCCAAACCGAGGCCATAACTTGGCGCATGAACTCAAGCTTGACAAGTTTAGTTGTAAGAAACCTGCCGACTACCGCCCACGACCGCCTTTCCGCAGCCGCCACAGTGTCGTCCTCAACACCAACAGGTTCGAACGGCGCTTCTTCCTCTTCCAAGGCCATATCTGCCCAGCGTGCAGTAAGAGCCACAACACCCCTCGCTGCATCTTCCGAAGCCATGTGACCGCAACAGTAACCAAGGCAAACCGGTGATAACCGGAGAAAAACGAAGAAAACGAACGGGAATAGACCTAGAAAACCCTAGGAGAAGAACGAACCCTAGAGGTATCTAGAGAGAAAATCCAATTATGCAAGTTTTAATTCTGTATCTCTAAAGTTTACGTTACAATGCATACTTATTTGTAAGAAAATTAAATAATATTACCTAATATAAAATTAATACATAACTACATAAGTATATCACCACAAATTCATCAATCACATTACAAAGTTACAATCAATCAATAACCACAAAAAGACAAAATCATAAGTTCATAATACAAAATTCAACAATACAAGTTCATTATACAAAATCCAACAACACAAGTTTAATAACACTGATTTCGTAAGAGGAATTGATTAGCTTTGACAAATCCTTTCGTAAGTATCTAACATTGAATATTATAACACTAAGAATTAACGAGTACATGTCTAACACGTGTCCGCTGGAGCGACTGATATCTGCTATTTTGTACAATTATTCACCCCTTATTCTAGTTGTTTTGAAGGCTATTTTCTGTATCCTAGTGAAATTGGGAATTGTTTGTGTTATATTGTCCAAGTGCTGAAATATCTACAAAGAACAACAAAGGAAGAATATTGGAACATTTTGGACAAGTTCTAGAAGAAAAGGGAATTACAAGGAAGAATACAAGTTGGAAAAGAATTGGAAGATGCCTAATGGGCCAAGGCCCATCTACCTCATATATATTTGACCTATTCTCTACAATTAAAGGAGGTTCCCTTACAGAGTTCTAAACCCTAGCTTTTAGTTTATATTTTCACCAGCATAGTTTAGATTAGATTATTTAATTTCAAGCTTGGAATATTGGATTGAAGTTGGATTTGTTCTTTATCAGTTAAGTTTCTCTTCCCTTTTATTTCTTGCAATGTTTATGGTTATTTATTATTGCTTTGCTTTGTTTACTTTAACCATGCGTGAGTAATTCGCTTATGGGTTTGGATTAGGGATCCATTGTTAATCTTGATGTTCAATTTGTGATTATTGCATAAAGGGATTGAATCTTTACCCAGGGTTTGTGTTGATTTGGGGATTTCTTTCTACTTGTTATTGATTGATGGCCACAATTAATTGCTAGTCTAAGAGAGGGATTCATTACAACGACAGTTGGATGGAGACCTCGAGCCTTACCAATTTCAACCTAATTTTCCTGCTATGAAAGTAGAGGTAATTTTGGGGGCTTACAATGCTTAGGTGCTTAAGGTTATCATTGATGCATCACGACAGTAGGGCAATTTTAGCCTAATTCTCTTATTGATTACGAAAGTAGCTGAGTAGAATTCTTTTGTGCATTGCCCATATATCCCTTGGTTAATTATTCTTTCCCTAATCCTGAGTTGGTTGGAACATCAAGATTACAATCCCCTAATCTGACCCATACCTTTATCATATAGTTTTCACCTTAATCAATTGCTTTCTTTTATTCCACATCATTCAGTCTTTGTTACTTGGATTCTATAAATTCATATACTCTAGTGCTTGGTAATTCACACAGTTTCGTGCCATAACACCAATCCTCAGCGGAACGACATTACACCCTTTTCACACTCATCATTTGTGCTCATCAGCGACTATGCGCCATAAGCGTGCGTTTACTTGCTTCCTCTTTTTTTTTTTCCCACAAAGCCCTCCATTTACATGAAAACGATTTGCTCAAAATATCCATCTCCCATTAGCTAAAAACTAGTCATATGATTTTTTATCTCTGTAAAAAAACAAAAACTCCAAAAATGTTCTAATGGGATTGCTCGAAGTTATAGGCCATAACCCCAACAATTTATTTTTATGCGGAATAAAAAACAAGAGGGAGGAGCAACATAAATATCTTAATGAGTTAATATCCATTATAGTCCTCGACTATAGTGGTTTTACTCAATTTAGTCCTAAGTGACTTTTTTTGCTTAATTGAGTCCTCGACTATGTTGGTTTTACTCAATTTAGTCCTCCGTTAACAATTCCATTTGTTAGCTGTTAGAATAAGGGTTAACATGGTAATTTCTCATTTCTCATCTCTCATTTCTCATCTCTCATCCCTTTTGGTCAGATTCGTTCTTCTTTATTTTCCCTCCCTCTTCTTCATCGACACTAATTTCTCCAATTGCCCTCCCTTCCATGCTTAAGCAAACGGGAATTCCCTTCCCTTCCGTGCTTAAGCAAATGTACACCAAAATACAATTCACAAAGAAACCATACTGGAATTGATTGTTTGTTAGACGTTATGTGGTTCATGTTCATCACCGTGCATGTGTGTTAATGTACTAACTAATATAATGTTAGCTCCAAAAAGCTGTGTCTAACCTAAGCCTCTTTTGTTAAAATAATTATCATTATTATTATATGATTTATTATTTTCAATGGCTCATAAATGTTTATTTAAATTTAATAATAATAATAATAATGTTATTGGTTGGATAAAATATTTCAACTGCTCAGATAACCACTCACGTTGATGGAACTGTGAGATGGTTTATCAACCCCTCAGAGTCTCTGGTCATCTCCCCAACCTTCTGAAAATAAACTAAGATTCTCTCTCCATCAGAGTTCTTAGGCTAAGGGAAAGCTCAAGGTCTGGAGGGAGAAACCAAGTCTCCCATTTGAAGCACCTGTAGTGAAACCATGGAGCCAGGTATATCTGTTAAACCTTAATTATAGTACTGTATGTGAAAAGCATGTGTTCTAAAGATCTTATATATGTAAGTTTTATCTAACATGTGGTATCAGAGCAAGGTTGTAGAACATATGTTTTTCCATATATTATGATAATTACGTATTGTTTGTATGGTTGTGTATGTATGCCCAGTTTTCAGAATATATGAGTTTTCATTAGCATTCCCAGGTTTCCGTAACTATATTCGCTGCATGTTAATCAAAGGTTTTTGGCTTTTGCCTTACGTAGATATGATCACATTTGCGTGTACAGTATGATAAAAAAATGATTACATTGGTTTTATTTGCATGAGTCCTACCGTACTGTAAATGATGATGATGAATGCTTTTCTTTAAGTTTTTCGTATGGTATATGATGATGATGATGCATTCTTGGAACGAAAATTGCTTAAATGTAAATCATGAATATGGAAGCAAATGTATTTTCATACGTTTGTTTGTATGAACTGCGTGTATGCAAATGTTTACTGCCTTAGTATTACTGCATTGTTTTCAAGGATTACTTTTATGCATGTTTATCCATACGTTTTTCCATATTTTCCATGCATATCATTTACTGCATTGTTTATATTCCCTTATTATGGCAATATGAAAGGTTTATATATATATGATGATTTCACGGCTTTGTTTACGGCATGTTTAGAATATATGGTTTACGGCATGTTTATATGGATTACTGCATATATTATTAATATGCCATAATTTAAATATCATATATTCATTATGTATTAGAATTGCTATTCTATTAGAATTATTATTCTATTAGAATTGAATCATGTATTTTCTTTTAATATAATGTTCCACATTAATTTTCTCATATTATTAATTATGGTTTATTTATTTGATATCTCATTATGATTATTTGTAAGTCACCAAAGTGACCAAATTATAAAGTTTTATAGATATCAAATTTAAATAAATTAATTCAATTACCCATAATTATGTGATGCTTATAATGAAATGACATGATTTTATTTTCTATTATATTGGGTAAATTGAAGTTTAATAATTATGAAATATTTAAGAGTCGCCCAAAGGTTGATCAATTATTTCATAATTATAAACATAATAGTGGTTAATTATTTATATTCGATTGGATTGTTTAGCATATCCAAAGATAGCAAACAAGTTTAGTCGTAATATAATTAATAGCCAATTATTTGAAAATTGTAATAATTGAGCATCGTTATGTTTAATGTTATGCGTTGTTGGATCACCCAAAGGAGACCTTCAATGTATTTAATTGTTTACGAGTATGTTAGTTAAATGTATTTACTTTGTGTTAATGTAGAATTTATGTCTAAGTATTTTATATATGTATTGCAGCATTAAGTTGTGTTTCAATGCTTTCGCAAGTTGCGTCTATTGTAAAGTTTAATGGGCTGAATTTTGCTGAGTGGCATGAACAAATTCAGTTTCACCTCGGTGTTCTAGATCTTGATTTAGCACTCTTGACTGACAAGCCCGCTGCTATTGATGATAATAGCAGTGCTGATGATGTAGCCTTCCATCAAGCATGGGAAATGTCAAATAGACTCAGCATGATGCTTATGCGAATGACACTTGAAAGCAACATCAAGTCAACAATTCCCAAATTTGACAGTGCTAAGGATTTGTTGAAACATGTGGAGAAAAATTCACTTTCTGAATGTGCTGATAAGGCCCTAGCAGGCACACTTATGGGTAAACTGACCACCATGAAATTTGATGGTTCGCGTTCCATGCATCAGCATGTTACTGAGATGTTAACCTTAGCAGGAAAATTAAAGTCCATGGAAATGGAAGTGAGTGATACTTTCCTTGTTCAATTTATTTTAAACTCTTTGCGTCACGAGTATGAGACATTCCAAGTGAATTATAATTCCATTAAAGATAAGTGGAATGTGCTCGAATTGCATAAAATGCTAAATCAAGAGGAAAGAAGGCTTAAGGGACAAGGGATTCACTCAGTTAATCTCATGAGTCAGTCAAGGGCTGGTAAAAAGTTTGGAAAGAAGAATCAGAAGGGTAAGAAAGGACCAATGAAGATTAATGAGTCCTCTTCTCAAATCCACAAAAAGGAACATAAGAATGACAAGTGTCATTTCTGCAAGAAATTTGGACATTTTCAGAAAGATTGCCTTAAGCGTAAGGCATGGTTCGAAAAGAAAGGTATAAAATTTATATTAGTATGTTTCGAATCAAATTTAACTGAAGTTCCTTATAATACTTGGTGGATTGATTCTGGTTCCACTACTCATGTTTCGAATACTATGCAGGGATTCCTTATGACCCAAACCATAAAGCCAAATGAAAGATTTGTGTTCATGGGGAATAGAGTTAAAGCTCCAGTAGAAGCCATTGGAACTTATCGTTTAATTTTAGATACTGGCATCATTTAGATTTGTTTGAGACTCTTTATGTTCCTTCAGTTTCTAGAAATTTAATTTCTTTGTCAAAACTGGACTCTGTTGGTTTTTCCTTAAAGTTTGGAAATGGATGTTTTAGTTTGTTCAAACAAAGTCACTTAATTGGTTCTGGTATACTTTCTGATGGTTTGTACAAGTTAAATCTTGACAATCTTTTTGCTGAAACTCTTTTAACCTTGCATCATAGTATTGGAACTAAACGAAGTTTAGTTGATGAAAGATCGGCTTACTTGTGGCATAAACGTTTGGGTCACATATCCAAGGAAAGGATTCAAAGACTTGTAAAGAATGAAGTTCTTCCTGAATTGGATTTTACTGATCTCGGTATTTGTGTGGATTGTATTAAAGGAAAACATTCAAATCACACAAATAAGAATGCAGCCACAAGAAGCACACAACTCCTTGAAATAATACACACTGATATATGTGGACCTTTTGATGTTCCGACTTTCGGAAAAGAAAAATATTTCATCACATTTATTGATGACTTTTCACGTTATGGTTATATCTATTTGTTGCATGAAAAATCTCAATCAATAAATGCCTTAGAGGTATTTGTTGAAGAGGTTGAAAGACAATTAGATAGAAAGGTGAAAATTATAAGGTCTGATAGGGGTGGTGAATATTATGGAAAGTATAATGAAAGTGGACAATGTCCTGGTCCATTTGCTAAATTTCTTGAAAAACGTGATATTTGTGCTCAATACACAATGCCCGGAACACCGCAACAAAATGGTGTTGCAGAAAGGCGTAATCGCACCTTAATGGAAATGGTTAGGAGCATGATGATTTATTCTTCTTTACCCTTGTCATTGTGGACATATGCTTTAAAAACCGCCGCCGCCTATTTATTAAACAGGGTTCCTAGCAAGGCAGTTTCAAAAACACCTTTTGAACTGTGGACTGGAAGAAAACCCAGTTTAAGGCACCTTCATGTTTGGGGATGCCCGGCGGAGATACGCATTTATAATCCACATGAAAAGAAATTGGACTCAAGAACAACTAGTGGATTTTTCATTGGTTATCCAGATAAATCTAAAGGGTATAGATTTTATTGTCCTAGCCATACTACAAGAATTGTTGAAACTGGAAATGCCAAGTTCATTGAGAATGATAGCATATGTGGGATGATGAACAACGAAAAGTGGAACTTAAAGAAGTTACGGTGCAAGATTCTCCGATAACTTCTTCTCAATTTGTTGTTCCTGTGCGTCAAATAACTTTACCTGGAGTTACTCAGATTGTTCATCCTGCAACGAATGAACAATCTAATGACTTACTTGAACAACAAATTAATGATCAACCACTCCATGATGAAGTTATCAGTGAACCCACAAATGATATTCCTACAGAAGTAGCATTAAGAAGATCTCAAAGACAAAGGAGATCTGCTATATCTGATGATTATATGGTTTATCTTCAAGAATCAGATTTCGATATTGGAATTGATAAAGATCCAGTTTTATTTTCACAGGCTATAAATAGTCCTAATTCTTCTAAATGGGTCGAAGCCATGAAAGATGAGTTAAAATCAATGGAACATAATGAAGTATGGGATCTTGTTGAATTGCCTGAAGGTTGTAAGCCAGTTGGCTGTAAATGGGTTTTTAAGACCAAACATGACTCAAATGGCAATATCGAACAGTACAAGGCCAGACTTGTTGCCAAAGGTTTTACTCAGAAAGATGGTATTGATTTCAATGAAACATTTTCACCTGTTTCAAAGAAAGATTCATTTAGAATAATTATGGCGCTAGTAGCTCATTATGACTTAGAGCTGCATCAAATGGATGTGAAAAGAGTCTTTCTGAATGGGAATTTAGAAGAAGAAATTTACATGAACCAACCTGAGGGTTTTTCAGTTGAAGGAAAGGAACACATGGTGTGTAAACTTAACAGATCGATATACGGACTTAGACAGGCTTCTCGACAATGGTATCTTAAGTTTAATGATACTGTAATGTCCTTTGGATTTAAGGAAAACACTGTTGATCAGTGTATATATCTGAAGGTCAGTGGGAGCAAGTTTATATTTTTGATTCTGTATGTCGATGATATTTTGCTTGCTACTAATGATCTTGGTTTAATGCATGAGACCAAGGTGTTTCTTTCTAAGAACTTTGAAATGAAAGATATGGGTGAGGCATCCTTTGTGATTGGAATTGAAATATTCCGTAATAGATCACAAGGAGTGTTAGGATAGTCTCAGAAAGCATATATTAACAAAGTCTTAGAAAGATTTAGAATGGAAAAGTGCTCTGCATCTGTTGCTCCAATTCAGAAGGGAGATAAGTTCAGTCTTATGCAATGCCCTAAGAATGAATTGGAGCGAAAGGAAATGGAAAATATTCCTTATGCATCTGTCGTTGGGAGTTTGATGTATGCTCAAACGTGTACCCAACCAGACATTAGCTTTATTGTCGGGATGCTTGGTAGATATCAAAGCAATCCTGGTATGGATCACTGGAAGGCTGCAAAGAAGGTGTTGAGATACTTACAAGGCACAAATGAGTACATGCTTACTTATAAGCGGTCCGATCGCCTTGAGGTGATAGGATACACGGATTCAGATTTTGCCGGGTGTTTGGACACAAGGAAGTCCACATTTGGATATCTGTTCCTTTTAGCCGAGGGGGCTATCTCTTGGAAAAGTGCGAAGCAGACTGTCATTGTTGCATCCACTATGGAAGCTGAGTTTGTGGCATGTTTTATGGCCACAAATCATGGGTTATGGTTGCGGAATTTTATTTCAGGACTTGGAATTGTCGACAGTATTGCCAAGCCGCTGAAAATTTATTGTGATAATGCCGCAGCAGTCTTCTTTTCTAAAAACGACAAGTATACAAGTGGTGCTAAACATATTGATTTGAAGTATCTTGCCGTTAAAGAAGATGTTCGGGAACGAAGAGTATCAATTGAACACATTAGCACTAGATTAATGATTGCAGACCCATTAACTAAAGCTTTGCCACCAAAGGCATTTAATGAGCATGTTGAGAGAATGGGCGTTATTGAAAACAATTAACATTATGTTAAGGTTTGTGTTTTGATATATTTGATACTTGGAGCTCAAGATGATTTTGTTCCTGTATTAAGTGTCCTGTTTATTTTTAAAGTATATATACATGAATGTTTTATGTCAATATGAACAGGATTTGTCTGTGACAAAGACATTATCGTGGACCATTATGGAAAATATATCATTATGAATCATATTAAGTTTGAAATTAATATTGTGATACATGGAAGGGACTGCGTTCAATTAGTGACGTATTACCGCCATGATTCTTATTAGTTTCTAACTAAATGATTACTTATGTTCTGACCAATGTAACGAAAGAATTAGCTTATACTATGCGTATTATGTTTCACGTTCATTATTAAATTTATGATTTATGAGCCAAGTGGGAGAATGTTAAAATAATTATCATTATTATTATATGATTTATTATTTTCTATGGCTCATAAATGTTTATTTAAATTTAATAATAATAATAATAATGTTATTGGTTGGATAAAATATGGAGCTGTTTCAACTGCTCAGATAACCACTCACGTTGATGGAATGTGAGATGGTTTATCAACCCCTCAGAGTCTCTGGTCCTCTCCCCAACCTTCTGAAAATAAACTAAGATTCTCTCTCCATCAGAGTTCTTAGGCTAAGGGAAAGCTCAAGGTCTGGAGGGAGAAACCAAGTCTCCCATTTGAAGCACCTGCAGTGAAACCATGGAGCCCGGTATATCTGTTAAACCTTAATTATAGTACTGTATATGAAGAGCATGTGTTCTAAAGATCTTATATATGTAAGTTTTATCTAACATCTTTGTGATATAAGGTTGGATGCAAAATGAGCTGCAGATTTTGTGCAACAGGAAGCATTGGATTAAAAAATAATCTCTCATAAGGGAGATAGTTGATCAGCACTTGGTGCATGCTTCTAGTTCGTCGCTCATACGCAATGTTGTTTTCATGGTATTACTTTGCTTTTTCTTTGGGACCTTGAATAGCACAAATTCTAGATACTATAGATAATGGCTGAAATATTTTCTGATCTGTTAATATGTTATCTTCAACTGCTTAATAGGGAATGAAAGAGCCATTAAACAATTATTCTTCCCGTGTAGAGATTATAAAGGTTATGACAACATCCCCATTTCAGTTGTCTCCAACGATAATTATTGTCTCAACGGTATGTAGGGTGCATTGATTTCTTGATCTACTAGATTCTCCAACTTTGCTTTATATGAAGCTCTTGTAAGCTAAGTTTAAAAGTTAACCTATAATTATTAATTATGGAATAAATCATACGCTACTTGTTCAGTTGCATTCTATTTGTTGATGATGAATATAATACAGACTAATCATACACTATTGTTTGATGTTTGTGATATAATACCAAACTATTTGAAAACTTTCACTTGAATATTTATTAAGTTGGTATCATCCATGCCATCAACAAGCCCCAAAATGATGTCCCAAATATAAATCTTGGTGTGTCTCTCTGCATGCACCAGTTCAGGACATCCGTTGTCAAATAATGCCTACATCCAAGGATTTTCCTTTGCAAGCGTATCGAAAGTGCAGGTGTTTTCCAAGTACTCTCTTCTTTTCTTCCTTGATCAATGACTCGATGACTCACTCACGTGCTAGCTGATTTGAATATATCACTTTGACATGTTGTGAACCAGATACATTTTAATCTTGTGTGGACATTAAGAAGGGGAGAAGAAGGAATTTGACCAAAAACGATGAGAGATGAGAAATTACCATGTTAATCCTTATTTTAACAGCTAACAAATGGAATTGTTAACAGAGGACTAAATTGAGTAAAACCAGCATAGTCGAGGACTCAATTAAGCAAAAAAAGTCACTTAGGACTAAATTGAGTAAAACCACTATAGTCGAGGACTATATTGGGTATTAATCACTTTTAACTACTAGATGGCTGGGCATACTTTAGGCTTAATTTCTTTTAAGGCAACCTATTATAAATCGATAGTAGAGTTCTACAGTAATGACTAGTTCTATATTACAAAAGGACTCTAAGTTTGGCTTAATCAATTTTGTAAAAGTATTAGTGAGGAAGACAATGTAGATTTTTTTTTTGAGTAATATTGCCCCTATTACATCTAGACCCTATGATTGAAAAGTAATGTTCATCCAACAAAGAATAAATGTTGATACCACATGCGAAGTGACATTAAAAATTAGTTTTGGTGTATACCAACATTTGGGATGAGTTTGATATTATAAAAGAATGGCAATATATGTCAAATTACTTAAAATAAAATTAAATATGATTTGCATAATTGAACGTTTATTTATATTGAAATATGTAATGTTATTTATATATCTAAGTAATTATATTACATCATCATTACTGGGATGTGGTGGGGGGAGATGTCTTGTCTTTTGTGCTTGGTTGTCTGAATAGTTGCTCCTTTCCGAATGGGTTGAACAACACCAATGTCGTCCTAATTCCTAAGAAGAATCATCCGGAGTTGGTGTCTGATCTTCGACCCATTGCCTTGTGTAATGTGGTCTACAAGATCATGGCTAAGATGGTGGCAAATAGGATGAAACCCCTGCTAGGGAACATTATTTCTGACTCCCAGAGTGCATTTATTCCGAATCGACTTATCACTGACAACATTCTGATTGCAGCAGAGGTGGGACATTATCTCAACCGTAAACAGTGTGGTGTGGGAGGTTGGGGGGCTCTAAAGTTGGATATGGCAAAGGCATATGACCGAATGGAGTGGCCTTTTCTGCGTTGTATGCTATCGGCTTTGGGCTTTTCTGATCAGTGGATTGATTTGATAATGTTATGTGTGACAACTGTGTCATACAATTTTCTAGTGAATGGTAGGAATGCTGGTCAAGTAACTCCCACGAGAGGCATTAGACAAGGGGATCCTTTATCTCCCTATCTGTTTATAATTTGTGCTGAGGGCCTTTCGTTGCTATTACAGCAGGCAGAGGCAAGAGGTTCTATTCATGGATGCAGAGTGGCTCGGGGAGCCCCATCTATTTCACACTTATTTTTTGCTGATGATAGTCTTCTATTCTTTAAGGCAAATGGTCAGGAGGCAGAGGTAATTAAGCAGTGCCTGATTGATTACGAGAGCATGTCAGGGCAGGCAGTTAATTTCCATAAATCCAGTGTGTGCTTTAGTAGAAAGACATCAGAGGCCGTGAGAGATGAAGTAGCTGCTGCTTTAGGGGTCACTCAGGCTCCTAACTTTGATAAATACTTGGGGCTCCCGTCTTTCATTGGAAGGGAAAAAAGGGTTGTATTCTCTTATGTGGAAGACAAAATTAAGCAAAGATTTAGCACCTGGAATAAAAGACTGATTTCGCAGGCTGGGAAGGAGGTTCTGTTGAAAAGTGTGGCTCAATCCATGCCTACCTTTTCAATGAGTGTTTTTCTTCTTCCAACTTCGGTGTGCCTGTCTATTGAAAGAGCTATGAATAGATACTGGTGGGAAGCTGGAAATGAGAGAGGGATACACTGGAAGGCCTAGGATAAATTGTGTTTGCCTAAAAAATATGGGGGTTTGGGTTTCAAGGATTTGAGAGCTTTCAATCTTGCAATGCTAGGAAAACAGGCTTGGAGGTTTCTAACTAGGCCCCAATCCTTGGTGGCGCAGGTGTATAAAGCCAGGTATTTTCCCAAAGCCTCGTTTATTGATGCTACTTTGGGGGGTAATCCAAGTTTCTGCTGGAGGAGTATCAAGGCAGCTCATGAACTTGTGTGTAATGGAGTGAGGAGAAGGATTGGAGATGGGAATGATTCCCTCATCTGGGGGCACCCATGGTTGCCAGATGAGCCTAATGCTTTCGTTCAAACCCCCATGCCAGGACACCTAAATGGGGCATTGGTTTCAGGACTAATTGATCCCGACACAAGAACATGGGATGTCTCAATACTGCAGGACCTGTTTACTACTACTGATGTTAGTCGTATTTTAAAGATACCTGTAACTCCGAATTACAAGGATTCTTGGTATTGGCCAAATGACTCACGTGGTTGTTATACAGTGAAAGAAGGCTATAGATGCATTATGGGAGAAGTGGATAATCAACCCGCGAGTTATGACAAATGGCTACATTTTTGGAAAATTAGATGCCCTGCAAAGTGGAAGATGTTTCTTTGGAAAGCTCTATCTAATGTCTTGCCCACCACTACCAACTTGATTTTAAAGAGAGTGGATTTGAATCCTACATGCTCAATGTGTGGTCAAATGCATGAGACTATCATGCATTCACTACTAATGTGTGATTATGCAAAATTAGTATGGCATGAGTCCTCTTTGCAACTACCAAATATTGTTGGGGACAACTTTGCTACATGGTTCGGTGATGTCACCTCCAACCTAACCAACGATAATTTCTTTGTTGTGATAGCAGTGCTGTATCATCTCTGGAAAGCAAGAAACTTGGCGGTTTGTGAGAGGAAGCTGCCACGACCGGTAGTCACCTGGAGAATGGCCGAAGCCGCTGTCTCTGCATGGCGCCAAGTCCACATTTCGGCAGATCAACACCACTTGCCGCACCAAATTACGCAGATCCAAGCACAGCCTTCGCATGCAGATGGTCCCCTTTCGTCATCAGCTTCTGCCGACTCCATGCACTGCCACTTCGATGCTGGTTACAACTCCATCACCAAAGCAGCATCGGTAGGGGCAGTCCTTTTATCTCACGACGGCAGCTTCCTTGCCGCCTTTGCTTCGTGCCTACCGGCGAGTTTTTTTCCCCTCATGGCGGAATCGATGGCTTGCAAGGAAGTCCTCACATGGCTAAGAGGGTGGGGGCTGGACTCGGTGCACTTATTCACCGACTGTTCCACGTTGCGTTCTCTTTTGAATTCTTCACACGTCGATATCTATTCCTATGTTGGCTTCTCAGTAGAGGCTTCTAAGTCTATTATGGCCTCTTTTCATTCGTGTTCAGTGCATTATATTCCCAGGAGTAGTAACTTTAGAGCTCATATTTTAGCATCTACGGCCTTTTATCAGGACGTACCGTTGTATTGGGAGGCTAGCCCTCCTAACTCTATTGCTCATTTGTTTTAATCTACAAGTTTTGACTTGGTTTTCAAAAAAATATTACATCATCATTTTTTTAGTACTCAAAAAAAAATATTACATCATTATATTACTAGTATTTTTGCCTGTGCATTGCACGGAATAGATTTGCTATAATATTTTAAGAATATTTGGATCGATATACCATTATATAAACTATAACATCAAACATTATATAGCGCAATTGATGAAATTTGTTGGACCGATTATGTTTTCTGATGTTTTCCTTACTTGAATTAGAGCAAATAATTGTCCAATTACCCGTGCGATGCACAAATAAATTTTTTATTATATATTTAGATAATAAAATAAAGATAAAATTATAAAAAAAATATTAATATTGAACATGCACATTTATTTGATTATAAGATTAGTGCATATGCAAAAGTATTACTCAATTAATTGAATAATATATGACTTGTTTGTCTACAATCATCTTAAAAAGATCAATATGTAATATGACTTATGTAATTATATTATTACTAAAATAAATATGAGAAAAATTAGAAATAATTTAATTATAATTATTATAAAAATAAATTCAACGACAACCCATGTTTAGTTTAATTATCATAATAATTATTAGGCAATTAATAATAGTTAATTACACTAATATATGTGTAATTATACTTTTATATTATACTTTTATAACTTAAGTATATTCATGTTCACTGTATCGCATTTAGTTTTTTCTTCCTCCTTGATATTTGAATGAATTAATTGTAATTATTATAAATAATTTAACAACCAATGTTTAATTAATTTTTTTCAAGTTTAAATAATTTAAAGTTTTCAAAAGGAAAGTGGGGCAGAGTCCCTTCTCGACCAGACGAAGGAGATATGAATTCCATTTAGGCGGCCACACCTATAGATTAGAAAAAACAAAGAAACTCTTTCTAAATAACCAAGGATTGTTCTGTAAGCACATAACCAAATTAGACTAACCTCCAGCCATAGTTGTCTTTAGAATTGCCTCTGTATGATGTTGTTGTATGTGTTGATAGTGATAGTATTCCAGCAGAGTGTATGGTAGAATGGCTCCCACTTGTCTCAGGTTCAATATAGATGGTGTATCAAGTAGTAACCTGAGCAGTGGGGACCTCTGGCTTATATACCTATAGAACCATCAATATAGGTAATTGTAACGGTTTCCGTTACTTGGAACCACATAGTGACTATTTGAAAGCCATCATTACTTGCACCATTAATTTCCCTTAATGGAAATGTTACATTCTCCCACTTGGTGCAAGTACAAACTCAAAGAAAACAAAGAAACATGAACTATAGAGATACGTCCTCTTAAGGTGAGTAGCATCTACTATAATCACAATGTAACTTGTTCTCTAAGCATTTTTGTGGTAAACAAAACTTAATGGATAAACCTTATGTTTATTCCAGGTCCGAATATATTTTCTCAACAAAATATGTGCACAATACATTAACGAGAAAATATCTGAATGCTTTAAGAATTTCATATAACAATAACTGTATGTATACAAACTTTACAAAGTGGGCGCAAGTCCCATTTCTCAACAAAATCCCTAAACTTGAATGGTGGCATGCCTTTTGTTAGGGGATCAGCAATCATCAACTCAGTGCTTATGTGCTCAATGACCACTTTCTTATCTTTAACACGTTCCCTTATGGCTAAGTACTTGGTGTCGATATGCTTGCTTCGACTCCCACTCTTATTGTTCTTAGCCAGGAAAACCGCAGCTGAGTTGTCACAATAAACATTTAACGGCTTAGAAATAGAATTCATAATTCTAAGCCCTGAAATGAAATTCTTAAGCCATACACCTTGAGATGTAGCCTCAAAACAAGAAACGAACTCGGCTTCCATGGTTGAAGTGGTGACAAGGGTTTGTTTAACACTTCTCCTTGTAATAGCTCCACCGGCCATAAGGAAAATGTTTCCCGAAGTTGATTTCTGAGAATCAACGCAACCGGCAAAGTCCGAGTCAGAGTACCCAACAATGTCCAAAGTGTTCATCTTCCTGAACACAAGCTTATAATCCTTGGTACCTTTGAGATACCTCAAAACCTTCTTTGCAGCTCTCCAGTGGTCTAAACCCGGATCACTTTGATATCGTCCCAGCATTCCAACAGCAAAGGCGATGTCCGGCCTAGTACAGACTTGAACATACCCGAGACAACCGACAACCGAAGCATAGGGAATATTCTTCATGGATTCTCTTTCAAAATCATTCTTTGGACACTGGTCCAAACTGAATTTATCACCTCTCACAATAGGAGCTGGACTCGGTGAACAATCCTTCATCTGAAATCTTTCTAATACTTTGTTGATATAGGTTTCCTGCGATAGTCCCAGAATGCCCCGGGATCTATCCCTATGGATCTTTATGCCAATGACATAAGATGTCTCACCCATATCTTTCATATCAAAGTTCTTAGAAAGGAAATTTTTAACCTCGTGCAGCATTCCCTTATCATTTGATGCAAGCAAGATATCATCCACATATAAAACAAGAAAACAAATTTTACTCCCACTTGTCTTCTGGTATATACAATGGTCTAGGATACTTTCAACAAAACCATATGATGAAATGACTCCGTCAAACTTGATATACCATTGGCGGGAGGCTTGTTTTAATCCATAAATGGACTTTTTGAGCTTGCAAACCAAATGAATACCTTCACTAGAAGAGAATCCTTCAGGTTGTTTCATATAAACCACCTCTTCTAGATCACCATTAAGGAATGCCGTTTTCACATCCATTTGTTGCAATTCAAGATTGAAATGTGCAACCAAAGCCAAGATTATGCGAAGTGAATCTTTCTTTGATACAGGAGAAAAGGTCTCCGTGTAATCGATTCCTTCTTTTTGATTGAATCCTTTAGCAACGAGCCTAGCCTTGTATCGCTCGATGTTGCCTAATGAGTCCTTTTTAGTCTTATAGACCCATTTACAGCCAATGGCCTTGGCCCCATTAGGCAACTCAACAAGGTCCCAAACCTCATTGCTCCGCATAGAATTCATTTTTTCTTTCATGGCTTCAAACCATAAATCACGTTTCTGGATCATTTTCAGCTCCAACATCAGACTCTTGTAGATACACTATGTAATCACTAGAAATTGCAGATCTTTTATCTCGAACAGATCGCCTCAAAGTTGAACTACCATCTCCTTGAGAAGTTAGCGGTTCAACTACCGCTTCAGGAATTTCCTGAATTGGTTGATCGGTTGAGATATTATCAGCATCTCGTGGAATTTCTTCAATAGGTTGTTCAATACCCGTTTGATCTTGAGGGGTGCTTGAATCTATTATCAACCTATATGATGACGTAGAAGGACATGATTTAGTATGATCATGATTAGAAATCAAATCATTGAATCTATCCCTCCCACTAATCATGTCATTTTCAAGAAACTTAGCATTTCTTGATTCCACGATTCTAGTCGAATGAGATGGACAATAAAACCTATACCCTTTGGAGGACTGTGCGTATCCAATAAAGAAACCACTAATAGTACTTGGGTCCAACTTCTTTTCTTGTGGGTTATATATCCTTACCTCAGACGGGCATCCTCAAACACGCATATGTTGCAAACTCGGTTTCCAACCTTTAAATAACTCAAATGGTGTCTTTGGGACAACCTTGGTTGGAACACGGTTTAATATATATGTTGCTGTCTTAAGCGCGTTGGCCCACAAAAACTTAGGAAGTTTGGAGTTGCTAAGCATACTTGTAACACCCCGAAAATTCCTACTACTCTTTTGAATATCATACGAGGTTAATTTCTTATTAAATAATTATTTAAATAATTACAAGCATTATTATTCTCCTATGGGCTTGAGGACTATGTATTCTTATATAGTAAATTATTGTTACAAAGGTCCATAGCCCACTAATTCTATTATATATATATACATATATATAAACATATTCCATATCTTGTGAGTCATTATTGAGCCCACCTTGAATTATATTTTCTTAAGAAATATACTAAGCCCATAATTATAGATTTATATTTTGCTTATAGACTATGATTAGTCTTGAGTCCTAAGTATATAAGCCCAAGTGTTTAATTGACCCAACATTCTAATTGATCCAATCAACTTAATGTAGCCCTTTCCAATCTAGCCCAAAGTGAAAGGTTTCCAATTAGGGAAACCTAGGTAGCTGCTGAACGAAAATCCCATCTCTCCAAGCGTTACGTTGCCTTCCTCTCCCTCTCGCCGTTTCCTTCCCGATAGCGTTCATCTCTGTGTATTATGGGTGGCGGCATGGACGTGCGATCGGCTTCAACAATCTCCACCCTTCTCCCTTCCCCTTCGTCAATGGCGGTGAGGCAGAGCAGTGCCTTAACGGCGGAGCTTCTAGCATGGTGATCGGCGACGACGAGAAGGTGGCGAGGCGGTAACTCTCCTCCGGTGGCATCCTCCATCTCCGACGAGCTTAAGGCTTCTCTCCGGTGATCTACGGGTAGTCACGGCAGCGACAGAACAGAGCGTCAACTTCCCTTCTCCGAGCCGAGCAAATGGCGGTAGCGGTGGTCCTTCTCCCGTCGACGGTGGCAGGCGAGTGGACGAAGCAGACCAGTAGCGTGGCGTCAAGCTCCTCCCCTCCTCTGGCGATCCTCCTCGGCGATGCATGATGCGTGGCAATGGTGGTCGACGGCAAGCTTGGCAGTACACCACGGCGGCAGCAACGGAGGACTACGACAAGGCGGGTTCCCACTCCAGGCGGCGAAGGCAACGGGCAACCACGACGGCTCTCTCCTCTCCGTTACCCCCTTCCGCAACGCAGCAGCGGAGGAGATTAGCGGAGCAC
Organism: Ipomoea trifida; assembly: GCA_003576665.1. Classification (NCBI taxonomy): domain Eukaryota; kingdom Viridiplantae; phylum Streptophyta; class Magnoliopsida; order Solanales; family Convolvulaceae; genus Ipomoea; species Ipomoea trifida. The sequence continues at coordinate 11,834,340 of CP025657.1, forward strand.
CTTTCTCCGTCGAACGCAAATTAACGGTAGTAGTAAACGGCAGCGGCGTCGGGCCGTAGCATGGCTGGAGCTTCCGGCGACATTCCAATGTAAAGGCAGAGGCTACGTCTTCCCTTCCCAACTCCGGCATCAGCAATTGCAGAACAGAGCAGTCGGCAACAGCAGTCCAACGGCGACGGGTCCTCTCTCTCTGTTTTCGTCGATGGTGGCCGGCAGACCGAATGAAGGTCTTAATTCGGCGGTCGCGGATCTTAAACCAAATGACGCAGTGGTGTAGTGGTAGGATTCTTTAATGTTGAGGCGGGTGGCTTGGGTTCGAGTCCGAGGCTAAGCAGAATTGTTTTAAGGTAATGTTAGGATTATTATTAAGCTTATGGTTTAATTTTAGTAATTAGTTATAATACTATAGTTTAAGTTCAGAATAATATTATTGGTTATAACTTGTTTTTAGCATAGGTTAGTAATTAGATTAAGTATTAACTCTTATGGTCATATTATATTAGCCTTGAGCATGGATTATAGGATTATAGGTTATAATGGACCGATTAGGAATATTAGTATTGTTATTAATAGTTAGTGACGGTGTTAGAATTATATTAATTCTTCAGGTTCGTGATTATGAACCGAACTTTGAGTTTGACGTTGCTTTGGATTAAAATGCTTTGGGTTAATTACGCTTCAAAGGTAACCACTATGTCCATCAAAATGTATTTTTACACTCACTCTATATGATATTATTTGGCGATTTGGAAATCCTGGAATTTCTTGATTATTAGCCTATTGTTGATCGTGTCTATTGGATCCTTGGATTTGTGTCTTGATCCTTTGCCTAGTGTTGTTATGATTATTTGATTGATTGGATTTCCATGTTATTTGACCTCTGTTGGATGGAATGTTGGTGTATTGTGATCCGATCTTGTAATCTGGAACCTTTCTTTGTATTCTGAGCTGAGTCTGATTCGGTGTGTGAGAATTGCTCTTGCGGGAAGCTCTAGCGGGAAAATGTAACCGTTGGGGTTTTCTGTGAGAGTAAGGGTAGTGTTTGGTAGAAGTGAGTGATCCGTTGTTTGTTTCCTTCTTTGTTTTGAAGTTATTGGAGTATTCTATTGGATATTTGTATCTTGATTCTGAGTATTTATTCGTACCTCTTGGTCCTTTGTATGAGTCTATTATTTGGGAGTTGGTTGGTGTTCATATCTGAGATGAGCACTCTGAGTGATGGTTCTTGGGCTGAGTTGAGTATGAGATTGGGTTGTGGATCCTTGAGTATGTTTTGGAGGTTGATGGGTGATTTGACTGTGCTACTATTGACTATTGACTTCTGACTTTGGACTTCGGTCCCTGTGATTGGGTTGATTACCCCTGTGATTGGACTTTGGTCCCTGTGATTGGACTGTCGGTCCCTGTGATTGGACTACGGTCCCTGTGATTGGACTTCGGTCCCTGTGATTGGGCTCATCACCCCTGTGTACCGGTTTTCCGGGTTTGACTTCTGACTTCTGACTTCTGACCGTGGGTTTGACTTGGTATGATGGTTGGTATGAGGGTTCGGAGGTTGGAGTTGGGATTCTTTCTTGGTTGGTTCTTTGTGAGTCATTGTGCTTATTTCGGTTATCTCGTTGTTCTTGGCTATGGTTGGTTGTTCTTGTGGATTGTTGTTCAGTTGGTATCTTGTTATGGATTCGTGGTATTGTACTCCCGTTATTGGATATTGGCTTTGTTTGGATGAGTCTTGGTTTCTGATTCGTTCAGTTTATTGTTGTTGAGTACCCGATTTGAACTAGTGAACAGTTTGTTGGTGTTTATATTCTATACGGGTGTGTAAACCTATTTACAACTTATATATATATCTATACTTTCTTGCGGGTGTGAGTGGTGGTTACTTAGCAGTCTTTTGCTAATGGTTCTTTGTGTGTTTTCCAGGTTGCTTTAAAGTCTATGCGTGAGCGCGATAGAGCTGTACCCGTATGAGGAGGCTTAGATAGTAGTTATGTTTTTAGACTTATGCTTTGGCCTGTGTGCCGTTTTGAGAATTCTATATACCTTGGTTTAGTTGTTGGATGTTTTGAGATATATTTAAGGATTATCGTTTATACAGTTCCGTTTTTATGGTTAGCCTGTGCATCTAGCCCATGTTATCCTACCTAGATGTGGCATGACGCCCTTAAGTTTTAAATTCGCTTCCGCTATGTTTGTTGTTAGTTGAGATAGGCAGCTGTTGTGTTGAGTTTTTTTTATCTATCTCAGCTTGTGTGAGGTTGGGGTGTCACAATACTCCGCACCATGTCAATAAGCATTCGATTTCTTCTTTCAGCAACACCATTTTGGCCCGGAGAACCAGGCATGGTATATTGGGCAACAATCCCATGTTCTTGAAGAAACTTAGCAAATGGACTAGGTGCTTGTCCACTTTCAGTGTACCTACCATAGTATTCACCACCTCTGTCGGATCTTACTATATGTATTTGTTTCCCACATTGGTTCTCAACTTCAGCCTTAAAAGACTTGAAGGCATCCAATGCTTCATTTTTATTATGAATCAAATACACATAAGTAAATCTCGAGTAATCATCAATAAAGGTGATGAAATACTTCTGACCTGGCATATCCATATCTGGACAACAAATGTCAGTGTGTATGATTTCTAATATGCTTGAACTCCTTGTGGCACCTTTCTTAGACTTGTTACTCTGCTTTCCCTTAATGCAGTCTATACAAGTCTCGAAATCAGTATAATCAAGAGTACTAAGTACCCCGTCATTTACTAATCTCTTTATGCGTTCAAGAAAGATATGACCTAATCTCCGATGCCATAACATGGAGGAGTTCTCACTATTACTTGATCTTTTGGAACCAGAATGAACATGCAATGAACTATAAGTGGTATTGTTTTGTAAATGTAAACGATAAAGACCATCAGACAATGTACCATATCCAACACAAGTTGATTTATTAAAAATATCAAAACGCTTGTCTTGAAAATTAAAGGAAAACCCCATTGGTACAAGTCTCGAAACTGAAACCAAGTTTCGGGAGAAACTTGGTACATAAAATGTCTTATTCAAAATCAAAACAAAACCACTACTTAAAACAAGTTTGCATGTTCCAACGGCTTCCACTTGTGATCCCATCTTGTTTCCTGATAAGATGGTCCGTTCATTTCCCACCGGCTTCCTCAAATTTTGCATTCCCTGTAAAGAGTTTGCAATATGGATTGTTGAACCAGAATCAATCCACCAAGTATTAGCGTTAACTTCAGACATATTAGATTCATAACAAACGAATGAGGATAGATTACCTTTCTTCTCGACCCACTTCTTATACTTGATGCAGTCTTTCTTCATGTGTCCCTTCTTTTTACAGAAGAAACACTTATGCACCTTCTTTATGTCAGCTTGAGGTGGAATGTTTCCTTTCCCCTTAGCCTTTGAAGTGGAACCTCAAGATTTGCCAGATTTAGACTTCTCACGTGCCGTAGCCAGCATGGCACTTTCACCCATTTCCATCACCAATCTACCTTCTTCTTGAACACACATGGTCATTAAATCATTTATAGACCATTTTTCCTTATGTGTGTTGTAAGAGATTTTAAAAGGTCCATATGATGATGGTAGGGTGTACAAAGCATAATAAACGAGAAAGTCATCCGACATATCTGTCCCAAGAGTCTTAAGTTGAGCTACAATGTCACGCAATTCCATGATGTGCTCACGCACACCTTTAACGGAAGTGAGACGAAGAGAGGAGAATCTCATGATGAGGGTGCTTGCCATAGCCTTTTCTGAAGTGACGAACTGATCGTCAATAGCCTTGAGCAATGCTCGGACATCCTTATGCTTTTCACTAACAGAACCCCGAATCCCATTAGATATTTTCGCCTTGATGTACATTGTGCTGAGCCGATTGGATCGATCTCATCGCTCATATAGCACAACCTCATCTTGGGTACTTTCCTTAGTGGGGACAGGCGGTTGCTCATTGTGAATAGCGTAGTCCAAGTCTTTCCACCCTAGATTAAGAAGAATAGTTTCCTTCCACATTTTATAGTTGTCGCCCCTAAGTTCTGGAACTTCGATGTTCAAATCTGTGTGATTAACGGATTGGGATGCTGTAAAGGTAAAGGTTTGGATTAGAATTTTGAGGCATGAATTGAATTGAATTGCATACATTACCAATGTAAATGATGCATATCCAAGATCCGAATGCAATAAAAATTGCCTGTGGGCTAAATTTTTACGCAAAATGGACCTTGTAAAATTAAGAATAGAAATGAGATGGGTACAATGTTGAATTTCTATTCTCACTATTAAAAACTACCAAAAACTATATGCCGACACATAATTGCCTGTGGGCTAAATTATGGTCATAGTTTGGTATTTTAACCTGATCAATCATATAAATATAACAAAATTGCATGTGGGCTAAATTTTATTATATTAAGTATGATTAATCACAATGTATGCCTACGCTTTATGCGATTCCAGTAAACTTTGATGTACAATATTAATTAAATTAAGGATGCTGTGGCTACTCCTTAATCAACTAAAATTGTACTATCGCATCGGCATAGATTTTGAAAAGGCAAAACAAATTATGCAATTAACATGATATGCAATTCCCAAGTATACTCCGAGGAAAGTTGGTTGAGCTAAGGCTCATTAAAAACCAACTCCTTAGACAGAGTAGGATTTCAAGGGAACTTGTAGCACATTGGCTAATTTTCAAGTTTGCTTCCCAAGAAACTTTCCCCGGGTCATGCAATTCACATTATAGCAAAATTGTTCTGAAGGTGTTAACGATGTTCACGGTTTAGAAAAAGGCTTTAAGGATAGGTGAACTTTGAACTTAACGTACTACCTTCAGGCACTACTGTAGTTGTACTAAACTATATGTACTATGTAATATGCTAAAGTCCAATACCCTTAAGGAATTTCACTAATTCCTAAATATGCTTTTCTAAGGCATAATATAAATTACATAATTAAAAAATAAATATTATGCTAATTGGACATAAAACGCATATTACAATATCATAAAGTTCATATTATACAAGAAATTGCACAAAACATTATAGCAATTCAATAAATATGAACATATTAAAATTTAAATTCAATTTTCAATTTGAATGAAAATTCCTTTAAACTATATAATTTTTCAAAACTTTAACAAATTGCAATAATAAAGCAAATAATAGGCCCAATTAAATAAAACAAATATTTATATAACATAAACAGAGGCCCAAAACCTTTTTTTTTTTTTAAAGAATGGGTCAGGCCCAAGACTGGACCCGGCCCAAGTCCCCAACATAATCAGCAACATAACAAAAACAAAACCTAGCAGTTGCGCAGCCAAAATAGAGAGACGATGAAACAGAGAGACGGTGGGATGAGAGGACAGAGAAGACTCCTCCGTCGCACAGCCCCACCACCATCCACCGCCGCCCGAAGCCAATGCGATCGCCGGTCGCCGCTGCCGCCGATTCAACACAACATCAACGCCATCGCCATCTTCGCCCGGATCGCCGAATCAGGCTTCGCCACTCACCATCCTCCCAGCGCCGCCAATTCTCCGCCGACTCCCTAGCCGCAGCAACAGATGGCGGTCAACAGGAGCAGAAGCGAGAGAGTAGCAGCGGCGAGCTCAGGCGGGAAGCCAATCTCGCCAATCGCCGGAAAACGGAGTCCATAAAATAGCGATTTCAACATTGATGGCCAGGTTTTTTTTTTTTAAATGTTTTCGCTGATCCACCGCCGCCAATGGAGGTGGCCGGAAAAGAGGGCCACCAGCGACGGCGCCACCCTATGGCGGCGATTGAGATCGCCGGAAAGGGAGGCGCACCGGCGACCATCTATTCCTTCACGGTCGCCGGCCAGAAAACCATCAAATGGTTTTATTGATTTTTTTTTTTGAAAAAACCAGTATATATACAAGTATTTATGCGGAAGTTGTATATAATATTTCAAAAATAAAATAAAAATTACTGAATAGTATACAAATGTATACATTTACACGCATATGAATATGCAACAGAATATATAATATGCATGTACAACAAACATTACATATCAAATTGCACATACAGTATATTTGCAGTATTTTTCAGAATACGAAATTGCAAACATAGGCAATTTAAACTAGGCAGAGATAAATAGGCTCTGATACCAAATGTAAGCACATAACCAAATTAGACTAACCTCCAGCCATAGTTGTCTTTAGAATTACCTTTGTATGATGTTGTTGTATGTGTTGATAGTGATAGTATTCCAGCAGAGTGTCTGGTAGAATGGCTCCCACTTGTCTCAGGTTCAATATAGATGGTGTATCAAGTAGTAACCTGAGCAGTGGGGGACCTCTGGCTTATATACCTATAGAACCATCAATATGGGTAATTGTAACGGTTTCCGTTACTTGGAACCACATAATGTTACATGTTCTTGATGTGGCTCTCTTTCGGAAGTTGCGGAAGAGAGTATAAATGTCCGCTCCTGTTCTTTTTCCGGCAGTTGTGTCCATAGAATCAAGTTCGTAAGTATAAGCTTCATAACTATGAGACAATGAGGACAAAAGGGTTGTACATCCATAGCACGGGAACTTCAAAAATCTTTTTCAATCTAATTAACTTTTTTAAAAGGTTTTTTAAAAATAATTTTCAGGCAATTAGTAATGTCATTTTCCTTTCCAATTTGCCTAATTTTCATTTCTTTTTTCGTTAGAATCGTTTTATATTTTCAATCAATTAGTAAAATCAGTTTTTTTTTTTTCCGTTTTATCTTTACTATTGTTTGGACGGGAATTTCACAAAGGATTATTTTATATTTATTAATAGTAGTATAGATATAGAAGTATAGATAAGTATTTGAATTATTATTATCGGTGTAAATAATAATTAATAAATTATTTTTTCTTATAAAATTAGGCCAAATTTGTTTTCATTATTATATTCTCACAATTATAATGGTTTAATTTTTCTCATAATTTGGTAAATAAAATTTTGTTACCAATTAGACTTTATTAATTTTTTTACCAATTAATTAATAATATTAGTTTGTGCAGTATAGAACACATCCAGTATAGAACAAAATTTTAAGATGAATTTACTAATTAGCTGATTGCTATCCACTCCTCCGGGAGCCTTTAACGATCCAAAATTTTTGAATTTGAACATGTGTTTGTAAATGGATGCAAGTTCCCTAAGGAAGATCATGAAATTTAAAAAAACCAAGCAAAAAGCTGAAAAAACTCAAAAAAAAAAAAAAAGGCAGCATACTAACAACATAAAAATTGCATAACAATAAATACAAAATAAAGAATATGGCCAAACATGACCATGATTTCATTCATATTAAATAAAACAATATACAATTGAGCAATATTAAATAAAACAATATCTTGATCGCAACAACATAATTTGCATATTTGAAAGTGGAGAGGTCTGGAATAATTGCACTGCGTTTCTCTTTTAAAGTTCACAATATAGGATTATGGATTTATATAAGGTTGTATCTTATTACGATAGAATTGTAGTATGATAGGAATTGTAATGTAGAATTGTGATACAATAGGAATTGTAATGTAGAATTATACAACGTATAGGAAAATATGAAATAATTGCATCCTAAATATGGTAAATTGTAGTATGATAGGAATTGTAATGTAGAATTGTGATACAATAGGAATTGTAATGTAGAATTGTACATCGAATAGGAAAATATGAAATAATTGCATCCTAAATATGGTAGCACTGTTTTGGGCGGGAAGCTTAAAGTGATGATTTTGTTTTTAGTATGATAGGAATATGAATAGAAATTGTAATGTAGAATTGTGATACAATAGGAATTGTAATGTAGAATTGTGATACAATAGGAATTGCAATGTAGAATTGTACAACGAATAGGAAAATAGGAAATAATCTCATCCTAAATATTGTAGGATTGTTTTGGGCGGGAAGCTTAAAGTGAGGATTTTGTTTTTATATATAGTATAGATTTTCACCCGTGCGATGCACGGAATGGATTTGTTATAGTATATTAAGAATATTTAGATCGATATATAATTATATAAATTATAACATCAAATATTATAATGCAATTGAAGATATGTTTTGGATCGATTATGCAGCAAATAATTGCTTAATCTACATGTATATATTCTTTGATTTTTTCCAATGTAAAACATATTGGTTTTACCAATCATTAAATTTCAAATGTTTCAGATTCCCAGGTATAGATAAGTAAAACTCGCATCAAAAGCCTAATATTTTTTGTCAATATTTCATACATCTAAAGCAAGTCTCTGACCATTGTGAGAAGTTAGTAACCTTTAGTCTAACATACAACATAAAGCATTGTGTTATAGTGGGTAGTAACTTCGAGGTAAGACTATTCAAGTATATAAGCATGTTTCGAGCTTTTTTCTATGCTCTCAAAATTCAAAGCATCATAATGGCATCAAGCAATAAACAAAAATATATCAGAATGTATGAATCATATATCTAAATTGTTAATCCAAACTTCACTCTAGATTACCAAATGGAGTGTATGGCTTTTTGGAATGATGCTCATCCAAACTATTGAAATGCGATGTCAATAACCGTTGATTGGTAGACTACTCATGCTTCATAATTCATCAAAGTATCCGTTTCTTATGATATTATGATTTATAACATATAAGAATTGAAAAATAAACTATAGTATGAGTCTTCCTTGCATGCAATATAATAAATATCACAAAAATTCAGTGTTCTAAAATAAGTGTATAAATGCAATATGTAGATAATTTGCATTGCATTATATATCATTAATTTAATTACTTGTCGGTTAGTTATTGCAAGATCTTAAAGTACACTTATATTTTGATATTCAGTAAGTATAACTATATTAGAGAAAAAATTCACCTGGGAGTAATGGGATAATTAGTTGAGTGATTGTTGGTTGACCGTAGAGCGTTGATATTCTCTGGACAAATAACTAATGGAAAAAATAGCATAAAATGATATTTTAGTGGCTATATTGTGGTACAAATATATGTGTATTACGAATAGGAACGTAAAGAAATATATATATATATATATATATATATATATATTAGGAATTCTATTACCATATTTTAATTTACAATTGTATTACGAATAGAAATTGTATTACCATATTTTACTATATTACGCAAACCTTAACAATATAGGAGTGTTTTGGGCGGGAAGTTAAAGTTGAGGATATTGCTTTTATTAATAATATAGATATAGATTGCATTGCAAGAAAATATATGTACTGTATTATTACGATTAGTAATTTTAATCTAGAATTGTATTACGAATAGGAACGTAAAGAGAAATATATATTTTATTAGGAATTGTATTACCATATTTTAATGTACAATTGTATTACGAATGGAATTGTATTACCATATTTTACAATATTACGCAAACCTTAACAATATAAGAGTGTTTTGGGCGGGAAGTTAAAGTTGAGGATATTTTTTTTTTTTGAAAGAAAAGAATTATATTAAAAATTCTGCAATGGAAAGAGGGGGAACACCATCCCAAAACAAAATAGAATTCTGGAAAGACTCAAAACAGCTACGAGCTAAGGCATGAGCTAAAACATTATTCGCTCTAGAAACATAAAAAACCGAACAATAAGCAAATAAAGACATAAAACTGAGGCATTCCCGCGTGGGAATACCAATATACGAAAGCAACACGGTATTAGATCTTAGATTTCCACAAAGAGAAGAACAGTCCGTGAACACAGCAACTGCAGCTTCATTCCTGTTTTTCAACCAAGACAGAGCCTCCCTACATGCAAGAGTTTCTGCCATTAAAGCCGAGTCACAGAAAGAAAGCGGAGTACTCATAGCTGCAACAAAACCACCATTTATACCCAACAGCACTGCACCTGCCGAAGCTCTGCCCGAATCAGAATCATACGCAGCATCAATATAACACCGATTATAAGACTGCGTATCTGGACCTGGCGCATACAATGGAGCATGAGAACTGGAAGTGACTTGAGACAGCCGCCAATTCTGAAGAGTTTTATCCGCCAGAGCCACCATCGTAGTTGGTCTAGGCACCTTAGAATCCCACAATGCTGAATTACGTGCGGCCCATATGGCATAGAGGACAGCTGTACACCTTGTGACCGCATCATCGTCCATCGTGGTAAGAACTTGCTGGAACCACGAAGGGAAAGATTGTAACACCCCGCATTTTTTTCCTACTAGTATTTTGGAATTTAAATATTTTAAGTGAGGGGTTATTTATTAGTAAGTAATTATTTAAATAGCTATAAGTATAATTATTTTTCTATGGGCTTGGAATTATATACTCTTACATAATTTATAACTATGATAATACTAAAAGTCCATAGCCCAATATTTCTATAGATTATATATATAAATATTTTCCTACATAAATAATATTATTGAGCCATATGAATTATACTTCTTAAGAACTATATTATAGCCCATGGGTATATTTATTTCTCTACATAACATATTATAAAGCCCAAGTAATTTATATGCCAAATTATTTTAATCTAAGACCATAGTTGACCCAACCTCCTAATCTTGATCTAGCCCAAAATAGCAATTTACCCTAGTGTATGTTGGAAATAGAACTTTCCAAAAGGAGAAGGGATGGTAATCGGCAGTCGAGAATTCTCCTTCGTCTCTCTCTCGTCTCTTCTCGCCCCTCCCTTCGCGACAGCAGCAGGCGACTATGGTTGATAGCGGTGGAGGTCTCGGGTCTCCTCTGCTCCGGCGAAGGCGGTGGTGGTCGACGATGCAGGATAGGCCAGCAGCCTCCTTTCCCTCTCTTCTCCCTCTCCGACGAAGCAGCAATGAACGGCAACTGAGGTGCGGTGGCGGTGGTGCAGCAGCTCCCCAGCGTTCTCTCGACAACAGATCAGTGGTCGAAGTGTCCTCTCTCTTCACTCTCCGCGCGATGACTCCGGGCGGGTAGCGGCGGTCAGAAGCAGCAAGGGGCGAGCCTTCTTTCTCCAGCGTGTGGGGTGGTGGCATTAGAGACCGTGACCATGGTTGGTGGCGGCGACGGCGATCCTTTCCCTCCTTCCGCAGTAACGGCAACAAGCAGCTCCGGCGAGGGCGACATAGCAACGGCGGCCTCGCAGCGGTGTAGCTTGGCGGTGGATCCCTTCCCGTTAGGCCATAGCGGAAGACGAAGGCGGCGTGGCATCGTCCGTTCATGAAGGCCGGAAGTCCGTGCGAAGGTTTTGGTTCAGTAGTTGCGCATCATAGCACCAAAGAGCAGCGTGGTGTAGTGGTAGGGCGTTTGTACGAGGAGCCGGTAGGCGTGGGTTCGACTCCAGGGGCATGTAGCAGGATTAAGGTAACATTTTGGTCTATTAATATTAAGCTTATAAGTTTTAGTATTAGTTACAATATTATAGTTGAAGTTTAGAATTGTATTAGGGGTCATATCTTCGTTTTGGTGATAGTTAGTAATTAGATTAGTATGGTTCATATGTCATATTATATTAGCCTTTTAAGCATGGATTATAGGATTATTGTAATGGACCGACTAGGATTACTAATATCCTTGTTAATAACAATTAGTGACGATAATAGGATTATACTAATTCTTCAGGTTCACGATTATGAACCGAGCTTCAAGTTTGGTGTTGCTAGGGATTAAGTGCTTGTGGGATTAAAATACGCTTCAAAGGTAACCACTATGTCCATCAAAATCTATTTTTACACTCACTCTATATGATATAATTTGGTGATTGGAAATCCTGAAATTTCCTTGATTATTAACCTATTATTGATTGTGTCTATTGGATTCTTGGACTTGTGTCTTGATCCCTTGCCTAGTGTTGTTATGATTATTTATTGGTTTGGATTTCCATGTTATTTGGCCTCTGTTAGATGGAACCTTGGTGTATTATGATCTGAATTGTGTATTCTGGAGCATTTCTTTGTATTCTGAGCTGAGTCTGATTCGGTGTGTGAGAATTGCTCTTGCGGGAAGCTCTAGCGGGATAATGTAACCGTTGGGGTCTTCTGTGAGAGTAAGGGTAGTGTTTGGTAGAAGTGAGTGATCCGTTGCTTGTTTCCTTCTTTGTTCTGAAGTTTGTTGGAGTATTCTATTGGATATTTTATCTTGATTCTGAGTATTTATTCATACCTCTTAGTCCTTTGTACGAGTCTATTATTTGGGAGTTGGTTGGTGTTCATATCTGAGATGAGCACTCTGAGTGATGGTTCTTGGGCTGAGTTGAGTATGAGTTTGGAGTGGTGGATCATTGTGTATGTTTTGGAGGTGGATGGGGGATCTGACTGTGCTATTACTGACTTTGGACTTCGGTCCCTGTGTACCAGTTATCTGGGTTGGCTACTATTGACTACTGACTTCTGACTTTGGACTTCGGTCCCTGTGATTGTTGTACCCTGTGATTGGACTTCGGTCCCTGTGATTGGACTGTCGTCCCGACTTCGTCCCTGTGATTGGACTACGTCCCTGTGATTGGACTTCGGTCCTGTGATTGGGCTCATCACCCCTGTGTACCGGTTTTCCGGGTTTGACTTCTGACTTCTGACTTCTGACTTCTGACTGTGGGTTTGACTTGGTATGATGGTTGGTATGAGGGTTTGGAGGTTGGAGTTGGGATTCCTCTCTTGATTGGTATATTCGTGAGTTCCTTTGTTTATTCGGTTGATATCTTGTTATTCTTGGTTATGGTTGGTTGGATTCTTTATGGTTGTTGTTCAGTTGATGTCTTGTTATGGATTCGTGTATTGTACTCTCGTTATTGGATTATTGGCTTCGTTTGGATGAGTCTTGGTTTCTGATTCGTTCAGTTTATTGTTGTTGAGTATCCGATTTGAACTAATGAACAGTTTGTTGGCATTTATATTCTATATGGGTGTGTAAACCTATTTACAAGCTTATATATATCTATACCTCCTTGCGGGTGTGAATGGTGGTTACTTAGCAGTCTTTTGCTAATGGTTCTTTGTGTGTTTTCCAGGTTCGCCTTAAAGTCTATGCGCGAGCGCGATAGAGATACACCCGTATGAGGAGGCTTAGATAGTGGTTATGTTTTTAGATTTATGCTTTGGCCTGTGAGCCATTTGAGATTTCATATACTCTTGACTAGTTTTGGTTATTGTTGAACATGATTTGAGGATTATCGTTTATACAGTTCCGTTTTTATGTTTAGCCTGTGCATCTAGGCTGTGTTTATACCTAGATGTGGCATGACGCCCTTAAGTCTTAAATTCGCTTCCGCTATGTTATGTTTGTTGGTTGAGATAGGCAGCTGTTGTGCTAAGTTTTATCTATCTCAGCCTGTGTGAGGTTGGGGTGTCACAGTTGGTATTAGAGCCTGTGTTGAGGTCTGAGTAGAGATCCTAGGGTTGAACTTTTGAGACTCTAGGACTTGATCAGTAGAAATTAAGATGTTTGAGAATCCTAGGATGTGTGAATTCTAGGAATCGCGGTGAGGGCACGCCTTGTTTGTTTATATTACTTGTGCTTTGTTAACCTTGTTGTTTGCAGCTTGCGGCGCGTCTTCCGGGTAAGTTGCTAATCTCTTTTTAGTTAAGTTGCTTCGTTTTAGTATTGCTTAGGAGCCTGCTTTAGATTAGGAACGAGTAGCTAGTTGATTCGGAACGATGGATGGCACCGTGTGCGTCTAGGCAGTCAGAAGATTGGCGGCTCGTTGAAGAAGATTGACCTATTCACGACTCGAAGTCGGCGGCAGCAATCTACGTTCCCCAGGATTGGCGTCCTTGCGCGTGTAACGTCGTCTGCAAGATCTTCGTTAACCTCAAGACTTGAAGAACGAGTTCGTGCAGCTGAAGTGCGATAAGAAGACGAAGAAAGCAATAGGACCTTGAAGACTGAAGACTCGAAGACCCTCGGCTATGAGGGAACGAAACCTACAAAGGCCGACGCGTCAAGGAAGAGTTAAAGCACGCCTAGTAGGAGCTTTCGGATCGGCCATGAAGAGTTTCACGCAAGCACCTTAAGGGAGGAACCTCGGTGGCAAGAAATAAATAAAGGGATAAACTAAGCAAGCCAGTAAGCGACCGAAGCAACCGAATATCAAGATCCAACCGTCAAAAGATCGAGATCAACCGAAGGGAACCTAAAGGCTAGCTTAATCCTCAGACATTCCTAAGTAGAGTTATCTGAATTCTGTACTCGCGTTTCGTCGGGAGCAAGGTTAAAGCACGTCAACCGGTCAAAGCGTCGTGATCAAATCGTCAACCCGAAGAGACCGCTTAGAGTTGAGAGACCTCCTATTCTTCTTAGAGCCGAATTCTTCTTCCTTGTCCCCTAAAATCCCAATCATCCCTCTATAGCGAGATCCCTTCTTTTTGTTCTAATCGGTATTCCTATACATTCTTGGAGACTAAATTCTTCCTTGCTCCTTGAGATTCCAAACGCCATTTGTTGAAACATCCATCCTATTGATTCCAGACCTCATTACTACCGACCCTTGAAGCCGAATCTCTCTCATTCCCTTGGGGATTGCGTACTCTTTTATTAAGGCATCCCTTTCTATCCATTCTAAATCTCCTTCTCACCTTCGTTTGAAAACGAACTCCCCTCTCTTCTTTGGGAAATTGAATACCCTACCATCGAGAAATCATTTCTGCCTCTCTAAGACCTCGCTCTTAACTTCTCTAGGAACCTGATTCTTCCCTCTCCTTGAGTAAGTTGAATATCCTACCGTTGAGAAACTCGTTCTGCGTTTTCAATCTCGTACTTATCTGTTCTCGAAGCCAAGTTCTTTTCGTTCATTCTCTTTTGTGAAAAGAACTTGATACTCCCTTAAATTTAGAAATTCTTTTGACCTCTTTGAACCCAGTCCTTATTGTCTTTCGAAGCCGTGTCTCCTCTTCTCTTTAAAGGACTTGACATTCAGAAATCATTCATATCCTCTCAAACGTTGTCCTTATGTACTTCTTGAAAATATCTGGTGCAAGGTGACAACCTTACTTCATAAGTTATGATCTTTATAACCCTTGATTCAACTCCTAACCGACGTTGTCCTAGAATCTTGAATTATAAACCTTTCATTCTCTCTTCCCGTTGGGTCAAATTTTCAAACCGGGCATATATGATATATAAATATTTTCCCTATATGTACTATCGTACCTGTTTCTAACCCTCTGTCCCCAAAACGATTTTCTGAGCTTCGGGGACGAAGCTCCTTTTAAGGGGGGTAGAGTGTAACACCCCGCATTTTTTTCCTACTAGTATTTTGGAATTTAAATATTTAAAGTGAGGGGTTATTTATTAGTAAGTAATTATTTAAATAGCTATAAGTATAATTATTTTTCTATGGGCTTGGAATTATATACTCTTACATAATTTATAACTATGATAATACTAAAAGTCCATAGCCCAATATTTCTATAGGTTATATATATAAATATTTTCCTACATAAATAATATTATTGAGCCATATGAATTATACTTCTTAAGAACTATATTATAGCCCATGTGTATATTTATTTCTCTACATAACATATTATAAAGCCCAAGTAATTTATATGCCAAATTATTTTAATCTAAGACCATAGTTGACCCAACCTCCTAATCTTGATCTAGCCCAAAATAGCAATTTACCCTAGTGTATGTTGGAAATAGAACTTTCCAAAAGGAGAAGGGATGGTAATCGGCAGTCGAGAATTCTCCTTCGTCTCTCCCTCGTCTCTTCTCGCCCCTCCCTTCGCGACAGAAGCAGGCGACTATGGTTGATAGCAGTGGAGGTCTCTGGTCTCCTCTGCTCCGGCGAAGGCGGTGGTAGTCGACGATGCAGGATAGGCCAGCAGCCTCCTTTCCCTCTCTTCTCCCTCTCCGACGAAGCAGCAATGAATGGCAACTGAGGTGCGGTGGCGGTGATGCAGCAGCTCCCCAGCATTCTCTCGACAACAGATCAATGGTCGAAGTGTCCTCTCTCCTCACTCTCCGTGCGACGACTCCGGGCGGTAGCGGCGGTCAGAAGCAGCAAGGGGAGCGAGCCTTCTTTCTCCAGCGTGTGGGTGGTGGCATTAGAGACCGTGACCATGGTTGGTGGCGGCGACGGCGATCCTTTCCCTCCTTCCGCGGTAACGGCAACAAGCAGCTCCGGCGAGGGCGACATAGCAGCGGCGGGCCTCGGCAGCGGTGTAGCTTGGCG
>CP025657.1:11851970-11899470 GCA_003576665.1 Ipomoea trifida
ATATTTCTATAGGTTATATATATAAATAGAGATTTCATATACTCTTGACTAGTTTTGGTTATTGTTGAACATGATTTGAGGATTATCGTTTATACAGTTCCGTTTTTATGTTTAGCCTGTGCATCTAGGCTGTGTTTATACCTAGATGTGGCATGATGCCCTTAAGTCTTAAATTCGCTTCCGCTATGTTATGTTTGTTGGTTGAGATAGGCAGCTGTTGTGCTAAGTTTAATCTATCTTAGCCTGTGTGAGGTTGGGGTGTCACAAAGATAGTCCAGCTCCCCCGGGAATGGCAAGCTGGGCACTGTGCCAAGTAACAGCTGCAAAATCACAACAAAGAAACACATGTGACACATCTTCCACCTGAGTTGCACATAGGGGGCACAAGGGATCAATATCCAAACGTCGTTGAATTAAATTAGAAGTAGTAGGGAGGGTATTAGTAATAGCTCTCCAAATGAAAGTCTTCCATTTTGGTGGGATTTTCAACTTCCACAGGTTATTCCATTTATCAAAATCAGAAACCAACGGGTTGACAGAACCTCTAACTCGGCGATAGCCACTCTTCACCGTATATATACCGCGAATGTCATCAACCCAATACCAAGAGTCTGTATAACCTGGGCTAATAGTCACCTGCTTAATTAGTCTGACATCTCTTGGTTCGAAAATATCAGTCAAAATAGATTCATCCCATGAGTTTGTTGCCGGATCTAATAAGCCTGAAACTGTGGCAGCAGCTAAGTATGTAGGTTGAGGGGTCTGTAACATCGGGTCTGCATCAGGTAACCATGGTGTACCCCAGATATTAGTCGTTGTCCCATCCCCGATCCGTATTCGAATCCCTCCACAAATCAAGTCCTTTGCCGCAAAGATACCTCTCCAACATGCACTCGGATTATTCCCTATGGTGGAATTATTAAAAGAGACATTGGGAAAATACCGAGCCTTATACACCCGAGCCACCAAAGAAGTAGGATTAGTTAACAGCCGCCAACCCTGTTTACCTAACAACGCAAGATTGAAAGCACGCAAATCCTTAAATCCCAAACCCCCTAAACCCTTAGGGGTGCACATACGCTTCCAAGCCATCCAATGAATACCCTTCTCGTTTCCCCCACCCGTACCCCACCAGAATCTGTTCATCAACCGTTCTAGTGCCACACACAGCGAATCAGGAAGTAAGAAAACACTCATTGAAAAGGTAGGCATAGATTGTGCCACGCTTTTCAGTAGTATTTCCTTACCAGCACGAGACAACAACTTCTTATTCCATGAACAGATCCTCTGTTTAATCTTATCTTCAATGTAAGCAAACACCCTCCTCTTATTGCGCCCTACAAAAGACGGTAGCCCCAAGTATTTGCCAAAATCAGCCGCTTGATCCACACCAAAAACAGTTGCAACATCATTCCGCTCAGAAACCAAAGTATTTCTGCTGAAACATATACTGGACTTATGAAAATTGACCGCCTGCCCGGATAATAACTCATATGTTTGTAAACAATGTCTCACAGCCGCAGCCTCAGTCACATTTGCCTTAAAGAAAAGAAGGCTATCATCAGCGAAAAACAAATGTGAAATTGCTGGTGCACCCCGGGCAACCCTACAACCATGAATATGTCCTGAAATCTGAGCCTGTTGAATAAGTTGTGACAACCCTTCAGCACAAATAATGAAAAGGTACGGAGATAAAGGATCGCCCTGTGTTAGCCCACGGGTGGGAGTGATAGACCCACCACATGAACCATTAACTAAGATGTTGTAATTAACGGTTGTCACACAAAGCATAATCAGATCAATCCATTTAGCCGCAAAACCCAATGCCTCCAACATCTTACGGAGGAAAACCCATTCCATGCGGTCATACGCTTTCGCCATATCCAATTTCAGTGCAGCCCAACCCACTTTGCCCAGTTGTTTACGGTTCAAATAATGACCTACCTCTGCAGCCAATAAAATATTATCTGTCATTAACCTGCCAGGGATGAAGGCACTCTGAGATTCTGAAATTACTGTGGACATGAGATGCTTCATTCTGTTCGCAATCATTTTTGCCATTACTTTGTAAACTACATTGCAAAGTGCTATAGGCCTCAAATCAGTTACCGCCTCAGGGGGATTCTTTTTTGGAATTAGCGCAATATTAGCATCGTTCAAGTGACTGGGAAATGAGCACGAATGTAAGCATTGTAGAACAAAGTCCGAAACATCCTTACCAACCACGTCCCAGAAATGCTGGTAGAAACCCGGGTTCATACCATCTGGACCTGGTGCCTTATCTGGAAACATAGCAAACAGGGTCGCCTTCACCTCATCTGGTGTGAAAGGAAGTAGGAGATCCACATTCTGTTCCGGAGACACTCTCGGGGATATGGATGGGAATGATGACATATTTTGCATACCCATAGATTTAAAAATATTTTCATAGTAGGACAAGATTAGAGGGTGACAGTCCTCCCCTTCATGCCACTCTCCCATACCATCTTTCAACCTATTAATGGTGTTTTTCTTCTTACGAGCCGATGCAAAACGATGATAGAACTTAGTGTTTGCATCCGCACCTCGTAACGAATGTTGTTTGGCACGCTGTCTCCAGAAAGCATCCTCCTGAGCCTCAAGTCTATGTAACTCCTCATCCACACGATTAAACTCGGTCAAGGATTGATGGTCAGATTGTCCTCGCAAAGCCTGTAATCTATCCCGAAGTTGCTTTATGCGCTTACCAAATTTATAAAATCTGTCACCACCCCAAGCCTTTAGTCTTTCCCCACAGAACTGCAAACAATTCTGGAGGCATTGACCCCTTCCTTCAAGCCAGGCATCTTCAACTACATCCCGGCAACCCTCATCCAATAACCAGGCCATTTCAAACCTGAAGGTCTTACGCCTTCTATAGGACTGATTCTGTATTCCCCTAACATCAAGAAAAAGAATAGAATGATCAGAAGAGCGGGAAAGAGTATTTACCACTTTGGCATTTGGCACAGAAATCCTCCAAGCATCAGTTGCAAGCACTCTGTCGAGCCACTCCTCAACCCAGGCTTCTGTACCACGTCCACGCTCCCAAGTGAAGGGGTAACCATCCGTGTGTACACTGTGCAAACCACAATCATCCAAAGTTTCGCCGAAACCCCGTAGTAAAGACTCCGGGTGGGGACACCTCCCCCGCTTCTCGTGCTGGAACAATAAATCATTAAAATCCCCAATAATAAATCCATGGAAGCTCAGAATGGTCCCTTAGAGACCGTAACAATTCCCACGACTCCCTTCGTCTACTGCGCTCTGGGTAGCCGTAAAAACAAGTCATTCTCCACGGGGTAAATCCAATGCAAGTCACCTCAACATCAATATGGTGTTTAGAGAAACTTAACAACCTGGCAGTATTGTTACACTTCCAAAACAAAGCCAATCCACCACTTAAACCCACACTATCCACATAGAAAACTCCATCATAACCCAAACTCACTCGTAACCGTTCCGCATGAACTCTACCAACTTTTGTTTCCATTAGAAAAATAAAATCCGGCTTCTTATTGGACGCCACGTCCATAACCTCACGAACTGTACGTGGATTGCCTAAGCCACGACAGTTCCAGCTTAAAGTACTCATTGGGCTGGGCAGGTCTGGACTCCAGAACCCGCCGAAAGCAAGTTTTTTGAACCAATATTCAAAGAAAATTCACCAACCTCATTATCATGCGACCTACGCCGTTTAAGAGCGTTATAGGCTACCACCATACTGCCCACTGGACCTCCATCGTGAACCGTTGGAGTAGCAGCACTACCAACCTCCATGCGCACTGTCTCCCCAACAGCTGGACTAACACCCGTCATTACTTCTACATGAGGTGTACTGCCAGCATCAGCAGCAGCAACTGACGAAGAGACATATGTATTTGGCATGGCAGCAGCGCTCACTGGATTAACAGTAGGGCACGGTACTGAATTGAAGTTCGCCGGCTGCCGGAGACCCTCATTCTCAACCCCAACATTCTGCTCATCCGCCTCCATCGACTCTTCATTCGGCGTCTCAACATTCATATTAACCAACTCTGGCCCAGTCCATAATTTACGTTCCGCCTTCGACTCGGGGGCAATCCAACGCTGATTCGCCATCGGAACACCTCGTCTATTACCCGCCCGAAGAGAGGCAGTATAAGGCTTCAAACCATGATTGGAGGGCACGTCCTTCCCACAGAACTTCTCAGCATGTCCCAGAATCCCGCATAAAAAACAAAATGTTGGAAGCCGCTCGTACTTGAAATCCACCGTAAACCATTCACCGGAATCCCTACGCAACCGCATACCCTTCTTTAAAGGTTTTAGAACATCAACAGCAACCCTAACCCGAAAGAATTGACGAATAGATCCATCAAAGTTCCTCTCATCAGTCTTCACAAACACTCTAATAAAATTTCCAATCGCCAGAACCACCGCCTCTGTACGAAACCCTGCAGGCAGCCCATGTAGTTGAACCCAGAAATCTGCCATATTAAGCGCGATAGTTTCTGGATCTTCCCTCAGCGTTATACGCTTCAAGATTAGGACACTCTGTTCATAAGACCATGGACCATCGTCCATGATATGCTGGACATCCTTCTCCAAGAAAAAATGGAATAAATAACGTTGTGGCAGAAGCTCACGTACATTCATCCCACGCGCTGGCCTCCAAACACCCGCCATCGTATCACGGAAGAAAGCAAACCTGGTTGGTTTATCAGTCACTAGCCTACCAACCACGTAGAACTCATCATCCACAGCTTCATCATCAACATTCACCCGTTCCTGACGAACTGCTCCCTCCCCGTCCTCAAGATCAGCGAATGTAAGGTTGGCAAACACTTGCTCCACAGGGATCGCCATGCATAAACGAAGAAAACAAAGCCAAAATCATTCACAAACAGCAACCAAAATGCAAGAAACGGCACGCAAACCCTAGCGTGAGAGAAACGGCTCGCAAACCCTAGCGAGAGGAAATTTTTTATTATTATTAATAGTATAGATTTCTATAAATTAAATTTAAAAAATTCAATCACCTGTTGCAATTAGTCAATCGGTAGATAGAAAGCACAACGGGGCTGAGTAATTATGTTCGTAGGTTTTCAAATTATAGAAAATGAAGGATAAAATTGGAAGAAATGTAAGATAAAAATGGTTTGAGCTGCAATAGTGAGATTATAGCAATTTAATAATTTTAATTACATCACTCCTCTTAAATTTATATTTATAACCAAAGTATTGACTTGCTCTAATTATTTAATTGTAACCCATTTGATTTATGAGTCTGTTTGAAAAGTAGGAAAATGACTTCTAGAAAATGAGTTAATTTTCAGAAAACATTTTCATTTCCCGTGTTTAGTTGCACAGTAGAAAACTGTCTTTGTGTGTTTAGTTCATTTTCTAGAAAATGAGTATAATTGTATAACTAAACGCTGTAAATATTTTATTTAGAATATAAAAATATTTATAATAATATTAAAAATATTATTATTTATCAAAAAATTTTAAAAAAAAAAAGTTTTCCAAGGGAAACCTTGTTCTGAGTGTGGCGGAAGATGAAAACGTCAAGATCGAGATCAAAGCAAGGAGGTGGCTTCTCCTCCAGCACCGGCTCATAAGGGACGACCATCCACTCCTCCTCAGATGGGATCTCAACGGGGTCCGAAGGATCATCTCCCACCAGGAGAGCACCTTGAGCCACTCTCTTAGCTTATTGCTCTCCAATTCCGCTTGGCGTGCACATTCAGCGAGGAGACAAGATAAGCGTCTTCCAGTCGAAAAAGCGGCGTCTTTCTTAGGTCTCATGATCTTTGCGAAGAAGGTTCAAAAATGTACATAAGAAGATAGCACTCAACAATATTTATAGAGAAAACCCACATGGAAACCCTTGCGCTGAATCGTTACTTGAGATTTTGCATGTCTTTATGGCGATGTGACGGTGTTAGGTTTACCTTCCCCATAAAAGATAAGGATCAAGGAAATTATGGCTACAGATTAGACAAATGATGGGACATGGGGAGATAAGTCAAGGGGAATTAAAAGGGCGAGTGTTGAGACTCAAAGCTGAGACGAGCAAAGATGGCGACGGGGCAGAATAAGGGAAAGGACGATCAAATGGAATGAAAGGTTAAAGGACCGAGCTATGAGTACTTTTCTGAGTCAAGCTCTGCGTGACTCGGGAAAGTGAGGGATTAGGGAGTAAAAAAAACCTAAAGTACGAAAAATGAGACGGCAGACCTAAAGCGATGAAAAGAGTACCACTTGGAGGCGGGCAGAGCAACCGACCGAGGGTTGGTCGGCGGTGTAAAGTAGGATGTTTCATTGAAATTGAGTGAAAACCCCAGGAGATACAACAAAGAACGTCGAGCTAAAAATGCCAAGTGAAAGAAAGTCGATCCCTAGTAGGTTAAGACAAGGTGGAAGATGGAGAAAGGAAGCTAGATACTTTCCCAAGTTATGCTTCAAAATAGTTTAAGAAACTAGACCAAATGTAATAAGGAAAGAAATCTCAAGCATTTATATATGGTAGTTTAGGGTTACCAAAGGAGGACCAACCCCTCCTAATATGTATAAATAGATGTATAGAACCTTGAAAAAGGTTAAGCAATTCATAATACAAGAACAGTCGAAACTCTGCTTCAATTCCATTGCAAATTAAACTTAAATAATTTTCTGGTAGTGTTGGTCTGCCTTTCGACCCTTCCGTGGTTGATAAAACCAACACTTGATAAAACTCTCTCTCTTAAAGAACAAAGCTCACTTTGAGCAGCTTAGCTGGTTTGAAATGGTTTTAGGTGACAAAGGAAACCCATATCCATTACTCTGGCTGCCCAATGGTGTGCACCATCGTGTAATTTTTTCCTTTTGACCTTAATTGTCAAAGGACCATAAAGGAGCCACAAATTAAAGGAGGTAACCAGCCTAGGTTGTCCATAGCTGACCAGCTCAAATTAAGAAGGTCAATAGGCGCCAAGAGCTAGGAATCGAACTTGTAACTTTGTGATTACCAAGTCAACAACTCACCAACTTGATTGGGGTTGTCCCTATCCAAAATGTATTTTGGCAATATATATTGGAAGTTGCTTCTGATGCAAAAGAAAAATTCTTCATTTGTAGTCAAGGAAAGTAATTAGTAGAAAAGCCACTTGATTGCTTGCTTCTTCTCATAATGCTCCATATATTTATTGCCCTCAAGTTCTTAATTAGAATTTTAATACATGTATTCCAATTTTTTACTCCTATCATTTTTACTCTCTGACGTTGCAAGATATGATATGTTATCTCCATCCTGTGGGTCCCAATGGAAGTGTCAACATCAAACTTTAGTGTGAGGGAGTAAAAGTAGGGAGTATAGCTTTGGAGCTCAAGTAGTATTTTTCTCTTAATTATTCTCAGAATTTGGTAAATAAAATTTTATTACCAATTAAACTTTATTAATTTTTTTATTAATAATATTGATACGTGAACATAAAAATAATATTACCAATTAATAGATATTAGTTAATTTCCATTTTACATTTCTTATGAAATAAGCTTTATTAATTATTTGACCAATAAAATATTTATTAAGTGACTACAAAAGTTTGGGTAGAAAAATGAAATAGGAGGATTTTACTTTTATATATAGTATAGATTTTAATCTAGAATTGTATTACGAATAGGAAAGTATGAAAGAATATATTGTATTAGGAATTGTATTACCATATTTTAATGTACAATTCTAGTACGAATAGAAATTGTATTACAATATTTTACAATATTACGCAAAATTTAATAGTATAGGAGTGTTTTGGGCGGGGAATTAAAATGGAGGATTTTGTTTTTGTTAATAGTATAGATAAATTGGAATATTAATGTTATTTATATATCTAAGTAATTATATTACATCATCATATTATTTCTATAAATTAAATTAACGAATTCAATCACCTATTGCAATCGCAAATTTTACTGTGGATCATGCATCAAGACGACGTCGTTTTGTTTAATGAAAATAAACGGCTGAAACGGCCTCTGTTCCGCGCCGTTAACTTTCAGTTTATATACACTGTAGTTCCCTTTCAACATAACTACAGTTCATTTTCGATATAATTACAATTTCATTCGAGATTATGTACTCAAATATGTGAAACTGTTATTCAGTTTCCTTTTAACACAACTACAATTTATTTTATAATACACTGCACTTTCTTTTCAACACAACTACAATATCATGTTGATACAACTACAGTTTCATTGGACAATATTGTAATACCCCGTATTTTCCTAACATTATTATTTTATCATAAGGCATTGACATTCATAAGTTATGATCTTCAGATGCTTCAAAGGAATTTTTATACGGAAGTATAGTTGTTATTAAGTTGCGATCGTTCGTGCCGGTCACGAACCGTAAAATTTTTGAGGACGAATTTTCAGTTCGGATTTCCTTAGGAAATGGATGATTATGCATATTAGGACTAAGTATGAACTTCCTGCTTAGTTAAGTTGAAATTAGACGGAATATAAGGGTGAAAATTTGTTGTGATCGTAGCATCGCAGAATTTCGCGGTGTACCGAACCTAGCCCAATTTTTAGTTTTAGACTGGAATAAATTTTTGGTTTCGAAAATTTTTGGATTTAGATTATTTTCTACCGAGAATTCATCTGTTTCAATCCCCGTCAGTATAAGCTAAGATATTTATTCTACTTACCACTAGAAAGTGACACATGTCGCTAATTTTCACCATGTATTATTATTATATCATTTTAGAGATGATATAACTAGCTTAAGTCTTCAATTTTATCCATTTTCCCCTCAAAAATTCGAAATTTCCAAGAGAAAAACAAGAGAGAATATTTCATCTTCATTCTTGAGTTCAAGCTTCAACAACTAGGGTTTTCCACATCAAGATCATTTTTGTTCGGTAAGACTTCGATTTTATTCCGTAAAAAGCTTTATAATCCTTCCTAGAGCTTGAATCTAAGTTAAGATTTCTTGTATGTTGTGATATGTTGTTGGTGGAATCATAGGATTTTAAGGTGAAATTGGGGAAATCAACTCCAAGAGTCTTCTACGAGACTAATAACCCGGTTGAGGTAAGGAATCCCTTAAGTTGGTTTAGTCACTTGAAATTGGATAATTGATTGTTTGGTTGAAATATATGGATATATATACTTGTATATGTTATGGTTATGTCCATAAAGGCTTATACTTGTGAAAATAGTGAAAGGAAATCAGGATAGATTCTGGCAGTAACTTCCGAGATTTATTGGGAAAAATTGGTAAGGTATTTTGATCCAATTTTTTTTAGAGATGTAGTTCTATAAGTGTAGAACCTGCATATAAAATTTCATAATGATCGGAGTAGTATAAGTATGGTTTTTGATTTTTTTTCCAAAACTGGTCCAGAGAGGAAAATGCTGGACAGCACACTGCCAAGGGCAAAAATGGAATTTTCTGTGTTTATTCGCGAACCAAAATGACCAAAACTTTTTATGGACATCAAGTACTATAAGTTGGGGTTCTACCATAAAAATTTCAAGTGAAAAAGAGTTCGGGAACTATTTTTACCGGCTCAATCTTTCGGACTGCGCGAAGCTGAATTACTGTCCAGAATAGGCGGAACGTGTTGGACGCGGCCATGGACGTGCGTCCACTGTGCGTCCAGTGGAGTCCTGTAGGTTTGAGAGTAAGATCAAATTGTATAAGTTTGATTATTATTATTGAGGTTTAGATGATGGGGTTGTAATGAACCTAAGCTAAGAGGTTATTATGATTATGGTAAGTAAGGAGATTATGATGTTGGAGGACTTTTGGACATTTTTGGAATATGGATTATGAAAAGGAAAATTATTGGTATATGAATATTATGAATATAAAGGTAATAGACATAAGCTATGGCATTGAATAAGTTATTTTGGGCTATAGATGTAAGATGTGAGATTTTGAAGGTCATGGTCATTTACATATTCGGTCCTGGAGGGTGGTGATACTTGGAGGTTTTGAACAATCCTTTAGGACTATTATTATTATTATGATTATGATGATGAGAGTTGAGATCTCTCAAGAATTATCTTTGGTGATTGTTGTGAGAGTTTTGATACTCTCTATTTGGTGTGCATTTTGAGAGTTGGAAATCTCTCTATTAGTGAATAAGTTATGATTTAAAGGATGATGGTAATGATCATAGATAGTAATTAGAGCTTAATTAAGGACTTAGTAATTAATGATGGATTAACAATGGAGTTCAGGAGGTGATTAAGCTCTAATTATAGTGATTAAGAACTGATAATAGTTATTGAGGTTTAATGACTGGATGAATAGACGGAATGGTAATTAATATATGATCAAGGTGGGACTAATTATTTTAGTATAGTTAGTGTTCTCAAGGATCTAATATTATGTATGTTGTGGATAAAGTATGGATTGTGTAGAAGAACCAAAGGAAGTGGAAGAGTGAGCATCTAGAGGAAGTTAGTAACATTTTCAAGAAGATAAGGTAATCCTTATGTCCACCAAAACCTTTTTCCACCATGATATTCATGAATTTCTTGATAAAGTATGGATATAAAGATTTTAGTAGATGAAAGATTGGTGTGATTGTGGTATTTCATGAATATATGTAGTAGACATGTATATGTGTTTGCAACCTTATATATATATATATACAAAGGTAGACCTATATTGTTCAAAGTGCATAAAGCGAGAAAGTAAATAATGAGACAAAAATGAAATCACGGTGTGAAGTTAGAGGATATTCCTTTTTAACATTCATAATGGAATTACAAACATTGGGCCCCAAAATGATTGGTGTTAACCACTTGAGTAACCTTGTAGAAACAGATCCAGGGTTACTAGAGCTAGTGACTAACCTGCGGGCTTGGAATCCCGACAAGGGGTGTGCACACTAAAGGTCCTAGATCTGCTTCCCCTAGTTGGAATAACTAGGTTGTGGTGAGATGATGGAAATGAGAAGGAAATTGTGGTGTGAATTGGAATATGTTTAACTTCATTATGGTAAAAGCTGGTTATTTCTATTTAAATGCTTATATGCTTATGATGATAATTATGAGTATGAGGATGAATATGAGGATGAGTATGAGTATGAGTATGATTATGAGTATGATATTGTGCATACATGTGGAAGTTGTGATTATTGGCACATATTTTATTTGAAACAATAATGAGGAAATGAATATCTCTTATATGAGAAAAACTTTACATGAGTTAACGTATATACGCTATTATGCTATATATGAATCATTTGGTTGTAGGTAGGTTTTCAAATCATGGGTAAAAACTTTACGAACTTCCAAATTATTTGTGTTTTCAAACCTTTGTCTACTTTTAAGTGACAATGGATTTCCTAACTTAGCCGTCGTGCTAACTACACTTCATTGTGTCCTTTATTAGATGCAGCCTAGCGTGAGTCTAGCGTGGGCCCCTGTGGCCGATGAGCTCAGAATAGGATGGGAGTCGAGGTTGAAGACTACTCTATCCTAGAATAGACACCCTGGAAGAATTATTTCCATATGTATTAAGTTGGAATGTTGATGTGGTTGTTTGATGTTGTAAGTTTAGCCTTAACGTTTGGGTATAGGAGAGATACCTAAGCGTGGCGGTAACACCCAGTTTTCTGCTGGTTAGATGCTTCCGCAATGTATTATTAAGGATTTTGTAATAAATTCAAGATGTGAAAATTGGGGTGTTACAAATATACACTTAAAAAGTGTAAAACTGTTATTCAGTTTCATTTTATATACATTGCAGTTTTCTTTCAACACAACTACAGTTTCATTTCGATATAACTACAGTTTCATTTGATAATATAAAAACAAATGTGATGCGGTATCTTTTGAGATGAACTGTAGTATCTTTTATGGAGCTCCATTAAGACTTACCCCAGCCGTTTCTTTTACTTAATGAAACGACGACGTTTTTTTACCATGGTCCACCGTATAACGACTGTATTGCAATCAGTCAATCGGTAGATAGAAAGCACAACGGGACTAAATAATTATGTTTGTAGGTTTTCAAATTATATAAAATGAAGGATAAAACTGGAAGAAATGTAAGATTAAAATGGTTTGAGCTGCGATAGTGAGATTAAAACAATTTAATAATTTTAATTACATCACTCCTCTTAAATTTTTATTTACGACCAAAGCATTGGACTCGGAAGCGGTTGTCACTAAGTGGAGATCTTGAGGAGCATGGGTGCTATTCGTCTCTAGTCAAAGACTGTCGGTTCCTTCTGGGCAGCTTTGAGCAGATAACCCTGTAGCATATTCTCAGGGAAAGAAACAAATGCGCGGACCACCTTGCGAATTTAGGGCAGCTTGGGGAGTGGGGCACTGTTCTTTTAGACTCACTGCCCGCCAGCATGAAGGTGCTCCTAGCCGTTGATGCCGCTGGAGCAAGCTCCATTAGAGTTTGGTAATTTTGTTTCCCGTCCTCGACGGGTCATTCCCACCAAAAAAAAAAAATCTAAACGAACTTTTTAAAACAGAGAGAAATGCAAAGTAAATGTAATTGAATGACACCTTTTTGACTCTCTTAAATAAGAGGAGGTATTCACTCTTTGTATTTCAATAAAACAATTACTATATTCTAATAGAGTTAATAATAATACTCATTAACAATCTCTTAATTATCATATAGAAAAAAAAAAAAAAAGACTTATACATGGACTCTCAAATTTTACTCATTTATGTGACAGGCACTGATAATTTTTTATTTTTTTTGTGAGTCTTAATACAAGTGTCTATATCAAAATTTTGTGTGTGAAAGTAGAAAATTGGAGTAGATATAATATAATATTTTCCCAAAAAAAAAAAAAAAAAAACAAACAAACAAACAAAGTAGGTATGCGTAGTGCCATCCAACGTAAGTACACTTGTCAGCACTCGGCCGAATCCAAAAGGCATCTTTGTCTCTTTCTATAAACAAGCACCTGGAATCATTCTGATCGCTCCTCTCACACTCGCCTTCATCTACCACTCCCAAATTTCTGATACTGCTTCCTAATCCTGGTAACATTTTAATTTAACTATTCATTTTCGCTAATCTGTGTTTCCACTTATTTCATAGTTTCATATTCCAAACTTGATGTTTTTTAGTGGTGTTCCGGTACTGAAAGTCGTTATCGGGCCTGGGTCTGAGATTCTTGTTGTTTAGAGTATTGATTTTGGTTGAAATGTGTGATTTTGGCAAAGATTACATTTTTGAGGTTAAAACCTTGATAACATGCTGCTGGATAGTAACATTAGGAAATCTGTGTCTGGTGTGTTTGGTAAATAGTTATTAACTGATTGTGTTAGTGAGTTTGACGAGTTGATATCATTAGTTGATTGTATAAAGATCTTTGCTAAATTAGTTGTTAGTGAATAACTGATTACATGTAAAATGACTTTCTCAAAAAGTTTATCGAAAAAGATGCTTCTAGTAGCTTTTTGAATTTTAGCGTTTTGGAGCAATAAGCTGTTACAAAAAACTAATTAATCAACACTTATATTGACGGCTTAACCAAGTCAAACATCTAATAGTGATCATATAAGTTAAAATTGGCTGATAAACTAACTATGTTACTAAACAGGACCTTTGTAATGTTTTCAATTGTATTTCTAAATGAAATTTTCTCTCTTGGATACCTGGCTGGGCTTTTCTGTTCTGTATTGAATTTGTTCTTTAACTTTCTGAAAGTTTGTTAATGTTGATTCTAATGGATGATTGGATGTTGTTTCAAAGAAAAAAAAAGGATGATTGGATGAAGGTTTGGCTTGTCCATTGGAAAAATTATTTTCTAAGTGACTATGCAAGCTTTATGTATGACTCTTGGGATTGATATAACTCTCTCTTAAAGAACAAAGCTCACTTTGAGAAGCTTAGCTGGTTTGAAATGGTTTCGGGTGACGAAGGAAACCCGCAGTTGGTACTTGGCTACTCAATGGTGTGCATTGGGTAATTCCCGCCTTGTGACCTTAGCTTGTAAAGGACCACAGAGGTAAAATAGCTAATCGGCTCAAATTAAGAAGACTAATAGGCGGCTCTTGCTAGGAGTCGAACTTATAACTTTGTGATTACCAAGTCAATAGTCTAACCAGTGGCTGGGGTTGTCCCTATCCAGAATGTATTTTGGCAGTATATATAGGAAGTTGCATCTGATGCAAAAGAAAATTCTTCATTTGCAGTCAAGAAAAGTAATGAAAGTAATAATGGAGCCTCGAGTGAAGAGCAGAAAAGACTACTTGCTTGCTTCTTCTCATAATGCTCCATATATTTATTGCCCTGGAGTTCTGGAGATGCAGGATAACATCTTCATTTTCATTAATTGCCTTGGGCATACATTTTTAATAGTTAACTCCTTGTTCCATTGCTTTGATGTTTGGAGTACGATGATATGTTCGTAAAATTTGGTATAAATTGGGGTAACGAGTTGGATTTAAGCACACACTGACAGACATATGGTTTGTTTCCATTAATAAGTTAATGTAATTAACAGGAATTTATCTTGGTACTGTGTTGTTGAACTCTTAATATTTTCTGATGTTGGATGAGGATTTTTGAGCAAAGAAGACTTAATCTTACCTGAGCCATGTAGTAGGGGAATGGGATAGGAAGAAGACTTTACCTTACTCTGAGCTATCTTCAAACGAAATCCCATTGCAATATAACCACGCGTCAATCAAGAACACATTTCTTTTTTCTTTTTTTTTTTGTGTTTCCTTTTTGTGTGGTCTATTGCATAAGTTATAAATAACTGTGTTGTGGCTGCATTTCTCCTTCACTGGTAGTTGTCTGTTTTGCGAGTGATTGAAAGTGTCTTTTCAGGTAAACATGTCAACGGTGACACTTCCGTATACCTGCAAGCTGAGTACTACACATCTGGCAAGCGCCAAGAGAGCCTTCCTAAAGAGTCCACGCTCGCTAGGGTCTGTAAAGAGCGTTTCGAAATCCTTTGGCTTGAAAGCTGGCTCTGGCTCTAGAACATCTGGATCCTCAGTATATAAGGTGAAGCTGGTTGAGCCAGATGGTACAGAGCACGAGTTTGATGCGCCCGCTGACACATACATCCTGGATTCTGCAGAGAACGCGGGAGTTGAGCTGCCATACTCTTGCAGGGCTGGCGCATGCTCGACCTGTGCTGGGAAGATCGTGGCAGGCTGCGTTGATCAATCCGATGGATCTTTTCTCGAAGAGCATCACATGAACGACGGCTATCTGCTGACTTGCGTTTCTTACCCAACCTCAGATTGCGTGATCCACACTCACAAGGAGAGCGATCTTTACTAGGTAACTAGTCGAGTTGTGTCGCTGAATGTGAAGTGTTATGCATTGTACTGTTGCCATCAGAATCTGGGATTTGAGTTCAAATTGGGGATTGCCATTGGCTCCATTTGATGATCATCTTTGTTCATGCAACACCATCTTCTCAATGTATCTGATCTTCTACTTTTATCTATATGTTGCCTATAACAATCTCTTTTACTTGGACATGTTATTTAGCCATTACTGATGTTAAACAAAGCATCTAGTCTCTCGCTACTGACCAATATATATATATATATATATATATATATATATATATATATATATAAAAATATGCAATCCAACTATTAGTTTTAGTTTAAGTTTTGAGTTGAGATTAAACACATCTTTTAAATGAGACTGACACATAATATATATATAAACAACTTGATTAAAGAGATTGTGTCACATAATATATGTAAATAATAAATAATGTGTGGTTCAATTATTAGGTTAAACTTTTAGTTGAAATGTAACATATTCTTCTCTCACAATGTTCTTGCTGAAAGATTTAACTCAGGTTTTTCAACTTTGCCAGACTATGTCATGACCAATAGTTATTGCGTTGACCGTGGTCCATAGAGCTATGTGGACTACGGACTTTGCCAAACTATGTCATGACCAATAGTTATTGTGTGGATACGGTCCAAAAATGACGTCATTTCACGTAAAAAAAAAAAAATCACGTGACCCACTGCAATACATTTTTATAACTCATAATGTACAATATTATAAAGCATAATGCACATTATTCTAACTCATAAAGTGCATTATCTTATCCCAGAAGTTTTATTATTCTAACACCCATGAAATACATTATTCTAACTCATAAAATTCAACGATATTATTTTGGACCGTGGTCCACACAATAATTCCATGGACACATCCATGAAGAAGTAAATGGATCCATAACTTTGAAAATTAATATCAAATTTTACACTATTATATTAAGTGACTCAAACTTTCTCACTGGAGCATATTGTCAATTTTCCCAATAATGCAGCAGTACCATATTGAAATAATGAAATCTGGGATATGGGGAGGTAGTTTCCTGGAAAACAAATTAAAAGAACACATTCTAAGGACTTTTTGTAAGAAAAAACTATAGAGAAGTTTGCAAGAGTGGTGTTGGCTTTATCACTTTTGGGAAAACATTTTCCTGGAAAACAGAAAGCACACGCCAAGGAATTTGTATAGAAAATTATAGAAATTTTCAAAAGAAACTTGACAAATGAAGAGGAAAGAGGAATAAGAATAAAGTGATATCTTTCCTTTGACTCAATATATTTATTTGTGTGTTGGTGGAAAATAGATAGAAATCTCTTGGAAATGTAACCTCTGACAGTAGTGATGGAATAGCATTTCTGATAAAGGGACCCTTTTGGAAAACAACCTATCTGGTTTATACTTTATACAACGGATAAAGTTTAATTAAAAAGGAAAAAAAGAAAGTAAAGAAAAAGAAAAATGATAAGCGTATTTAGTTAAGAAAAATGATAAGCGTATTTAGGTGTATTATTTTTAAGGAAAATGATGAAATAGAACTATACATTTTATACGAAAGTGTAATTAATTCTTAACTTTTAAAAAGTACAATTAAACAGTTCAACTAGTTATTTTGATGTATTGAAACTTTAAAATTGATTAATGACATCCAATAGCAGGTCATTTGCAAGTTATTCAAATTTTGAAAATATCAGCGACCATCGTCCGCCACCGGCTTCATCCAAGCATAAGATGACCAGTGGTCGCCTTCTCCATGTGAAGAAGGCAACCACTGGGGTAACCTTCTCCCCCAGATAGGGCGACCACTGTGGTTGCCTTCTTCAAAGAGGGCGTCCAATGACCGATCGTCAGTCACCGACCGCTAATTTTTCTCAGATTATTACGGTAAATGACCGTCTAGGGCGATTAATTACAGTCAACAACAAATAGTAACCGTCAATGATGGCCTATATATCAGTAACAGGTTGGTTACCGATAAATTTGGGCTTATTTGATCCAATTTACTAAGTTGAAATGTTTAATTGAACTTTTTAAAAGTTTCGGGGGCCAATTGCATTTTCGTGTAAAGTTGGAGTGCCTATTGACTCTTTTCCCTTATTATTATGATGTGTGATTTTTAAACTTATGACCTTTTATGAACAGATATATACTACAATGTAAAAGAGTTTTTTTTTTTTTAAGGTACAATGTAATAGAGTTAGTTGTATTAAAAAAAATTTATGACCTTTTGTATGGTCTAATTTTTATAAAAATTTTGCTTCAATTAAAAATTTAAACTTATATTAATGTTGCATATTTATTATGTATTATGCTCAACAATATGGACATCAAATTTCTACATTCAAATTTTTTATAACTCAAGTTTTTCGGCTCTATAGACTATATTCTCAAGAACCCGCCCCTTAGATTCATCTTGAAACTCAATATCAAATTGTACACTTCTGCTAACAAGAAATCTAACACAAACCAAAATCCCAAATCTCACATTAACACTAAAAACAAGTCTTAAGTGAAAATTTTCCTCCATTTTAGCTGAGAGATTGATCATGTCAATACCATTTGTCATTATATACACGAAGTAGTACTCTATCTAAATTTAGTAAAGTACTGCTACTGTGTAGTACTTGTATGTATATATAGATATAGATACATGCATCTTTGAAGATTGGGTGTGACAAGGCAATGGCCACCAGCTTCAGGCCTCTATTTCTGCTCTTAACTTTCACAGGTTTGCTTATCAGCTTCTTTCTCTCTTCCACATTCTCAATCTCTGAGTCTATCTGTACCTTTTAATATGCATATATCTTATTCAGTTTTTGTCTTCTTCATGATTAGCTTGTGTTTTGCTCTGTTCTGCAAGTTCTGCAGGTGATGGCCAGAAAAATATATCATATGGTTATTTGAACTTGATCGATTGTTTGGTCTTTAATTTGAAATTGTTGTTCTCAGGTTTAGTTTCTGGAATCTTAAGCGTAGAAGTTGGGATCAATTATGGCCAAATAGCCAACGATCTCCCATCGCCTTCCCGCGTTGCGGTGCTGCTGAAATCCCTAAATATCACTAGGGTTAAGCTCTACGACGCAGATCCTAATGTTCTTTCCGCGTTTTCGAATTCGGAGGTGGAATTCGTGATTGGATTGGGGAACGAGTTTCTGGAGAAGATGATCGATCCTGCGCAGGCGAAGGCATGGATTCAGCAGCACTTCCAGCCCTACCATGGCGGAACGAAAATCACCTGTATAACCGTCGGAAACGAGGTCTTAACCGGGAACGATACTCAGATGATGAATTTCCTTCTCCCGGCAATGAAGTCGGTTCACGCCGCCCTCGTCGATCTCGGTCTGAGCAACGCCGTGACTGTCACGACGGCGCACGCCTTCTCGGTCCTGACCACCTCGTTTCCGCCTTCCTCCGGCGCGTTCCGGCCGGATCTCGCCGACTACATCCGCCCCATTCTCAGCTTCCTTGCTCAGACCAAGGCGCCGTTCCTCGTAAATGCGTATCCTTACTTTGCATACAAAAGCAATCCCGGTGAGGTAATGATTCGTTTAACAAAAGTAACAAACGCATCTCAACATTTTGTCTGTCTCAACTAAAAGTTGTAAGGAAAATATACATTTTTAATTATTTAATTAGTATTATTTCATTATTTGCCCGGTTTTAGTCCATAACTACTCACTATTGCGGTATATACCTCTAGCCTTTCAAAAAGATTACAGTTTTAACCTTTGAAACAACAAAACTAATAAACTCTATTAAAATTTATTTAGTGCATGGATATTTTAATACTTTTTAATATTTATTCTTTACTTATAATCCCTTTTAGTCTTGATATTACACTTATAAAATAAAAATAAAAAAACTTAATTTTAACAGTTTCGTGTATGAAAAATATGGATAATGTATCACATTTAAAGATAACAGGCAAAATTTTGTGCGAGACCGGTCCGTGAGATGAGTCGAGTCAAGATAAAATGTAAATGTAATACTAATTCATGAATAAAATATTTATTATGTAAATGAGAAAATGTAATACTTTTGAAGAAAAATGTAATACTTGTATATTTTGATTTAAAAGTATTAAATATTTTTTACCTAAAGTATTACATTTGAATTACAAGTAACAAACACTTGTCAACATTACTTCTAAGGAAAATTGTAATACTTTTGATGAAAAAGGTAATACTTTTACATCAAAATCTAAAAGTATTACATTTGATCTAAGTATTACGTTTTTCCTTATAAATAACAAATATTTTATTCCTAATTAATATTACATTTTTTCAGTATAAGTATTATATTTTATATTAACTCAACTCAACTCGACTCATCGCATATATAATAATCTCTGACACGATCTTACACAAGTCTGAAGTTAGGCAAAAACTTTTTGAGGCCTATCCTTGTTCGTGAATAAACATCGGGTCGAGTCAATGTGAAAATGCATTTTTTTTAAGTTTTAATTAATACTCCGTAGTAATGTAATAATGCTACCAGGTATCCTTGGAGTATGTACTCTTCCAGCCTAATCCCGGGAGTATTGATCCAATCACGAACTTGAAATACGACAATATGCTGTACGGACAGATTGATGCTGTATATTCTGCAATGAAGGCAATGGGGCACGCCGACGTAGAAGTGAAGATTTCCGAGACCGGGTGGCCGTCGAAGGGAGACTCCGACGAGGTGGGAGCGACGCCGGAGAATGCAGCACTGTATAATGGGAATTTGTTGCAGCGTATTGCGGCCGGAGAAGGTACTCCGGCGAAGCCTTCTGTCCCGGTTGACATATATGTTTTCGCACTGTTTAATGAGAATTTGAAACCTGGTCCGACGTCGGAGAGGAATTATGGGCTGTACTATCCTGATGGTGCTCCGGTTTACAACGTTGGTCGCTTTGGAGTCCAGGGATATGGATATCTTCCTGAAATGGATTATTCCGCATCCAATCCCAGGGTAAGTAATACCAAGTTAAAGTTACAGAAAATGGCATTTTTTTTTCTCTTAATTATATACTTATTACGCTTTTTCTTCTAAATTATTTATAGAGTTAATACTGGATTTGGTCCCTCGACTATTAGATTTCACTACTTTGGTCATCAACTTTCAAACTTGCTTAGTTTAATCTTTAACTATACAATTTTTGCGATATCTAAAATAATCATTGGTTCAAACCAAAATAGTCCTGAATAAGGACCGTTTTGGTTAACAATTACATAGTTGGGGATAAAATTGAACAAATTTAAAAATCGATGATCAAAGTGGTGAAATCTTAATAGCTGAGAGACCAAATTGAGTATTAACTCTTATTTATATACACCCACGTTAACCTTATCAATTATTTTAAAAGTGACGATTCCTCTATCTTCCTGTAAAAATGGACATTTTTACTCTTAAAAATAAGAAAATAGATTTTATAGTTATTTGCTAGTTAATGTCACATGACAAGATTCAATCCGTACACATCATCAAATAGTGACAACCAGTTTCTATCTTCATAAAAAAAAACAAAAAAAAAAAAAGAAAAACAGAAAACTAATAGTGAGATTGTATACTTATATATTATGTTAATCATTGTGATAACATTTTCTTGGTTGGTTTTTCAGGCACTACCCATTTCCGCTTTTCTTCTGGTTTTCATGGTATGTGTGATGCATGTCTGGAAAGCTTGAAAACAGCCCTGGCCTGAAGACAAAACTCACCCTCTTCCCCCAAGTTTGAAGGACAAAAGCGGTAAAAACTATCGAGATTGATGTGTAATTCTTAAAAGGGTTGAAAACAGAACTATATGTACATAAAATATGAGGTCCACACTTTCTATATTTGTTAGATCATAGATGTACTTTCCTCCCATTTGTTCAAGCTACTGGTTATATATTTCATTTATTAATTATTATTTTCTCACTACTCTCATTCAAAGCTACTGGTTATATATTTCATTAAGAAAAGATTTCTATATTTTTATTCTCTCACTTTTTATTTCAATTCATTTCATGATGTAACAAATAATATTAAGTTATTTTTATCACGTAGACTCAAAAAATGTAACTATATATATACAAATTTGAAAGTAAGAATTATTGAGTAAAAATTTGAAAGTAAGAATAAACATTGAGAAAAAAAATAGGAGTGCACATAATATTGCACATGAAAAGCTTATTACTCGATATAAGGACAAAATTGTAATTTACAGTTCTAAACTATCAAAGTTTCATGAGTTCTAAAATTCTCATTAACCAATGAATCCAAAACTGTTAGGAGGTGTTTGGTAGGATGAAATTATAATTTCATTCTCACCAAACTTCATTTCATGATTTGATGGGAGAGAATTGCAATTCCAAAATGAAATTGCAATTCCAAGATGAAATTGCAATTCCTAGTGTCATGGGCATAGAGTCCGGCCTGTTAGGCCTTAGTCTGTGGTTGCTTGTTTACCTATTCTTTTGTTTCTGTTAGTTTGTTTCCACTTCTTGTGCTTTGTACTGTGAATATAATTGCTTCCTGATGTCAATAATATTTGTCTTTTCCTGAGTTCCTACATGGTATCAAAGTCATCACTCTAGCGAGAAATATTATCTTAAAATTTTTTTTCCTCTTCTTGTCACTCTTCCCAACTCATTGCAACACAAACTATGGCGGTTGTTCCCCAAAATGCGGTTGTTCTTATTCACGCCACAACGCATTTTCCCATTCGTCTAACCTCCTCCAATTTCTTAATTTGGAAAAAGCAGGTTGAATCTACGCTAATTGGTTTAGATCTCGTGGGCTACATCACCGGCTCGGTTGTGGCCCCGGCTCGCTACACTGGTCAAG
Organism: Ipomoea trifida; assembly: GCA_003576665.1. Lineage (NCBI taxonomy): Eukaryota > Viridiplantae > Streptophyta > Magnoliopsida > Solanales > Convolvulaceae > Ipomoea > Ipomoea trifida. The sequence continues at coordinate 11,874,082 of CP025657.1, forward strand.
CACAAACTGTGGCTAACCCGGATTACACCACATGGCTTCGTCAGGATAATATTATCCTAAGTGCCCTCTTAGGAAGCCTTTCCGATCCGATACTCTACAACCTGTGATTGCTTCTACTAATTCCGCCCGCGATGCCTGGGTCCGGCTTTCCGCAAGCTGTGCTGCGGCCTCTAGGGGGCGCATTGTTTCTCTTAAATCCAGGCTTGCGAAAAATCCACAGGCCAATCGCTCAATCGCGACATTCATGAGAGACATGCGAGCCATTGTAGACAATCTCGCTCTTGCTCAACATCCAGTTGCGGAAGAAGACTTGGTTGTTCACATTTTCACTGAACTGGATGAAGCCTACGATGTTACTGTAGGTGCTCTGCGTGTACACACTGAACCACTCACGTTCGATGAACTCCATGATATCCTCAGCGACGTTGAAAGGACACTGAAGGTTGGGGATGTCGCCTCTCCAGTCCATATGCCCACCGCTCAATTAACTCAGAGGCGGTCTAATGGGTAGGCTGATCACAACCCGACCAATCGTCGTGGCCGAGGCGGACCCAATGGACGAGCTGACCAAACTCGTTCCTTGTCCGGCAAACCAGAGCGTTTTTGCAACTATTGTCAATTCCCTGGTCATGATGCTCGCTTTTGTCGAAAATTAGCCAGGTTTCTTAAAGATAACAATATATCGATGGTTGATCGTACTCAGGCTTCCCGCCCCTCCCCTTCGATTCACTCCACCGCCACCACGCCGCCGGCTACCCAACCATGGCTGATGGATTCCGGGGCCTCGCATCATACCGTTACTGATACCGGGTCACTACAAGCATTCTCTGACTATACTGGCCTTGACGAGATTGTGCTAGGCGATGGTAAGTCCCTCAAAATTTCTCACACCAGGTCTGCCTCTCTTCCTACCTCAGTGTCTACTCGGTCTTTTGTCCTCTCAGATGTGCTTTGTGTCCCTCGTTTAAACAAAAACCTAGTTTCAGTTTCAAAATTATGCAAAGCTAACTCGGTTTTTGTTGAATTTTTTGACACTCATTTTGTTGTCAAGGATCGAATGTCGGGCACCCCTCTCTTGCAAGGTCCGGTAGAGAATGACGTCTACATGTTCCCGGTCTCGCCATTGCAAGTGCATGCAACCTCAGTCTCGTCCATCCCAATTTTACATCATCAATTCGGGCATCCTAGTCACCGTGTTTTAGCTTCCATTCTTCGTGCCAATAATGTTCGTTTTAGTCCACAGGAACTTAAAGTTTTCTCTTGTACCTCCTGTCAAGTCCATAAGAGCCATAAATTACCTTTTGCTATTAATTCTTTGTCCAGCACTAGACCTTTAGAACTTATTTACACTAATGTTTGGTGCTCTCCAATTCATTCTGTAGATGGTTACAAATATTATGTTCACTTTGTTGATCATTTTTCCAAATATGTGTGGCTGTTCCCAATCAAATTTAAATCGGATGTCCATCGTGTCTTTCTCCAATTCAAAACTATGGTCGAAAATTATTTTGGCTGTAAAATAATTTCTATGTTTTCTGACAACGGAGGAGAATACGTTAAGTTAATTCCAATCTTTAATAGCTTGGGAGTGTCTCATTTTACATCCCCCCTCATACGCCTGAACACAATGGTTCGGCCGAACAGCGTCATAGGCACATTGTTGAGACAGGCATGGCGTTGCTCTACCATGCTTCCATGCCGACGGCCTATTGGTCGTTTGCGTTTCAAACTGCTGTCTATCTAATTAATCGTATGCCCACTGTGGTTCTGCGAAACTCTACACCCTATGAAATACTTTTTCGTGAACGACCCAACTATAACAAGATTAAGCCATTTGGGTGTCGTTGTTTTCCATGGCTTAAGCCATATTTCCCCACAAAATTGAGTCTCAAGTCCCTGCCTTGTGTCTTCCTCGAATATTCCCTACAACAATCAGCCTACAAATGTCTTGAACCAGTCTGTGGGCGCATCTATATTTCACGCCACGTTACCTTTAGTATAAATGAGTTTCCCTTCTCAGTTGCAGTCTCCCACTCTAACTCTACCACCCCTCTGTCTTCTGATTCTTCAAATAGTTCTGTTGGGATTCTTGTCTCTTCTCCGCTCGTATTGCATCCGCATATGACTCCTCCCGCGTCAGTTGCGAGTCCGTTACCGTTGGCCTCTTCTGAGCCTACCTCTAGTAATTCGTCGCCTAGCACTCCCTCTACAGCGAGCTCAGAACCAGTCGAGGTGCTTGTTCCCGATCCTGTGGGTGACGTCTCGGCAGGTGTGGACTCCTTGCCTTCGTCAGCGTCACACGCGTCTGAGTCGGGTGCTACAGTCTCCACTCAGCCTGCCGACGACTCAGGTTCTCTCCCGGCTGGCAGTGGTCCTTCTTCTGGTAATTCTGCAGGTTCTCAGGTGGATGACTCCTCGGTGGGCTCTATTGTTAGTGTGCCGGACTCGATTGCAGCTTCTCGGCCTAAACGGAATCGCAAGCCGAACCCAAAATACTTTAATCAGAATTTTGTGAATGTGACTTCCCTGCACCCTGTGGAGCCATCGGTGGAGCCTCACTCTGTTTCCCAAGCTCTGAGGAGTAGTCTCTGGAGGGATGCTATGGCTGCTGAGTATGATGCTTTGGTGCGTAATTCCACGTGGCAGTTGGTGCCTCGGCCGAAGCAGTCCGTGGTAGGTTGTAAATGGTTTTCTGGGTGAAGAGGAAGCCGGATGGCACGGTTGACAGGTATAAAGCGCGCTTGGTTGCTAAGGGTTTTCTCCAAGAACCTGGTAGGGACTATTTTGAATCTTTTAGTCCTGTAGTGAAACCGGTCACCATTCGGGTGATAGTAACTATTGCACTGTCCCGGGGCTAGTTACTGCGCCAGCTTGATATTAACAATGCTTTCCTGAATGGTACTCTCTTTGAAGAGGTTTACATGGAACAGCCTGCTGGTTTTGTGGATGGTGATTTTCCGGGTCATGTGTGTAAGCTTCGTAAGGCCATCTATGGTTTTAAACAGGCCCTTCGGGCCTGGTACTTGGAGCTTTCCAGGTTCTTGGTCTCGTTTAGTTTCAAACGCTCGGTGGCCGATTCCTCGTTATTTGTTTACTGCTCTGACGGTGTGCTTTTATATTTTTTGGTCTATGTGGATGATATCATCCTTACAGGCAACAGTGATGAATTCTTGCAACGTTTTGTCTTGCGTCTGTCTCACCGGTTTTCTCTCAAGGATCTAGGCCCCTTGCACCATTTCTTGGGGGTTGAGGTGGTTCCCGCTGAAGGTGGCATGTTTCTCTCTCAGAGTCAGTATGTGGTTGACATACTTGAGCAGTTTGGTATGACGGGGGCGAAGTCTGTCTCTACCCCGATGTCTGTGTCTGAGGATCTCGGGGCTGCTGGCTCCTCAGCGGTTGATCCTACGTTGTTTCGTGGGGCTTTTGGTCGGTTGCAATATCTGGCCATTACTCGCCCTGAAATTGCTTTTTCCGTGAACAGACTGGCTCAGTACATGGCCTCGCCTTCTGAGGTGCAGTGGCAGGCTGTGAAGCGGGTGCTTCGTTACTTAAAAGGTACGGTGCATCATGGTCTTTACTTTTCGGGTCGTGGTTATCTCGCCTTGTCTTCCTATTCTGACTCCGATTGGGGTGGTATTCGTGACGGGGGGCAGTCCACCACGGCTTATGTTGTCTATTTTGGGCCTAATATTGTTTCCTGGCAGTCCTCGAGACAACGTTCTGTGTCTCGGTCCTCCACTGAGGCTGAGTATCGGGCCTTTGCAAATTCGGCTGCTGAGGTTATGTGGATATTCTCAACTTGCTTGGTGAGCTTGGGGTGCGGTTGCCTGCTTCGCCCACGTTGGTGACGGATAATTTGAGTGCTACTTATGTTTGCAAGAATCCGGTTTTTCATTCTCGCATGAAACATTTGGCTCTGGATTATTTCTTCGTTCGTGAGCTGGTTACTTCTGGTGCAATGCGTGTTTGCTATGTTAAGTCCTCCGACCAGGTTGCTGATGTGTTGACCAAGCCGCTTACTGCTCGGCTGTTTTCTGGGTTCCGTCTCAAGCTTGGTCTCATTGATGGAGCCTCAATCTTGCGGGGGCGTGTTAGGCCTTAGTCTGTGGTTGCTTGTTTACCTATTCTTTTGTTTCTGTTAGTTTGTTTCCACTTCTTGTGCTTTGTACTGTGTATATAATTGCTTCCTGATGTCAATAATATTTGTCTTTTCCTGAGTTCCTACACGGCCCAGCACACAACGCTCATGCGACATCGCGGGGCCATTCATACTTCGCGAACTAGCCTTACCCGCATACATATACCAAATTGGTTTCACCCTGTCATAGGCTTATCAGGGGAACGACAATAGCTCACGACTAATTGTGCCCTTCGAATCACATCGGTTCCCTTCATAGTCAAGTCCAAGACCAACGAAGCTCCCCAAACTCAACCGAGTCGGCAATGCCTGACTCAACCAAACCTTAGCATCTAAGGCAAAAAAACAACCCTTAATATTATTGTAGTTCCCTCCCTTTGCCCATATAATGCAAGCTAAACAGTCGCCTCATTCATTGATGGATCTTAACATGGTCCCCAAAAAATAGCCCGTGACACTAGCTTCTCTCAGAAATTACAATTCCAAAGTTTTTAGAATTGTAATTTAATAATAAATTACTCCGTACTATTTTACCATTGTTATTATTCTAATATTATTATTATTATATATGAACATTTTAATCTTTATTCATTTTTCTTTTCAATTTTCCATCATTCTATTCTTGTTTACCAAACAGTGTAATTTAAAACACCACCTTATTCTTTTCCCACGAAATTACAATTCTTTTCTCCTTAATTTCCTCATTCCAACCAAATGCCCTGTTATCTTGTGAAATATTAAAAAGTCAATAATTAAGAGATTGAAATTTGATTTTCAAAAAAAAAAAAAAAAAAAGAGAGATCGAAATTACTATTTCATGTAAATATAGGTACAAAAACGCTATTTTCCCAATTGCATTTATTGTATAGTGTTATGAACGGTAGATACTAGATAGTCCATAGTAAGCACAAAAACAATCCAACTGATACATCGACAAAAACATATCTAATATCTTTTTTGGCGGGAGCCGGCCCAGGGGGAATCGTCACTTGTAGGAATTGAACCCGGGTTCTCCCAAAATTCCTCCCCACAAAGAGAGTTCACTTGCCACTTGAGCTACCCCATTGGATTAGATTAATTTACAATCTGAGTATCGCAAAATACATATATACTCTTATTCAACAGGCTGAAGGCAATATGCAATCCAGCTAAAAATCATTTTCACTTGAAAGTTGAAACACAGCCAAGAATATTGAGATAATAAAAGACAATGACATCCTTCAGTCCTAGTATGACACAAGAAAAGGAATGATCATAGAGAGGAATTCATCATAACTCAGCCTTGCAGAACCTGTATATCGCGGATCCTTCTCTTTGAACTTCTCGGTCAGGCCCTGAAAAATGGCATTCATAGGTGCGTGAGTTGTACCAATAGTCACGATGAGCACATACATCAATAGAACAACACCATGCCTAGAATAATAACCCCTTCCACAGTTCAACAACTTGAAAAACTGGGTTCAGAGTGTTGAAACACAAAGGATTATGTCTATCTATAGGGTTGCGTCTGATTATGAATAAGTGATTAAATTAACATGTGTCTATATTACTATATATATGTGTACAATGTTTCTTCATTAGAAACATAGAATTATAGTAATATATTATAATCTTTCAATATTATATACATTTTCTCATTCCTTAATTCTTCATCTCTGCTTCCACCTAAGTGGCGGGTGGTTATTATTCTCCACTGGCCAAGCCTTTGGATCTTTCAAATTCAACACAGAGAATGAGGGTTGCACCTTTAGAAAGGATCTTTATCAACAAATTCAAAGTTTCATGAGCATTAAAGCTCATACATACAACATCGTCAAACATTCCAAGGTCATGCTGGTAATTAATAAAGCTATTAAGCATATGTTCACTGTTAGTGACAGAACATTTATGCCTTGCTCTTTTTTTTTTTCCGTATATAAATACTGTGAATTCCCCTATTCCGCAAAATCATAGCACTAAAATGCATTTCCAACATACTGCTTTGGGCATAGACGCGTATATTTCATTACTGAAAAGATATTCTTCTCTTCCACCTAGAAGTATGATATACCTACCTATTGGATAGCTTCTAAAACATTTGGAAGTACTTCAGATACTACTACTTCACGTGTGCCAAATAGTCAAGGTAAGACAACAAGGAATAGATCAGATAAAGATCACTTAATAAAACCAATTAGCAATTGTGAATCCAAAGATTCCTTGAAATTCTTGTACACATTCAATATAATTGACCACTTTCTTAGCATTGAATTGAAGGTCAAATTAGTGTTTTTCAATGTGAGAAATAGTCATTGAAACAATTTTGTTGCACAAGGCACATCATTGCCAGTTTAGTGAAATAACAGTAGATGTAAATGGGGAATAATGCTATGAGCCCAAGTGGAAATTGGCTTATGTAGAGGACACTTGTGAAGATGGTTACTTGATAAATTACTGGGATAGCCACATCGGGTGGCAACTATGAGAAGTGTGGTTGCATAGCTAGACCATTTGTGCTTTTTTATTTTTAACAATTTTCCATTCTCAGATATGTCAGTTCATGTATATTCTTACATATATTCTACTTTCTCCTTGGTAAGAGATCACAAAGCCTGGACCAAGTAACCCATTTTGGATTCCCCATTATTGAAACAGGCATGCCCATTCACCAAACATTAAACTCTAATTCTTTTTAAGAAGTTGGACAACTATAGTTTAGGAATGAGCCAAGCAAGAGCATTTTTATCCGTTCAACCAAATTTCACTTTAAGAAAATTTAGGATGTGTTTCCATAAGAAGGGAGAAACAAGTAGAGAATTCAAAGGAAATCAATGCACAGAAGAACGAGAAAGAGCGGAAGGGAGACCGCAGCATACCTTTACAATCATCCCACATCTGCATTGACAAGAACTAGATGTCAGCAACATAGCTGAAATTGAAACTCTACTTCTATACAAGCATTATTGAAAGAAGCTAGAAGCCTTACTCAACAAAACTATCAAAGTTCAGCTCAGCCCGACCATTTCCACCATCATATCTGGAAACCAGAAGTTGAAGGACAGAAGGTGGCACCATATACCCAAGACTATAGAGAGCATCTCTCAGTTCTGTTGCATCAATTTTCCAACTCCTATCTCTGTCAAACCTTTCAAACGCGGCCTACAAAATAGTTTGATTGAAATACATTAACAGATGAATATCAGGACGTAAGTCGGGCATTGGGAAGAACTGAAGAAGAAAATTATTAGCAACAAGCACCCACACTTTCCAACAGAAAATAGAATTAACCGGTGTAAACTCTTATCTTGACAGTCAAATTGCCCCATTTCAAAACACAACAAAACATCTCATATAGCTTCTTCAATTCAGACTTCTGATGGCTGCAATTTTCCTTGACTAGTCCCTATGTTATTAAAATGAGAAAACATAGTCTGGTTATAATATGCAAGATTAGAAATTTAGAATCAGGCATTATTTCTACCTTAAGTCTCAATCTTTTCTTGCCAACGGTAAGTGATTCACTGCTGCATATCTATTGCATTAAATTGCAGTCTAACACTTAAAAAACTTTATTCATAGAATACTGCATGTCCATCAGTCATTTTCTTAAGCTACAGTGAAATCATAACTAAATTCTATTTCTACATAATAGATTGCCAACCAGACTATGCTCAGATCACCTTGAACCAAAAGGAATTGAACATAACAATTCCATTGCGAGTGCATAACACAAAGTTCATAAACAAGAAAGAAAGAAAGGAACAGACAGAATTCGTTTGAGAAGTGGTGGAAAAGAAGAAATTGATGCTCACCCTCCATTGTCCCAAACAACTCCACAAAGCAGCAAACTCCTTAGGCCCTGTTGAACAAGATAAAAGGAAATAGTTAAATGAAATTTTTGTTTTCTACCCCAATAATAAAGACATAACGGCAGAAAAGGAGGGTGTTAAAAAGGAATAATAGATAAACAGATAGCACTGCTCACCGATTCTGAGAGAAGATTCAGTAGGGTTTTTGAAGAGAAAGATGAGTAAACGGATTGTGCGAAGACTGAAGTTTTGGTAACCCGAGGAGAGGGCCTGCTGGAGCTCCTTGTCTTCTATGAAGCCGCTATGATCCCTATCCACCATTTGGAAGCTCCGAATTACATCGGGGTGAGTATCGGGAGGAAAGGCAGTGTATGAAAAGTGGGCGTAGGAACTGCTGCTGCTACTATGAGGGCGAGTCGAAGGTGGAGAAGGACTATGAGGGCGAGCCGAAGGTGGAGAAGGAGCGTAGCTGGGAACGGAGTAAGTTGTGGTGGGATGGTAGGGGTGAGCAATAGAAGGCTCGTCGGTCCCGGGTAAGGGTGGAGCTGAAGGGGAGTAGGCTGCTCTGCCGTTGTAGGACGCCATTGTCGATGCTTGAGAGAGAAAGAGAGAGAGAGAGATGGGTCGCGTACGAAATCTTTTTGTTTTTTGTTGTTTGACTATTTTTTTTTTTTGGTAAATATACAGGGTCTTTCTCTCCGTCCGTTTAACGGTCCTTGTGGGAATTGAACCCGAGTTCTCCCGAAATTCCTCCCCATAAAGAGAGCTCACTTGCCACTTGAGCTACCCCATTGGGTTTTTGTTGTTTGACTATATAATAATAATAATCTGCGAAAATGATATTTAATCGACACGCAACCTGTAATAAGACTTCTTATTATGAAACAAAGACAAAGACTGCTTTCTTTTCCAAATTTAGGATTTCTATCCAATCCCTCCCGCGTGCCACCGACTACCCACTCTCCTAGTCTCCTACCGTGGCATAGTTTTTAGGGCAAATCCACGCATAGGGGCTAGGTATTAACGAATTGAGTTTTCAATAAACTATTTCTGTTCGTGTTCGGTAAGTGTTTGTTTATTAAGGTAAATGAACATTAACAAGTAAAATTTAGAGTTCAATTAATAAATGAACAGAGTCTGAACAACGGTAAGCTCGTTTGCTATAAGATCGTGAACAAGTTCGTTTATGTTCGTTTAATAATGTTCACAAACAAGATCATTAAGTATCGTGTTCGTTAATAATGTTCTCGAACATGTTCACAAATATATATAGTTGTGTTGTTTGTTTGGTTATTGTTCGCGTTTAATAATGTTCTCGATCATGTTCACACAAACATATATAGTTGTGTTGTTTGTTTGGTTATTGTTCGTGAACATGTGCATGTGTTTGGTAATTAAGTGTTCATGAACCTCTTCAAATGTCACTCCAAAATCCTTAACAAACGAACAACCTATGTTCGTTTATGTTCAGTTCGTTAAGAGTCCTAATAGGGGTAAGAGCTCGAACTCACTCCCTTCCATGTGGGAATGTAAACCGAGTGCCACTAAACCACAAGGTCTTTGGCAGCAAGAGCATCTTTAGTAGTGAACATTTTGAGATTTTTGGTACAATAAATACCTACATACATGAGAGAGAAATAAAGTGAGAAAAGAAAAGAAAAAATGACATGCAAACAATGGTTCCAACACATTAATGTCATTATTTAACCCCGGCATACCAAAATGTGCATGCCAAATCCACAAATCATAATGAGCTACAGCTTCAAGAATAATGGTTGGTTCTCTACTCCGCCCAGCATATTGTCCAGCCCAACCAGTTGGACAGTTTTTCAAAGTCCAGTGCATGCGATCTAAACTCCCCATCATCCTTGGAAAATCATGTAGCATCAGGTGCTCTTAGATATTACTCCCCAAAGACCTCTATAATTGCTTGACAAAATCTCTTCAAACTTTCAATTGCAGTTGATTCTCCAATCTGGATATATTCATCTGCTGGTATTCCATACGCCAAAATTCGAAAGGCCGCTGTTACTTTTTGTAAAGTAGATAAGCCTAGTCTTCCAATTTTATCCTTCCGTTGCAAAAAATAATTGTCATGACCTTTAACAGCATTGACAATTCGTAGGAACAAATTTCGACTCATTCGAAATCGTTTATGAAACATTGCTTCATAATATTTTGGATACTCTAAAAAATAATCATTCCATAATGTTCGATCTGCTTCTTCACGATCATGATGAATCACTCTATGACCAAAAGTCGAACCTCCAGGCCTTGGTTGATTATCCATATTTTTCATGTAGGAAGGCTATGGCAAGGTTGTGGCTAGTATATGTATTGGTTAATAACTGTGTTTGTGCTCCTATTGCACTTGCGAGATCAAACTCAGCATTCTATGTATTTTAATTTTTATTATGTTCTAGTTATGTTTGATGTATTTGAAATCTTAATTAATATATATTCAATATTAGTCTTGTTTCGATTGTCGCAATGGAATCTTTAAAATGGTATAATTTATATTTAATAATACAAACTTTAAATATAAATATTTTACAAAATAATAAAATTCTATATAAACAAATAAAGGATATATTTGAAATTATAAAAAGAAGCAAGGGCAAAATGGTACATTTCCTCCCCTCCCTATTTTTGCCGCGGATGAACAGTGTTGCACTATATATGGTGTAGCACTGTTCATTAACGCCAAATATTTTGGTGTTTTGGCGAGATGGCGCAACACATTGGAGAAGAAATATTTGGTGGGATGGTGGGATGCAGTTTTTGTTTTTGTTTTTTTTTTTTTTTGCCGATTTGGTGTCTGTTGGAGTTGGCCTTAGGTCATCCCAATAAAAATTTTTCAATGATTTTTGCAGGTTTAGGTATACGTGTGGAGAAGAGAGAGCAAGAAGAGAAAATATTTGAGCCGTTAGTGCATGCACTTGATTTTGACAGTGAAATGGACCCACCACAACGTAACAACAACACTATTTGTGGCGTGAAGCGCAACACAATGCCTAGCTGGGTGCGTGCACTGCACGTGTCTGATGAATATGCTAATTTAAAGATTTCTTTTGGCTTTCAGATTTTTTTTTCCTTTTCTGTTTTCTCTTCCCTACATCTTCTCTTTCCTAGTCTCACATGCAAAAACTCTTCAAAAATTACAATTATTAGGGATGCCCTTAGAGAATCCCAAGTTGTAGTTTTTGAAAAGTTTTTGCCGGTATGACTAGAAAAGAGAAGATGTGAGAGAATGGAAAAAAGAAAAGACAAAAATGTGAAATAAGGGATTTACACGTAAGAGGGTGAAAATACTTTTTTCCTTTTTCTCTCCTCTTGGGTCCCACAAAAAACTCATTTCTCCTGCAATATAATTTTTTATCTCTGCTCTCTCCTCCAATTATCTCTCACCTCCAACTCATCAAGAAAAAACTGTAGATGGAGATGTTCTTAGAGCATCCTCAATAGTTTGATTTTTGCACAATTTTTTTTTTTTTGTTTTAACAAGGTTGTTTTTTAACGAGGTTGCACAAATTTTAAGATGCCAAGTAGGAGAGAAGGTGGAGGAAAAAAAATAAGTTTTCAGGAAAAAAAGAAAGAAAGAAAAAGCTATGTTAACGCACCCAGCAGGCGGGTGGAGTGCATGCACTTGACTGGGCGATTCTATTGTACTTCATGGGCACTACTCGCGTTCGTATTCTGTAAACATTTGTTTGTGTTCGTTTATTAAAGTGAGCAAACAAAGTTTTCGTTAAACTACTCATGTTTATGTTTTGTAAACATTCGTTTATGTTAATTTATTAAAGTAAACAAATATAAATAAATTTTAGAGCTCGTTTAATAAACGAACAGATCAGAGTCTAAACATTTGTATGCTTCTTTGCTAAGAGCTCGTGAACAGTTTGTTAGTGTTCATTTAATAATGTATTAATGTTTATGAACATGCTCGTTTAGTCTTCATTTAGTAATGTTTACCGACATGCTTGTGTAGTGTTCATTTAAGACTATTAACAAACTGCTCATTTAAGTGCAATTTTTTTTTTTTTTTTTAATTTTAAGCTACTACCTTAGTTTAGCCTAATTTTTTAAATAGTTGTTATATTATTTGTTTGGTTATTGTTCGTAAATATAAACTATTTATTGTTCACGAATAAATTAATAATCATGAACATGTACATATGTTTGTTTGTTTAGTGACATATTCGCTAACGTTAACAAACACGTCCGTGAACATGTTCACGAACGTTAACAAACACTACCAAACATTTAACAAACGAATACGAACATAATTTTCAAAAACCTTAATGCACGAACACAAACACTCTAAAAATCTTAACAAGCAAACACAAATAACCTCTATTTGTTCATGTTTAACAAACAAACACAAATAACCTCTATTTGTTCGTGTTTAGTTCGCCGTAACTCCACCAAGTTAATCAATAACCATAAATTCTAAATTAAACTCTCAATAAAATTAACCAAAAAGAAACTCAATAAAAATAACTTACTGACCTTTTAGTTCAAACTAATCAATTATGAATGGGTCACACTTGTGTGAGACCGTCTCACGGATCCTTATTCGTGAGACGGGTCGGGTCGGGTCAAAGCACCATGCTAATGTCATACTTATATGTGCAAATCTCATACTTATATGCTCAAATATAACACTAATCAAAAATACAATTTTTGTTACTTATAAGAGAAAAAGTAATATATTTTTCATAATAAGTAATGTTGACAAGTGCCCTTTACTTATAAGGGCAAATATAATACTTTTGAGGAAAAATGTAATACTTTTAAATCGAAATGTAAAAGTATTGTATTTTCTCTTAAAAGTATTACATTTACCACAAAAATTTTATTCCTGATTAGTATTACATTTGAGCATATAAATATGACATTTGTGCATATAAGTGTTACATTTGCACCCCGACACGACCCGACCGACCCGTCTCATGGTAAGACGGTCTCACACAAGTTTTTGCCATTATGAATAACCTAATTCTGATTTACCTCACAATAAATAATTTATCCCATACACACCTTTAAACAATAACTTTCTAATTTACCTCACAATAATAATTTATCCCATACACACCTTCTCTCGTCACCAAAACAAAAACTAAATTTAATCTTGAACTATAAATCTGTTACATTTGTAATAATCAAAACCAAATTTGATAGATTTTAGATCAGAAGATCAAAAAAAAAAAAAGTAATAATCAAAAATTAAAATTGGAATTAACTCTCCAGGAAAAGAAAACAAAAGCTTATAGTACAAAAACCTGCTAGGTATATAAGGTATTTTGGCATTACATTGAACGCAAATTTTGTTATTCAAAAAACAGTTCCCCATGGTGATGTTCACGAAGCAACACTATGTCGAAGTATGGACACTAGCAGGAAAAGAGAATTTGCAATTTCCAATAACTATTAAGAGATTCTGCTGTTCACTTGGCTTGGTCTGTTTGAACTCTGAAGCTAGCTAGCTAATTTGCACTCACCATTCACCAACCAAATGCAGAAAATCCAATCCTACTTCCTTTTTCCACCTCTAGTAACAAATTATGGTTGCAGTAACTTATTTCATGTACTCCAGCACACTCTGATGGATCTCTTCCAGGAAGGATACGAAGCCCATGATACTTGTGAACCCGTTCCCTTCTACGTCTTGTTCCTCTATCAGAAAATTCTCGAATGGCGTTGCATCATCCTGCCCTGCTCGGATAAATATCAGTTTCGGGGAGATGCATCGCTCTTGCTTCAGCTTGTTTATAGTTGTTCTCAACAAACCTGGGACAAGGGAATCTGTCAGAGAGAAATTTAAAAAGTTCTCCAATCAAAATTGGAAAGATGCCAGAAAGAGCAACTTACAGTCCTGGGGTGGAGGAAAGGGAAGCGAAGGGTCAGTTGTAGATGAATAGAACACGATGAGAATTGTGAATGCATCAAGGAAAAATATCGGACTGCCACTTGTTATCAATGCAGCACGGCTCAAGGAATGGCGGGGATAAGCTTGTTTGTCCGGTGATGCATATGAAGTTAGCATTGGATATATAGCAAGGTGAAGAGAAGAAGGTTCTAGTGCACTGCATCACAAGTACAAGAACAATTACAACTTAACAAGATGAGAACTGATAAGACAAATGATTTCTGTCAGTCATAGAGAACAATATTTCTAGAAAAGTAGAATATATATATATATATAGACTTCAGCTCAAATGCCGCCGCGCCTTAACGTGCGGAAGGTGCGGCTGCTTAAAAAGGCACCAATAATGTTAGGCACAACACACCCAAAAAATGCACCATACCTCCCCGCACCAAATTGTGCATTTCCGAACACTGTGTGGATACGTTTATGCATACCTAATGGTGCGTTTTTTGGTGTATTTGTGCATTTTTTTGTTGTGCGTTTTCTAATACTCTCGTCTCAGTGCATATTTGCATTTCTATTGATGCGGCCACACTGACCGCACGTAAGGTCTATATATATAAAGCATGTCTTATCCTTATACAGATTTGCCCTCTTTACGCATCCAAATACATGATGCACTTTTAGGCCCTTTTGCCCCATCAGAAGTCCTGAAACTCTGAAAGAATGCAGCAGTACCCAATGCCTCATGAATCAATGTTCAACTTGGCAAAATCAATATTTCTAACACAAATAATAGACATTTATTTCCCCAAAAATGTCTTTATATCATTAATAGGCCTAATTGCGAGGGAAAAAGAAAAGCCAATTCTTTACATATGATTATATGAAGTTGTGAACTTGTGATTGTAGCCAAAGCCGTTCAATTTTCAATTATTTGTTGCAATAGTGGCCAACAAACTTCTCTGCCACTCCCACCAATGCCCATCAACCAACTACAAGTGAAAGCACAAATCTATGTGTGTGTGTGTGTGTGTGTGTGTGTGTGTGTGTGAGAGAGAGAGAGAGAGAGAGACAGAGAGAGACAGAGACAGAGACAGAGACAGAGACAGACAGAGAGACAGAGAGACAGAGAGACAGAGAGACAGAGCATAGCATCCAATTCAAACAGTGGTGTAGGATGGACAACAATTCCTAATCTTATCAGAAGCAACTTATCTCACTACAATGTCCTAATCTGTCCAGAGGTAAAATAAAATTAAAAATAGATTAATAATAAGAAAAAGGAACACCTGAAGCCATACTTTCCATCCCATAAGAAAAATCTTGGAATTGGTATTATCATAAAAAGTGCACAAATATATTTTTTCAACACAGATCTATTCATCTATTTAGATTTTGAACCACCTCTATTAGTGGCAGAAGAGCAGTACCTTTGATCCCATCCAAATGTGAACCAATAGGACAAGCACTACCTCTAACGAAATTGATGTGTCAAGGTGAAGGCCTCTAAAGTATGGGCAGAACAGCAGTGCTGCTGCTCATTGAGGGAAGGATAAAATTTTGGTAAGAGGAATGAGTGCAGTGTGGTAGAGAATTTTTAAAATTGAAATAAATATCAATATAAATGGTGGTGGTTTGCAACATTGTGGACCTTGAGGTAAATGATGATTGAGAAGATTGTTCTTTTTTTTTTTTTTTTGGATATCCATGTCATCAAAAGTTAGCCAACGCAAGTGATGCGGTAGCAAAGTCACCAGCCCAGATCATCTATTAGATTCCAATTTTTTACCTAAGAAAAAAATGGCCCTAGATGCAATTAAACTTTGAAATTGAGTTATTATTGCCAAAATTGAGAGGCTCAGTTTTAATTGAAAAAACACAAACCACTTGGTATTTTTGCCTGCCATAATTTTAAGTTGAAATTGGAATGTATCTTTGTATAGAACAGGATACCTGAATAGACACTGGAGGTATATTCTGAAGTCTGGATGTACACCTTCTTCGTGTAAGCGGAGAAGAGGGTTTCGTAATAGAGCAAAAACTAAGCGAGGCATATACTGCAACTGTGGGCATTGGGAGAACGCGACATCAAAATGAATAGTGTTTGAACTCCCACGTGCAGATTCTGATAGTTTGCAACATTCATTGTACTGAGCTGTAAGAATTACTAGCCAATCATGAAGTAGCATCCTGCCTTCTCGTATGCCTTGCTCCAATGAGGATAATATGACCTGAAAAGGCACAGATCACTTTGCTTAATGAATAGTAAATCTACTAGGTTGCAGCATTGCACAAACTTTTGGCCTTTTGATATTTTAAATATTTTAATCAAGGAAAAACCTCAACACCATCAAAACTTTAAATGTTAATAGTACAAATTCTCTTCACCATCCAAAACAATAGAAACTAGATGAATTGCACCCTAGCCTAAAGTGTGCAGGATTCAGTTAGAGAACAAAATGGTCCAGAAAGGCACACAGTAAACCAACTAAGATTATCTATCCCAAAACAGTCACACATTCACATCTTGAACACAATAAAACCCCAAAAACAATCTATTCTCAACTTAGAAAGAAAGTAATAAATAATAATAAGAACAAGACTACAAGACCAACAAGAGTATTCGGTATTCCTGCTTACGGCCACACAATAATTATGTTTTTTCTTTTTTCTTTTTTTTTCCTTGAAGTCAGAATGCAATTATTTTATAGTGAAGCATCTTTGACTAAATCAAAAGCCACTCTAACCTCTCCTTTTAATCTTTCCCCCTTTTAATAAGCATGCATGATGCTTGATCCTACATTCAGCACTACAAAGGAATTACATTCAGCACTCCACTCCCAACTCAGGGCTCTTGATCCTACACTGACAAAATCAAATGAAAGACCTTCCCAAAAGACCACTTGGTAAAAAGGTAACAGAACCAAAAGAAAAATACCTTGTGAACAAGTAAAGAAAGCACCACTTCAGGATCAACAGTATCATACATCTCATTAATGGAATGAGCAACTCCAAACTGCATAGTTCTTATCCTTAGTCTCCTCTTCAGGGAATGCTTCTTTCTGCACAATATAAGGGTCATCAAGTTACAAACCCAGAAGGAGAAAAAGAAACGGCTATCAAACTTCAGTGCTGTGCTAGTAATTTGGAAAGACTGTCTACCAGAAAATGAACAAGAAAAAGGAGCGAAAGAGAGATAAGGCCAAATGTATATGAAAAAAAAGTAGACTAAATTCCCCAATAAAGACATAAAAATGTCATACCCAATCTGCAAGATAACATGCACTTTATGAAGCAAATGACATATATAGCTAACAATCATTGGTTCAAAGATCACTGAGGAAAGACAAGCCATACCTACTTGTAGGACTTGATTCTGAATTTGCAAGTTCTCCAGGAGGCACCACAACCGTATACTGAAATGCAATTTGGAGCATAGGAAGTTCTGCAGTATGCCTGCATAAAGAATAACAAATAATATATATGTGAATAACTAATGACTTAAGAAGCATGCTTTTGAGCAACTAATAGTACATATTTAGTATGATAGGCAAACTGCACAAGAAAGATTTGGAAGGTTGTAAAAAGAAAAAGTTGGTAAACACTTACCTGGAAAACCCAACATTATTCGCAAACTCGAAGTCATAGGCATATGTGGCAAAAGAATCACAGCATATTATATGTTGAACATTTTCATACTGTGGATCTGGAAAGAAATGCCCATACTGTAACAAAAGGTTTAAATTATTATAGGCCATTATGGTGGTTCCATAAAAATTTCATATGAATAAGATCAAAACATACAGAATGACCAGGCTTGTATTCAGAAGATGTCCTCAACCGTAGGACACAATTAAAAGCATATGGTCGACTTAACATGCGGTATCTGCAATATATCATTTCAAGTCATACAAACAGATGAAGAGATCCCCATACAGCAATTCATTCATTACACATGTATCAAAACATAAGCCATTAAGACTCCCACTTTTAATAATTCCCTATATCATTAGAGTAATATTTGGGGGCCCATTTATCACTCACATGTCTTGAGGAAGTGTTGAATCATCTGTGCTTGTATACAAAGCCAAAGATCCCCCACTCTCAATACTTAGAAACTTCAATGACGCTAAATCAGTATATTCATTTGTCACTGCAAATATGTCCACTGAAACACCAGATTGAACAGCAACAGCAGCCTGTGAAATATAAGTCAATGCTTACGTATCAAGATCATATCAGCTAGAATTTCGAGCAATAAGATAGGGCAATAACCAGATCTTTATAAAATGGTGTCTGCTCAGGAAGTAACGCGCGATCCGCATCCTCTCCTTTGCTAGCATATTGTTCACCATAGCGTCTTGTGTCTAGTTGGCCAGCTCCAAAATCAGGAGGACCAGATATAAATGCAAAAACTCTAGCTGCACTTCAGTGTAAAAGAATGAAATGAAAACCCAAATGAGTATCAATCTCTGAAAAAGTATAGAATGAGGGGAAGACATATTAAGATATTCTGTATAAATTAGAAATCAGAAATCAGAAATAGTCAACAATTAAGAAAACTATGAAATTGCTAGACCTAATGCAAATGTGTTTCCATATTCAGATCCAAGGTAATTAAAGAGAGCTTCCATTGCTGATCCAAAGCCTCTCCCCCCCAACAAAACTCCATCTAATGCTTGGCCTGCAGCTGAGGTTCTTTCCCATGAAGTTGTTGGCCTCAATGTCTCAAGTGCAGATGCAATGCGGTCTTTGAATGTATCCACCTACAACAATGAACAAACAACTGAATTTTATGGCTAATGCATAATCATTGAGAAACAATAACAATAGCAGGAACCTGTCAAACATACAGGAGCAAGAAATGAAGATAAGGGCATGACATCCGCAAGTTCCATTGGCAAGGCACCCTCAGATTCCGGGGGAATAAACACATTCTTCACTACTGGAATTGGTCCTTGAACATCATATAAACCAATTTTATGGCTGAAGGTAGCAAGGCCAAATAGTGACCCAGGCCCAAGACCTGGTATTAAACCAAAAGAAGATCAGGATTAGACTTCCTTCTATTGAACAGGAACTCAAAGGCAAGCTTGAAATCACCAACCTTCCAAAGCTGCCAGAAGAGCACTTTTGATAAGTTCCAAAAATTCCTCCGAGGCTGCATAAGAATGCAAGAACAGTGGCTCAGTAACTATTGCAAAGTCACAAATCAACGTTCTAAAATGAAGTACTGATGCTTTAGATAAATTCAGGTTGTGAATAAAAATTTGCATGCACTTTAGAACACATTATGGAAAAAATATATAAATAAAATCGTAAGAGTGTGTGCATAGAAAGACAAAGCATAGTATGCTTAAATCTAGTGAGTGATGTTCAGAAGCAAAAATTGAGAAATCCTCTGAGAATCCCCTCTTATCAAATCAAAAACCAAAGAATATGTTGATACATGTACTAAGAATAAATAGGGACTAAACTTCTACTGCATGTCAAAATATTGTTTGTGGGATAGATGCCATAAGAAATTATCCGTAGCTTTTTTAGACTTTTGGGTGACATTGCATCAAGCCATCAACACCACCAAACAATGGTTTGGTTTTGCAATCTACAGGGTAACTTTTGAACATCTAAAGAAAGACTCCACAGTGCCAGAATTTGACAATGCTGGGTGCAGATTTTTTTTTTTAAATGTGCTCCATAACTCATGTGGGATTGATGCAAACCCAACTTAATGTACACCCTTGACATAATACACATACACCAATGCAAGAGGTTCATCCACTTAGAGCTGGAGAAGCAGAGGCAGTTCATGGGGGGAATTAACCAAAAAAGTTGGATTTGTGCCAATTGCATCAACTTTTTCAAGTCCACCCGCCCCATACTCCCAACTTCCACTCGAGGAATAGAATAAATGTCAAGCTTTCTTCTTTTAAATACAAATAACAGAGTTCCTTTGCCTTTATAGTGTACTCTGTTTCACAGAAACATGTAACTCATTATCTGTCAACTCTGCTACTTGAGCATTCTTAAGTAGAGAATTTCATGTCATTATGCTTGTAACGCCAATAATACCTGCAACTTCTTTTATCTCAGCTACATATACATTTAGAAGAAATGGGAAGATGTTGTGAAAGAAAATTTGGATACCTAAATAAGGCAAAAGATCTTCCTCTTTCCTTTACTAAATATAAATAGGAAAAGTTTCAAATGGAGCTTATGCATATTTCTTTTATAAGATAAATTTTGTAATGATGAAAGTAAATGTGCCAATTTCTCTGAGCATTAGAAAGAAACTAGCCTTGAATACACATCTGTTATTTTAGACCAAAATTGAATAAGTTCCACACATCTTATGGGAGTACATTTGAGAGGAAGAAAAAAAAAAAGTAAAACAAGACATCATATGCTAAATTACATGAAGAATCAAGAAAAAAGAATAGACAAGGATATGAAGATGGAGAAGTAACAAACAACAGAAATGCATTTCCATGTCCATAAAATGGTAGAATATGACAGTAACCTCAAGATAACCTAAACCCTTGACAACAGCAAATGGCTATTCTAGAAGTTAAATTATTCACTCCATCCACATCTCACCTGCAGAAAACCATCAACTACACAAGTTCCACAATGAGACTTCCAAGTTCAATTTACATTAATGATTAACCTCTAAAAAATAACTCTCCAATCAGCTAATGTATTTTACTTTAAGAAACTTATCAAAAAAAAAACAAAAGATCATAAGGGCTCAAATGAATCAACCATATATTACAAGTAGGTGAAAATATAACCGAAGCATAAGCTTACAAGCAAGATCAACAGCCGCCACATACACCGGCCGCGCCTGCATTTCCTCAGATCCTTCCACTGTTCCACCATAAAAATGTTGCAAAATACATTACAATTATGAACATGCATACATAAATGTGGACGAATCGTAAGGTAAATTGGTAATTACAGGGCAATTCAAGGTCAATGAAGGAGGAGATGTTCTCGGGGCAGGAATCCGGGAGGGAGTAGCGAGCGATGGCCTGGGAAGGGAGGCCATTGAGGGTCCCACAGAGAGCGCAGGTCCACGCCCACTGCTCCTGCTCGCAGTAGGTGTTGTAGTATGCCCAGCAGTTCTCGCACCGCGGCAAGAGGTGGCCGTCCGATCCGTACACCGGCGGATTGCCGTTCTCGTCCTTGGTGGCGAACGGCGTCAACGTCACCCCCCACGGCAGCCCCGCCACCTCCAGGGCGTCGGGGTCGCCGGGGAATCGATTCACACTTGCACGCACCGCCATTGCGCAGGTGATAGAAATGATAATCAAATTTTGGGGTTTTTTAGAGATTTACTTCAGAAAAAAAAAAAAAACATTTGATAAATTGATACTCCGTAAATCCCGTATGTATGTAAGTTAACGGAGTGAGCACCGCCGGCACGTATAGCAACCACTGTTTTCCGTTAAGTTCCACATGGAACCAACCAATCGGAATTTGCCACCACGACTCTCTAACCCGTTAGAATGACATTTTTAGGCATTTACTCATAGTTAAATTTTATATATTGGTTCCATTAATAGGAATTGATTGAAATTATTCACAATTTAATTTTTTATAATATTAAGTTTAGAATTAATATCTAAATTTTATATATTTAGAAACTACATTAAAAGTACTATTGAACATAAAAATCAAATTTAAAAATTATAAGAAAATGCTAATAGAAATAAATAAATAAAAATTGTTAGTTTGATCAATGTATAGTAAATATGACAGATTTTGAAGGTGTTTGATAAATAGTTGTTTGCATATGGAAGTGCAACTGGGTGCCACTCGACCAGAAAGTCTTGGCTATAAAAAGCTAATTAATCAAACACTTATATTGAATATTTAATCAAGTTAAATAATTAATAGTGATCAAATAAACTAAAATTAACTTATAAGCTAACTATGTTACCCAGCAGGGCCAAAATGAGCAAATGGAATATATCTACGCTTATAATAAGAGCCAATAATGTTAGACCCTTAACTGGAACTAAAAAAATGTCGGTGTAATAGTCTGTTATAACATATTGTACTTTGTGTTCTTCTTATTCTGCAACCTCCAATTAAATTCCTAATATATCCTAATCTTTTATAATTATACCAAATTTTTCCCTTAAATATAATGGAAGTTTAACATTAAATTCTTTAGACAATTTGTTTCTTTATTGCAGTTTTCAAACAAATTGGCAATATTTCATAATACAATTATGTATAGATTCCTAACTTAAAATTAGAATATTGAAGTCTTAATAAGATTCTATAATACAATTTTGTATAGATTCCTAACTAAACCATTATTCTACCCAAAACAACAGTATATAAATACCTCATCTTCTCACTGGTATTCACTCAAAATTTAAACCTAACATATTCTGCAACACACCATCTACTTGACATTCTATAGGTATGATTGTCAAAATATTAGCATGCTAATTCTATTATTTGTATTTGTACTCATAATGATTACAGTTAAAAAAATCAATGATGGTATACCCATTAATTAGTATAAATTCAATATCGTTATGTAAATATATTTATTGTATAATCTGTTCATCTATACGTGTATCCTTGTATGTAATGTTGTGGTTCTCATTATATTCCTCTATAATCTACACATTTTAGTTACTCACTTACTCCTAACTCCCTAATCTATGGTTTTTGAATTTATGTTGTGGTTCCCATTATATTATTTCATAACATCATTTATGAACATATTTTCCATGACACAAGGATATTAGTAATGACAAATGCAGTAAAGTTAATTGATATTGACACACAAACTGTGGGCTGGAGTTGTACAGTTCATGTCATTGAGAAAAACGAACCAAAAAACGCTATTGGAATGCCTGAGAAAAAGTATATGTCCATCGTACTTGAGGATGAAACAGTAAGTAAATAGTAAAATTTGTCTTCCGTTGTTGTTGTTGTTGTTGTTGTTGTTGTTATTATCATCATCATCATCATTATTAGTATTATTATTATTATTATGAAGATGCTCTCATTCACCACCAACATCATTGTAAATGCTATATCTAAATGGAAGGAACTCGAGTTCAATCAATAGTGTTTGATAATGGCATTGGAATGTATGATATCACTTTACAAACTAACAAATGGAGAAATGGTACATCATCTCAAATGTCATTGTCAAACATGTCCGGACAAACTATAAAGTACTTGATCACGAATACAATTACACATGGATTTTAAATAGTCGGACTGGTGTCCAAACAAGTGACAATGATGAAATACAATTTGCTCCCATGTAAGTGGTTTATTTGTTTCTACTTATTTTAGTTGCAATTTAGCTATATATTTACAATTTCGTTATGTTTTATTAATTTAACATTTTTTCTCTCTCATTATTATATGACTACTTTAACCAATTAAGAAACACTAATTTAAAAATATGCATTGGCCATTGGTTTAATCGCGCAACGCGTGTATGATAACTAGTTGATAATATAAATTGAGATTTAGTTCATTCATTTTAACTCGATCAACCAAATCCCTCACTTTCTTAAAAGTTATTAAAATTAAATTTATATTACAAATAAATAAGAAATTAAATATGACTACTAATAGATTACAAATATTATTTTGCATTAATTACTTGTAAAATCTACGTGGAATATTTTTACATGAAAAATATTAAATAAAACTGAAAAAAAATATCCACAAAACAATCACTGTATCATTATCTAAGGCATTTAAACTCAATAGTTTCCTAACCTATTTCGACTGATTATCAAAATTTTGTCGCAAAACTGGAAGCTAAAAGTTAAAATTTATGAACTATTAAGCTAATTGATTATAGTTAAAGTGTTTAATAAAATTAAAAATTGACATTTTTATAAAATTTATTAGATTTACACGCGCATCGCACGGCTGATCTAATGTATAATGTTTATATTTAAATAAGTAATTTGAAGTATATTAATGTAAGATTGCATATGAGAAGTTCATTATAGTTTGCATTAAAATTAATGTTCAATTTGTACTTTTCTAAAAACAATTATCTGCCAAAGACCTTGTGGTCAAGTGGCATCCGGTGTCCCGATTAACACTCTCACATGGATGATGAGAGTGGGTTTGAGCCTCAGTGTAAGTAACTGTAAGTATTACTCTAAGTATTAAGTAGTAGATATTACTTTCAGTTGGAATTACTCTTATTTTTTGTTAATTTGCTTTTGGATAGGTTTGGCATTGTCTTCGTCTTCGTTGCTTGTTCGCTTCTTTTTTTGTTGGTAATGTCTTATGTACAATTGGGTTACTAGTGCTAGTTTGCGCTAGTTTGCAAAACGAACATATTTGGTCTAATTAATTACTTTTGTTACATTACAAAAAATAGATGCATGAAAACGCTATGTTGATTATATTCCCTTATAATAATATTTATAAAATTGACCCCGTCATTTTTTAACTATTTATCATTCTAGATGAATGGATCAAATTAGTCCATACATAGCACGAGAAACCTAGTTCACATTTAATCATGATTCACACACACACACACACACACACACACACACACGAGATAAGATCAAATGCGAAGGAGCTCTCACCTAAAAATAGGGTGAAATCTCAGCCATTAATTTAGCCAAAATCAACCGCCCAGAATGAATCTTTTTTTTCTTTTTAAATGTGATGGCATTATGATAATTTTGTGTAAGTTCAATTTTTTTTCATTGGGTGCATCACTTTCCAACTTAAGGTGTATGAATTTAACTCTTAAAGTGCACAACATTTTTCCTTATGAATAATGACTTTTTGGATTCTAGGTGCATAAGTTTAAAGCTTACGGTGCATCACTTTCCAACTTAGTGTGCATGAAATTTAACTCTTAAGGTGCATAACTTTTTTCCTTATGAATAATGACTTCCAGACTTGCACAACTTTTTTTCCTTATGAATATATAACTATTTTTTTGAATTCTAGATGCATAAGTTTAACGCTTAAGTTACATGAATTTAACTCTTAAAGTATATAACTCTTTTTCTTATTACTATGAATAACGACTTCCATACTCTAGGTACATAAGTTTAAAGCTTAAGTTGCATCACTTTCTAGCTTAAGGTGCATGAATTTAACTCTTAAGGTGCACAACTATTTTCCTTATGAATAACGACTTCCAGACTCTAGGTGCATAAGTTTAAAGGTTAAGGTGCATCACTTTCCAAGTTAAGGTGCATGAATGTAACTCTTAAGGTACACAACTTTTTTCCTTATGAATAACGACTTCAAGACTCTAGGTGCAAAAGTTTAAAGGTTAAGGCGCATCACTTTCTAGCTTAAGATGCATGCATTTAGCTCTTAAGGTGCACAACTGTTCAATTTTCACTTTCCTACTTCGTTGGGTGCATCACTTTCCAGCTTAAGGTGCACAACTTCTCACTATAAGGTGCATAATTAATTAGGTACATAACATTGAACTTAATAGGCATAACTTTGAAAACTTCCCAGAAAGCGCGTTTTTTTTTTTTTAAAATTTCCTTCGTTCTGGGCAATTGATCTAGATTAGATCAATGGCTCAGATCTCACATTTTTTCCACTTTTTGTGC
>CP025657.1:11904470-12001013 GCA_003576665.1 Ipomoea trifida
ATAAACACAAGGCAAACAACACACATTTACAGAGCATCATAGTAAAATACGTAGATTTTGGGTTTCCATGGTTTATACCTCAAGCTAGCCTCAACCTCAAGAAGTCTTTCATTTCTAATCCTCAATATAGATCTCCTTCACCACCTCCTAAGATGCAAAGTCTATAGTTAGCTTGGAGTTCTCAATGGTGTTGTCTGATGAAATGAAGAAGAAAGGATGGAAGGAATGAAGAGGTAGAGTTTACTATTGTATTTTATATAGGGTGCACGAAACTCTAAAAGGCTTAAGATAAACAGCTAAGCTAAGGGCAAAAATAGAAATTTGACTCTAAACTTTGGATTATAATTTTGGGTCAAAGATTGGGTCAAGTTTGGATAAAAATATAATATAATAAATATAGGAATATGATATGTTTGTTTTAAAACTAAATTGGGTTAAAAACAAGGCTATCAGGTTCGCATATTTGTCTCAAATAGATTTTTGTGTTAAGATTTTGATAAATAGATATATCATTTAAATAAGACTTTTAAAACCATAAATAATTATAGACATGTTTTGTGATAAATCATTTGAAACAAAGAGTTTAAAATATTTTATTTATAATCTCATTAGGCAAAATAATCGTAGGAATAAAAAATTATACATAATTTTATTTTGAAACTTGAATAAATAGGAGTTTTGGTGGAAAAGTATTTTGGGATGTTACATTGAATCTTGAGTGAAGGTCTTATGGTTATCTGATCTGGTATATCACTCTCCTTAACTCATTTACTTCTTAGTTATTTTATGTAGGGGTGTGAAATACCCGCCCAACTCGAATTACCCGCCAGATCCCGGTATTCGAAATTTGGTGTGATTCGGTTTTCATTATCTGAATTCTTTGGTCGACGTCGTATGAGTTAATATATATATATATATACTGCTTTGTTCAGTTCCCTCAAACCCTAGGCCATTTGTGCGTAGTCGCGACCTCTCTCTAGTCTCTTCTCTTCTCTGTTCATTAGACTTCTCTCAACTCTCAAGTCTCATACTCTCGATCTCTTGTCACTCATCTCTGACTTCTCTAGTTCTCTAATCTTTATTCCCTCAACTCTTTGTTTCTCTTGAGTCTTGAGTCCTCTAGATTTGGTACTTGGTAGTCTGTAATCTGTATCGCACAGACGAGACGCCCTCCGATGGAAGCCCGTTCGCGTGGTTCGCTGGTTGAGTTCGCCACTGACGATATTTTCTAAGTTTGCTGTCACCGGTGGAAGTCCTAAAACTCTGGTGAGGCTTTTATCTGTAGAGATTAGATAATTAGAGACTGAGTCTTTGAGGTATGCCGAAATCCTAGTTTAGACTTCAGACATTTTTATTGTTTTTCATTCTGTATGATATTCGATCATTATGTTATCTGAATGTTATTTATTCTGTATGTCTGATTGTTTGATTCTGTTATGATATATAATGAAATTAGGGTT
Organism: Ipomoea trifida; assembly: GCA_003576665.1. Taxonomy (NCBI): domain Eukaryota; kingdom Viridiplantae; phylum Streptophyta; class Magnoliopsida; order Solanales; family Convolvulaceae; genus Ipomoea; species Ipomoea trifida. The sequence continues at coordinate 11,905,931 of CP025657.1, forward strand.
TCCCCTAATTCAATTAAAGTGGAAGCCCCTAAATCGGATTTAGATGCTTTGGTATGTGAATATGTGATTGATTCTGTATTCCTGTTATGATATATAATTAGGGTTTGCCATAATTAGGGTTTTCCCTAATTAAGGTTTACCCTAATTCAATTAAAGTGTGAAAACCCCTAAATCCTTAATTGATACTTGATATGTGAATTAAGAATATTAGAATATGTGATTGATTCTGTATGCCTGACTTGTCTGTTATGATATATAATTAGGGTTTGCCATAATTAGGGTTTGCCCTAATTAGGATTTATCCTAATTCAATTAAAGTGTGGAAGCCCCTAAATCTTTAATTGATGCCCAAATAGGTTAATAGCCTCTAAATGATTAATGATGAACTTTTGAAGTTTTGAAATAAAAAAAAAATTAAGTTGATGGAATTCTGGAGCCTTAAATTTGTGTTTGATTGTAAACTGTATGTCTGTATCATATTGACTTGATCTTTTATTCTGATTTTTCCTACTAAATTCTAATACACATCTATAAAGATGGAGAGTATTAGTTTGTCTGGGCAACCCCCTATAACATCTAGAGAGGAACCTACTGGGGTGGAAGCTGAAGTTGTGGTGAGAAATCAATCTCAGCAGCAGCATGTGCATCCTCTTCAATCTGTTCCTTCAAAGAAAAGAAAGGAGGTTGATTCCAGATCCAAAGTATGAGATCATTTTGAGAAGATCAAAGACAGTGATGGTATAGTTATGAAAGCAAGGTGTATTTATTGTGCAAAATTATTTGCTTGTGAGTCAAAAAAGCATGACACCTCTTCCTTAAGGCACCATATGCTTAACTGCCTAAAGAATCCCCACTCCAAAGATGTTAGACAATCTCTTCTTTCATTTCAGTCTGTGGTTAGCCCTAGTGCAGACAATGTGGTTAATGAGGGGGTATTAAGTACTTGGGTGTTCAATCAAGATGCAATTTGGGAGGGCCCTAGCAGAAATGATATTAATTAATGAGCTCCCTTTCAGATTTGTAGAGGGACAGGGGTTTAGGAAATTTATTGCTATTGCATGTCCTAGATTTAAGATCCCATCTAGATGGACTATAAGTAGGGATATTTATCATATTTTTTCTGATGAGAGGGTAAATCTTCAGAAACTGTTTAAGACAAGCTGCCAAAGAATTAGTCACACAACTAATACTTGGACTTCTGTCCAAAGGATAAACTATATGTGCATCACTGCACATTTTATAGATGACCAGTGGAAGCTACACAAAAATATTATTTCCTTTGTCCCTGTCACCTCACATAGGGGGGAATACATTGCTAAAGCCCTAGAAACCTGCCTGCTAGAGTGGGGGCTAAAAAATATATTCACTGTGACTGTTGACAATGCATCTAATAATGACACTACTATGGGTTTCTTCAAAAAGAAGTTGCTGTCTTGGGGGTTTCTTCTATGAAATGCAATTATGTGCACATGAGATGCATTGCACATATCTTAAATTTGATTGTCCAAGATGGGTTAAAGGATGTAGACAATTCTGTAAGGAAGGTGAGGGATGTAGTTAGATATGTGAGAAATTTTCCTGCTAGGCTAAAGAAATTCATAGACCTTGCCGATTTAATAGGGGTGGAAGCCAAGTCTAATTTGACTCTTGATGTACCAACTAGATGGAACTCAACCTATTTGATGCTTAAGAATGCACTCACATACAAAAGGTATTTGAGGCCTATGAAGAAAATGATAGTTCATTCTCCTCTAATTTAGGTGACTCTACCCTAGATTTTATGGATTGGTATTCTGTTAAGCATATGCTCAAGTTGCTTAAATGTTTTTATGAAATGACCTTAAGGATTTCTGGTTCTCTGTATGTGACTGCCAATAATTTCTTCTTTGAAATTTCTGACTTGTTTTGCATGCTGTCTGAAATGGTGGAAGTTGAATCTGCTTCTGTTAAGTTGATGGGTTCAAATATGAAAATGAAGTTTGAGAAATATTGGGGTGATCCTGATAAAATGAATGCCATCATTTTTATGCAAATATATTGGATCCAAGGGATAAAATTGCATACATGCCATACCGGTTCACACAACTGTATGGTGATGATAGGGAAAATCTTATTTCAACAATGTTTTAACTGGTCTGAAGAATTTGTTTGATGACTATGTGCATGGTTCTTCTGTCAGTGTTGTGCAAGAGGCTTCTGTCACTGGTACATCCTAGTCCCCACTCTGAATCTGTCACCATTGGTAGACCACAGTCTAAATTGAAATCTCAGTTAAAAAAGCAAAGAGCAGAGAGTGGTAAGTTGGGAGGCAAAAAAACTGAGCTGGAAATTACCTAAGTGAAGAACTTGTGGAGGATGAAAACCCTGATTTTGACATTTTAAATTGGTGGAAGATCAATAGTAGTAGGTTTCTTATCTTTTCCTAATTAGCTAGGGATGTTCTTGCTCATTTCCACTATAGCCTCTGAATCTGCTTTTAGCACTAGTGGGAGAGTGTTAGATGCATTTTGGAGTTCATTAACTCCTAGGATAGTGAGCACTTATGTGTGCCCAAGATTGGATGAGGTTGCCAAATCGACCCATCTCAGTGGAAGAAATCTTAATGAGGTGGAGAGATTAGAAACAGGCAACTACTAACTACTAGTTGACTTCATTTTAGTTACATAATTTTTTAAATCTGTTTGTTTAATCTTTTATTGTTTGTTTGTAGAACTGATGAGTGGCAGTGGAGCTGGGAGCAGTGGAGTTGGTTTATCACTTCCCACAATTGTTGTAACTAGCCTACTCCTCTTAAGGCTTAATTTATTCATTTATTCTTGTCTTTTTTGTTCAATAAACTTGGTTTGAAACTGTAAGGTGTTGGACACTTGGACAGTTGCCAATTGGCAAAATGGCAAGTGGCTGGGCAACTATTATTTGTTGCTGCCATTTTGGAATTTGACAGTTCGAACTATGAGGCAAGAACAAATGGGCCAATCTGCAACAGGTTTAAATGTTTGATTTAAGACTCCTAATTCCTAAGTCCTAAGTTGATATCATGGTAATACTATATCTCTCACTCTCTTGTCTCTGTTACCTCTCTGAATTTATGTTTATCTTTCTACTTCTATCCTTTAGCAATGATGATGCTTCCACCAATAGTATGAAAAAAAAAAGCTATGGGTTGGTATGTTGCACTGGGTAGTGGGTATAACTCAACTACTCAAGTAGCAATTTGCCTTCATTCCTTGTTTTGACGTGAAAGCTAAAGCATGCTGAGACATTTCTTGTGCTTAAACATTGTACTTTTCATTTATGATTTATTATTTGTGAGTTGTGACTGATTTGTTTAAGTTCTAACTTTTCATTAGGAGGAAGATGAAGAATATCAAATTCACTATGTGTAGTTGTACATTTCTACTTCAGTTTTTGGGTTTTTGCCAGTTCACCTTCATAGCTACACTTAGTTGGTTACTTGATGCCTCTAATAGAGGCAATGATTGGACAATTTGGTGAATGGAGTCACTTATTATATAATTTTGTAGTTTGTTACTTCTGCAAAATATATTATAGTTTACTTAGTTAATTTGCCACTTAATTTTGTATATTTGCAGTTGTATCTTGTAAAATGACCATATGGTTTAACTAAGTCACTTATTTTCTAAGTTATTTTGTCCTTAAACTTGTAAAATATACTTTTGTAATTTATTATACTAGATTAAATCAATGTTATTTTTTATTTCCGAACTTATTACGAAAACCGATTTAACTGACCGAAACCGAATTTTAAAAAACCGATTGGATTTTCGATAATTAGTTGGCGGTTAGGGTATTAAAATAATTAACTGTTAACCGAACGGTTTCCATTGTTGTATAACTGAACCGCCCATACCCGATCGATGCACACCCCTAATTTTATGTTGACTATGATGATGCTTTCAAATTTGTGTGAATCAAAGAATTTTGAGTTGGTATGTTGCTCATGGGTTTTGAGCTTTGTTCCAAAACTCAAGCAGCAATGTGCCTCAAATCTTATCTTGATATGAAAAATTAACAATTTGAACCTTTTTCTTTCTCAGCACACCTATAACTCATGTATTTAACTTGACTGATTACATTGTAGTATCTGTTCATCTATACTTTTCTCAACCTGTTGAAGCACTCCACTGAGACTCGAACTCATGACCTCCCATCTGAGGGTGGCCACTACATGCCAATTGAGCACTGCCAATTGAGCACAAGGTGCTTGGCTAGTATAAACTTGTGTTAGTATTTAGTCCCATATGTATGTAACTTGTACTAGTTCCACCTATTTGCATTTCTTAACAAGAAGAGGAGTATGATTTATAGGATTGGATATTTTTAATGCTCAAATCGTGAAGTCATTAATTGCTTATTGATTAGCGACATTGTAAGCTTGTAATTTAGAAAAATGTAGCTTTTGAAAAATGTTACTCTTACCTAGCGGATTGGATACAAAAATTCAAAACTAAAATCTAAACAGGTAAGCGATGAAAAAATTGGATCCGTCCGAACCCAACCATTCGTTGCACAGTTCTACCCTGAAGAGTTGGCCAAATAGATAAAAACATTGCTCTTGTAGTCTTGTATGTGAAGGTCATAAGTTTAAGTTTAACCATCCTAGTATGATTTATTATTTTGTGTGGTCACCCACGGTAAGTAAATATGAATACGCAAAAATAAAAAAATATAAAGACGCAAAAATAATTAACTATTTTATGTAGTTAAAAAGAGTTTGTTCCACCAATAGTAATTTGTTGGTTACAATAACTTTGACTTGTGACAGTGAAATGTCACTCACGTCCACCAAGCATTTCAACAATTTAATTACACGTACAAAGACACCGGTATGTCGCCGGAAAAGCAATTTCAGAAGAGACAGATCTTCAATTTCGACTTGTTTTCCTGATCGACGACGTCGAGGAAGACGGGGTCCACCTTCACGTGACTGTCCACGTGCACCCGGAAGCGTTGGTCCCTCCAGAGAACCTTAGCCGCGCCTTCGATATCCACGGCGGCGTCGAGCACCATTTCGCGGCGCCCCACGTCCTCCACGAACTTCTTGGAGTGCTTGGCGAGCTGGTTCCCCTTGAGGCGAGCCGGGAGGCGGAGCAGCTGGCAGGAGCGCGGAGGCTGGGAGCCGGCCTTGACGTGGGCGGAGCCGAGGAGCGATCCGGCGTAGAAGATGGACATCTCCGTGGGGGAGTACTGGATCGGGGCGACGTTAGGGTTGGAGACGTGGACGGTGAGGATGACGTCAGCGTCCATGACGGGGAAATTGGGCTTGAAGGAGGTGAGATCGATGGAGACGAGGTGGAATGTAGGGTCGCGCGGCTTGGAGGAGAACAGCGCCGCCGTCGCAGTAGCGGCAGCCGCTCCGATCAAGGCGGAGGACCAGCTCCACCTCCTGGATTGCCCGCCGCCGCCGCTACCTTCGCTGCCCATTTGGGTTCGGAAATTTACAATTTCTTCGATGAATAGAAATGGGAAGAGATAAAGTTTGGGGAGAGCAAAAGACGGTATAGCCTATAGTGGAATGCGTGTAGACTTCTTTTTCAGTGGGCTTCACTTCACGCACTCTTTCCTCATTGCCTCTTCACCTCCTATATTACCTAACTTATAAATTTACGGAGTATTAATTAAATATTAGAGTCACTACTACTCAACAAAAAATATTAGAGTTAATTTCATTTTTAATCTTATAATTATACATAACAATCCACTTTATCATTTTTATCCAAATATTCTACTTTAGTCCTAATATTATTATGATATGATATTGTTTGTCTTTTATCAATAAAATCATTTAAAAGTCATTAAATATAGGGCACTCCAATCTTTTTATACAAAGTGGATTGACCCTTTATAATTTTATGTTTATTTTAAAAAAATAATTCATAATTGAATACCGAAATGCCATGTATTTAACGGTATTTAAAATGTTTTGCTAATAAAAGAACAAAAATGATCATGCTACAATAATACTAGGACTAAAGAGAGATGTTCTTAAAAAAAATGACTAAAAGTGGATTGACACCTTTAAATCTAGGACAAAAAATGAAATTAACTCTTACACCTTATTAGTTCATTTGATTCAATCAATTCTTTTTCTTTTTTAAAATACTCATGATTCTTTACAAGTTAGTATCCGATCATAAGTGTTCAATCACGTGATCACCCATTTGGAATAGTAAAATAGAGGTATCATCACACTATATAATAGTTGGCTGATTAACCTAAGTTATTTGGGTCACACTCGTGTGAGACCATCTCACGGATCCTTATTTGTGAGACGAGTCGAGTCGGGTTGAATCAACATGCAAATGCCATACTTATATATATGCGTAAATGTCATACTTATATGCTCAAATGTAATACTAATTAGGAATAAAAGTTTTGTCACTTATAAGGAAAAATGTAATACTTTTGAAGAAAAATATATAGTAATAATTTTGTATTTTGATGTAAAAGTATTATATTTTCCATCAAAAGTATTATATCTTCCATAATAAGTAATGTTTTCATTACTTATAAGTAAAAATATAATATTTTTGAGGACAAATGTAATACTTTTAAATCGAAATGTAAAAGTATTACATTTTCTCTTAAAAGTATTACATTTATCATTATAAGTAACAAAAATTTTATTCCTGATTAGTATTACATTTGAGCATATAAATATGACATTTGTGCATATAAGTATGACATTTTCACATTCACTAGACCTGACCCGTCTCACGTGAGACGGTCTCACACAAATTTGGTCAAGTTATTTTAGATAATTTCATGTTATATGAAATTGGGGATAATGGTCAACTAAACTATCCAATTAGACTAAATAGTTTAATTAAGTCTTCAAATTAAAATAAGCTCCATCTCCATTCAAAACCATTGAAATATGCAATTAAAAAAATTACAAATTGGCCTATTAGGAAGTTGTCAACATGTTCATAGTGAGTTGCTCTTAGTAATTACACTATTTGAATTTTATGTCGCTTTAAATCTTTAATTCTTCCGTGTATACTTTCATAGTTTCATGTCACTTTTATTAATTATTTAGTATAATATTTTTAGTACATATTTTATTTTTCTTAAAACATATAAAAATAAATAAATATTATAAAAATAATTAAAAAAAAAAAAAACACTTGACGATGCCCATCCTTGCCGCACCCATATTATTTTTCTATAAGATGGGCATCGTTCGAATAGTGTTTTTTTTTTGAAAAAGTGTCAAATAGGCCATTAAACTTATCGCTTTTATGCAATTGGATCATTGAACTTAAAAAGTGTGCAATTCAACCATCAAACAAGCAAAATTTGTGCAATTGGACCATTTTTACAAAATATTTATGCTAAAATCCAATTATATTACTAACATATATGTATTAAGAGTTTTTCTACCATACTAGTTGGGAGTCAATATTGAAATGTTTTTAACTTAAATTGAATTAAAAAATTTTGTAAAAATTGTCCAATTGCACAAATTTTGCTTGTTTAATGGTTGAATTGCATACTTTTTAAGTTCAATGGCCCAATTGCAAAAAAGCGACAAGTTCAGTGGCCTATTTGACACTTTTTCCTTTTTTTTAAATATATTTATAGAGTTTTTAGTGGTATTTAGACAAAAAAATTTATTACACTAAATAAGTAGTAAAAGTGACATTGAAACATGCATATAAGCAATCAAAAAGCTATGGAATTCAAATTAGTGTTTAAGAAAGCGTCAACTCAACCTTAAGTTGTTGATAATTTTTATTTTTTTTTGGTTAGATTTACAGGTCTTTCATCCCGGAATTCTTCCTCACAAGGAGAGCTCACTTGTCACTTGAGCTACCCCATTGGGTTGAAGTTGTTGATAATTTGTTAATATGTCTAATTGCTTTTTTTTTTTGCAAGTTTTAAGGGATTGAATAGAGTTTTTTTTCTTTTTAATTTGATGATTTAATTGCATTATTTAATATAATTTGAGGGTTTATTTGACACTTATCGCTATGAAATTGGGATCGATTTGGTTTTAGCTTAATACATATCAAACAAAATTTTATTTTGTTTTTTTTATAAAAAATTATTACAAGTAATATTTTGTTGTTAATGTACTTGTATTGATGAACTTATATTTTATCTCATTGACTTTATATCATTATGAAAAGTATATGATGTGATTTTATAAAGGTGAAAGTATCATTTAGTCTCTCAGTTATCCTTTACTAATTGTTTTAATCTCTCACTTTTTAGTGTTGCAATATACACCATATCTTTTCAAATAAATATAACTTTAGTTCTTTGAGAACATGGTGTTTGCAATATTATATATAGTAGGGTTCCAGTGAGACCACTTGCTTAGCTAAGATCGTGAGATCACATCTTGTGCATCCATGTAATATTTTTTAATGGTCTTGATTGATTGACACACACACACTTTGCTCGCACACATTTAACCACCGTTTGCACACACTTCAACTTGAAATCTTAGTCAATCTAGACCATTAAAAAATTTTGAGATCAAATCTTGTACATCAATCACCGTTTACACACATTTAATCACTATTTGCATACATTTAATCACCGTCCACACACACTTAATCACCATTTGCACACATTTTATTACCGTTCACACACACTCCAACTTAGCATCTTAAATCAATATATATAGACCATTAAATTATTAAATGGGTGCACAAGATTTGATCTCACGATCTTACTTAAACAAGTGATCTCATATGATCTTAACTCTCTCTCTCTCTCTCTCTCTCTCTCTATATATATATATATATATATATATATATATATATATATATATATATATATATATATATATATATATATATAGAGAGAGAGAGAGAGAGAGAGAGAGAGAGAGAGGATGGTTCAAATAAGAGCATATATGCATGGCTCTCTTGTAAAAAGTGATGACTGATTACAATCGCTCATCATGATTCATCAATGGTTTAAAGTTTTAATAAAAAAAAAAAAACACAAGCCAATGTTATAATTATTATTAACTTTTAGGGTGTGTTTGATTTATGACACATTAGGAACGAGAATCGCAAAATCATAGTTAGTATTTGGTTGTCAACTTTTTAAAACACAACTATAGATTTTGATTACCCTTTCAATTAAAATATTTATTCCCTAAGTAAAAAAGTGTATCATTCCATCTAATTGGTAATCCAACTTTTAAATTTAGATTAGTACTTTTTAGATTTTTGTTTTGATTTTTTTTGTTCATATTGATGCTTTGGATGCCATTATATTAGGATCAAGCCTTATTTTTTGTTTTCATATTTTTAAAACATGTATTCCCATTATAAGGTCATACATAACCAAACGCAACCATTCCAATTCTACCCTACTACCAAACATGCAAAATATTTTCACCAAAACCTATTACCCTTACCAAATATTTGATTCTCATTTCGGTTCCGATGCCCATGTGCGAACCAAACACACCCTCAAATTTGCAATATTTATAAATTGGTTAACACACCCTATATTTTTCAATAACTTTCAACGGTTGATCTACCCAAATAGATGAATCATATCCATCATCATTTTTGGTATTTTATATGCAAAAACAAATAAAATAAAATTGACACCCTCCTTCCCTAAAATTTTCCTATCTGATTGTGGTACACCATTTATGTTTCCCCTCTACACGAACTCGTTAAAATCAGGTCACATGTATTGTATATGAAATACCAAGACCGAAGATGATCATAAAGATGAAACATAAGAACTTAATAAAATACCAACGTAATAATTAAAACATTAGCGGCATTTAACAGTTATGTTATTCCAATAACTACAATGGTAACTTATTTAAAAAAATTAGATAAATTTATTGGTACAGTGAAAACTATAAACTAAAATAACTAATACGAAATAATTAGAGGCTATTATATTTTTTTATTATATAAAATATTTAATTAATTTGTGATAATATCATATGATTCATTAATTGCTCCAATAATTACAACTTACAACTTACGTTACATTTTCACGTGTGGAGTCCGTATAATGTGTGTTTTCCCATTGTTCGTGTTGAGTCAATGAGTCGTGGCACGTTAAAAATGTTTAAGGCTGCCGTTTGTTGAATTGCCGTTTGCGCTTTGGACGGAAAAAATCTCCACTTTGTCACGTTTTTTGTTTTCCTCCTTTTCATTTTTTTATTCCACTTCTCCATTAATTATGTTACTCTTTTATCTTCTCTTATTATTATTTTTTCCTCCCAAATTCTCATTTATCTTCTCTTATTATTATTATTGTTGATGATTTTATGACGGATGTAGTTAATGATTGATCGATATAATTGACTAAAAACGAAGTACAAAGCTCAAAGAAACTCAGAAAAATAAAGTATTATTGTTGCTTAAAGTGAAAAAGATTGTGAACATGTTACAAACCCTTTTTTAGCTTATTTATATAGCTCGACTACCAACTAAGATACTTGAATTAAATATGGAAAGCAAATCCTTCAACTAATGACATTACTTACAAATTCATCTTTTAAAATCTAAGAAAAGTGATATCCAAATAAGAAATAAAGAAAGCAATCTCTAAAACTTTCCACACATGAGAAGACGTCTCCCCCAAGGCAAATTTTAATGTGGTTTGTGGTCTACGTAGCAGCAGGCATCGCGGGTCGGGTAAAAAAAATAAAAAATAAAATAAGGGTCTTTTATGTTAGGAAAAAAATAGCATAAAATAGCATTTTAAATGGCTATTTTGTTGTACAAATTTATGTGGGGTTCACTTCCAATTTCGGTCGGGTTAAAGTAGATTCAAGTTCTTCAAGTTCTTCGTAGTTAGGCGAAGAGTTTAATATATTGTACGCTCAAAACGGATAGTGAAAATTAGTTCCCAAAGTTGACCCATTTGAGTTGGAAAAATGAAGGGAAACACTTTAAAGTAGCTTTTGTCCCACATTGGTTTGGGAAGTGGGTTTGCACCACTATTTATACAAGAGTCTTTCAAAGGCTTATTGAATTGTATAACATAGAGGCTCTCTCGCGCGTAGAGGGGAGGGGTGCAAATCAAATCCCAAAATGAGTCTGAAAAGGCTTGACTTGTGTGCGGGCTGAGTTATGTTCGTCCTTGCGAATCATGAACTCGTGCATAGAGCCATTGATGACTTGTGTGCGGGCTGAGTTATGTTCGTCCTTGCGAATCATGAACTCGTGCATAGAGCCATTGATGACTTGTGTGCGGGCTGAGTTATGTTCGTCCTTACGAATCATGAACTCGTGCATAGAGCCATTGATGACTTGTGTGCGGGCTGAGTTATGTTCGTTTTGTGCGGGCTGAGTTATGTTCGTCCTTGCGAATCATGAACTCGTGCTCATGATGGTTTTAAATGGCTGTCCACTCGTGTAATATGATCAACTCGGGTTTAATCCCGCGTTGTCTCGTCTCGTGTACGATTCGGGTAGTGACATTTCAGAGTCTTAATTCATCTGTTACGGAATTAATTTTGACTTAATTCCAATTTTAAATTTATAATTTAATTCTCAGGTAGTGGTTTGCTATTACAGGGGTTATGTGACTGATTTTAATTGTCAGATTAATGCCATAATTAAATGCTATATTGACAAAATCCTTGGAAAGTTCAACAAGGATGATGATCAATTTGGCTAGGACACCGTTTGATACAAACGTTCATCTAACTAAGAACCACGGAGAAGGTATTTCTCAAGTTGAATATGCTCGGGTTATTGGTAGTTTGATGTATCTTATGAGTTGTACTAGATCGGATATTGCCTTTGCAGTTAGTAAACTCAGTAGATATACGAGTAACCTGGTCATATGCACTGGAAGGCAATAGTGAAGGCTATGAGATATATACCTCAAGTATACTCGTGACTTTAGACTGCACTATACGAGATATCCTGTTGTACTTAAAGGGTATAGCGACACTAACTAGATATCGAACATTAAGGATTCTAAATGCACGAGAGGTTACGTGTTTATACTAGCTGGTGCAGCCGTTGCGTAGAAATTTTCTAAGCAAACTGTGATAGCCAAATCCACGATGGAATCTGAGATGATTGTTTTAGATAAGTGTTGTAAAGAGGCTGAATGGCTACACCATTTTCTGGAGGATATTCCTAGTTGGGAAAGACTTGTATCTCAAATCTGTGTGCATTGTGATAGTCAAGCCACAATTGGGAGAGTACAAAATCATATGTATAATGGTAAGTCTAGACATTTATGCCATAGACATAATACCATTAAACTTCTCACAACTGGTGCTGTCTCGGTTGACTATGTAAAGTCAAAAGATAATATATCATATCCGTTGACCAAAGGGTTAGGCAAATAAGTTGTAGAGAAGCTAACACGAGGAATGGGTCTAAAGCCCTTGGAACAAAAGTTCTATAGTGGATACCTAACCTAGTCGACACCTAGGTTCAATGTGACAACTAAATTATAGAACGGAGTGTGTCACTGTGGGGATCTCGGACTCCCTACCACTCCTCGTTAGAACAGTGACTCCCGCACGAGGCTAGCATATTGATGCTTTAATGATTCGGAATGTCGGTTGACATGTGTTGAGTATGCAGGATACTCGAGTGAAGAATCGCCTATGTGAGAGAGAAGTGAGGGTCGTTTCAAAGGAGAATTGACCATGGCTTAATTCTTTAGAAACTCTTGCAGAATCAGGAATGGTGACCATGACCAAAATGGGCACAATCATGAGAATAAAGCATGGTTGGGAGGTTCCTGTGTGGGATATATCATCGTCTACACAAACGACAGTCGGTTCAAAGACATCGCGTTATCTCGTACAACCAGTAGAGTAAATATATCTTCACCAGGGAAGGTTCAAAGGGTTATACCTACCTACCCTATGCAGAGATCAACCGTTGAACATAGTTGTTTCAGATTTTATAAACAGCCCCAAAAATTAATTTTCATTCATGTGGGGGATTGTTGAAAAAAAATAGCATAAAATGACATTTTAAGTGGTTATTTTGTGGTACAAATATATGTGGGCCCACTTCCGATTTGGTTCAGGTCAAACTAGATCCAGGTTCTTCGTAGTTAGATGAAGAGTTTGATATATTGTACGCTCAAAATGGATAATGGGTTAGTGAGAAATTGGTTCTCAAAGTTGACCTATTTGAGAAAAATGAAGGGAAAAGCTTTAAAGTAGCTTTTGTCCCACATTGGTTTGGAAGTGAGTTTGCACCACTATTTATACAAGATTCTTTCTAAGACTTATTGAATTTGTTAGAGATATAAGGGTTAGTTGAGATATTTACTCTTAGCCCTAGGTTTTAGTGTTAGTAACCTGTGGCTAGGGGTTAGTTCTAAACTAGTATATATAGCTCTACTCTCTTGTACATTTAAAAACAGAAAATATATACGAATACTTAGTTTTGCTATTCTATTGTTTAACATGGTATCAGAGCGAGGTTGAGTGAGTGGGTAGTGGGGTTTGGTCGGAGTGAAGAGACGAAGCTGCCGGAGGAAGCGGGGCAGCCACCGGCGCGTGTGCGCCGTTCTGGCGGTTGCTCCGGTCGAGGTTTGTTCTGGTAGGCTCGTCTTTGAAAGCCCGATAAATCTGGAGTGGTGGTGTCTCAACCATCAAGTCTCCCTCTCCCCTCTTCTCTCGCAGGCTTCCCTAGTGTCGCAGCAGAATAACTCCAGCAGCAGTGGATGGTTGCTGGTGGTGTTGGCCCTTCGTTTTTTCTTTTGTTATTGCTGACAGTGCAATTTACAACACCTGTATGGCCATGGAAGAACCAAGAACCGCAGCGGTGATGAGCAGTGGTGGCCGGTGAAGCTTTCCGGCAGTGGTGGTTGGTGGTTGCCAACAACTGTGGTTGTGGTTGGTGGGGTGTTGATGCTGGAGTGTTGAAAATGAGAATGATTGGGCAGTAGGTTAATGGTGAGGCTGCTGGGATGGAAGCTGACAAATAATTAGTTAGTAGGTTTTTTGTTTTGAGTGCCAAGGTGTGAGAGTTGGAGGCAGTCCTTGTACAGGGGTGTTGCAGTGATGGGCAACACAGGTGCCAGGGGTGGTGTGGACCTGGCATATGTCGCGGCTATTATGGAAGGCCGGTGGCTGAAGAATGGTTCAGGAGGAACCAGTTTGTGTGCACGCAACAAGAAAACGGGAAAACACTGGTGGTAGGCAGCGGTTATAAGGGTTTGTGGAGTGAGAGGCTGGTGCGCTGCGGTGTTAAGCAGTGGTGATAAGGGTGTGGGGTGTGAGAGGTAGGTGCGTTGCGGTTGTGGTGTTTGGCCTGGTTTGTAGCTTTGTGGAAGCTTTGTTGGTGCGGACAAGGTGCACTGTGGGCTGACTTGGCACAGCATGGTTCGAAGGTTCAAGACTTATAGTTCTAGGTTTGGAGTCTTATGGTTCATGTGACACATATGTAACAAGTTGGGCATGTTGACATCTATGCTCCAACTTGAGGGGGGGTGTTAGAGATATAAGGGTTAGTTGAGATATTTACTCTTAGCTCTAGGTTTTAGTGTTAGTAACCTGTGGCTAGGGGTTAGTTCTAAACTAGTATATATAGCTCTACTCTCTTGTACATTTAAAAAACAGAAAATATATACGAATACTTAGTTTTGCTATTCTGTTGTTTAACAAAATTGTATAGCATAGAGGCTCTCTCTCATGCATAGGGGGGATGCAAATCAAATCCCAAAATGAGCCTTGACTCGTGTGCACTTATACTCCTTTCTTTGTCAAACTGTGTGTATCCCTTGCTCTAGTTCTTGGGAAACCTATGCTCATAGCCATTTTCGGAGGTAGCAAAAGGTTTTAAGGAAAGAGTGTTTCGTTTGACTCGTATTAACCACATACCATAAAATTCCTTTCGTTCTTTATGCTTGTTATTTTCCTAGAAATATTATTTTCGTAGTAATATTTCATAACATTTTAAAGTTTTTATTGTTAACAATGGTAGAGGGAAATTATGTTATGGTCCATATAACAAACCTCTCTCATTAACCAGTTTCATTTTATACACACTGTAGTTTCATTACAACACCAATACAATATCATTCTAATTCAACTATAATTTCATTTGACAATATACACGTAATATATGAGACCTACTATTTAATTGTATTTTATACACAATGTAGTTTCATGACATCACCACTAAAATATCATTATTATTCAACTACAATTTCGTTTGACAATATACACTCAATATTTGAGACTTGCTGATAAGCCTCTGAGATACCCTGAAATCAAGCTCATATTAGGGTGTTTTGTCACGTCTATAGCATCCTTACATGATAAATTATGCTCATAAATGCTTGAAAATCACTAACCAACACACAGAAGCTACTTTTAGCCTAAAGGTGGTGAAACAGGAGTCCCGGGAGCAAATAGGAGCAAAAATTGAGCTCAAAGAACGAACCAGGCAAGATCGGAGCCCCGAAGGACCAAACTGGATGGCCACACGCGTGTGAGCATGCATGGAAACTTTCCAATAGCCTCCCACGCACATTCACACGCGTGTGGATGGCGTGGAGACTGCACTGCGCGAATTTGGACTAGGGTTGCTATTTCGGAGACTATTTAAACCCCTTTGATAGATTTTCAGAGGAGGTTCCCAGAAATTTAGTTTTCCCTTTCTTAGTTTTTCCTTTGGAGAACTTTCTCCATTTTCTTAGTTTTTCATTTCTTAGATTAGATCAATCTCCATTGTAGAAGACTACAAAGCTTGGATTGAAGATTTGCTTCACTCTAGGTGATCTCTATTTCATTTATATTATATTTTGTTATCTTGTTCTTGGATTAAATTAGCTTTTGTCTTGAATATTCATACTATGAGTGGCTAGTTTAATCTAGGGATTTGGATTGTGTGATTGTATGATGCTAGTGTGTTGATCATATATCTATATGTTGGATTTGTATGCTTATATTGTTGGACCATCTATTCTTGTCTATTGATTGTTGTTTTGATGAGATCTTGATTGGATTTGGCCAATCTAGATTAGATTGAGCTCTTGACTCTTTCATATCTTTGATTAGAGTTAGGATTTGAAGCTTGACACAATCATAGTTCCTATGGACTTCTTAAGAATAGTAGGATAGTGTGTAGCTTAAGTGTTTGATAAAATTCCTCTTAGAGCTTTGGATGCTTGAAGGCACTCCTAAGTCAAAGAAGCCTTAGTACACAAATGTGGAAAAGGACTAAGACAACACACTCTTGAATAGCCAACATCCTAGCATGATCTATCCACTACCTTAGTCACACCACAATGCAACATACATGAACACTATCCAATCCCTATCCTTTTACATATTTGCAAACCCCTTTACTTTACTCTACTCTCTCAAAATCAAACCAAACCTTATGAACTCCTTTCACTCACAATCCACCATTAACCACACTCAAATATCCTGCATGACCCAATCAAGTAAACTCCCGAACACATGACACACCTCTATGTCCCTCCTTCAAGACCGACACTCGGGGCTTTTTACTTTTATCTCTAGGAATGACCTTTGCCTTTTTACTTTTCTCCATATATCAACCCCTCATGCCTTTTTCTAGGGATGAGGGATTTTTCACTCTAAGCTCACTTATAGGCTCACCTTTTGCCCCATGTCCTGCTAAGATTAATTCAATTTCCGGGCTTCGCAATTTTTATCTTTCTAAAACTCAAGGGGTAAACACTCCCACTTCGAGAGATCCTTGACTGAGGTCCAAACAAAGTACAAGGTGAAGAACATGCAAGCACACATAAAAATTTTCATTTTTGGTCAAATTGTGCAAATTGGTGCAAAGTGTAACTATACCTTACCACTCAATTAATCAACTATTTCAAGAAACATAAATCCTTTCCACACTTAAAAGCGAACATCGTCATCGATGTTTCCATTAGGAACGGAGGAAAAAGGATTAGGGTCTTAAAAGATTGTGCACTAAAGCATCTTTCCACACTTAAAAAGTGTGCTCTAGGCTTCAAATAAGTTTTCTGAAAAATATTATACCCATTATAACAAAATCATGCAACTCCTCCTTTGTGAACCAAGGTAAATATGCTCATAATAATTGGAAGAAAAAAAAATAGGATGATATACCATACAAAGCGTCTACAGCCTTATCTTCAGCTTAGTGCCCATCTATTTGAAGATTGTCGGCTCATCATCTCCTCGCCTTTTGCTTAAAAGTTGTGATTATTGGCAAGGCTAGACCTGAGAGACTTAGAAAAATTGAATGAAAGAAAATAATGCACGAAAACTATTCAGGACCTGTCCACGCAGTCTTACACGCGTGTTGGCCCTCGTGGATCAGCACTGGAAAGTTTCCACGCCTGCTACCACGCATGTGAGCAAGCGTGGTCAGCAGTGTTGATCACCTTCCTTGTCTCCTGGCTTTGCCTTCCATGTTTGATCTAGTTTAGCTCATTTGTCATGGCTTAGTACCAAAAATCACCTGCATTGTTAGCTAAAGCAAGGCTATTCTAAAACGAAAAGTTTCTAATAAACAAAGAGAAAGAAAAAGTAAACAAGAAATAAAATTATAATCTAAGAGGGGAAGGTTGATAAGGGTTGTGATAAAAATAAAGGAAAGACGGAGATCAAGGCCTTAGGCTTCTCTATGTGGTCTATCTCTGTATGGTTTCGTGAGCTAGAGATGTGGAATAGACTAGGGAGTTCATGGCACATCACCAAGTGGTGTCACACTTTGGACTCCCACATCCTTATTCGGTTGGGGCATTTCATTGAACACTTTGTCTACCACTCCTCTCGGATCTTGTCATTTCGGACTAAGAGCGGAGATGTGGGTGAGTGAGACTCGTGAGTGGCCGCTATCGCGCACAAACTCACTTCCTTTGAGTTTGCTACCTAAGGTGCACACTTAGGCACAAAGCAGTATGAACATCATCCACACAAGATCATCATCCAACAATTAAAAAGCTCACATTTAATCTAGCAATTTATATCAAGCATCAACATAGATTAACCTTGGGGCCACCAATCCCCTTTCTACTCTACTCTAACATAATAAACATAAATATCAACAAAGAAACAAAGCAAGAATGTAAAAGATCAAACTTTATATTAAAAGAAGAATGTTACCTAAAGGAAACTTTAAATCTACAAGATCTTCTTCATCCTAATCTACTCTAATCTAAGGAGGAGTATATGTTTTCCCTCCCTAAAGGGGAAGAAATTAAGAAAAGAAAACTAGATCTAAAGATTGTGGTGTGCCTCCTCCCCTTTAAAGGTTTGAAATAATGAGCCTTATATAGGGGGAACAAAATAGGGGCAAGATAGACAATTTCCGCGCAGCAGAATTTTAGGGTGACACAGGGCTCTCGACGTGTCGAACCCTGAAGACTTTTTTCCGCGATATTTCCACACGCGTGGTGGAGGCCGTGGGGAGTTACTGGAATGTTTCCACGCCCCTCCACACGCGTGTGAGGCTGCGTGGGAGGCTCCTGCTTCATGACTTCTTCATTTTCTGCTCAGTTTCGGCCTTAAGTCCTCCTTTTGGCTGTAGAATACCTTAAAAACATCTTCCATACTCTCGTTAGTAGTTATTGGTCACATCTGAGTCTAAATGCATGAAGTTCTTATAAAATGGGTAATAAACTCTACAATTCTAGCCCGTAAATAACCCCTAAAATAGGCTATTCTTGGTGCTTATCAAGACCCCTCAATTCTTTTATGTCTTAATTTTAGGTCGAGTCCTTACTTTGTTTGAATCGTTATTCGAATCGTTAACCAGAGTAAAGATAACAAGCACTCGTAGACATTACTTCGTGACAACTTCATTCAACCCGAGTTGTCATCTTTCAACGATTCGTGATCAAGAACGAAGGAAAGAATAACGAGGACTCGAAGACCTAAAGATTCGAAGACGAAGGTCAAGAGGTTGCAAAAGACCGAATCATGGAAGGGTCTACCTCTTCATATTATCAAGGCCGAATGATAAAGAAAGATCATTCAAGGAGTTCTGGGACGATTGGTAAAGTCAACCAACCGTATTCAAGTAGACAAAAGGGATCGATTCCTTAGACTAGCTAGCAACTTGATGGGATAAGCAAGAGACATTCTCTAAGTGCTTACAGTTCGAATCCTTAAACATGAGAGTGTGTGTGCCGCATAAAACGAGTTATACGTATGCATCCCAAGTCAACTGTCATTAAATGTCATGTCCTTTGTGCAAAACAAAAAGACAAATGTTCAGCACTATTTATGGACCCAACGGCTGGAATGTCAGTAACTCATGTACACTCGAATTACTCAGCGGTCTCTACACACTAGTCAAGAGGCTCTTTGAAATTTTGTTTTTCCTCCAACGGAACAATTTTTCTAGCCTATAAATACCCCCCTTCACATTCAGAAGGAGGTGCTGGTCATTCTTAAGAACATCTAAGTTCGTTGTGAGAAAAAGCTTTAAGTTTATCAAGCAATCTATGACCAGTGATTGAGAAGAGAGGTAAGCTTCAACGATATTATCCAGATTCTAAGAAATCTTGAGCTGCTTCTACTTGCAAAGATCCAAATTCAAAGAAGCCAAGATTTCAATTGGAGAAAATAAGAAACTAATTCTTCAACCTACATCCTCTACTTGGATAAGTAGAAAGAGGCGGGGTAAGCTCTTAGAGTTGAAAAACATGGTGTTTCAAGTTTGTTGTCCAATGATAGACAATTTAATTATCCTCACGAGTGCACGAATCAGTTATAATATAGCATGCAAAAGCAAGAGTTGAACCTACAGGAAATTGATACTATGCAATTTACAGACTTAAAATTAATTGAATTGAATGAACAGAAGACATGGGTGATCATGGGAATACCACTAAGACTCCACACAGATTTCACAAAAATCACATTCAAAGAACAACTGGGAGGTGGTTTCATCATTGGTATGGCACAATTGACATTCGACCTGGCACTCCACCCGTCTCTTTATCAGATTATCGGTTATAGGAAGGCACCCAATGCAGGCTTGCCACATAAATGACTTTATCTTGCGGGGGATGTTGAGGTTCCAACATGGCTGTCTACAGAGACCTTTAGGCTTGCTCAAACTGGGGGGTGGGGAGATTTTTCTGTAACACCCCTTAACAGTGAAAGAACCTAAACATTGATAATTCCAAATTAACTTGTCAGTTCTTTTCTCCAAAGGTAGAGGTATGTTCAGGATCAGGTTGATGTCACGTTCCGTAAAGATGTCTCTGACCGCCTCTTCGCCCCAACCCGAAAAATCTTATTTTATGAGGGCTGACACCGGTGCTTCGTGTAGGAGAGGGAAATGTGGTGTTATAACCTTTGCATTGACAGCATCTGGGAACCAGTCGTCACCCCAAATCCTAATAGAAGAGTTCTCCCTAACCCTCCACCTGTTGTGTCGTCTAATTATCTCCTTGGTCTCGACCATGCTACTCCAAATAAAATATGGGTTTCCTCATTTTCTTGCTGTTAGAATGGAGCAGTCTAGAAAATATTTGGCCTTGAAGACTCTTGCCACTAGGGAGGTAGGATTCTGCAAAATCCTCCAGGTTTGTTTGGATATCATGGCCAAATTAAAATCCCGCAGATTTCTAAAATTCAGACCACCCAGCTCTTAGGTTTCGTGAGCTGATTCCACTCCTTCTAGTTGATACCTCTCTTGTTTCTACAATCTCCCCTCCACCAGAACGAATTCATAGCTCTTTCACCAAAGTCTTCGTCAACAAGAACATACTCATTGCGTGTAGGGGTATAGCCTGAATAACATTTTTCAGTAATATCTCCCTACCGACCATTGAAAGAAACATGTTCATCCAGTTATTCATTCTGTTCATGATACGCTCCTTGATAAAAGCGAGAATTTTCTTTTTATCCCTGCCAATGATAGCCGGTAAACCTAAGTAATTCCCATAAGTGCCTTTCTTGTGAACTTGGAGGATGTTCTTGACTTGTTCTCTCATTTCCCTGCCCATATTAGAACTGAATACAAACTTGTTGTAGTTGATAATCTGCTCCGGTGCCTTGCCATAAGACTCCAAGGTATCCTTCAAGATTGCACTCTCTGCGTAGTTGGCTTTGATGAATATCAGGCTGTCGTCGACGATGAAAAGGTGAGATAACTGTGGTGTTCTCCTTGCAATAGCAATACCATGAAGAAGTCCCCTTGTTTCCAGATTCCTTAGCATAACACACAGTCCTTCCACGATCAAAATGAAAAGGTAGGGAGACCCTTTGTCTCCCTACCTTAGACCTCTCTTTGAAATAACTGGACCAATCTCTTCATTCTCTTGTAATACAGAATAAGAAATAGTAGAAATACATTGGAAAATAAGGTTAGTCCAGCGATCACCAAATCCCATTCTGCACAGTATAGCCTTGATAAGGTTCCACTCCACTCTATCATAGGCTTAATATCCAGCTTGATGGTTGCAAAACCGTCTTTGCCCTGGGGTTTTGTTTTCAAGAAGTGTTGAGCCTCAAACGCCAGCATGATGTTGTTTGTAATAAGCCTTCGGGGACAAATGCACATTGATTCTCGGCCACCAGATTGTTGAAAAGGGTTTTGAGCCTGTTTGCAATGACCTTAGAGATTATTTTGTAGCGGATGTTGCACAAAGCTATCGGTCTGAGGTCTCCCATGCTAGTAGGGTCTTTCTTTTTTGGAATGAGAATCAAATGGGTGAAGTTGATGCCCTCCGGGAGTTAACCTGAAGAAAGCACAAAATTACAAAGATGGGCAAGATCACATCCCAAGATATCCCAATATGCCTGATAGAACCCCGGATTTAACCTGTCCAAACCTGGAGATTTTGTAACACCCCCATTTTTATTTACCGAGCTTACTATAAATAGCATTACGAAAGATAGAAAATTCCATACTTTAAAGCATTTATAAATGAAATTCCTTAAACCCAACATAAGGATAGTTCTAGGTTTAATCTTTAGATAAAAATAACAAATGACTTCCAACAGAGGCCAAATGATCTTTGTACATATATTATTATATAAAACAGTAAAATTCTTGGTTTGGTTTAGCTTAAAAAGTTCCATTATTTTCCATTTTGGATTTCGATGTTAAAACCCTTTTATTTATTTACATTATCAAGCTTGTGCTATGTTTTGTCTTGCCAACAAGCAGATAATATTGTACCAGTCTTATTACAAGTATCTTGATATAATAGAGTGCAACCCTAGCTATAATCAGAGTAACCTATGATTTTATTTAGCAAAAGATCACAAGGAGATAAAATAATCTATGTTGTCCATAGCTAACGGGTTCAAACCAAGAAGGTTAATAGATAGCTCCCATAAGAAGTCAAGCTTGTGGTGATCAACTTGGTTGAGTTGTCCCGTAATCAACATCATTATTACCATTTCAAATAGAAGGTCACTGGTTTGAGTCTCATCTCAATCAAAGATGTTGGTATAATCATGTTGAATAGATACTATAAGTATGTTAGATTGTAGTTAAAAAAGTCATCGTAAACATATAACATCTGGGTGCTTTCTCCGAGCAAGGTGGAATGAAATTCAAATTGGATCTAGAATTAGGAATGTTATGGGAGTTGGACGGAAAGGGAAAAATGACCTCGTGAAGTGCGTGTTGTAGAGAGATAGCAGGCCTCGTGTTATATATATATTTTAATTATTATTTTTTGAAGTTGTCAAATATATATGTATTTATATACTAGTTATCACACGCACGTTACGTGATTAAACTAATGCCAATGCATATTTTTAAATTAGTGTTCTTTAATTGGTTAAAGTAGTCATATAATAATGAGAGAGAAAAAATGCTAAATTAATAAAAATCAAAGAAATAGTTTCGATGCTTATATATTTTAATAAAACATAACGAAATTGTAAGTAGTTAAATTGCAACTAAAGTAAGTAGAAACAAATAAACCACTTACATGGGAGCAAATGACTTGTATGTCATCATTGTCACTTGTTTGGACACCGGTCCGACCATTTAAAATCCATGTGTAATTGTATTTGTGATCAAGTACTTTATAGTTCGTCCGAACAAGTTTGATAATGACACTTGAGATGATGTACCATTTGTTGGTTCGTAAAGTGATATCATACATTCCAGTAACACTATTGATTGAACCCGAGTTCCTTGCATTTAGATATAGCATTTACAATGATTTTGGCGGTGAATGTGAGCATCTTCATAATAATAATAATACTAATAATGATAAAAATAAAATAATAATAATAATAATAATAATAATAATGGGAGAAATTTTTTACTATTTACTTATTGTTTCATCCTCAAGTACGATGAGCATATATTTTTTCTCAGGCATTTCAATAGCGTTTTTTGGTTCGTTTTTCTTAATGACATGAACTGTACAACTCCAGCCCATAGTTTGTGTGTCAATATCAATTAACTTTACTGCATTTGTCATGACTAATATCCTTGTGACATGAGAAATATGTTCATAAAGGTTGTTATGAAATAATATAATGGGAACCACAACATAAATTAAAAAACCATAGATTAGGGAGTTAGGAGTAACTAAAATGTGTAAATTATAGAGGAATATAATGAGAACCACAACATTACATACAAGGATACAAGTATAGATGAACAGATTATACAATAAATATATTTACATAACGATATTGAAGTTACACTAATTAATGAGTATATCATCATTGATTTTTTTTTAAACTGTAATCATTATGAGCACAAATACAAATAATATAATTAGCATGATAATATTTTGACAATCATACCTATAGAATGTCAAGTAGATGGTGTGTTGCAGAATATGTTAGGTTTAGTTTTGGGTGAATACCAATGAGAAGGGGATGAGTTTATATACCGTTGTTTTGGGTAGAATAATGGTTTAGTTAGGAATCTATATAAAATTGTATTATAGAATCCTATTAAGACTTCAATATTATAATTTTAAGTTAGGAATCTATACAAAATTGTGTTATAGAATATTGCCAATTTGTTTGAAAACTGCAGTAAAGAAACAAATTGCCTAAAGAATTTAATGTTAAACTTCCGTTATATTTAACGGAAATAATTTGGTAAAATTATAAAGGATTATGATATTTTAGGAATTTAATTGGAGGTTGCACAATAAGAAGAACACAAAGTACAATATGCTATAGCAGACTATTACACCAACATTTTTTTAGTTCCAGTTAGAGGTCTAACATTATAGGCTCTTATTATAAGTGTAGATATTTACCGTATAGTTGCAGTATATATTGTATTGTATGTAATTGTACAACATACAATAACAAATGAATATTTATCATTTGCAACGCCATTCTAGAGTAAATATTTGCAAATGTTAGGTATAATTGCACCGGAGCCAATGATTTTTCGAACCGAGGAAGATGATAAACAATATTGATAGGGAATATTACCTGAATATACTTCCTTCTATGCGTCGTATATGTGCTCGGTAGCCGGCTAGGTCACCGAGACGAATCATTCCCGACTTGAACCTACCACCTACCTTGGCATTCCCGACCTAAGGGCACTAACCGAGCCAAAAAGGGAATGCAGTAATGCTTCACTTCTTAGGGACCGGTCACGACCTCGACCATGTTGTCGTAGTCCCTAGTAGATAGCTTACTGGGTGGAAATACTTACCAAAGTTGGAAAGTAGAGGAGAAAGACCTTTGTGAGTGGGAGGGAAATTTTGTAAACGTTTGCGCTCAGGAAGCTCTCGAGGGTGCTGGTGAAATAAGCGTGGGTTGGAACCCTTTTTGCCTCCTATTTATAGATGACAAGCGGTAGGGGAATTTCAAATTTCAGAACGAATCACGAGACGGGCGGCGATCCTTCGACACATGTCAAACGACAAACATCAACGTTGGTTCACGAGACAGGCGTCGCACTCGATCCTAACCCGTGAGGAGTGGGTTAAGGGCCCTCCGGTCGGATTTCTCAGTTCGAACCCTTCCTCGTTGGACCGACATCAGGGCACGGACTGGAGGGGCTACTTAATAGGAATATTAATTACCCGAACATACTTCCCTCTATGCATCATACGTGTGCTTGGCAACCGGCTAGGTCACCGTGAGGAATCATTCTCAAACTATACCGACCACTTTACCTTGACATTCCCTAACCTAATGGCACTAACTGAGCCAACTAGGGAACGCAGTAACGCTTCACTACTTAGGGACCGGTCCCGACCAGTTGAGGTTGGGATGACATTCCCAAGTAAACCCACTCATATACATGTACCTGGACATTTCAGTAGGCAGTCAGGAATCCTGGAACACGTGGCCGTCCAGGCGCTGTTTCCAAGCTCACCCCTTGCATTCGTAACACTTGTTAGTCATGCCCAGTGTTGCAAAAATCTTGCCTAGGCACCGATTAATCGCCGCCTAGGCGCTAGGCGCTGGCCAACCGCCTAGCATATCACCATAATCGGTGGTCTAGGCAGCCGACTAGGCTGCTTAAGCACTGACCGCCTAAGCCTCCTAGGCGCTGACTAGGCCGACTAGGTCGCCTAGTCGGCCGATTAGCTATTGTTCTCATCTTTTAAAAAAAGGGTTATTTCACTCAAAAAGATATCGTTTTAAGCGAAATAACCCTAAATTGCTCAAACTCTAGATGTTTTTAAGTTAATATTTAATATTTTAGTATTAACTATTAAAGTATTAAATAGTTTATAAATATCAAGTCTTAAAAATTAAAAAAATATATATACAAATTTTTAAAAAATAAAAAATATACAGGCGCCTAAACGCAGATTAATCCCGGCCTAAGCGCCTTAGGCGCTAGGCGTTCCCCGAGCGCTCGAGGAACGTCTAGCAATTTTTTCAACCATGGTCATGTGGAACGCCCGACATGTGTCCCCCCTCCTTCCTCATAAATACCGCATTAAATGCTAGAAGGTGAGACTTCACCTGACTCTTATTCTGTCCCCTGAGCTCACAAACTTAAACTAACAAGCAGACTAAAAAAGGATCCCATTGCAATCCGACTTGGATACTTATATGTATTTGTGGGGAATTGTCGTATTTACCATATCAAATATATTAAGGACATCTTATATCGTCTACAAGCTATTAATTATCTATGACGTAAGTAATTTTGTATTGTACCATTTATTTTAAATATAATTAATTTTATTATGTCTAACTAGGACTGGACAGATTGGTTCGATAATATACCATAATACCGAATGGTATTACTTGTGTGTAAATCGAACGATTCAATTTGGTTCGGTTTTTTTAACCGAATCGAACCAAAAAACCGTTAAGACAATCTGACTTTATGTTTTTTTTTTCTCCTCCTTTTCTCACCTTTCTCTCTCATAGTATTAAGAAAAAACCTCCTTTATTGAGGATGCTCTTATGAGAATGCTCTAGTGATTTCGACGTTCAGCTGTGCCAACGCTGGCACGATTTAGTTGCCCAATGCGATGTGTATAGCAGTGTTAATGATGGCGTCCTAGCTAAGTCTTTCAAGACTAACGTTGCCACCATTCATAAACTCAAGCCAGGTTTACCTCCAAAGCCATGAAGGGTAGACCAGTGGGAGAGGGGATAAGACAAGAAGTTATGTTGATTTTGAAAATTTTATACTTATTGTGTCTTATTTTATATATTTGGTTCAATTATTTTAATTGAATGATATGTTCCATCCATTGCGTTTGATTGGGAGAAGTGAATTAAGGAATAAACAATAATAATTCAAATTACATTATTTGATAGAGACGAATAAAATTATTTAAAATAAGTGATATAAAGACATAAATACTATTGTGTAACAACAACAACAACAATAATAATAATAATAATAATGGACAAAAAGTTATTTTGTTCTTTTTTTCCTTTCAATTCTACGCTGAATTAAAATTCATGGGGGAAGTATGAATCCAATTCCACAAAAGGAGGGAATTGCAATTCTACAAAATAACAATTCCCGTCAACTAAACAAGGGTAAATCACATATTTGGTCCCTCAATTATTCGCGAACTGTCAATGTTGTCCCTTAATCCTGTAATCATCAATTTGACCCCTGAAATAAAATGTGATGCGTCAACTTAACCCTTCCAACCGTATTTCGTCTAATAGCCGGTGAGGAGCTCGATTTAGCAAGGGCAAAGTGGACATTTCACATTTAAAATCCCAATTCTTGGTTGTGGTTGGGGAAGAAGTTGTGGCGCCGGCCTTGGTTGGGATTCAGCTTGCAGACCTCGCAGAACTCAAAACCTTCATTGCTCTTCTTTTTATTCTTCATCATCCGTTTCAGTTGACAGTTATGGGAGATTTGCAGAGGTTAGGGATTGAAGTTCCAAATCTTCCCCACCTTTCTAAGCGGTTAGATCTCAATGCCAGTTTTTTCGCATCTGGACTTGACATCGAATGTCGATCCCGACGATTATTGTTCGGCGAGAGGCGATCGACACTCGAGTATTCAGAGGCATTATTCCAAGTGCAGCAGACTCGCGGGCCCCTTTTGGGAGACGTCTTCTCCAGCCGCCTCTGATTGGGCTATTGTGTTTCTTGCTGGGATTTTTTGCTAATGTTGTGTTCCTTGTTGTTTTGTGGAATTGGGATTTTCTGGGAGCTAATTTTCTGATTAGCTCTCTTTTCCTCGCCTTTCTTTGGGATGTTGTGTTCCTTGTTGTTTTTCCTTTTTTGTTTTCTTCTTATCCGTCTTTGGTTTCTTGTTTTTTCCTTTTTCGTTTTCTTCTTATCCGTGCTGTTTGGTCAATCGCCGAATGACTAGTTCCGGTACTCGATCGGGATCGTTTCATTCCGGGAATGGGCCCGAACCGGAAATGGGAGCTTCCTGGGATTTTCTGCTAATGTTGTCAAGGGAGAATTGGGATTTTAAATGTGAAATGTCGACTTTGCCCTTGCTAAATCGAGCTCCTCACCGGCTATTAGACGGAATACGGTCAGAAGGGTTAAGTTGGCGCATCACATTTTATTTCAAGGGTCAAATCGATGATTGCGAGATTAAGGGACAACATTGACAATTCGCAAATAATTGAGGGACCAAATAGGTGATTTACCCACTAAACAATGTAATTTCTATTGCCAAAGAATTAGATTGTAATTGAGTTATAACTATAAGCTACCAAATAGGCCATAAAAATTTTGTCTCCAAAAGATAAAATTCCCTCTCTTCTAAGCCCCACTATATTGGGTGTAATTTCTACAATTTTGTACCTTTAGCCATAATTTACTATTCAATAATCAACTTAGCCGCATGTGCAAGCTCATCAACTAAAAGTCTAAAATGATAGTTCAGATGCATATTTAATGTTAATGAGAGAGGAGACAGTAAGTGAAACAAATGATAGACATTCATAACACATGCTAACATAGCATTCATTCATCACCAACAACAAAGAAATGGTAAAACGAAACGAAATTTACATGGTGTTGAACTCTGTAAGGAGGCTAGGGAACACTACACAATCAATGAAAGAAATCAAAACAAAAAGATGATCAGCTACACAACAACTATTGCAGGCTCTCAGACAAAATCTCTAAAACAAGTTAAATGGGTTATTAGAATACAAGACAAGATGATGATAATGGAATTTATGCAAAAATTTTCGTGAGAAGAGAAGGGAGGATTCATGTTCAATTAACCTTGGTACTCCTGTCTTTGCAAAGTATGAGCCATTCCTGAATTACTGCCGTCTGAAGTGCACGGTGTTCAACCTCCTCAGCTGTAAGTTTAAACAAAGTTGTCGGCCCCTTGGGTTTACCATCTTTCTCCCCGTTCTCGTCTATTTTCTTATCATCATCTTCGTTGTCTTCCTCGTCCTCTTCAACCTCAGCAGATTTTCGAGGCCTTGCTGCTTTTAGCAATGCTATCCGCTCCATCGAGATCTTTAGCTTCTCAGCAGCAGCCACCTTCACTTCATCTTCAGGCATGTACTCGACACCCCCATCAGTCAGGTCGTCTAACCAGCCCTGTGGGTCTGCATCGATCTCCTTGGTGATAGATGCATCTGATGCTCTAATCACAAATTTGCACATCATGGTGGTTGTTTCGTCACCAAGGTCAACATTTCTACTGACTTCACTGGCACCAAATACCATCATACCGACAAAGCCTCCGTACCAAGTTTTGGCCGCAAAACAGAGCTATTAAGAGCCGAAAAAGAAAATACATAAGCTTTAGAAGCACTGCTGCTGAATAAAAAGATCCTTCAGTAGTTCTATAGACATGTTACTTTTACCACTTTAGGGTGTGTTTGGTTCGCACAGGGGAATCGGAATTGGTATGGGTATCAAATACTTGGTAAGGGTAATGGATTTTGGTAAAAGTATTTTGCATATTTGGTAGTAGGGTGAAATGGCCGAATGGGAATGATTATTAATAGTTGGGGAAAAAGGAGGAAGGAAAATGAAACCCTTATTTAATAAGAGTATGGGTTTTTCAATTAATGGGATATTCCAAACCCATAGTAGTATTCTAAAACCTTGTCAACCAAACAATAAATCACTTTGATACCTATACCTTATACCAAAACTTGTCAACCAAACACACTCTCATATACTTTTGTGTATCCCATACCCTATCTCCCGATCTAAAAATCCCAGCCTACTCAGACACCTACCAGGAAAGTATTTTAAGGAAAAAAAAAAAAAACCTCCAAAACTTCCAAAAGAAGAATCAAAAGAACAAATCTATAAATGTAAAGTCATCAAATTTGCTTTTTATTTTTTGGAGGAAAGAACAATTGAGTTAACTTTATTATCATGGCATTTTCACTTAAATTTTTGGAGATAGTGGGGAGCAGTTTGATATAATTTTAAAACCTTCATGAAAATTTTCAAATTTTAACTAGTTCTTTTAATTTGTTTTCTATCCAAAATTCCAAATTAGAATCAAATTTATCCAGTCTATCTTTTAGGCCAAAATTAAGTATGCTTTTTGTTGGCACAGTTGTAATATTGGCAATCATTTAAAAGGACCAAAAAATACAAATTATCATAAGTAGGGCAAACACAACCATGTCAGCAAAAATCAGCTCAATGTTTTATCAAAAAGAAAGATATGATAAATCTGATTCTAATTTGAAAAGTTTGGATTTAGTAGGTAAAATTAAAAATATTGGATAGAGTTGCAAATTTTATACTCCGTAAAAGGTTAGGATATTTGACACTATTGGGCCTAATTTTAAATTCAGCTACCTAAATAAATCCATTAAATTGAAAACAGTCAGTAAAAGATGGTCTAAAAGTTGACTGGTGGCTTAGAAATCAGAGACAGATAAAACCATTCAGCACTAATCAGAAGTTTCACCTGAAATCCAGCAACTGTTCGTATGATGTGTGAGCAAACTCGATGAAAAGGTTTGGAAGACAGAGATTTTAAGCCGCTTAAAAAGGGAGATGCTCCATATTGCTGTGCGGCAGTAGCCTTGAATCCACTTCCTTCATATGTATAAGCACCAGTATACTCCACAATGGCAGGTAAACTAGGCCACAAGCGGAAATATTCAACAGGTGAAATTTTATGCGGCAATAGAAGCTCAGTTAGGGGAATTTTGTATGGTTGGCATCTCAGAATCACAGGTTCTCCTAATTCCTTCAGGCTTCTCTTTTGCCTAATGATTTGTGGATCCTCTCCAGAGTATTCCCCTTCATATTCTGCAGGGACATCATTACCAAAGAAGGGGTAGTACAGGACTTGAACCCAAAGAGCACATCTCTCAAAATGGGAAACACCCACTGTTACACTACACAGCACTGGTTCCTGTAAGCATGCACATCAAGCTGCGTTAAGATTAGCGATATACTTTAATAATTAATAGTTTAAGAAAATAGGTTCATCAGATTTGACAGTAGAAGGATCAAATGAAACCTAAGTTAAGTCAGAAATTAAGATGGAGTAGAGGGCTTGAAAGTAAGTAGTTTGCGAGTTGCTAAGACCAAAGGTTAACACTCAAGAACAAGATATAACAAGCAGTTTTTTAACCTTTTTAATTAATAACAAGCAGTTTTTTCTGCTTTTGAGATCATATGTTTCCATAATAAAAAGCATCAATAATAGGGGAAATGCATGAAACCAATACATGAAGAGATGGTAAACATAAAGATTTAACCTGAGAATTGAGGTCACGCAACTGTCGCACTGCTTGAGGAGATCCATCCATGAAATATAATCCACCAGACAGCCCAACTCGCAAGTCCACCCGATTGAGCTCAATCTCTGTTAAATTTAGAACCTACACTTATTCCCATCATTAATGCACTTAGTTTTTTTTTTTTTTTTATCAAATCATTTATAATATATAACTTCCAAAAAGAAAAAATTTACAACATAATCATGAGAGCTTTGAGAAAGAGAATCAATTCATATAAGAAAGAAGCACTAATTGCCTATCTTGCTTGTATTGCCAGAATAACTGCAGATGCGGGGTGATAGGCTTATGGCACAAACATTTAAATTGTATCTCTAGTAGGTTTTCAACAGCTTCAAATGAATATTTCAAAATCATCAACAGAAAAACTCGAAAAGAAGAGGCAAGCAAACACAAATCACAAATGCATAAAAATAAGATGGAGTCTGTATGTAACAAAACATTGAAAATAATTTTGAACACCTTTTCAAAATGTTTATGTAACTTCCGAAAATAACTAATTTATCCCTTTTCCTGTATAAGTTAGAACCAAAGCTGCAAGACCCACAATCAAACTATCCCAATTCCCACATACTCTGTGCCAAAAATGTAGCAGAATCTGAAGCAAAGTTGTAATTAACCATACATTTTTGGTTTATATTTTCCATTGATTTCAAACAAGCACATACAAGAAACTTATTTTGTTATTCCTTTCAAATTTCAGACATTTCTTGACATTTAAGTGGAGCCTCCCCACCAAAAATAACACACAAACACACAAAACAAAAACCGAGAGAGAGAGAGAGAGAAAGAGAGAATATATATATATATATATATATATATATATATATACACACACACACACACAGAGACATATATATGTGTGTGTGTGTGTGTGTACACACACACACACACATATATATATGTGTATATATATATATATACACACACAAAGGGAAACTTCATATTTCAGCATAATCCTCTCAGGATGGTTGAACATCAAACTATATTCATGAAAAACATCGAAGGGAATAGGTATTAACCTTTAGATGCAGAGTGATCCTTCCATCACTTGGATCCGTCAAATGATATGCTTCAACATAGCAAGGATCGCTGCTTCCAGTCAAAGTATATGTACTTGGGGGAACTTTGAGTAGACTAGAATCAATTCCTTTAGCTAACAACAGAGTCAACTCATTAGGTTCAGGCCTCCAAAGTTCCAAAATAGCCTTGTGAACCAATCCTTCTAGCTTTCTGTCCTGAGCTGCTGATGCATCTTGAAACTGAACAGTCAATTTGTGGTGACTAAATGGATAATCTCCTCTTGCTTCACTAACTCCAGCCCATCTGAAGAACAAGAAAAAAGAATCAATAACCAAAATTTTATGAAGGGTTTTCAAATAATACAAGGAAAAATTAAACACTATATGCATGTCAGTCTCATATATATATACACACATACATGCAAGAAGATCAAGTAATTGGGTAAATTTAGCCTCATCCCGATTTACCTGATACAATTTCCTTCAGAATATTTGAAAATGTTTCTCACATTTTAATTAAACATGTTAGTATCAAGGACAACATTTGCTAATACAAGAAATCCATTACAATCCAGATCTCAAGTCCAAGTTGATGAGAAAGAAGCTAAATGATGGAACACAATCATGCCTCAGAAATATCATCAGTCCCTTCTATTTTCTGACTGTTTGGAACCAAAAATTACCTCACACAGGAGATAGTGAAGACATGATAGCAAATTAGGCATTTTAACAGAACATACCAAGTCAATAACAAAGGAAGACATTCAAAAAGTGGTTAGAATACGAGTTAGTTTGTCTAGGTATGAAGAGTGCACAGATATTATGTGGATGAGTTCTGCTTTTTAGGAATGTGGTAGGTGGAAACTTCAATGGGTGAAGCTAGTGCATGTTATTAGTAGAGTTACTTTTGGGTTTCTCAGGTCTGTGTGGGGGGGAAGCACCTCCTGGGTGCCTTGTAATAAACTCTATTACCTATCCAAAAAAAAAAAAAAAAAAAACAAATAAACATGATATACGAAATGCAACAGAA
Organism: Ipomoea trifida; assembly: GCA_003576665.1. Lineage (NCBI taxonomy): Eukaryota > Viridiplantae > Streptophyta > Magnoliopsida > Solanales > Convolvulaceae > Ipomoea > Ipomoea trifida. The sequence continues at coordinate 11,939,030 of CP025657.1, forward strand.
GAAATGAGGCAGGGCGTGTTTCTATTTTTGGACAATTTTGCAGCAGCCAGACCTTGCTTGGTGTTGAATACAGGCTGACATTCAGACTAGATGGTAAATGGTCTGAACACACTAGTTGGTAGAACACCAAGCTAAATTTCATTCATGAGTATGATATCGATGACAACTAAGTCCATCTAAGAGTTATAGGGGAAGGAAAATATGATATGCATACTTGCTTTCTGGATGGCTGGAGACATATTTTATTCTCTGCAATATTAATCGGCACTGATGCTTGTTTACGGAATCAGCTAAAGCATTGCTCCTAAACTCTTCAAGCTCTTTGGTTAGCAACTGTCCAGCCCTGGAGTTACGGGATCCCAATCTCTGAGCACATAATAGAACTGCTTGGACATCTTGAAGTCGGTTTGTTGTGCTTGCAGATGAGTCTATGTTGAACAGAACTTTGTGTATATTAGATACTATTATGTTCAGAGGATCTTCAGGGTCATCAGCCAGAAGTGGGTCTAAGCCCTCTAGATCTATGTGTTCCGAAATAGCAAAAAGCAGACGGGCACATACTCTAGGTGTGTTCACCTGTCAAATGCAACATAATTTTAAATAACATATTACAGAAACAGAACTTCCAAGTTAGGCAAAATTGCTAAATCATTTGGAAGTTGGAACACAGAAATGCACAGGAAATAGAATATGATGCGGATATGGAGCTCAGATAATGAAATCATTATTCCTCTACCTACCCAGTATGAGAGTATATGCTAAGATGGATTTTGAAGCTTCCATGATTAATTAGAAACTATGAAAATGTGAACATTTTAAACATTTCAGCATGGTTCAAAAAAACAAAAAATAATAATCTTGTGTTAAACTGGCAACAATACTCAAGGTCTGCTACTCTGCTCAAAAGAACTTGTAAAAACATATGAAAATAAATAAAATTAAATGAAAGTTATAGAAAGTGGTATGACCTATCAAGCAGAATTGAGATTCCAACTGGTGTTGGGATTTGAAACAGGTGAATTTATTGAAATCATCACGGAATTGTACTTAATAAGGTGAAGAGTTAAATGACACCTCTATGGTTTCCAAGTCAAAACAATTCCCACATCCAAACCCCTCAATCCAAGTGCAGCCTAGTGAGCCTACACAAGTTATTAATATTTTGGGATCTAAAACAAAAAAATTCAATAAAATGCTCATAGGCATTCAAAATCATAATCACATTAAAAGCAATACAGACCTCACGCAGGTCTCTAACAAGTTCACGTTGCAAATTTTGCAATCTTGTTTCATTCAGAATCTGGTCTTGAGAAGCCCCATCTTTGACTCTTTTGACACCACCTCTTGTATCATAAATATGACAAAGCCTAACCAGCAACTTTAAATAGCAATCAATAGCATAGGTCCGGCCCTCACAATCCCATTTGACACATGGCCTACAGACTTCAACCACTTCTAGAGCTGGTTCTGTCCAGTTTAATGCACCATAACCAGTTCCATAGGCTAAAGCTCCTATTACTCTGCTCTCCATACCAGAATTTTTTTGCTCTGGTAACGGTAGTGACAACTGAAAGCAGCTTTCCACCAGCATTGCAACTAGTTCTTCTCTAAACAAGCTTGTCCTTGTTACACCGTTAAGATCATCTTTTATTCTTCCATCCTCAAAAAGGGAAGCAATATCAGTTCCTGGAAGAGGTTTTTGACCTCTCCGAACACTTTCTTTTGCAAAAAGATCAACACAAAGAGCAGTCCGGCAGATGCATGCTAAGGCATGCATGCGATCTGATTCTGCTCTAAGGTTTCTCACCATAAGAAGCAACCTTTTAAATAATGAAACCTGCAAAAGGTAATTCTTGGTATTAGTTAATCGTCATAATAAACAGGAAAGCCCAAATTCTTCAAAAAACTTCATGTGTCCCTCACCATTTAGTTGACAGTGCTGTTAATTGGAAACTTTAATTGGAAGAAGGATTTTGCCTACATGTTAATCGGGAAATCTTTAAAATTACGGTGGAGTTATTGAGTTAATTGGAAGTAGAATTTTCCATACATGTCAAGCCACTAGAGATATAACAGAAGAGAATACTACAGCTCTACTGTTTCTTTTTACACCTAACCTGGAGGGGGAAGAGAGAAATAATAATCACCAAGGAAAAAAGACAGATGAAGTAAATTTGTGGTTTTTTAACACGTACTTTTTCATAATCTCAAACAAAAAAGTACTTGGTAAGTAGGATTGAAATAACAGATGAAGGCAATATGCATGTGAATTGATGAAGGTAAGTTTACACTGACACATTAAGTGAGAAGCTGCCTCTCAAGTGTTAACACATTTTATTTGGATCATGAGCAAACCCACTAGAAGAATCAGACGTAAATGGGCAAAGGGAATTTTTAAAGTTGTTTAGAGTGTCAAGCATTTTTATAGACATCAACAAACTGTGAAGTAAACAACAAACTCTAGTTCTATCTTTGCTCTAAGATAGTAAAATGAATACTGTTAGTCTAGTCTTCTACTGTTATTGCTGCATGAAACATAGTCAGCACAACCTATGCCAACTTTAGTAAAGCTTAAACTTTTGCACAATTAATTTACTTCTTGTATTAAATAAAGTTAACTTGGAAGAGCCTAGATTCACAGACCTGCATACTAAGGTCAAGGAGATGCAAATTGGTAACTACAGCTCTGACAATACTCTCGCGTGCAGAGGAAAACTCTTGTCTGTCCCAAAGTGTGAGAATTGCAATGATGGATGTTGATGCCCACTCAGGTTTCCCTCCAGGAACATCAGCCAAGTATAGCATGTTGATCCCAACCTCAAAAATCAATGCTGGATCCAAGGATGAGGCCAAGAAAGGGGCCAGATGAGAAGCAACATCTGATACTCCAACAAACTTTTCTGCATTTCCAGAGTCCAGTGTAGTAGCGTTCTCATTCTTTGAAGATCTTGAAAGTTTTTTTATCACCTCTATAGAACCTGAGGCCACAGCCTTTACCGCATAAGCTAAAGGATAAACAGTTGCCCGGAAACTCTCTACTGGGAGGACTAACGACCTAGCCATTAGTGCATTCCTCTTCCTCCACGTGAAATCCACCATTGATGAGACCCAATTCGAACGAATTGCGACAGAGTTTTCACTGTCCACGAGCTTATCACCTGCCAACCTGCTCATTCGCTTTGATTCAAACTCCTGAAACAGCCTCCCAACGGACTCGAATGCCACTTTTGACACGGCATCAGACTTGTCAAGCATGTTCTGCCCAATCCTACTCCACCAATTGGAAACCCTATCGAGCAAGTTCATGTTATTCTCACAGAGAGTCACGAGATCGTCACGCGCGAGGATGCAACCGAGCGTCTCCGTGATGGCAAATCGTAGGTTGTCGGAGGGGGAGTCGAAGCAGCTGGAGATTTGCTTGTTACAGTCAGATATGAGTTTGCCGAGCCGGAACGAGGGGATAGCCGCGAGGATGGAGACGGCGGCTGCAGTTACATCCGGGTCAGGGAACTCGAGATCGTTGCGAATTCCAGTACAGACAATCTCCCATAAGTCGGCGGTGAGGCGAGTTGATCTGATCAGGTCGAAAGCGAGTTTCTTAGAAATGGCAGAGGCAGGAGCAGCCACGATCTCCTCCACGGCGGATTTTGCAATGATGGAGATATCACGACCGGCCGCCGATTGCTGTAGGGCTTGAAGAAGAGCTCCAGATTGCCGGAGGGCGTCATTGGACCGGAGGTCAGCTTGGATCTGAGCGAACAGTATATCCATCTATCCGCCGGAAAGCGTAACTCGTAGTGAAACTCCGGTGAAGAAGAATTTCCGGCAGGATCTCAGACTTCCAACTCCTATAGTCCTGTTGCTACACCGGGCATTTCTTTGCAGTCTTTGTTCCTCGTCGAGTTTTAGTTTCACTGTTGATTTTTTGCTGAATCCATTTGCATCAATATAAACCAATTTATGCTGTTAATTATTTCAATTTTCAGCAGAAAAATGAGAAGGATTACTTTAATTATTTCAATTTTCCTGCAAATGATTTTCTTAACACAACCTACTTTCTCATCAATTAAATTTATGAAAAAATATCTTCAAAAAAATATGTATTTAATAAAAGTAATTTTGTAGGAAAAATTAATTCTAGTGACACGAAATGGCTCTCCCATATAGGAGGTTATGGGTTCGAATTTCAGTGGGACGGTATTGACTTTTTGTACTTTTTTTTTTAAAACGACTCTTTGTATTTTAGTAGGTTGAGAAAGTAGTTTTGAATGGATACTGCATGTCTGCATTGTAACAGAGTCAGTAGTATTCAAAAAAATTGTAGGAAAAATTAACTATAGTGTTTGGAGTTATTCTGGCAATATAATAATTAAATTACATAAAAAAAATTAATTAAGATGTTTGATTCGATTAGAGTTGTCAAATAGGCCCAACATGCCCGTATTTTAAACGGGCTGAGTTAGCAATTGTTATTGCATGGACCATGGTCCAAAAACGACGTCGTCTCTCCACCTAGGGAGAGACGGCGCTGTTAAATGCGCGACGTGTATATATTTTTTTAAATAAAATATAAAAGGTTTGTTTTCTCTATTGTGCCTCTCGACGCCATCACCATTGCTTCTCTTGGACGCCATCACCATCTCTGCTGCTTCTCACTCTTCGCTCTGTGGTCGTGGCTTCGATCCCACAGACGGCGCCAATGTTGGTTTTATCTCCCACGGAATGGTCGAACGGCAGGCCAACACCACCGAAAAATCGACTAAGCACTATCGCAAAACTAGAGTAACTTTTCAGCCCTCTTTGTATTGCGAATCGCCTTTTAGTACAATGAATTGCTTTTGCCTCTCTCGAGGCCTAGAACCACTATTTATACAAGCTAGAAGGGATTTCTCCCTTAGGAAACTTCTAAACTACTCTGGACTCTTTCCTTATTACATTTTAGGCACTTTCCTAATCTATCTCGACCTTCCTTTCGCATCTCTCACTCCCGCTGACGAACTATTTAGGAAACTTCCATAACTACCTGTCTTGCACCACCCTTCTTGCACCGCCTCTCTTACCTCGGCCCCTCTAGGTCGGTCTGGTCCGACTCATCTTCTTTTTACTTCTTTTGCCCGACATTTCCTCCATGGTAATTAATCATTTCAATAGCAATGTTCAATCACTCTGGGTCTAAGATCTTCAGCTGCCTTGTCACCTTCTCAACGATCCCTCGACTGACCGACCAATCGTCAGCCGACTTATACCGTGCTATCATCCCCCCCCTTCCGAGTTCTTTTCCCCTCCTTGTTAGTCGCCCTTTTCATCCACGCCGAGCTTCAAATACCGAGCCTTAGTCTATCCCCCATCACTTCTCATTGAAGGTAAACATCTCATTCCTATTAGAGCTTTAAAAACATGAATGTTTATTATTTTCTACCAGGGTTTATGCGTTAATATTGGTTTCTACCTAGGGTTTATACATTTATACGAAGAATAGCTTTGTTGCAAGTCGTCTTCTCCACTACGCAAAATCCTAAGGTATTATTCTTATTAAAAACACACACATTCCTATTAGAGCTTCAAAAAACATGAATGCATATTATTTTCTACCTAGGGTTTATACGTCCATACTGGTTATCTGGGTTTTTGTTGCATTTTGTGGGTTTATAATTTGGTAAATTGTTGTTGACTTCTGTTGAGGAAAATTGGAAAACTTTCATTTGCATTGTGTGGGAAGATAGGAACAAAAAATGAAACAATACATCTTAAATCAAGAACATATGTAATTAGCAGACTATTCAAAATCTAGATTTCCATTACAACTAGTTGAATTGAGCATTTGAGCCTTGATTTGGGTGTTAAACTTCCTATTCCCCTTCCTTCTGTGGTGATAATTATTGGTTTTATGATTAATTATAGGAGTTTTTCTTAGTTTTTGTTGTCTGTTCTGTACTTGCTATTCCATTTGTTAGGGTTTTGAACTTCACACCATATTGTTCCTTAATTATGTTTTACTCTTGGCATTTTTTTTTATTTTTTTTTAATTTTAAATTTCATGTTAGATGTGTATATTTATGATTACTTAGTCAAGAGAGATTTAAAGGCTATTGCTCAAGCTATTGCCACAAAAACGTGTGTGCTCTTCTATCTCTATCCTTTCTATCACCCTCCATGTCCTCATGTTCTCTGTTACTTCTGTGCCTATTCTTATCAATATTTTATGTTGAAGATGAATATTGAGTTGAGCTCCTCTTCTTGTTATGATCACGAGACACATCCACTGACCTTGATATTTCAATTCATCATCACTGTTATAAAGTTTGTGCTGTGAAACCTTTTTACTAGGGGTGGGCGTTTCAGGTTTCGATTCAATTTTTTTCAGTTTCGGTTTTAAAAAATTTAAACCATTCGGTTTAACATTAGAGTTCAGTTTCGGTTCAATTTGAAACAGTTTGGATTTAATTCGGTTCGGTTTAAGTCCCCAAATTTCAGCGATTCCTAATTTTCCGAACATACTATCACATTATCTATATCCAAAATCTAAACATTATATAACAAAATAGCAATTCAAAGTTCAAACATACTACTAAGTACTAATTGTGAGGAAAATAACAATTGCAGCAAATAATAAAAGCGCAAAGTAGAGAACAAGCTATAAGAAATCAAATAAAAAATTTAAGAGAGATACACATGAGAATATGAATTAAACGACGGAGCAGGCATCAATGGACTTAGATTTACTTCTTTATTATTTTTTTATTATTTTTATTGGTGTTATTATTATTATTATTATTTATTTATTTATTATTATTATTATTATTAAAACCTAACAAAGTTCAGTTCGATTTTTACTAAACCGTTTGGTTCGGTTCGGTTCGAATAAACCGAACCAAATTGTCCACCCCTACTTTTTACCATCTGTCTCTTTTGATTCAATATTGTCTTCACCTCGTTTTTCTATCTCTTTCAAATTTTAAGATTCAGGATATTCTACTGTTCTCTCCAGATATTCATACTCATCAAAACCCATAGAAACAACCTTCAAATAAATAAATAAATAACAGACATAATATTATATTTAGCCAAAATCTACATCTAACAAATTTTAAAATCAAAAAGTTATTCCAGCAATGCAGAACACTTATCATAAGCATGATGGGCACAATTGGTGCTAGCTACCTTAGGAGAAGGCATGCATAACTAATATTGATAATTACATAGTTGCTAAAATACTATATATTTACTTTAGTTTAGTGTTTTACAGTATCTTAGCTAGCTTTTAGTTGTATTAGTTGTATTGGTGTTATGCATTCTGTTCACAGTCTTAGTGAATACATCATTTCTTTGTAGAGCATGGCTGGAATTATTCGACACAACCCATACCCCCTCTACTTAAAAATTTGATGTTATTCTCTAAAAAAATTAAATTTGTATTTATTACTAACATGTCAGTTAAAGCAAAATGACTTCAAACACGGATACTCAACAACCAAATAGAAAATATCAGTGAAAGAGAATTGCAGAGACAGAAGGCACATCACTTGCATAATAAAAACGATCGAAGCAGGCTAAAGAGGCTGCAGAACAGTCTGACCAAGAAGAGCAAGACCATAATCCCACAAAAAAAAAAAAGATAACTTTAACATTAGAATGTCACCTATAGAATTTCAGCGGTTGCTTGAAAAATTAACTGATGCACAAAGAAAGGCAGCTGAGGATATCAGGTTTGGATAAACTATCTTGTTGGGACAATTTTGATATCTATAGGTCTCAGCTAGAAATTGAAGGATGTATCAAAAGGAATGATCCTTTTTTCACCTACAATGTAGTGTTCATAGCTACTTTCTCGACCTACTGAAGCACAAAGAGTCACAGTTGCCTCCACTGAGGCTCGAACCCACTCACATCATCCATGTGAGAGTGTTTTCTAGGACATCGGATGCCACTAGACCACAAGGTCTTTGGCAGGTTGTTAGAGATTGTATAGCTGAGAATGTAGATGTTTGTGAAATGGAGAGAAATGATGTTGAGAAAATATCTAAAGGATTTATGAAACTGGATGCTGCAGTTATGGAGTTTGGAGATGTGATGGCTGAGGTGCGCAGCAAGCAAGTTGGAAAGGACATTGTGAAGAAAACATTTTGCAAGATGTCTGATATACTATGCACAACATCATCTTCAAAGCCTGCTCCTCAAGAAGAATCATTATTAGACGATGATCCAATATTCAATGATGAAAACTTCCTTGCAGCAGTAGCCACGCTTGAAGATGCCTTCACAAAGACATCCAATGCCTACCCAATCTCCTCACCTAATTGGAATCTTCTAACCCCAACACCAAACACACAACCTGATCAAGAGAAGACACTGTTGGACAAGTAAGTTCAACAAGATAATGTAATTTATGTATGGAACAATTTAATGAACTTTCTAATGCTTGTTAATTTATTATTACAGTGTCATTGAAGAGTCCAAGCCCGAGGTTGAGGATGTCCAGTACAAGAAAATAAAGCAAAGGAAGTTCAAAAATCTTCCTTTATCATTAAGGTCCCCGTACTGGACAGAATACAACCAAATGCTATCCAATGTGACTGAGAAGGAAAAGTTGTTGTCAGATTATGCTTTCATGCAGCCTTCTGATGAACATCCAAAAGAATATGTTTTTAAATAACTTCAAATCTGTTACATACTAATTTCTATCTTTAATATGTATTAATGGACAATTTTCTTGCAGAGAAATGTTGTCTCAATATAAAAGTTATTATGTTGAAAGGGACCAGTTCCTCACTCTGAGAAATGGTAAGGTGGAAAAGGCAATAGTTGATGTTTAGAGCCTACGGATGAATCTAAAGAATATTGCACGTGGTGTCAGCTCACCAAAGTGTGTTCACCACATATCCCTTTGTAATTAGTAATATGCATTATTTTTATACTTTTATTCTTCACCACAGATCCCTTTGAGTCAATGTACATTTTTAATTATATAATTTAATTTTTTTTTTATACTTTTAGATGCAAATTGATCCAGCTGTTCCTTGGAGAACTCAACTGTCTGATATGACCAAGCAAAAGGACTTTGATGAAAAATTAGACTATGAGCTTCAACTAGCTTCCAACCTTGACGTATCTGATGCAAACTTGGTATGAATTTATAAAATCCCAGTGCCCTTATATCAATATGAAAATGTACACTATTTTTGTACCTAGTGTACATTATTTTTGTCCCTAATGTACATTATTATTGCCCCTAGTGTACATTATTTGACAGTGTTGGTGTTTAAATGTTTAAGCATGATTATTTCATTGTAACACTATATATAGTCGTTCCTTATACTTCTAAAATTATATGAGTTTAGGTGTTCTTCCCCATTCTTCGACATGATCACTACTTTATATTATGCCTCAACTTCAACACACAAACTGTGCAAGTCATTGACAATAAGACTCTTTGCAAGGGTGTTACCTATGCAAACAAATATGAACAGAGTGATATATTACTTGTAAGTTGCAATATCTAACATACTTTATGATTTTAAATGCCCATATTGTTAGGATATACTGTTAATGGAAATTAACTAATGTGCATGTACATGCATTCAAATCATACTTGAAAGCAAAAAAATCACTACTTTGCTAAACAAAATGACAAAGGATGGGGCTTTTCAGCATGAGATCGTAAAGATGTTTTGGAAAAATGTTGAAAATGTAGTTGATTGTGGAGTTTATTGCATGAGGCACCTTGAAACCTACAAAGGTGTTGGACCAAAGTGAGATTCCGATTTTAAACGAACAAGTGATGATGTAAGTACCATTGTGTTTATCCTATTTCCTTATTAAGAGTTGACATATATATTAACTCTCATTGTGTTTAAATATATGTGCAGGCCAGTTCCTAACATCTTTGAGAGCAAAGTATGGAGCATGCATATTAATGCTACCAATAAATCAGGAGAAGAAGACAGTACTCGGGAATGCAAGGAAGATATATGTTTCAAAATGGAGTCATTTCCATTTTTGGTCCTACTGTTATTGGGAATTGTCAATTTTAGTTCACTTCATTATTTTTTGCCACATTGCGGCCAGTCTTATTTAGTCCTTGCCACTTTTAGTCCACCGTTAAAACTTTCGTCAAATAACCGTCCAAAATAGGGGTATTTTGATCTTTTCATGCTTTGATCATCTCCTTTACCCTTTGTAGTGGTTTTCCTAACAGATTTTCATCCAATGAAGAGGTCCGGCAAAAGCCATGGTTTTGTAATCTAGCTCACATAGCTTTCGTCGGACCTCTTGAATGGATGAAAATGTGTAAGAAAAACTACTGCAAAGGGTCAAGAAGATGACCAAAACATGAAAAGACCAAAAATACCCCTATGTTGGACAACAATTTGACGAAAATTTTAACGGTGGACTAAAAGTGGCAAGAACTAAATAAGACTAGTCGCAAGTGGAAAAAATTAATGAAGTGGACTAAAATTGACAATGCCCCAATAACAGTAGGACCAAAAATGGAAATGACTCTTTCAAAATGACATTGAATGCTCACTGTTAATACTTGAAAGCACAATTATGTAGTCTGGAGTAAGACAATTATGTAATTTTGAGTAGCTTGATTGTTGGTTTATTGGGAACATGTTGAAGTGACAAATAATGTTAGCAAATTTGAGTAGGTTGCTATAATTGGGGGTGTGGGGATTAATTTTTGATTCCTTGGTTTTTTTTTTTTTTAACAAGGTTGACAGGTGCAAATTTACAGTGACAAAAATGATGTAAATTTTGTCAAAGTTGGATAGGTTACTATGACGTAAATGTTGTTTGAATGTCATTAATCATATTACATTTTGTTTATCTAAAATAATGTAAATTTTCAGATGGTATGAAATTTACATTCTAATGCAATTAAACATAAGAACTGTAAAATAATATACTTACAGACAACAATAGTGTACATTAAGATAAAAAAAAAAAATAATGTACATTTTTAGATGGAGTGAAATTTTCATTTTGATGAAATTAAACACAAGCACTGACCAAGGACCTTGTAGTCCAGTGGCATCAAACCCTTCTCTTTATACGGGAGGTGGTGGGTTCGAGCCTCAGTGGAGTCAATACTGACTCGTGTTTCAATAGGTTGAGAAAGTAGTTATGAACAAATACTGCATTGTAATAGAGTTAATAATGTACATTATGAGTAAAAATAGTGTACATTAAGGTAAACAATAATGTACATTTTCATATGGAATGAAATTTTTATTCTGATGCAATTAAACACCAACACTGTAAAATAATGTACATTAGGGACAAAGATGATGTGCACTAGGATCAAATATAATGTACATACTCAGATTGAGTGGAATTTACATTCGAATGCATTCACACATTAGCACTGTAAAATAATGTACATTATGAGTAAAAATAGTGTACATTAATGTAACAAATAATGCACATTTTCAGATGGAATGAAACTTTCATTCTGATGCAATTAAACACCAATACTGGTGTTTTCAAAAGACACCAATACTGGTAAATAATGTTCATTAGGGACAAATATAATGTACACTAGGGTCAAATATAATGTACAATAACATAAACTTATGGCAAAAAGACTAGATCGATGGCCTAGAGACTAGATCGATGGCCTAGACCTTGCAGTATACTACTAAATTGCACCAACTGGTGTAATTCAAACTCTATAATCAACTCGCCAAGTAATTTAAGTGTACAATCACAATTTCAATTACACTATGCAAACCATTAAAATATATTATTATTTAACATAAAGAACATAATATTTAAGAATAAAGTGCATCACTCCAAAACATCAAACATTGAATTCCAAATCAAAGTTTGTATCCTGCAAAATTCCATTACAACTACAATCAATTATCATTTGGATCATTTTGAGATTTAGACCTAACACAAACCAACTTTGAACTACTACTACCACATGAATGAACAAGATATCCATTGCCCACAATATCAGAAACAACTTGTTGAACTGGAGATTGAACTGCACCTTTTGTGTTCAATTCAACTGTCTTGCTATAATTCTTTCGAGTTATAGCTTGATTATACTTCTTTTGCACTGTACTTACCAACCTCCGGTTACGGTCTCTTTTCACACCTCTACGTACAAGATTCTGTATTACACCACTTGGTAAAGGTGTTTCAAAGTCTTCTAAACAAATAAGACCTACTTCAACTTAAATCCTTCTTTTAAAATCGTCAAACCCTTCCTCACAAACCTTACGAGCTTTAAAATTATCTTGACTTGAAATAACTAATCTTTGGAACTTCTTACCCATTTGTATAACCAAACTTAAGATGCAATTGTAAACATATTTGAACTGGATGAAATATCCATGATTCTATCTTCAACAACACTTTTTGTCCACCTTCGACATATATATTTGTTAGGTATTGTTCCAACACAATTAATATTGAGAATACGTAAACAATGTGAGCATAAGATTCCCATCTCAGAAAAAAAAAATTTACAAGTACAACACATGTTCATATCCTTGAGGTTCAAATAAACCTTATGCCGAACTATGTCAATATCTGGGCACCAAACATGATATTTCAACTCATCCCACACCTACCCATTATCTCTTGATGATATGCAGCACCTTTCAGAAATTGTGCTTCAAACACACAATAAGCTTCAATAGTGTATATATCTCTGGCATGTGAAAGAACTTTAGCATGATCCATAGCCATTGTAGGCACCCCTTGAGAACACCACAAATCCTCCATATTCTCTTTACTCCTCCATTTAGAAACAACACTAACAAAAGAATTATAGAAATCACAAAAGCTAACTGTCTTTGATAACCTTCTTCAAACTGAGTGATTTGTCATCTCACTCCTTTGAGAAGATAGAATGCTTCCAGAGAAGTAATCTTTATTAAATGCAGGACACTATTTTTTCCTAATATCATACAGTTTTTCTAACCAACCATTTGAATAACACTTGTATTCAGTCACCATCCTGAAACACAAATAAAATAGTAAACAAAAAATAAATTATATAGACATGTTTAAAAATGTACATATTTTGTCTACATAATGTACATTATTTTAACACATAATGTACATTATTTCACAACTACATATTTCATACTTAACAGCAAAACTTAAAATTGTGTGACTTTATTTTATAGACGCATATAGAAGAATGATAAATTTAATAGAATACATATCTAGTCCAATAAAACTCAAACTCAGCTTCTGTATCAGTGTACTTCAAACAGAAAATTGAATAACTCTACAAAACCTTTTTTACTCCTTAATCCTTTGATATGTCTCTTTGAGTTTTCCCCGATATGCCAAAAATACACAATATGTGCCTTGTGCTTGGAAACACTTGAGCAATTGCAGCAGACATAACAGCACATTGATCTGTCATAATTGTTTGTGAGAATTTACCATCCATAGCTCCCAAGAATGTTTTAAACAACCAAACAAACGATTCTATCGTCTCGTTCAATAAAAACCCACATCCAAACATTATGTACATGCAATGATGATTCATGCCAACAAAAGGATCACAAATCATATCGTATTTATTAGTACGATACGTTGTGTCATGTGTTACCAAATTACCAAATGCAAAATCCTCCTTCATTCTTGCATCCCTCCAAAAAAAAAAAAAAAACACTACTCAATCTTGCATCACCATCCACTTCAATATCAAAAAAAAATAAAGTCAGGTTCATTGATTTGCCTCTACCAAAAGATCTCAATTAGCGAATTCAAATCGGTGCCATCTAAGCTCTTTATCATATCCGTAAGCAAGCTATTATATGCATCTCTTGGTGTAAATCCAACAAAGGGTGACCCTCCAGATTGGCTTTTCAAAAATCGAATGACATATGCCAATGCAACTAATAAGTGCTTATTTGTTTAATTTTTTTTCTCCCTTTCACTAAGTCATTTTGCTTTTAGATCATTCCAAATTTTATGAGAATTAGTGCTTATTTGTGTTATTTTGCAAGGAGTATGAGTTAGAAAGCATTGGAAGCAAAGACGAGAATTTTCATGCATTTTGGATGCATTTGGAGTCAATGGGAGTCAAGGAGAAGCTATGGAGACAGGTGAAACACTTCCAAGAGACCCTAAGAGTTGTATTTCCAATAGTATTGATCATTTGGGCAAACTAAAACAAAAGAAAAGCAAAAGGTCAAGGTGTTGAATTTTTTGTACGTCGACGTCTTAGTGATTGGACGATATCTCGGCATATAAATATCCAAATGGAGTGATTCTTGTGACATTGGAACGAAGACTCAAAGGGCTACAACTGTCATGCAGACATTACATCTTAAGAAGGAAGCCAAAGGGGTCAAAATCTCCGAAACTTACAGATTTCGTCTAAATCTGCCACTGTTAGGTATTTTGACCATATCTCAGCCTAGCAATGTCCAAATGAGGTGATTCTTGCGCCATTAAAAAGAAAGCTTGAAGGGCTACAAATTTATTAAAGACGACAAAGGCTAATAAAGTGGTTTTAGGGGTGAAAAATATCCTAGAAGTCAAAGTAATTGCATAGAATTCCACTGTAAATCGGCTAAAATGATATGGCCACACATACGGCCGTATGTGAGGCCGTTTGGCACCTGCTCTGTTATTATTTAAGCTTGTTTTGAGCATTTTGAACTCGGTTTTGCGACCCATGGTTGAACCTTAGACACTCTCATTCACTTCCTTTCATATTTTTAGGTTAGATTAGGCTTAAATCTATGTTTTTTAACACTTTTGGAGCTTGTAATCTTGGATTTGAAGCTTGGATTTCAAGATTCTACCACCCATATCAATAGAAAAGCTTTCTTTCCCTTATCTCTTTTCTTTTGCAAGATTTATGTTTATTACTTGTGTTTTTGTATTCTTTATGTTATTTAATCATGAGTAGTTAGTTTATGGGCTTGAGTTAGGATTGTATTATCTATTTTGATGCTTAAGTTGTGATTATTGTGAAAAAGCGGAAGAACCCCACCTAGGGTTCTTGAGTTTGAGATGGGTCTTTAATCTATTTTGCAATAGTTGATATGTAGCAATTGTTGTTTGTGTTTGGAAAGTCTTTCATCTCAATGGGAATTAGATGGAAGACTTGAGCCTTCCCACTCTCGAACCCAATTTCCCTTCTATGGAAATAGGGGTAGATTGGGGCTTAAATAGCTTTTGTTCTTCAAGAACTTGGGTTGATACACCACAGAAGTGAAGCAATCCTTGTTCTAATCCTTGTTTTGACTAGGATTTATTTGTGCTTGCCTCAAGATCCTAAGTAAACCGTTCTTCCCCCAACCTTAAGTGTTAAAGCATTTAGATGGTAATAATACAACTAACTTGAGTCCTATTTCTTTATTTTGCATTTATCTATTGTTTATATGTGTTTGTTCTACCTTGTTGTTGTTTGCTTAGCTTCTTGTTGATTTCCTTGTGCTAGTGCCTAGTTTTGTGATTGCATATTGCGTGCCATAACCACCAATCCTTAGCGGAATGACATTTCACACTCGTACATTCACCATCACTCATTTTTGCTACACATCAGCAACCCCACTCCTTTTCAAGTCTTTTAAATTTGATAATTGGTTACTACCAATGTTTCGGTGTGACCTTAGCAAATAGCTTTTATCATGTTGACACAACTAGTGATTGTGTTCCTTCAAATGTTTTGTCACAACCCACTGCCCATTAGAATCCACATCAAATTGGAAAAAAGCAGGGCATCTTGTACGACGTGTGTCTATCATTGAATAAGATCTAACTGATTTATCTGATTTGCATTTGAAACCAAACTTTGAACAATGAAACTTTTTTATTCTCACATTCTGACTACCAGCAAAGTAATATTGCTTGCCCTTTCTAACACTAAATCCCAAACTAAATGCATAGTAATTATATAGATTATACGCTTCTTCAATTGAATGAACTAAAAGTCCCAATAGCTCCTGATTAATTGAAAATTACAAAAAAAAAAAAAACACTACTACTATAACAGAATGGAAATACAATATTTGTTCTACAACTAACAAGTTAATAGTGTACACAACAATTAAATGATTTTTAATGAATACTAGAGTTCTAAGTAGAGGGGGAATGAGATGTGCCGAATAAATCCAGTCATGCTCTACAAAGAAATAAGATATTCACTAAAATCCAGTTTGATGTGCAAAATCTTACCTTGGTTTCCCTTCCTACCTTTGCTAATGATGATGATTGTCGATCGATTGCGGGCAATTTGTAACTCTCGGGTTGATGATCTGTACTTGTTAGCTTAACCGAGGTTATAGAAACATTATTGAAATAACGATAAAGAAAAGTATATTATAGATAATAAGAAAAACTTAAAGAAATGTAAGATAACATTGGGACTGCCTCCCAAGTGCGCCATGGTTTTACGTCTCCTGGCCAGACGTAATGTGGTCTATCCTTCAAGGCACACAGATTTTGGGACCTTACCAAGCGTCCCGTGAACTTTAGTTTCAAGGTATGTCCCAAGATGGGTAACATCCTTGAATTCGAAAGCAAAGGAGGGGAAAGCATATTGTATTGATAAATAAACACGGGGTACTACCCTAAATTGTTTAAGGATAGCAAGCTTCTCTTCTCCCTTCTCGTTATGAATTCCATCCCTCAAAAATTTATCCTTAAAAGATTCCCAATGAACACACTCACCACCATCTATCTCTCATGAAGTGTCTACACCTTTTCCCAAATCATCAAATTCGCGGAACTCACTTTCACAAGAATAAAAAGACTTGATATCATCCTCACTCCCCAAATCATTATCACAAAGTTGTAAGGAATCATACTCCCATGAACAAAAGGAAACTTTGTCACACTTATCAAGATTATCGTTATAAATCGTAAAGGAATCATCCTCACAAACATCATAAGAATTTTCAATTAGAGTTGGAGTGAGAGTTTTACCTTGTGTGGGTTTTTCGTCTTCCCACACTATTTCAATATTATCCTCGTCTTCACTCTCAATCTCTCCCCATTGTTGCGTGTTCAACTCAAGAGTCGAAACTTCTTGGAGTACCGGGGTCTCAAGTTCTTTGCATCCTTCTACACTCACCTCTTCATCTTTGATCGTCTTTGCCATCTTGTCATTCTCTCGCCGGTTGGTTTCCATTGTCGGGTGGTCATTTGTGACAGGATTGTCAACCATTGGTAGCATTTTCCTCATAAGTTCCTCCAACATTGACAACATTTTGGTCTCGATTTCATCTAGTGGAAGTCCTTCCTCACGAAGGGCGACGAGATTCTTCTTCATTTCGCTTCTAATCTCATTTCTTAGATTGATGGTATCTTCCTTGGCCATTTGTATGAACGTTTCTACTTTTTCTTTCAAGATTTGGATTTCATCATTGACCGGTGGAAGGTACTCATAAGATGGTATATATTGGGTGAAATTCTGAGCAAAAGGTGGTGTTTCATAGAAACATCTATCATTTTGTTGTGGTGGGGGTGAATAGTTAGTATTGGTGTAAGAATGAGAATACCAATATCTCTCAGGTTGATGGTTTGATGGAGGGTTATAATGAATTGGAGGTTTAACGGTTGAAGGAATTGTGGCCTTTAATGTTGGTTCGCAACTTGGATCAATCTCTTTCATGACTTGAATAAGTCGGTTGTTAATATTCTCCGCTATTGAACTAAGGGATTCCTCTCCATTTTGGTATGTAGGTTTCTCGATTCTCTCATAGTTAAGCATAGAGGATGTAGCATAAGGATATGGCTCGTAGTTAGGATAAGTGAAAGTGTTTGGGTAAGGTGGGTATGTATGTGGTGGGTACACATAAGGATTAGGATAGTACTGTGGGTGTTGTTCATAGGTTTGAGGTGAAATGTTTCTTGTGTATGGTCTTCCATGGTATGGGTAACCATGGGAATTCGGATAAGCACTCATTTGTAAGCTTCAAGTGGTTAGTAGTAGAAAATTTCCTAAATAAGCTTAACAAACAACAAATATTCCGCAACTAGAAGTAGTTGCAAATGAGCACAAGATATGTTCAAGATAAATAAGTTCACTTCTCTAATCAAGTAATAAAAACAAGAAAATAAAACAAACAAAAAGAAAGCAATTCAAGAACTCTTAAAATTCTACTTCAATGATGTCAACACAGTTCAAGAACCGTTTGCCATCCCCGCAACGACGCCATTTTGACTGTTGTTTTGTATGGGGTGAGTGGGTGTGAAGGTGGTAAAACGAAGAGTCAAGACTCCCCGAGTGTCGTGTCTCTCAAGGATGGCGAATGGGAACCGAATTAGTGTGTTGGCATTTAAGAAGTTGAAAGGTAAGAGTTACGGGATTTGCTAAGGGTAGGATTCATTTGTAAGAAGGTAGGAAGGTGATAGGGGTTGTGTAAAATAAATGGAAAGGTGGAGATTGAGACTTTAGGCTTCTCTATGTGGTCTATCTTTGTTTGGACTTGCGAGCAAAGATGTGGAATAGACTAGGGAGCTCGTGGCACTTCACCAAGTGATGTCACACTTTGGACTCCCACATCCTCATTCGGTTGGGGCATTTCATCGAACACTTTGTCTACCACTCCTCTCGGATCTCGTCCTTTCGGACTAAGAGCGGAGATGTGGGTGAGTTAGACTCGTGAGACGTGAGTGGCCTCTATCGCGCACACACTCACTTCCTTTGGGTTTGCTACCTAATGTGGCCACAAAAGGCACAAAGCTTGAAGAACATCATCCACACAAGTTCATCATCCAACAATCAAGAAACTCACAATTCTACTAGCAATAATATCAAACATCCACATAGATTAACCTTGGGGCCACCAATCCCCTATCTAATCTACTCTAACATGCTAAAGAAACAAGAAAAAGAAAGGAAATCTCAAAGAAACAAATATTAGATTAAGAATTGGAGAGAATAGTTACCACCCTCAAGAAGGGGATCTTTACACCTTTGTTCTTGAAATTCCAATCTTCATCCTTGCCCTTGGATCTAACCTAGAAGAAAAAGAATTTTCCCCCAAGAGGGGAGAAAACCCTCTACAATTTTCAGATCTATCCTATTCTAAAATTATCTTCTCCCTTTTAGTTTAGGGCAAAAGAGATTTATATAGGTGACGAAAGGGAACAAATTTCCCAAAATGGCCCTTGGCCCGACCACGCATGCCACCACGCGTGGTGGTGGGCGTGGATGGTTACTGGAAAGATTCCACGCCCAGCCACACGCGTGTGAGCCTGCATGGGACGATACTGCATTGCGGCTTCTTTTGTCTTTTGCTCTATTTTAACCTCAAATCCCTCTCCAACCTGTAAAATACCTAAAAACTTTTCCTAGGAATGATGTTAGAAGATTTTGATCACATCTGAGCTAAAACACATGCAATGGTTATGATCGGATGGCAAAACGTTACACTTTTAATCCATTTTAGACCATTTTTAAGTACCATTCTTGGTGCTTATCAATATTTCTAGAGAGGACCTATTTAGAACAACGACACTATATGCTCAAGACATGCCAAACACACACAACCCAGTTTGGCTAACTCCAAAGACTCATCCCCACTTAGTAGTTAGTAGAAACCAACTCAGGTGCATAAAATGCTTTGTAACATCAAAAGATGCTCTTCTAAGATATTCAATGTCATATATATGCATAGATAATAATTCCATTAATGTCAAAATAGTTCATTGAAACATAAGATAAACACCAAAAACAACAATGTACTAATACTAATTAATAAAAAAACCTGGAATAGACGAACTATCATCAATAACATTTGAAGAACTTGGATGGACTACAGTAGGTGAGCTCCCATCAATTGAAAGGAAATGTAAATTATGCATGAAAATAATGTACGTTATGTATAAGAATAATATACATACATATGAACACATTACCAGTAATGACACTATGCAAACGACTAAACAAACTCAAATCACAACACATTCACTACAAAAATGCAAATCACAAACCTGAAATTGCATTACTAAGATCATCACAAATTGTTTAAACCGAATCAACATCAATCAAAGCATTGATATCTCCTACAATATAATAAAAGCACAATACAAATCAAAACACAATTTAAAAAGCAAATCTAAATCATACATAAACAATATAAATACCTATAATATCATAATCTAATTTGATCGCATCAATTCAGTTGTTTGTATCACTGATGTTATCCATGATACAAGATACATATTCAATGCCGGAGAAGAAGGAATCCAATGAATGAAATCGCAGAGATGATAGTCGTATAGGCGAGATAGCGATGAATGAAGGTTGTGGTTGATCGACTGCAATCGCAAAGGAAAGAAGATCATCGATTGGGATCGTAGAGAAGTGACCGCCTAACGCGCAACTAACGGCGTTAATCCTAAGGCTGCAAATTTATTTATTTTTAGGTTAATTTGCCCTGAGTTAGAGATTTCTCTAACCCGATCCGTTTAGGTCCGACCCATATAACTTGTACCCCACCCCTACACCCATATTTATCTAAATTTATTTTGTGTAATTGGGATTTGTACTAATATTTATAAAGAGTTAATTCCAGCAATGGTCCTCTGACTATGTTGATTTTTCAAAATTAGTCCCCGACTTTTAATTTGGACAATTTAGGTCCCTTACTTTCAAATTCTTTCCAATGTTGGTCCTTTCGTCAAATTTTGGTTAAATTGAGGTCAAATGAAGGGGTAAAATTGTTCGTTCACTTGTATACTCGTATTTCTTCTGTCATATACGCTATATATAAGAATATAATATTAATCGAAGAGACATCAACTGAGATTATATGCCTTCGATTGAGACTTCGACTGAGATTATATTCATATATACAACGTATACGACTGAAGGAATACAAGTAATAATACACTAAGCAGTTGAACGGACAATTTTACCCCCTCATTTGACTTCAATTTAACTAAAATTTGACGAAAGGACCAACATTGGAAAAAAAAATTCAAAGTCAAGGGACCTAAATTGTCCAAATTAAAAGTCAGGGACTAATTTTGGAAAATCAACATAGTCGGAGGACTATTGCTGGAATTATCTCTATTTATAAATATAGTTCATTACAAAAACTAAATCCTTAAGCTTTCAATTATTCAAGTTTTATTCAAACCAACTATGCTAAAGACACTTGTTGAATGCTTTTGTATAATTATATATTAGCTAAAGTGTCATCCCGCACAATGGTCTAAGTGATTATTCGAGCCATAAACCAAAAAAATTTCGTCTAGTATTTTTTGTAGGTTTTCCGATATAACTTATAACATGTCGCCAGTTTCAAGCTGATGTGGACTTATTTGTTAATGATGTGGCTTTAATTAAATGAGATGGAGCCCATGTAAGATTAAAAAAAAAATTTAAAAAAAAAACTAAAAGTCCGCATTGAATGCCCTAGTTCATTTTAATAACTGAATCGAAGACTAAGACTCAAGCCTTAATGTTAATCCTTCGGCGAAATCGCCCAAACTTACTATCCAAATCGATGAAACAATAAACCTTTGGCGAAATCTTCGACTGCAGTCTTTAATCTTCTTAATCGACGACTTTACCTCTTCGCTTCGAATCGATGAATGTACCCAATGCTACTACTTCGCTTCGACTGCACGCTCCAGCGATTCAAATCCCTGGCATTGTCGTCGACTAAGGTGGACTAAGGTACTGTGAATACCCACATTTCAGTTCATATGCTGTAAACTGTGAATACAGACTCCTTATATTCATATGTTGTGGACTGTGAAATGTGAATACAGACTCAAATAACAAATAAATAAATAGAGTTTATGTAGTGCGGTCCTGTTGTGAATAATATATGCATATGATGTTGATTTTCTATTGTGTGGTCCTGCTTTGAATATTTATTTTATGCTTTTGATATAGTGGAGTCCACATAAACTCTATTTATTTATTTGTTATTTGAGTCTGTATTCACATGTCACAATTCACAACATATGAATATAAGGAGTCTGTATTCACAGTTTACAACATATGAACTGATGTTGATTTTCTATTGTGTGGTCCTACTTTGAATATTTATTTTATGCTTTTGATATATTAGAGTCTATTATCTTTATCTTTTTTGAATATGTGTGCATAAATGTGGTCCTGAATACAGTATTTTGTAGGTTTAAAACTATTAGACAATGATGCTAGTAGTCTACACTTTGCTCATATTAGTAGTAAACATAAAAAGTGTGAGATTTATGTTGAACATTGAATAGATGACACTGAAGTAATTGGTTTATATATTGATAAGCCTCCGAGATACTCTTAAATCAAGCACATATTAGGGTGTTTTATCACGTTTATAGCATCCTTGCATGGTGAATAATGCTCATAAATGCTTGAAAATCACTAACCGACACACAGAAGCTATTTTTAGCCTAAAATAGGTGAAACAGGAGTCCCGGGAGCAAATAGGAGCAAAAGTTGAGCTCAAAGAACGAACCAGGCAAGATCGAAGCCCCGGAGGACTAAACTGGATGGCGACACGCGTGTGAGCATGCATGAAAACTTTCGAGTAGACTCCCACGCACACTCACACGCGTGTGGATGGCGTGGAGACGGTGTTGCGCGAATTTCGACTAGGGTTGCCATTTCGGAGACTATTTAAACCCCTTTGATGAATTTTCAGAGGAGGTTCCCAGAAATTTAGTTTTCCCTTTCTTAGTTTTTCCTTTGGAGAACTTTCTCCATTTTTCTTAGTTTTTTAGATTAGATAAATCTCCATTGTAGAAGACTACAAAGCTTGGATTGAAGGTCTACTTCACTCTAGGTGATCTCTATTTCATTTCTATAATATTTAGATATCTTGTTCTTGGATTAAATTAGCTTTTGTCTTGAATTTCATATCATGAGTGGCTAGTTTAATCTAGGGATTTGGATTATGTGATTGAATGTTGCTAGTGTGATGATCTTATCTCTATATCTTGGATCTATGTGTTTGTGTTGATGGATTATCTATTCTTGCCTATTGATTGTTGTGTTGATGAGATCTTGTTTGGATTTGGCCAATCTAGATGAGAGATTGAGCTCTTGACTCTTTCATGTCTTTGATTAGAGTTAGGATTTGAAGCTTGACACAATCATAGTTCCTATGGACTTCTTAAAAGAATAGTAGGATAGTGTGTAGCTTATGTGTTTGATAAAATTCATCTTAGAGCTTTGGATGCTTGTAGGCACTCCTTAGTCAAGAAACCTTAGTACACAAAGATGGAAAAGGACTAAGACAACACACTCTTGAATAGCCAACATCCTAGCATTCCCGATCCATTACCTTAGTCACACTACAATGCAACATACATGAACACTATCCAATCCCTACCCCTTTTACATACTTGCAAAACCCCTTTACTTTACTCTCTTGCACACAAACCAAACTTTATGAACTCCTTTCACTCGCAATCCACCCAACACCACACTCGAATCCTATGTATGACCCAATCAAGTAAACTCCCGAACACATGACACACCTCCACGCCCTTCCTTCGAGACCGACACTCAGGGAGTCACTAACTTTCCGTTTTAACACAAATATCTTTTGACGAATCACCCTACACAATACTGCTTCTTCATGTATACCTGGGCTTGAAGGGGGTGAAAATCAAGGTGAGGATGAGTTTGATGAAGAAGTAGGGAGTGAGCATGGGGGAGTGAAGTTGAGGGAGATGCTGAAATTGTGAGTGAAGAAGGGACATATGCTGATATTGAGGGTGAAATAGAAAGTGATAATGAGGGTGAAAGTAGCAATAACATTGAGCAGGGAGTTGGGAGTGATAGTGACCGAGAGAGGGAGCATAACAGTATTCCAAATCAGGGTAGGGATAAGAGAAAAAGAAGAGAAACAATAGATGAGCCAAATGTACCCTAAGGTGTGACACCATCAGATATTCCTGAACAAAATGCCCAAGATTCTGAAAATTATGATTTAGAAGATCCACCTACAGTCCAAGAAGATTTGCAAAATGATAAAGGGAATGAAGCCCAGTCTAAGTACAATGACAAGTACCCCAAGTTTAATCGTAAATCCGATCCACCTATTATTGAATTAGGTATGTGCAAATCATTTTCTAAATATATTTTTATTCATTTTGTAGATATGTTTTTATTCATGCTGTAAATATGTATATATTCATGTTGTAAACTTATATTTATTCATTCTCTAAATATGTTTTTATTCATTTTATAAATCTATTTTTATTCATGTTGTAAACCTGTATTTATTCATGTTGTAAATCTATAATTTTTCATGCTATAAATCTATACTTATTCATGTTGTAAATCTATTTTTATTCATTCTCTAAATATGTTTTTATTCATGCTGTAAATCTTTTTATTCATGTTGTAAATATGTTTTTATTCATTTTGTGAATCTATTTGAATTAGGTATGTATTTTGATGATAATGTGCAATTCAAGCTTGGTATGATTAGTTATGTTGTACACACAAAGAGGGATTTATTTTGGAAAAAATGGATTAAAGTATGTTAGGGTAGAATGTCTTGGAAAGGTGTGTGCTTTTCATTTAAGTGCAGGTTGGGATGAAAGAACAAGGTGTTTTCAAGTGAAATCAATGATGTTGGAGCATAGATGCAACACTCAATTTACATTAGGGATAATTAGTCAGAAGTGGGTAGAGTGGAAATATGAAGAAAAGGTGAGGCAAAATCTTAGTATTGGTTATTCAGAGTTGAGTAGGGCCATTAAAGAAGAGTTGAACATCAATATTTCAGCAGTGAATGGACAGTAATGAGTGATCAACAAAATGTAAATAACCCAATTTCATTTTCTAAATCTATTTGTATTGATTTTCTAAATTAGTTTCTATTTATTTTCTGAATCTCTTTGTATTCATTTTGCTTTGTTTTTCTGCCTTATCAATTGTAGGGATTATCCAATGTCATTCAAGATCTATTCCCAGGAGTTCAACATCGAAATTATGCTGGGCATGTGCATGCTAATTGGAGTAAGAGCCACAGAGGGAAAGTTCTGAAGGGTAATTTCTAGCAGATTGCAAAGACACCAAATGAAGCACAATTTGCTAAAATTAGAAAGCTTTAGAGAAGATTGATGTTGCTTCCTGCGTTAATCTTGACAAATATCCAATGCAATACTGGTGCAAGGCTTACTTCAAGGAAGATGTCAAGTGTGACATGGTAGATAACAACCTAAGTGAGGCATTCAACAGAACTTTGTTGAGTGCAAGATCAAAGTTTATAATTCCATTGCTTGAGGATATACGGGTAGCAACAATGAAGAGGGTAACAAAGAAAAAAAAACAGTGGCTGAAAATTGGAGAGGAAATTACGGTTCATTGGTGATGAAGAAACTCAATGAAAGCATACTTGGGAGTGTAGGTTGGGATGTGGCTTTTAATGGAGTTGAGGGGTATGAGATTAAAAAGGGCAGATTTTAGTTCAAGGTAAATTTGCATTTGAGAACTTGTTCTTGTAGGCTTTGGCAATTGATTAGTATTCCATGTTGTCATGACATTTGAAGATTGATGGAGGCAATGATGCTTTTTGTGTTTTTGTAGATTACTAGCTAGTCTTTGGTAGATGTATGATTTTGTGGATGAACAAATGATTGTTTTGATACTTTAAGGCTTCTGAATTATATCAATCTGAAGCTATTTTGGTGTTGTTTTGATACTTCAATGGTTTATGGTGACTAGTTTATGGTTACAGTGTGGTGTTTATGGTTTATGTCATTCAGTTTGTGGTTACAGTGTGGTGTTTATGGTTTATGGCTTATAGTTTATTGGTTTATGGATTATGATTTATTGGTTATTGGTTTATAGTTTATTGGTTTATGACTACTGGTTTATGGTTTATGGTTACAGTGATTTAAATGAGGCACAACATTATTTTACAGGGCATGTAATTTCCATTCATTACATTGGCAGCAATGATTTAAATGAGGCACAACTTTAACATTTTTCATTCATTACCATCTCAAACCAATAATTTTACTACAAGTACTACAATTACAATAATGAGAACAAAACACTTTTTTCTTAGTACTTTGTTTTCTTGTTTCATTTCACTAAACTCGGTTACAATTAGGTCTCGCACACCTCCTATTTCACGACTCAAAGAAAATAGCATCGCGTTTATGTCTTCATGCTCACATTCTCCCTTCCTAGAACTTTGATTATTCCATTAAAAAAACCTGCAACGGTTTCCATCCTGTACATGTAAAATTCAAATAGTAAACAAAATTAAAAAAATTGCATTAAAAAATCTGCCCATAAATTTTTTTAAAAACATGCCATTATGCCCATAAATTAAACAAATTTGCAAAACTGGAAAAAATTACAGTTAAACAAATTTGCCTTAAAAAATTCCATAAACAAATTTGCAAAAACTTAAGAAATAAAAAGAAGAACAATTACAGAAGGGTGAAGAAAATTAAGAGAAAATTACAGAATAAATGGAAGAAATTGAAAAAATGAATAAAATTGAAATATATATTCTCCCAATACCTACCTTCCATCTTTGACACCCGAAAAATTTTTGTCCGAGTTTCTCGTTGTATAAATCGGAGATTTCAAAACACAATTGCAAAATATACTAGGCTCGTACTCCATATTTGGTCACACTCGTGAAGAATTCGAAGAAGATGACATCTTCAACAATGTCTTTTGTGTTAATGTTGATGAACCCATACAACAAACAGAGAGGAGAAGAAATCAATTTGAGAGCCAAATATTTAGGGTTTTGGTTGTTCAGAAGCCTAATTTGGGGGAAAATAACGTCATCTATGTATTTATAAGCTAAAGACCTGGTCTGAGTAGACAAATAAAGTCACATCAACTTGAAACTGACGACATGTCATAACCTATACCGAAAAACCTACAAAAAATGCTAGGCGAAAAAAAAATGATTTATGGCTCGAATAATCGGGAATGGTTCATGCTGTGAGATGAAACTTTAGCCTTATATATTTATTTAGGTCATTCACGAGCATTATTTATATAACTTATTTATATTACATTTATTATAAGCATTAATTAATACAATTAATTTAATCTTTATATAAATCTATTATTATTATTATTATTATTATTATTATTATATATTATTATTTTGAGTACTATTGACTCCGTTACAGTGTAGTATCTATCCATACATACTTTCTCAACCTATTAAAGCACAAAAAGTCAATACCCCCACTAGGGTTTGAGGTTCGAACCTCTCACTTGACCTAATAAGAACCACTAAAATTAGGCATATAATATTAACTAAAAAATATTGGTCCAGTTGTTTATTAAAATGAATGGTGCATATTATTTTAATTTTATTATTATTATTATTATTATTATTATTATTATTATTATTATTATTATTATTATTATTATTATTATTTTCCCTACTTTACCCTCTATTATATCATTTATTTTTTCTAAATACCTCAGCATTATGTCACTGTAAACTTTAGTAACGTAAAATTTCGTTAACTATTTATTATTCTAAATGTTTAACTTACTCATTGATTTCCATAAGGAAGGTCTTAGGTTCAGAGCTCATCCCAATCAGAATTTTCATAATTGTTGAACATATACTATGAAATGTTAGAATGTATTAAAAATATAC
Source organism: Ipomoea trifida (assembly GCA_003576665.1). Lineage (NCBI taxonomy): Eukaryota > Viridiplantae > Streptophyta > Magnoliopsida > Solanales > Convolvulaceae > Ipomoea > Ipomoea trifida. The sequence goes on from CP025657.1 coordinate 11,966,581, forward strand.
AATATAAAATTTAATATAAACTTTGGTCAATTAATTAGTCAAACTATATACATAGCATCCAAATTTGAGCATCAAATATTACAAATAAAGAACCTTGAAAATCATTTTCTTATTTTTTTTAAAAACATATCTAGGTTAAGTTTTTTTTTCTTTTTTTTTTTTTGTTTAATTAATCTTATTTTTATTATTTAGAACAATACTCAATATTTTAATTATGCTTTTTGCATTATTAGGAATGATTTAGGTCATTATTGATGTAGCGGATATGCTTAGGTATTGTATTTTGTAGTGTAGGGAATCGGGTAGCTATGCATGTTGTCAGTCGTTCTCGATGTTAAGTAAGGTGCGAATAAAAGTCAAAAAAAAAAAAGAGAAGAAGTTCCCCCTCTTAACACTAAGTGCACTATTTATAGAGATCTAGATATAACACATGTCGGGAGTTTGACATGTTTTTCGCGTGTTCCACATACACGGGTGAGGATGAAGGCGTTTTCGATAGGTCCCCGTACATGGAGATTCCTGTTGTGTCTAGCTCTAATGTGACTGGGTAGATGATGTGGTTAGCTACTTTTGCCCACATGTACAAGTGGTCCTTATGTCCAGATAAACCAACCTGAGCATTAAGGTCAGAAGTTCTAACCTAATCACAGGGGATGGGCATAACAACGAAAGGGGTGATAATGCACTTAAACTCGGGTGGGTTGGACCACGAATGGGTTGAGTATGCTCGGGAAGTGGTTTTCAACGGCTTGTTGAGTACATACCGAGCTGGTACATGATTACATGAACGAGGAATATTTCTTATCAAGTAGCCCCCCTAGCCCGTGCTTAGAGGACCGAATGGTCCTGTGAAGCTCGGGCTAATCGATTCGAGTATTACTAGTGGCTAAAAGTTCTTTGACCAGGTGGCTGGTTACCTGGGGTGGCAGCTGCTCAGTCCTCTGAGCTAATCAGTTCGAGTATTGCTAGTAGCTAAAAGTTCTTCGACCGGGCGGCTGGTTACCCAGGGTGGCAGCTGGTCTTGCTACCACCCGAGCGATTGGTTGCGCAAGGCACGCGTACCTTGGGCGCTGGGCGCGACATGCTCGCCTGGCGCTCTGGACGTGTGTGTAGTGTCTAGGCCACCTGCGTGTCTCTCGTTGTACTCATTGGGTTGTTCACGGGAAGTTCGGGCACGTGGTAAGTGGAGGCTGGACAGGGTGGTTGAGATAGTTGCATGACATGACAACGTGGGGCGCGTGTCTGGTGGGATTTGACACCCTATGGATGTCGTACACATGGAGGGTGCAAGGGGATTCTCCAATAGTATAAAAGGAGGGAATCTAGTCCATACAAGGCATCTCTCACAACACGATTGACCTGCTAGCTCAGTGGTTTAGGTCTTTTCCTCCGTATTGGTGCGTTTGGGTTTAAATCTTGGTGGTAACTTATTTACGCTATTTTATTATATTTATTCATTAGTCATTCAATTATTTATTTATTTATTATTTAGACTGTCATTTTTTGGGCGGCACTATTGGGCTTTGTACATGTTGTATTGGGTCTCACGCCCCATTTATATTCTTATACCTAGTTTATGGTAGACCAGATCCTTTTATATATATATATATATATATATATATATATATATATATATATATATATATATATATATATATATATATATATATATATATATATATATATATATATATACATACATACGCGCGCGCACACTAAAAGTGAGTAATTTGAGTATGCAATATATTCCAAATAAATATGTATGCTAGTGGTTAAAAATATAATTGATTAGTTTTTATTGTCACTCAAATATATATTTCATACAAAGTAATAGGAATAAGTCTAAACTATGTCATTGAATTGATCACTTTTGTGCAACTGAGTTACTAAACTTAAAAACTGTGCAATCGAACCATCAAACAAGCAAATTATGTGCAAGTATGACATTTTTATGATTTCTTTTAATGCAATTTAAGTTGAAAACAAGTAAAATTGTCACCCCAACTAGTATATATGCTATATGAAATTGATACTCTTAGTACCATGTAAGTAATATGGTTGGACTATACCAGAAAAATGTATAATTGCACATATATAAATTGAGCATCAAAAGTGATTGTAAAGTAGATAAAAATATAATTATCTACCAAAAATACAAAAAACACTAAATTATTTGTATGATTTTTTTTTTAAAATTTCATACCGCAATTCACTAATGGGATGTTTGGTATAGATGAACTGCAATTCCTTTTTCACTTAATTCCAATAAGTACAAATTTATAGAATTTGGTTGTAAGGAATTACAATTATATGGAATTACAAATCCCGCCTAGCTATAAGAATTGTATTTCCATAATACATGGAAAAAAAATTTTAAAATATGAGGACCACATTATCATCCTTAATAATTTACATCTTTCCATAAAAATTACAATTACACAAATATTTAGATCTTTATATTACTTACTAATTTTTCACGCGCATTGCACGGATGAGATAATGCCCAATGATTAGTTTTAAATAAGTACTTCAAAGTATATCAATGCAAGATTATATAGGAGATGTTCATGCATATGTAATTGAATGTTGAATTTATTTATTTAAATCAGTGGTTCAAAGTATATGAATGTAAGATAATATATGATAGATTGATTATAATTGTCACTAAAATAAATGTTTGCAACTTTGTAATAACACTAGTCTAAATACTTAGTCAAAAAACGACAGTCTAAATAAATACTATTTTTGGTTTGAATTTCTAAGTCTTCTTAATTATCTTTTTGATAGCATTGTCATTGTTTTCATCTTCAGTACTTGTCATCTTCTTTTTTATTGGCAGTGTGTCATGTGCAATTGGGTTACTGATGGTAGCATAGAGGGTAGTGTCATGCAATGAGATTATGGTGTAGAAGTAGTTCTAGATTTGTCTTGTTGTGTATATGACTGAGATCTTAATTGTACTATGAACTCTTTATCTTGCAAACGTTTGATGATATTTGGCAGTGATAATTTTTTCTCCTACATGTTTCATGTTTTGTGAGAAGTGTGTCGTAGATTCTCATGTGAAAGTATTGAACAAAATATTAGTAGAAGGCTCATGAGTAGTATCTCTTGTTCTAGTTCCATAACTTCTTTACTTGATAGTAATAACAATGGTTTTGTAGGTTGTCCGAATACTAAGTGTTTTAGCTAGGTTGATTCTGATTTTGCCATTAATCTAAACATGTTGAATTCATAAAATGAAATGAATTGTAAATTTATATTAGTTCTAATATATTTAAAGGATGCACAATAAATATTTTATATACAGGATCAATGAATACTGCAACAGTTGCTACTTTTGAAATTTCTTCATTTTCTGGATTTGCAAGATTGATAGCGCATTTTTATGCGTTAAGTGTGTCACGATGTTCTATTACCCTACATCCACATTTTTAATATGAGTTTTAAATGTAGCTACGTAAGATAATGATCTAATTACCATTTACATATTATTATCAACATAAAATCATATCAGTCTTTTAGGTGTTTTCTTTGATGTACATTTGGTTAAACCATTATTGTTGAATGAGTTCTTATAAATAGAGAAATTCCTAGTTTATTTAAGGAATACAATTAGATAAGGTAGTAAAAATTAAATACATTTTAAATCATCTTAATAAAGAAATATGATTTACCTTTAAAGTGAACAACTGTGATGTTGTAACACCCCGAAAATTCCTACTACTCTTTTGAATATTATAAGGGGTTATTTTCTTATTAAATAACCATTTAAATAATTATAAGTATAATTATTTCCTATGGGCTTAGACTATATACTCTTGTATCTATATACATATAGTTTATTGATATGACTAAATAATAAAAGTCTATAGCCCAATATTCCTATAGTCATATATATATTTCTTACCTAAACAATATTATTGAAGCCCACATGAATTATATTCTTAAGGACTATATTATAAGTCCATAGTTATGATCATATATATATATTATAAGTTATAGACCATGGTTAATGATCCAACCCAATTCAATGATCCAATGCTTAGCCCAAACCCAAATAGGAAACCTACCCTAAATGGCAGCTTCCCAATTTAGTAATAGCAGCCATGTCTTTCCATCTCTTCACCTCTGCCTCACGTCTCTCTCTCCGATCTCTCTCTCGTCTCCCTCACTCGCTAAGGAACAAACTGCTACGACGGAGGATTCCCGGCAGCCTGCAGCAACGACGATCAACTCCGGCGAGCTCCCCAGCCACCTCTCGCTTCTCTGGACGTCGACGGCATGCAAGGCACTGGCAGTGGCGACGTAGATGAAGCTCTGTTCCGGCGGGCGTAGCTTGCGGCGGTAATAGTCCCGGTGGCGGTCATTTCTCTTCGACCAGCGTAGACAGCCGTGGTGGAGGCTTCCTCTTTCCCTCTCGACGAAGCAGCATGCGACGACAATGGCGAAGCAGGGCAATGGCCTTCATCGGCAGCGGAGCGTCGCGGCGGGATGGACCTCCCCGTCACCCTCCTCCGTTCGGCGGCAGCGGCGAAGCTTGGCGGACGCCTCTCCTCCGTGCGAAGAGCGAAGCAGGGCAGTGGCGGAAGTGTGGCCGGTGCGAGGCGACGGTGTGGATCGACGGAGGTTCTTCTCCCGTTCACAGCAAGCGAAGTGATGCGGAGCATGGCAGCGGCGTGATCGTCGTCCGTCTGAGAAGGCCGGCAAGCATACAAAGGCCTTAGCCTTGTGGTTGCGGATCTAACCAAATGAACCGAAGCGGTGTAGCGGTGTGGTGCTCGGGTGCGGAGCTGATGGGCGCGGGTTCGAACCCCTGCTGGCGCTGGACTGGCATATTAACAGTTTTAAGGTGATATTGGTTTATTCTTGCTAGGCTTATAAGTTTTAATAAGAGTCATAATATCATAAGATTAGATTAGGTTAGTGTTTTGATCGTGTCCTCGTTATGTTAGTATGGTTAGAGTTAGGATAATATTATTGGTTATATTATATTAGCCTTTTGAGCATGGATTATAGGATTAGTATTGGATCGAGTAGGAATATTAGCATCCTTGTTATTAATAGTTAGTGACGGTGTTAGGATTATATTAATTGTCCAGGTTCGTGATTATGAACCGAGCTTCGAGCTTAGGATCGACGTTGCTTTGGATTAGTACGCTTTTGGAATTAATTACGCTTCAAAGGTAACCATCCATGTCCATCAAAACTATTTTATTCCCCTATTCTATATATATTGATCTTGGTGTTGGAAATCCTGAAAATTATTGTTGTATAGCCTATTTCTTGGATGTTTCTTGTTGGATTTCATCTTGATCTTTGTCTTGTGTTGTATGATCAATGATGTTATGGATTTCCTTATTCTTGGACTCTAAATTGGATGAAATGTGAGTGTCTTTGGTCTGAGTTTGTATTCTGGAAATTGGATTTGTTCATGTCTGCTTTGGTTCTGGAATCTGGGATTTGGGGTTGGCCTTGCGGAAGACCCAAACGGTATAATGTAACCCGCTAGGGCGATCCGCAAGGTGGCAACGGAGGACTTGGGCGGAGGAGAGGTGCCCGTTGAGGGGGTCCGTCTTCTCTTTACGGAGGAGGTCGGCGGAGGACAGGGTTCCGTGAGAGTGTTCCGTTAGTTCACTGGAAAATGGTTTCCAGAGAACAACTTTCTGCTATTGTTGTCTGTTGTTGGTCTTTTGTTTCAGATCATTGTTGGATTGTTTTGTTGGGTATTTCACCATGTTTTTGGAGTATTTATTCATGTCATTCATTGGGTATTTGATGCCTTAGTTCGGAGTATTGATTCATGCCTTTGGTTTCCACTTTTGGTGTCCTTGATCTATTGATCTTTTGATTCATAATCTGGGAGTTGGTTGGTGTTCATATTTGAGATGAACCCACGTCTTGGTTGGTTGAGTTGGTGTTGGAGTATGGTTGTGGTGGTGGACCATTGTGTTACTATTGTGGATCATTGTGTTACTATTGTGGACTATTGAGTTACTATTGGTTGTGGACTATTGTGTTACTATTGTGCTCCTATTGTGGACTATTGGGTTACTATTGGTTGTGCTACTATTGTGTTACTATTGGGTTCGCTACCCCTGTGATTGGGTTGATTACCCCTGTGGTTACTATTGGTTACTATTGGACTTCGGTCCCTGTGAGTGGGACTCATCACCCCGTCTGACTCGTGACTATTGACTTCTGACTTGTGGTGTGACTTGGTTTGATGGTTGGCTCGGTTTGGTTGGGAGGTTGGTGTTGGGATGTCCTTCTTTGTTGGTTCTTATGAGTTCTTTGGATTGTTCGGTTGATACCTTGTCATTCTCTTGAGTTTGGATGTTCCTTTTTGGATTGTGTTCAGTTGGTATCTCACTTATGGTTCGTTATTGCCTTGTGCTTTCGTTATTGGATATTGGCTTTGTTTGACTGAGTCTTGGTTTATTGATTCATTCAGCTTATTGTTGTTGAGTATCGTTTTGAACTATTGATCAGTTCGTTGGTGTTTATATTCTATATGGGTGTGTAAACCTATTTACAAGCTTATGTATATCTATATCTCCTTGCGGGTGTGAATGGTGGTTGCTTAGCATTCTTTTGCTAATGGTTCTTTGCGTGTTTTCCAGGTATGGAGTAGTTACTCGCGAGCGCGCTAGAGCTTTCCTATGGGGATGTTTAGCCTTAGTCAGTTATGTTTAGACTTGGTTTTGTTGGCCTGTGAGCCGTGAGACATTATGACACTCTGTTTAGTACTATGAGTATTTCCTTTGGATAGTTATGGATTATGTTGAGGATTATTATTATTCCAGTTCTATGATATGACAGCTTAGTTTATTCTTGTGTTTAGCCTGTGCATCTAGGCTGTGATATACCTAGGTGTGGCATGACGCCCTTAAGTTTTAAATTCGCTTCCGCTATGTTGGTTTGTTGGTTGAGATTGGCAGCTTTTATGTTGAGTTTTAGCCTTCTCAGCCTGTGTGAGGTTGGGGTGTCACAGATGTAATCCAGATATATTACGGGATAGTTTCCCGCTTCAATTTATTGGATTATTTGAATATCCTCTTTGTCAACAAATTCTCCTCAATTAGCTAATCTGATTGACTACAAACTCTTTTTTTCATGATATTAATAAAATAATTGGTAAATGAATAAATAACACATTTTGTATTATAACTTTGCTATTTAATTATGCGATAGTGTAAAAGAAGACAATGGACAATGTAGTGAATATAATTAATTAATAAATTTGAAGGTAAAGAATCTTTGCATTGTAGAAAATAAAGATAATAATGTAACTAATGAAATTATATATGTTTTAAATTTTTTTTTTTGATAATGAATATTTTTTTTAATAAAGGCATTGTAGACATCTAATTTTGAATTAAAGAAATGCATATGTATTATTTTTGTTTGTAATTTTGAATTAAAGAAATGCATATGTATTATTTTTGTTTGTAGCTACTAAATTATTTAATTAATTTAATAAGAGTAATAAAGTTGTATACTTACTTTTCATCAACAACAATGATGTCATTGATTTTTTTTTTTTTAATTTCCATTGGTTGTCGAGACAAATTGTTTTGAGAGTTTGTCAATGACAATTGTTATAATTGTAATCAGTAGAGGATGATAATAAATAATTTGAAATATATGGTTACATTAGATATTGTTATATGATATAGTAAAAATTATCTTACAAATTTCTTTAGAATGCATTGACAAAATTCAGAGAAATGATATGTAAACTTGTTCAATTGGAGCTAGTAGGATGTCAACATTGTCAAGTCTTTGGACAATGGTCCTACAGTTTAGAGTACATGTGTATTTGTATTTATGATCAACAACTTTGTAGTTATGTCACATAGGTCTTACAATGATGTAAGAACAATTTTGTCTGATAAAAATAATAATAGTACAATATTCGTAAAGTAATGTACTATTGCACCATTATAGAAATACTGTAGACAAAAAATATTAATATCATAATGACATAAATCATTCCATTAATACAAAAACATAATTGAAATATTGACTCTTATTCTAAATATACTAGTTTTTCTTATGAGCGATGTGCAAAAAATATGTGTCCAATATTAATATTTTATATTAAAATTTTAAATTTATTTAAATTTTAAATATTTAAATTATTGTAAATAATAATAATAATAATAATGTAAAATATTTTTATAAATTTTATATTTATATTTTAGAAAATAACTAACATATAAGTCCAATATATAATGTGTGCATATTATTATTATTATTGAAGAAAATAAGAAAATATATAGTGGATGCATGTGCATGGTTACAATAGTGGAAAAGATAACAGAAATTATAACGGTAGGGGTATGTTTGTCTAATATATTGTAAAGTACAACTTTTATAGCATAATGTACAAAAAAAAAACTTAACGGAAAAAACGGACATAAATGAAGGGTATAACCGTCATTCACACTTATTATGTTTTTAGATATAATCTAAAGAAGATTAATTCAAAAAAAAAAAAAAAAGGAAAGAAAAAACCCATAACCTACATTTAAAAGAAAATATTTTTCAAGGTTCCTTATTTATAGTCGCTCAACTTTGAATGCTATGTATTTTTTTTGAGTACTACTGACCCTGCTACAATGTAGTATCTGTTCATGAATGCTATGTATTTAGTCGAGTTAATTATTTAACCAAAGTTTGTGTTAAATTTTATATCGTATTTTTTAATACATTCTAACATATTTATAGTATATGTTTAACGATTATGTTAACTCTGATTGGGATATGGTTCGAACCTAAGATATTTCTTATAGGAATCAATTAGTAAGTTAAATAATAAATAGTTAATGAAATATCTCGTTACAAAAGTTTATATTAACGGAATATATTTCTTATAGGAATCAATTAGTAAGTTAAATAATAAATAGTTAATGAAATATCTCGTTACAAAAGTTTATATTAACGGAATACGAAGTTATTTAATGGAAGAAAATAATATAGTAGAGAATAAAGAAAGAAAATCATAAAAATACAAAATTCAAAATAATATGAACTATTCATTTCAACAAATAATTACATTAACCTTTTTTAATGTCTGTTATGACTTAATTTTATTGGCTATTATTAGATTTGTATATGTATTTGTATATTATATTTGTATTTGTATATTTGTAAATTGTTGATAGATTATTAGATTTGTAGATTTGTAGATTTGTAGACATTTCCTTAATAAAGGTTATGATAATGTATAGGGATTAGAAAAGAAGAAGAAGAAAAAATGCTTTGCTAGAGCATACGTGTCTCTCCCCTGTTCATCTCTTCCGTCTGTCATCGCGCACACCAATATATATTTATGTTATATATACACACATATATATACAGAGTAAGATTAAAAAGGCAAGTTATTTTTAATTTTTTGCGATAAAATTCCATTCACTGGTAGGAGGAGAGGCGTGCAACATTTGACATTTTGACCGCCATTGCTAGGGTTTATAGTTCTTGAAGAGTCGGGGAGAAAGCACAAACACCATGGCGCAAAGCGGGAAATTGATGCCAAATCTTGACCAGAACAGCACGAAGCTGCTCAACCTCACCGTTCTGCAACGAATCGATGCCTACATTGAGGAAATTCTCATCACCGCCGCTCACGTCACCTTCTATGAATTTAACATTGATACGAGCCAATGGGTATATACAGATGTGTTCAGTATACACATATTTTGTGTGCGGATTTTTTGTTTTTGGGTACTGTGAATTTGACTTTTAAAAATATTTTTTCAGAGTCGAAAGGATGTTGAAGGATCGCTCTTCGTTGTTAAGAGGTGGGTTTTGTAGGAAATTTGTCTTTGGACTGAACTCTAGAGGTTTTAATGATTTTTTTTTTTGGTGGACGTATCAGTAGGAGGTTTTTCATATCCCGGTGAACTGTAAAATAATTGAGCATTATGAACTATTAATTATGATTATGTGTGTATTTCCATTGCAGTAATAGTAACTGTGCTTTTGTATGTTCTTTACTAAGTATTGATTCGAATTATGGGTGGGAATTGCAGGACTTCTCAACCTAGGTTCCAATTCATTGTAATGAATCGCAGAAATGCAGGTTAGTTGTCTTTTAAGGTTTACTAATTGGTCTTCTCAGCCATTTTTGAATGTATCCTTAAGTAGGCACTCTGAGATGATCATTTTCAGTTCTATCTTTGGAAATTGGGTTGAATTATCAATTCTTATTTTATCCTGTGGTGCAAACTAAATATGAGTGCATATGTTCTAATGTCTATGTAGAAAAGATACATGATAGTTTGTATAATTATGTTTAATATTTGTATAAATCAACCTCTTTTTCTTGTGTTTTTGAAGATGCAAATAAAAAAAATGTTGGTACATGCAAATTCATACGATAATGTATTCTATGTATCTTTCTAATTGAAACTATAAGTTCATTCAAGCAGATAACTTGGTGGAGGATCTCTTGGGAGATTTTGAGTATGAGATCCAGGTTCCATATTTGCTGTATCGGAATGCTGCCCAGGAAGTTAATGGAATATGGTTTTACAATCCACGTGAATGTGAGGAGGTTGCAAATCTATTTAGCAGGTAGTTTTTGCATTTAAGAGTTGAAAGAGAAATGCTATTTCTTTGAAATTTGCACAAAGCACCTTATACAAGTGAAAATGCTCTGAAGCAAGTAGTGTGATGGTTCTAAATTTTTTCAACAGCTTTGTGAATTATAATTTTCTAGAGACTGACTGCTTTCTTAATGATTTAGAAAAGTGATACTATCATATTATAAAATTTTCATTATGATGTAGTAATTTTCAACTTATTGCTTGTAGACTTGTAGTTTGGACTGATACCACTTGAGCTTTGCTGGGTTCTTTAAATAATGTTTCACTGTCTCACTTAGAAGTCACTGTCAGATAATGAATTGATAATCAGGATTTGTCATAAATGAACTATGTTGTATAGATTGTGTTTGAATGTAAAAAAGCCTTATAGTCTTCCTTGATGGAGAACCATTGTGTATAGTTGAGGCATAGTGGAGTTGATGTATTACTTGATCAGTCCTGTTTGATATTGGATTTATTGCATTTTGATGCTGGACATTTTCAATTTGTCACAATGCTAATTGCTAATACTTCTCTCTATCTAAATTCTTGGATACTTTCACATGTGAGGCTAATTGGAACTTTTGATGTTTTTATTGTTATCAGGATACTGAATGCATATTCAAAGGTGCCTTCAAAGTCGAAAGTACCTCCAGTCAAGAGGTAATACTGAAAGGATGTTACATTGGAGAAACCTTGTGGCCTGTTCAATATGAGATGATATTTCCAATTTTCATTTTCTATTTTTCTACCATTTTATTTTCTTCTCATCTTTCATCTTCCAAATTCTCTGAATGGAAAATGGTCCATTTTAGCCTTAAACCCTTTTCGGTTATAAAAGTCTCTTTCATCATAATTTTGCCACTGTCTCCATCCATATCAGAAAAGTGGAGCTAGAGCTGTTTGTTTCCCAATTAGAAAGACCTTTGACCGTTCAACTTCTGCAATGCTTCCCAGCATCATTTCCAAACAAATTAGATTCATTCATTACTGAAGTGCCATTATTCAACAAATAAAATGTGGTAAGGCAAATCCCCCTTCAGCTTCTCCATCATCAAATCAGCAACAAGTCTCTGGCTTTTCTATCCTTGGTGACCTTCTTCTTTATTTGCTCAACAACAGTGAGTCTCCATCATTTGGGACATGGACTCTGACTTCTCCATCTCAGTCCAAATTTTCCTCTCCATCTCCTACATTTTTTACTCCAGCAGAGTCATCTGAGTCTTCTCAATGCTGTGAAAATTGGGGGTGAAAGGGGTGAACAGTGCTCATTTGTGAGCATTGTTCACCCGTGTTCTCCATTTGGAAAACACATTTGGAGTGTTTTCCAACTTTGTTAACAAATTGGAAAAATTGAAAATTTTCTTTCCTTTTTCAATTTGGAGAATGAACACCAAACTCAGTTTCCACTTTCATTCTCTGTTTCTTTGGAAATATGGAAAATTTTCCATTTAGTGAACAAGTAATTCTTCAAAAGTTGAGTATTCTCTGTTATTATTATATAAGTATGTATTGTTCTTCTAAACACTGGCATTCTTTTCTCTCTTTGTTGATAACTAAATTTATTACAAAACTCAACAAAGTGTTAATCCCAATATTGTTGGGGTAGGCTAAATGTATTCTAGTTGTCCATTGTGATATTCAAGATCTTTGTCATGACATTTGACAAATGTTGGTGCTTATTGCCCAGCGACAGCAACCTTTCTCAGTTTCTCCTCCTTTTTCTGGACCTGGGATCAGTTAAGATGGGAAACATTGGTGGGTAATTGATGAGTAATGCATTATTCACAAAAACTGCCCAAGTTGGTACTGAGTGCAAACAATGAATCTACATCAGGCCTGCATAATTGGGGATTGTCACAGCTTAAGATGTTCTAGAAATCCTCCAAGACCTCTTCTAAATTATCTCTATGCTTAAACCAAAGTGCCTCAACTATCTACACCTGATGTACCTAGCCCTTTCAAATCTAAGCTGTTTCTTGTCATTCCACTTGAAGGCACTTTTTCTGTAACTCTTTTATTTGTATTATATGCGCAACATATTTGCAGCTCAAAAGTAGCTTAGTAGCCCCTTCACTGTCTTCCACAAACATATCTTCCAGAACTCCATTGCATCTTCACAGGATGAAGCTGATTCTTGAGTCTATTTATTGCTGCATATGTGACATATAGTGGCGTGTCCTCTGGCCCCCTCTCTTCCTGATCTCCTTAATTCCCCACTGTCTCTAGCCTTCTGTGGTGTGCCTACCTCTTACCACTCTCTTCCAAACCCCAATTTCTTCTCTACCTTGTCCCTCTCTTGGTTAACCTTTGGTGTTATGCAGCAGTGATGGTGTAGTTTCTTCTCCACCATCATAAATTTGAGTGTAGTTTCTTTTACACCAACATATATTCTTCTGGAATTCTGTTTTTGGTGGACTTAAATTACATGCTGATTTTTTTTTCCCCACATATTTTCCAAGCATAGCATTAGTTACATTGTCTGAAGGATTCTCATGTGGTCAACACCAATTCCACCATAACCATTGCTAGCATAGTAGCATTGCCTACCCTGTCATTTGGTCTCATGTCCTCTTGCTTTAGGGTTTTCCGTGTATATATTAATCAGTGTGATTGATATATATTGGAAAAATAAGTGTATGATTGATTTTGCTCCATTTATTAGTTATTTCTTGAAAGCATTTGATTAAAGATTCAGTTGTGGGTTTAGAGCAATGTTTCTGCTCAACAAAGAGTTGCCTGCTGTCTTTTGGTGGGAAGAATGTTTCACTTTAGTTGTCATTTTAATGCAGTGAATTTGAAGAGCTGGAAGCAGTTCCAACCATGGCGGTAATTGATGGTCCCTTGGAGCCATCAACAACCACCACTTCTAATGTCAGAGATGTTCCTGATGACCATTCCTTTGTGAACTTTTTCAGTGTAAGATTTTAACTATTATGTACACTAAATGATCTTTGAGTTATAAGCTCCTGCTTTTATCGTTATTTTAAAAATGTCTGAATCAGCGTGTAAGGCTCCACAAAACAACCAAAAGCATTAAGCAACACATATTTAAGTAATAACTTTTACAATTCCTTACTCTCATGTTTTATGTGAATATTTGGAAAGCTTTTGAGTTTTCTATATTCATTTTTTCATTTAACAAGAACTCTAATTTATTTATATTTTTGCATCTATTGGTTGCAATGTGTCTATTATTTCTTCATCTGACTCATACCATGCTCAATTCCAATTTATTTTTTCTTTTTTGCCACTAGCATAGTCATCCCATCATCTCAGGATGGATGGATGAATCCAATTTAGTTGTCTATGAAGAACTCAAGTAATCTGCAATTGACTTTTCTGTATGTCTTGAATATATTAGTAAGATGTTCTGTTTTTATCCCTTTAAGAGAGTTTGTTGCAGGCCTCTACATCTACATGGAAGTATTTTTCAATAAGAGTTTTTTGTGCCAAAACTTAGCAAATCATTTGTGCATGAATTTGATGTAGCAGACTCTAACTACTCATTTGATGCAAGGTCTTTTGAATGGCTGAATGTGTCAACCATGAAGACAAACTGGACTCTGCTCAAAGATCCATAATTATGCATTGAGCAACCCATTACTGTCTCTTCTGCATGTTTATGTTGCTTTTGTGATTTTATTATGCTCCACTTTTTTTTGCTTTTTGTGAATACAGTTTTTACTTATGATAATGCACTTCTAGAAATCATTACTAAGTTTAATTGTTTTCTGCAGACTGCAATGACAATTGGGAGTTCTTCTAGTACAGCAGTTCCTGGACATCCTGGTGTCTTATCTGCAAATCCTCTACCTTCTCGTTCTCAGAATGGCACTCTTACTGCTGTAGCACATGTTCAGACTCCAACTCCTATTTCAATCCCTACTCCTGTTATGCCTCTCTTTGATGCACCTGAACAAGACAGCAGCAGTAAAGGGTCAACAAATTTGGTAAAGCCATCTTCGTTTTTCGGCCCACCTCCTTCCTCTTCTCCATTAATAATACCTCCCTCCCCTTCATCTATGCCAACTGCTCCTCCACTTCAGCCTCCTGGGACTCTAGAACGCCCTTATGGTGCTCCTTTGCTCCAACCATTTCCTCCACCCTCACCTCCTCCATCTCTTACTCCCGCTGCTACTCCCATACCAAATACTGTATCTATAATTACCAGAGACAAGGTCCGTGAGGCCCTTCTGATTCTTGTTCAGGTAATGATACATCAGCTTAGTAGTTGCCCTGCATGTAGGTCTTTATTTCTTATCAGAAAGAAGAATTACAATAGTTAGACATAAACCACCATTTTACTTTTCTTTTAAATTAACTGAATGAAAACTTTAATTTCGAATACTCAACTGCATCTAATCTTATTACTCCTTATCTGGTTGTGACATCCAATCTGGGTTTTTTTGGTCCTTACATTAAAGGGTCTCAAGAGGACTCTTACGGATAGAAATGTTTAATCAAGTAACTAAATTTATAGCTTAGGCTGACAGATCAAGTCCAATAATATATTAATACAATATAATTTTTTTTTCACATTTATATTTTGTAGTAGTCGGATTATAATCACTTTTTGGACTAGTTTATCACTGCTGCTTGACTGTTATCCCACCTAAAGTGGCTAGCTTTAGTCCAACCTAAAGGCTTGGGCTGGTCACCATGAGTCCATTGTTCTAGGGCACTTAATGTTCCTAGTTCTAATGAGGAGGTTGCTCAGTTGTCCCTTTTTTGACTTTTTTCCCTGCTTTGTCTGTTGTTCTTCTTAGGATTCTGAGGGCATATTAAAGTATTAAGTAAAATGCTGTGGACTAGGCAAATTAAAGTGTTAACTTTTAATTCTAAGTCTAAGCTTTATAGTAAGCATAGTTATCACGGCGTCCTGTCGGTGGAGACAGGACGCCTGGAGGCTTCGTCTTGCCTGAAAACGGCGAGGCGAGCTCCGGCGTCCCAGGTGGGTGTCATGGATGCTGACCTGGCGTCCAACCCGCAAACCTAACCCATTTTTACTAATTTTATTATTATTATTATTTTTTAAAAAAAAGTTTGACCTAATAAGAATAGAGAAGAAGAAAAGTTTTGCATTTCAGATCTAGTGCGTCGACTAATGTCTCCCACAGCCATCGCCTACCGGCGTCGCGCTCCTACCGGCGTCACCCTCCCTGCCTGAGTCGTCCTTCTTTCTTCTTCTTTCCTCTTCTTCTTTCTTCTCCATTTTCTTTGGTTTTCTGCTGCTGCGACTGTTTTTCTTCCTTGGTTTTGGGTTATAAACTGCCAGCCTGCCACTTCTTTGGTTAATAATATCAGTGGGCAGTGGGCAGGGGCAGTAGGCAGTGGGCAGGGGCAGTGGGCAGTAGGCTAGGCAGTGAGCAGTAGGCTAGGCAGTAGGCAGTGGGCAGGTGTAGTACAATTAATATGCTTAATTGTTTATATATATATATATATATATATATATATATATATAATAGTATTTTTTAACTTGTCGCCTAGGCGACAAGGCGGTCGGGGGGCGCCATGACTTAACAGGGCGCCGCAATAACTATGATAGTAAGAGTAAGGAGAAGAAGTAGCTACCAGTGGACTAATATGAGTTTATCTTTTTCCATTATTAGTAGATTCCTATCTTGAAGTGGACTAAGCATCAATAGCCCAATAGGAACTCCAAGTCTCCAATTTCTATCGCTTGGGAAGAAATGCTTCTGCTAACTGCTTGCGATTGAAACCTGATTATTTAAAACAGCCCAGACAGACCATTGGCCTGGTGCGATTGATGATGCCATCAAAGAGCACTAATGGGCCAAGCAAAAAAGAGAGAAATCCTCCCAACCAACTCTATTAGGACTTTTGAGTATCAACAGTAAATTTTTTTAACAGAAGCTCCTGTTGAAACAGTGTGTCTCTTCTTTATCCACTCCTACAACTTGTTATTCTTTAAGAGTTTTGCTGCTTATGCAGAACATCCCTCAATGAACTGCTGAATGTAATTCACCAAACCAAACAATGACCGACTCGGGTACCTTTGTAGGAGACTACTTCTATTAGGTAGGGCTGTGCCTAGAGGGCATTTTTTTCCCCTTGATTGGGATAGAAGTGAACTATAACAAGGATAGTATAAGGAAAGTGTTGGATTTAGAGTCAGTAATTCCCCTTTTTAACTTGCCTAGCAATAAGCAACCTATCCATCTTCCTTGTGCTGCCTTTTGTACTGGATCAATATCATAAATCAAATGCATTCATTTTTATATTTTATGATGACAATGCAGCCAATATTATGTTCAGATAGACAGATACTGTTGGACATTTCTTTCCCCTGATATCCTTAGGCATGTTGAAAAGCTTAGGACATTTGTTTTTCCAAATAGTTTTTAGCATCTTGAATATCGTTCTTCTTTCCTAACACTTACTAAGTGCTTAAAAGTTCTCAATCTTTCCAAGTTATATAAAGCCTCAGGTGCATTGCCACCTTAACCAGAACTTGATTGATCCCAGATGTTGGTTGTTTAATTGTTAGAATGTTAGGGCAGTGGGAATGGCAGTATCAAAACAAATACAGTTGCTGATTTCTGTTATAAATACGTGTTACATGTAAATTGGACCTAAAGCTGAAGTTTAGTTCAAGGCAAGGAAGAGTAAATGTAGAAATTGATTGATTTACTTACCCCCTACATGCACAATGGGAACCACATACTCGAGTTGTAGAAATCGACTTTCTGTATTTTTCTTTAATCTGTATGCTTTTTATGTGGCAGGACAATGAGTTCATCGACATGGTTCATCGTGCACTGATGAATGCTCACCATTAATGGAGAATTGGAGGAATGACTGGTACTGACCAAATTCATGTTCACTGTCTGTGTGCAAGAGGAGGATTGAGATTTTGTTCCAGAAGTTAGACCCATTCTGTAGTCTAGTCTAGTTAAATATATATATTGCAGTTGTAGATATACACAATTTATTTGGGTCTGACCATATCGAATTAAACTCAAAAGTGTGATTTTTTTAGTAGTTTTGTGTGTTGGATTATTTGTTGATATAAATAATTCGGTTGTCCAATCTGTCTATGTGAATAATGCTTTGAGAATCTCTTTTGCATCTGATCTGATGAATTATCAGTTGAGGGTGATTGAATTATACCTTCCAATAATATTATTTCCTACACTAAGGTGCATTTTGAGAAAGGAGTCTATACACTAGTATCATTTTACAACTTCAATTCTATGGAATATTTGTATTGGTAATTTGTGAATTAGTCATAATACTCAAAATGGTTCTTAACTATGGTGGTTATTTTTGATTTCGTCCTAAATGACTTTGGTGTCCCAATGTAATTTTAGACTTGTATGTTTCCGCTTAATTATTTATTATTCTGTACATGTGCTATTAAATTTAAGGATATTTTTATAATTGCAATAATCTCTCTTCATCTCCCTTGGATGTTTCGAAGGGAAACAATTTCAGATCATTCTGTATATTTCTTAAGTTGAGAGAGTTGATCTAGGATTCATCGTACCAGATATAGCCCCAGCAGATGCAGTCCCAAACAGAGATGGGTGAATAGTTAATTGATTGTGAAATTATGTTGAAAATCAACTTCCATTCAATTTGGTCTAAGTGACAGCCCAAACTCATAATAAGAACATAATATGCAAATTGGGTAGAGATAACATAGAATGCAGGCCTGAGGTTGTTGTTGGGCTAATTTCTGTCATATTCAGAGGATATATATATATACATATATATAGAGAGAGAGAGATAATTTGAGTGTGAAGGCAGGCCCACAAGAAATCCAATTTATCCAAAGCAAATCCAAAGAAATCCAGGTGGCAAGATGGCATTGCTCAGCATGCCATCCTTGCAAATCTGAGTGCCACTGAAATCCTCCTTTCCACCACAAAATTTTGCCACATATCTAGCTACTAGCTAATAGCTATACCCTCAGCTCCTCACTAATATCTCACCACTATATTCGATCTCCCACTTTCAAAGATCATATCAGAGCAGAGACCAACAATGGCAGCAACACTGTGTGCAGCATCAACTGTTGTTGGCTTGGCCACCTCCTCTCTTCCCACCCTTTCTTCTCCAAACAAACTCTTTCTCACCTCAGGTACCTCTTCATATAACTTTATTAATTACCTCATCTTATTAAGTTTTATAATGTGTTTTGCCATCAGCATTATAGTCCAATTAAGTGACATTGACTCAATTTTAGATTCTAACATATCAGAGTTTGTTTAGTCTACTTTGTGTTCACTCCAATTATATTGTCTGTCCGTCTAGTTGAGTGGAAGTGTTAAGAGTCACATATGCCTTTATAAGGTCATGGTCATGGGTGATAGTTAATTGATTGTATTTGGCTCATGTGCACTATGGTCTAGTTGAATGACTTTTTCTGAATCTTAGATTCTAATAAGGCACATCACATCACATCTCTTTGCACAGACTTCTTGAAACCAGCAGTAGCAGCAAGGAACCCTCTAAAGCTACCAAGAGCCTGCATGGGCAAATTTACATGGTAATCTGCCTCTATTTAATTAGACTAAACTGGACACACACACATATATATATATTGATATATTGTTTTGGTGAAGCTTTGAGAGAGACTGGCTGAGGAGGGACCTGAATGTGATAGGGTTTGGGCTGATAGGATGGATTGCACCATCCAGCGTTCCACTCATCAATGGCAAGAGCTTGACTGGACTCTTCTTTGAGAGCATTGGCACTGAGCTTTCTCACTGGCCCACTGGCCCTGCCCTCACTTCTCAATTCTGGTTAGTATGTACATTTAACATATATATGTCCTGCCCCTGCCCAATCCCACTTAAGTTGGTTGGTTAGACTGTTAGCTTAGTAACTACAATCTTCCAAGCCAAGGGCCTTGTAGTCCAGTGGCATCAAACCTTTCCCGTTATACGGGAGGTGGTGGGTTCGAGCCTCCAGTGGTGGGTTCGAGTCTCCAGTGGTGGCGATGCTGACTCTTGTGCTTCAATTGGTTGAGAAAGTAATTATGAACAGATACTGCATTGTAATAGAGCTAGTAGTATTCAAAAAAAAAAAACTACAATCTTTCAAGTTCAATTCATAGTGAGAGTGACTTATTAGGCTTCTTGATTTCAATTATGTGTAATCTAGACTGATTTACCCCTTGTGGTCTAGGGTTACAAAGTAGGGTTTTCCCTAATGCGACAATCCTAGCTAAGTTAGTCAATTGTTTCTTTTGTAATCATAAGATTTCAAGTTCGACTCTCAGTAGAAGGTGCTTATTGACCTTCTTAGTTTGGACCAGTCAGTTATAGGCAACCTTGATTGATTTGCCTCATTGTGATATGATATTTTACCGGCTAGAATCGCAAGATTGGATTTACCTCGTACACACCGGATAGTGGCTACGGGTTCTCTAGTCACTCAAAAAAACAAAACACACACACACATATATATATGCCTCTACTCTCCTCCTCATCTACTTAATGTCTCCATGGAGTCTTAACATTATGTTTTCTGGGATTGGATGGACAGGCTGTGGCTGGTATGCTGGCATTTGGGGTTGTTCCTGTGTCTCACTTTTGGACAGATTGGCTTCAAGGGAAGGACTGAGGATTACTTTTAACGTCATATATATTGCTCTTACTATTGTTGTTATACCTTAATAACACTGTCTGCTATGTGGTTTTGCATTGTGTACAAAAATTCTCTGTTTAATTTCCTAACTCTGCTTGTTTTCAATTTTTTTTTTGTTAATTTAATTCAATGGAAGCATTTTCGTAGGGAAAAATGTACATTGGGTGATTGGAACACAAAATTAACGAAATAGACAAATAAATCAGTAATTACAAATTAAAACTAAAAAAGAGAGCATTTTCGTGATTCAAATACGACTCCCTTGAAATATTAGCTTTGAGGCTATTTCTGTAATTAAAAAATCGATACACATGTTTCTTGAATGGAAACCTATTTCGGGGTTTAATTGAAAAAAATGAAAAATAAATATTTTCTTTTTATTAAAATAGAGGCATATTCTTATTATTATTATTTTTTTTTTGAAAATTAGGCGTTATTTTATAATGAAAAATTATCCATATTAGGTATTCCTATTTTTTAAACAACCACCTCATCGTCATTACGTACCGTGTACCAAAATTTCAAATATAACCTCCTCCAATTCAGGGCTCAACCATTATAAGAATGCACAACATTGCCCCATAACATACACACATTTGCTACCGTCACCAGAAAAAATCAAAAGAAAAGCGAAGGGAAACAACAAGAAAAAATTCCTAAAATCATGGATCGTAATCTATAAGGAAAATGCCTGCAAAGAAACTACATGGAAAGCTAACAAAATGCTCCTAACGCAATAAATAATAAATACTGTTGAAAAAATCGTTAAATCCTATCCATAAGATATTGCCAAATGAAGAGTTCAGATTAGACCACAAGTTTTTATTTGGAAAGTGGTTCTCATATAAATTGGTATATATATGTATGTATGTATGTATGTATGTATGTATTTATATATATATATGTATGTATGTACATACATACATATATATATAAATACATACATACATACATACATACATACATACATACATACATACATACATACATACATATATATATATATATATATATATATATATATATATATATATATATATATATATATATATATATATATATATACATACATATCTCAGCCATTAAATTCATCTAGATCTACTGCTTTTTAAACAAAATTATACTCCGAATTAACAAAAATTGTGCACTTGAATACCAAAATTCTACACTCGAAGGCACAAAGATGTGCAACTAAAGCAATTTATGGTACCTAAAAGAAAAGTTATTCAACTTAAGTATTATTGAAGTAATTACCCTTACAAATCGTTTGTAAATCTAACAAATTTTCATTAAAATTTTTGTCATGTGTTGTTGAAAATAATGCAAAAGATATAACAAATACTGCTTCAGAATTGTGCACTTGAAGGCACAAAAATGTTCACTTGAAGGCCAAAATTATGCCTCGAAGGCAAAAAGATGTGCAATCAATGCAATTTATGGTACTAAAAATGAAAGTTATTCAACTTAAGTGTTATTGAAGTAATTACCAATACAAATCATTTGAAGTTAATACCCGATTTAGTCCCTCGACTATTAGGATTTCGCCACTTTGGTCATCGACTTTCAAAATTGTCCAATTGCATCCTCGGCTATGCAAATGTTAACTGAAATGATCCTTAGTCTGTTTTACCGTCAAAATGGAAGGGTAAAATAGGAAGTTCCAATATTCTTCTTCTTCCCTAACTGGCTTATGGTTTCGTTTATATACCTAGGTTAAGATTACATATTTCCTTCATTCCTATTCGAATCAGGCCTTCATTTCATTCCCATTTTACCTTTAAAAGCTATTTACTTTTTCTCTTCTATCTACTATGCAACCAAATTGCAGTGAAGATAGCTATGGGCTATCAACCAATAAGAATAAAATGGTGTTCGAAAATGGAGAATCTTCAACAAGGCATAGTTGTCAGTGTGGGCAACAATTGAAGATATGCACTTCATGGACAAAAGACAATTCAGGCCGTAGAATTTGGCTATGTGAATAAAAAATGTGAGTATTTATGTTTCTTAGAATTCAATTTGATAATTTCATAAAGTTTTTTTTTTCTAGTTTGTAGGGAGGAACCAGTGGTGGTTGTGCATTTGTTCGTTGGTTTGAACCCCCAATGTGTTCAAGGTCAAAGGCCGTAAAATGTGTTCAAGGTCAAAGGTGATAATTCCTGGACTGATAAGGAAGATAATCGATATGAGAAAGAAATTGAGAGCTTGAATTTGAAGTTAAGAACAAGCAGATGTGTTGTAGTGAAGCCAAAGTAAAAATGTACTAAACCATGGTTGTTTATTTTGATGATTGTGGTCACCGTATGTATTGCTAGGCTTATGATATCCACATGTCAAAGTAGGAAAATTTTGGTTGTTAGGTTTCCTCTAGTTAATTTACTAGATTATGTTGTAATGTAAGAATGGAGTTATTTATTTTGGTTGCATGATGTATTTTGTTGCATTTGAAATGGAGTAATGAATATGGCCTTTTATGTGTTGAATTTGTTTGTATTGTTAACTGTGAAAGTGTGAAGTATTGCAAAGCATACACAAAATGGTCAAGTTTGGTAGAACCAAGTGAAAGCATAATAAAGAACTATAAATATAGTTGAGTTTGGCAGAATGCACATTATCACAAATTTGGTTGTACAAAATGGTCATATGTATCTTTCACCAGTTTGCCATTATATATAGCTTGCCATGCTTGGCATCATAGGCTAACAAAAAAAAAAATAAATAAACAAAAAACCAAACAAGTGCATTCTAAGCCAACATACTATCCAAAAAAAATCCAAAAAGTTAACATACTGTCCAACAATCCAAAACATAGGCTATCCACTATTCATTCTAAAGAAATTGAGTCTTTCATAGTATTACTAAACTTAGATTTAATATTTGATCTTGTGGAATACTCTCTTCATGATGGTTCTCTTATTTGGTAGCCCTAATGCCTTTTGTTTTCCTTTAGCCTTCATCAGCAGCTGTCCCCTTTAATGTTGTTCCACTCCCCTTGTGATTGTAGGCCCAAACTTGAAATTCACACCGGTAGAACGGATGTTCCTGTCCTTAGGTTGTGTGTTATCATCTTTAACATTTACTAATGGATCTTCTAGACCTTCTACATAAACAGATAATGATGAACATGGTTTTTATATTATTTTAAAAAGTTTTTTTTTATATGTAATAAGCAATATTTACTTAATTATGTATTAACTTTTATTATTTATTTTATAGTTAGTTTTGAAATTAAATTTTGGGTTTAGTATTTTTATTAGCATTAAGTTGTGTTTTAGATTCTTGCTAGCCCAAGCGTAAGTCTAAATTATTAGCCCAATCAACAAAGTCAGATGCCTACCAGTCAACAATGATAGAGCGAGCAAGGAGATTTGTAGATGATTGATCAGCCACGACGAGCATATCTTAGGGCGTTGGAATGAGTAGATGATGGAGGTCCAATTGGCTAGCAGGAAGTTCCGAAGAAAATGCGTTATTTTTCGTGGCCTCTCCTTGATCATAGGGAAACTGCTTGACAGATTCAGAGCAATTCATAGCAGAAGAAGGAGGAATTGTTGGGGTCGAGCAATATAAAAGGAGAGCGATCGAAGGGGGAAGGGGGCTCCTCACCAAAAACCCGTTCGGAACCTAATTTTTCAGCGGTGATTTTCCTTTGATTAATATGGTGGCAACCATCTCTTATGGCACAATTTTCTTCCGGGTAACAGCTTTTTCGGCGGGCGCAAATCTCCTACGACAACTGCTGTGAATTAATTTGTTTAACGACAAATTCCCTTTGGCACAACTCAATTTGTCCTTTCTGGGCAAATTAATTTGTTTAACGACAATTCTACTTGGCAACGTACAAATATCTTTGATAGCTTTTCTCTTAAAATGTTTTAAGCTTTCATTTGAGTGGTAAAATTCTAGTTCGTAGAATTGTGCTTGGCTATTAAGTATCCTTGCTCCTTTAATTATGAATAGCTAATTATTCTTATTCTAAGGACATGATTAAATTTATTGTGAAAGTTTTGTAGTGATTAAGTTTCAATTTTTCCATTCAATTAAGTTTTATCTTATGTTTTGGGTTGAGACTAGTTATGTACTTATGTTGACTTTGGCCAATTCTAACATTAATTCGTTATTTGAGGGAATTAATTGAGTATACACCATGCCGGTTAATTCCAAGCTCTGTAGGATAAAAAGGATAAAAATCTGGCTATCTTGTTGGGTTGTTCATTTGGTTCTAACCGGGTATTCCGTAAGTTCTTTTTAGGCGTAATGGATTTTAACTGTTTGAATAAGTATCTTAAGTACATGTATGGTTAAAGCATGCGATTTACTTTGGACTCTATATGAAGTTATCATATTAAAGAAAAGAACGAACTCTTAATTGATTTGCAAAGTTAGACTAATATGCAGAACTAGTAATGGTAATTGATTCATGTTCCTAGGCTTTTCCATTTTGGTTTATAATTTGTTATTCTGGTTCCTGGTAGTTTATTGCTTAGCTTCCTGAGTTATGATTTAATTATTTGCATTTGAATTGATCTTTATCTTTGTCATTTGATTCTAGTACTTTAAATTATCAAGTTTATAAATTGCATAGTATTAATTTCCTGCGGGTTCGACCCTTGCTTTGCATGCTATATTACAACTGATTTGTGCACTTGCGAGGACTAATAAATATTGTCCATCAATAACAGTAATAGATTTGGACTTAAGAACATTTAGCAATTAAAGTATGATCAGGTTCCACATGGATTTCAAATAATGAAGCGTTGCTAGATTCCACTTTTCTGTCATTTGCTTATGTTTCAGATTCAACATTAGGTTGAGTATGGATGAGAATTTCTTCTTGTCCTACTCTTTGTGCATTTACAACTTCTTGTCCTTGTCTTTGTGTATCTATAACTTCTTTTCCTTCTCTTTGTGCTTTAATCTCAGGTTCTATGTTTCTCCTTTGTATATATAAAACATGGAAACATTGTTAGATGTACACAAAGTTAAGTTATTTTTCCATTGCAAATTATTAGATTTACCTGAGGACATCTTCTACTGTTATGACCACCTTGCTTGCATATTCTACAATGAAGCTTCACATGTTTTCTTGATACATGCACTCTATCATTTGTTAGTTTATGGGCAGATTTTTTCCTAAGCTTTCTTGGTCTTCCCACTTTTGCAGTGTATAAAGGTGGCAATGGGGGTTGTTTATCACCTTTTGGCCACTTTTTAGGCCCAGATAATGGGTGAATACTCATTGCATAAGTCCTCAAATACCTTTCAACTGAATAGCAAGGATCTACATAGTCAAATAATTGAATTTTTTTTCTCTTTTAAGCCAAATAGCGCATACCCTTAGATCCACTGAATGCTGATCATAAGCTCCTTTCACTTCAAATAAATACTCTTCAATTTGATACCTGATTTATAATTTTTGTGTCGGTAATCAAAAGATTTGGGAAGTACCCCGAGTATATCGTTCCCACAAGGAAGACAAATTTTGAAGCGTTAAGCTTTAAATCGAGGAATAAAGGACCATACTCATCATATACAAGGTCACTAGAATCAAGTACAATTTGTGCATGCTGTAGTATCAAGAATCAATACCAAGTATTCAAAATTCAATAAGAGAAAGGCTTAAGAATGGAATTGCTATCTAGTAAATGATGCTTCTAGTGCTCTTAGGACTTAGGTAATATACATTGCAAGGATGATATTCAAGAGAGGCTTTGCTAGCACTTTTCACCTCTCGGTCTACTAAGTATCCTCTAGGCTTGGAACACTTTTTAGGTGACCAATGACCTAAGAGACATTTTATCGAACACCTTGCCTTCACCTCTTTTCTTACTTAGGCCTTTCAGATCTTAAAGTAAGAAAACGCCTATGATTGGGAGCTACATTGATTCTAGCAATCTCTTGATAATAATCAATGCCTTAAACAATCTTAGAGGTGGTCATTCTCAAAGGAAGCAAACAATTCATCATATATATCAAGAACATTTCATCAATCCATTGCAATGCATAAACCTAATTTAGAAATGCATTTCACATTAGCATCACGACTAGAATCACAATTCAATTCCTAATAGAAAACCTAGCCAGACATTCTAGCAATTGAAATCATCATTTAACCTAAATTCACCAAATTGAAAAGCAATTGAAGTAAAGATCAAAGCAAGAAAGTAGATTACCTACTAGATTGCAAAGAGAATCCAAACTACAATTGAATTCAAGGAGTTGAAAGAGTGTCACGCCTTCTTCTCCAAGAACTTCTTCAAAGTACAATGTGTAACTAGAGAGAAAAAAAAAAAAAAAAAAATGAATCTATGTTCT
This sequence comes from Ipomoea trifida, assembly GCA_003576665.1. NCBI lineage: Eukaryota > Viridiplantae > Streptophyta > Magnoliopsida > Solanales > Convolvulaceae > Ipomoea > Ipomoea trifida. Next base: position 11,993,106 of record CP025657.1, read on the forward strand.
AAGTGCTGAAAATCTATCAAATGTAAAAAGTCCCTCTAAACATATCTAACTCTAGCTTAAATAGCTTTCCCTCCAAAGCATCTTCTTTCAAAAGTCCTCACTGATCCCTGTGCACGATCCAATCCACGAGCGTGGATCGCTCATGGATAGGATAACTTACTCGACCACAAACCCATCCACGATCGTGGAACCTTCTGTTCCCCATCCACGATCCAATTCACGATCATGGATCCTCTTGTTGGCATGCTCTGCTTGTGTGATTTCTCCTTGGTTGCTCCTGGTCAAGTCCATATGCCTTCTCTTAAGCTTAAATCCTTCAAAACCATGAAAGTGCAAGATATGATAGAGCTTTGCAAAACATTAGCACATTGATAGGGTAATTTGGTAAGCACCTGACCCGAACTGCAGGCAGACAAGCAGACGCATGGAAGTCAACGGTCACCAGTTAAACCGACACGACACATTGAAGAGAGAAATTACTCTAACAGCTCCCTATCGTTATTACCTGGCACTTAATGTAGGCTCGCCATTAAGAGTCCGTTACACTCACCATAAGAGTCGTTGCACTCATAAGTATAAACAGTGAACCTTTTTGTAGAGGAGGAGGCACGCAAACATTCTTGTAGGTAACATTATTACCGTTAGTGGTGCTTTCATCGAGAGCCGAGATCAAATCTCTGGAAAAACTTCACGAAATACCAAAATTAGCTTATCAATGGAAATGGCACGATCAAGATCTAGCAGCTCCCATGGTTTTCGTCACGTGGATCGCAATGGCAACACCTCTGTGATCTTCGAGAACAACTTAATAGTAACTGTGTGGGGGATCGCCGCGAGGGAGATCTTCGTAGCTAGCTCAGTGCTCCCGTCCAGGCCGTGGATCTCCAAGCAACTACTCAAGTCATTCAACAAGGCCGTGCTCCCGTCCAGGCCGTGGACCTCCAAGCGACTGCTCAAGTCATTTAGCAGGCGGTGGCGGCGCTGGCCCAGCTAGTAGTAGGGATGCAAGGCCAGACCCCTCTACCGCCTCCTCAAGAGGTAGATGTTATGTCCCCGCGGAGAGAGAGAGAGAGAGAGAGAACACATAAGTAGGAAACGACATGCGTAATCAGGGATCCCAAGCACCATGCTGGGATGAGAGATGAGAGGGACTAGCTTCCAAGTCTGTCCTAGATCGGTTAGGGGTACTCTACCAAAGGCCCGCGTCAATGCGATCACCGAAGAAGGTGACGAGTCTGGTGGACCGGCTTCGCCTCAATCCATAAGGCACAAAACCCTACAGGAAGAAGTGGTTGAGAAGCTCCAGAAGAAGATAGAAGAGTTAGAAAAGAAAGTGTAGGAGAGAGGACATTTGCCAGAACCTAAGGTGAGGATGGCTGCTCCATTTTCCTCGAGTATAATGGATGCACCCCTCCCAAAGGATTTTAGGTTACTGGCCATCAAGGCTTACATCGGGACTTCGGACCCGCGTGTCCATATAACAAGGTACAAGGCAGCCATGGTGATGATTGGGGCGAGCAATGTCATTATGTGTAGGGCATTCTTGTCCACTTTGGGCGGAACGACCTAAGACTAGTTCAACACAATTCTACATAGTTCAATCCAGAACTTTATAGAGCTATCCAAAAATTTTCTCACTTAGTTCTTCGGAAATATACAGCACAAGAAGCATTTTTCTCACCTTTGAGGAGTAAAGCAGTACAGAGGAGAAAGCCTGAGAGGTTTCTTGAGTAAATGGAAGAAAGAAGTCAACAATGTGTATGATTTTGACTCTAAGAAGGCGATCTTGATATTTATCCAGGCATTAAGGTAAGGAGATTTTCATAGGCAGCTAAACACCCACCATCCATGCTCCTATGAAGAGCTAATGAGAACAGCCAACCGTTATACAGAAGTAGAGGAGACTGATAAAAAGAAGAAAGATGAGGAGAAATGTAGAAGGGGTGGACGACCTGATAGGGTTGGTCTGACTAACTAGGCACCACGCCCGAACCAAACATCCACAAAGAAAGAGAAAGATCACGAGCGGCCTCGTCTCATCCCGCTACGACACTTAACCCTGCTTACTCATCCTATAAGCGTGATTTTGAGTCAAGCTAAGGAAATGAGAATAGTTCAATTCCCGCCCGAATGCATGAAAATGTCCCCAAATCTGAACCAGACCACGTATTGCAGATTCCATAGGTAGGTCAGCCACGATACGGATGAGTGCAATGTATTGAAGTGATAAACTGAGGAACTTATCCAGAGAGGTTATTTCAGATAGTTTGTCAAGCGATCAAGGCAATAGCAACGACGCATATATACATATATAACAGTTTCCTTTCACCATTTTCACCCATGAAATCAGATAACTTAACAAGACAAGTTGATTTTGGATTTGTCTTCTTTATTTCCTTGCAATAACTCCAAAATCTATTGAAGTTCAAAGTTTCTTTCTTGTGGGCCTCACTCCTAGCTAATGACATAGCTTTGTATGCCTGCCTTTTACTGATGTGATAATGATCAGTTGTGCAAGCTTTCTCTCTAAATTCTTCTATCTTCCTATCACTGTTGCTTGCAATATGTTCTTTCATCTCTTGGCTACCAATGTAGTAGTGGCCATTTTATTCTCATTAGCCCACACACAATTGGAATGTTCATCATTAAATGAAGTGATTTTCTAAGCCAAATCATCCTTATTCTTTCTTAAAGTACTTTCCATTTGCAGTCATCTTTAGTACACTCAACTACACACCTTACTTTATCATTCTTGATAAACTTCAACTATTTTCCATTTGTCACACCATAAGTCTGCACAACATCTTTGAACCTAGCTTTATCCTTAAAAGTTCTTCTAAGCCACAGAGTAGGAGGGGTTACAAAGGATTGATGAACATGAGGCTTCACAGAATCCCATACATTATCTCAACCTTAACATCAATCCCTTGTAGCATGTCTCTCATCTAACAAGTTCAATTCATCATTCACATTTGGACAACCATCATCTCCATGTTCTAACTCGAAGTCATCAACATTGTTTTCTTCATACTCACTGCCACTAAAGTCTTTATCAACTAAAACTAAATCATCTCAGATTTCCCTATATAACCTTCTTTAATGGTCTCATCATCAACAATTGAACTTGGTAAAACCCAAACTTTAACAATTTTTTTTGGCTTAATCACATTGTTGGTTACATTAAAAGTCTCATTATCTAAGAAGAACTCCACTAAGCAATCTTCAATAACTAAAAAGAACCTAAACTTGTCTTCTTTATACCCCAATTCACCAAACTTCATTTTTAGGGTGATAAAGCCCTACTCATCTGAATCTATGCCACTAAAACTTTTAATTTTACCTCCCAAGTATTTTGATGGATTACATTGTTATATCATACCTCCATGCCTTATATAAAGAGTGAATTTGTAGGATTCTAGTCCACCTAATGTAATCACAGAAATTAGAAACCAATTTCTATTGTAAAGACCATATTGCGCTAGTGTATTTAACTCTGACAAATTTAATTTATTTATAATAAAGCTTACTAAAACATTAGGCATCATACATAGTACACAAGATATGCTTTTAGGCATAATTGGTCAAAAGTATATACAACTTATTAGTTCCTATATACAAACAATACCCCAAGTCCCTATATAGAATCTTATTAGTTCTCATTGAACATATTTCGTACTATCACAATCCCAATACAACATACAATAAATAGGTCCCCACATACAAATCAAATTTCTTATATATGCACATAAATGCATAAATAACTAACAAAAAAAAAGAGAGAGAGAGAAAGGAATCGTACCTATATTGTAGTTCGAAACCTTACAAATAACAACGACCAACTTACCTCTATGTAGAAGATAGTTGTAGGGTTACAATTTTGGGATGAAATCCGGATGAATTATCAACATTTAGATAATATAGTTTGCGATTAGGGTTAGCATTTAGGAATTGGGGGCTTTCTTTATTCGTTCTATAAACTAAGTGAACAATTGAGATGAAAATAGACAACCGAGAAGGCAAAGATGAAATTACGTTTTGATTCTCAGTTTTAACGTCTATCAAACGACAGTTTGGGTTGAGGACTAACTCGGTAAGAAATTCCATAATCGAGGATGCAATTGGACAATTTTGGAAGTTGAGGACCAAAGTGAGAAAATCCTAATAGTTGATGGACCAAATCGGGTATTAACTCAAATCGTTTGTAAATCTCACAAATTTCATTAGAAATTTACCTATACGTTATTGAAAAGAAGGCAAAAACATATAATAAACATTGACCCATAAATATGCACTTGAATGCACAAAATGTGCACTTGAATGTAGAGAAATGTGCACTTGAAGGCCAAAATGGTTCACTTAAAAGCAGTAAGAGAAGGAGAAACTATGCACTAAGACAAAACACATGTACTCAAAGAAGGGAAAATATGCACTCGAAAAAGTAAAATGTGTACTTGAAGAAAGAAAAATGTGCACTCGAAGACAAAACATATTTGAACTAACACATATTTATCATAATGCCATCAAGTTTTTTTTTTTTTTTTTTTTTAATTATCTTCATTTTTGACCCTTGATCTTGACAAGATCAATGTATGAGATTAAACCCTATTTTTTAGGTAAAGAAACATTCGCATATGATTCGTTATTGATGGTTTCCCGATCTTCAGGCGATCGGCCGGCGGGCCAACACTACCGGAAAATTACAAGAATTTATATAAAAAAATAGCTCAACAGAGCAAGTGTATTCTGAACTCAACTCTTTTAGTGGTTTTCTCGCCTCTGTTGCTCATATCCGCTCATGGAGTTCCGTTGGACTATATATATCGCACGCCTGGTCGGTTACATATTTATTTTCATAATCAATGTTGTGAATAATAGCTCATAAAAGGCATTAAATGCTCATGATGATGACCGTTTTCTCATAATTGCCCATTGATTCTCTCGATCCTTCGCCTTCCCCGAACGCCTCTAGGAGTCTACCGAAGGCTAGCCGACTGCCTCGTATATTCAGCCAGCCATATCCTCTTCCGACCGACAACCAAGGAGTTGGTGTCCTTAAGAGTCCTTCGAAGACTGGCCGCCTTGTATACTTAACCGACCAAACCTTTTCCCGACTGACTGCTAGGGAGTCGGGCAAATCTTATATAACTTGGAGTATGGATGCCTCATGGATTCTCTCGTTTATGGACTGACCCCAAATGAGTCATGACGAGTCTTTTACGTTCAGGATGTCAGTGCTTTATTGACTTTTCCTCTCCTCCGACCGGTTGGTCTACCCAATCGCCTTTATATACCATCATCTAGTCCCTCACTTTCCTTGGTTAAAGAACCGTAACCTAGGAAAGTATATCTTCTGACAAAATGGATCCGTATCTCTGTCATATCTTTCTCTCTTGTCAGCTCTAGTTAAGATCCCTGATTTTACTCGATTACCAAGAGATTCCGCTGAATCTGCGTATTAGACCTTCCTTATTCTGACACCCGTCCTTTTTTTATCCTTATCCCTATTTCCCTTGCTTCTTTGACTCACTCCCTTCTACTATAAATACCTTCCTTTTTTCGCAAAAAGCACATCCATCTGTACCGTTCATAATGAAGAAGAAAGGCGACGCCGGTCCTCCTTCGCGACGCTCTCTACGTTTGGCCGAGCAGGCCCGCCAAGAAATACTTCGCCAGCGGAAGCTTGCACAGGGTGGTCACGAAGTGGGGGATACCTTCGAAGACCCTCTCCCCATTCCTTCTGATGAGGAAAAGGAAGTGACGGCCCCCCCACCTCCTGAAACTGAAGTAGGATCTCCTCTTGACCTGGGCTATGATTCCGACTATGTGGAATTCCTAACGGAATTCTTGGCTGATGATTCCCTAGGGGACACTCCAGCGGCCTCCCCAGCGACTCCAGACACCGTCTTTCCATTTACTCCCTCGGCTGCTTTTGAGGTTGATCCGCCGTCCCTTCCTTCCCAGACACTATCTGTGATCTCCGCCGATTCTCCTACTACTTCAGCTTGATCTTCTATCGGTCCAAAAGGTCTCTATGCAGCCTTGACCGTAGTTATGTTTAGGCCCCTATAGGGCTATTTTTGTATCCTCGGCTAGGCTCTCAATAAATAAATGGTTCCTTTGCATGAAACATCGCTCTTTTGCAGTTTCTTTTGGCACTTCTCTTTACTAGATACAATAGGTTTTGTAGACTGGCCCTTGTCGTTGACTGCCGCAATCACCCTACGACCTCTTTTACACTCCCTTTTCAGGGAGGCACGGTTGACCGAGTGCCGACTCCATTTTCAGGACTCCGATCTAATCCAGAACACAAACCTTACGACTTCTTTCTTACACTCCCTTTTCAGGGAGCCACGGTTGACCGAGTGCCGACTCCATTTTCAGGACTCCGGCCTAACCAGAACACCAACCTTATGACTTCTTTCTTACACTCCCTTTTCAGGGAGGTACGGTTGACCGAGTGCCGACTCCATTTTCAGGACTCCGGCCAGAACACCAACCTTATGACTTCTTTCTTACACTCCCTTTTCAGGAAGGTACGGTTGACCGAGTGCCGACTCCATTTTCAGGACTCCGACCTAATCAGAACACCAACCTTATGACTTCTTTCTTACACTCCCTTTTCAGGGAGGCACGGTTGACCGAGTGCCGACTCCATTTTCAGGACTCCGGCCTAACCAGAACACCAACCTTATGACTTCTTTCTTACACTCCCTTTTCAGGGAGCCACGGTTGACAGAGTGCCGACTCCTTTTCAGGACTCCGGCCTAACCAGAACACCAACCTTATGACTTCTTTCTTACACTCCCTTTTCAGGGAGGTACGGTTGACCGAGTGCCGACTCCATTTTCAGGACTCCGGCCAGAACACCAACCTTATGACTTCTTTCTTACACTCCCTTTTCAGGGAGGCACGGTTGACCGAGTGCCGACTCCATTTTCAGGACTCTGGCCTAACCAGAATACCAACCTTATGACTTCTTTCTTACACTCCCTTTTCAGGGAGCCACGGTTGACCGAGTGCCGACTCCTTTTCAGGACTCCGGCCTAACCAGAACACCAACCTTATGACTTCTTTCTTACACTCCCTTTTCAGGGAGGCACGGTTGACCGAGTGCCGACTCCATTTTCAGGACTCCGGCCTAACCAGAACACCAACCTTATGACTTCTTTCTTACACTCTCTTTTCAGGGAGCCACGGTTGACCGAGTGTCGACTCCATTTTCAAGACTCCGGCCTAACCAGAACACCAACCTTATGACTTCTTTCTTACACTCCCTTTTCAGGGAGCCACGGTTGACCGAGTGCCGACTCCATTTTCAGGACTCCGGCCTAACCAGAACACCAACCTTATGACTTCTTTCTTTCCATTTTCAGGACTCCGGACACAACCAAACACACCTTATGACTTCTTTTCTTACATCCCTTTTCAGGGGGGCACGGTTGACCGAGTGCCGACTCCTTTTCAGTCCGAAACCAAACACACCTTATGATTCTTTTCTTACACTCCCTTTTCAGGGAGGCACGGTTGACCGAGTGCCGACTCCTTTCAGGCTCCGATCAAGACCCACAACCTCATGACTTCTTTCTTCACTCCCTTTTCAGGGAGGCACGGTTGACCGAGTGCCGACTCCATTTCAGGACTTCCGACAACCCACGCAACTCCTTATGACTTCTAACCGCTGGTTATGGATTACTCAAACGTCGCCGCGTTTACACTTCGCCGCTGGTTGTGATTCCCAAAAGAATAACTTCCTGCGTACGTTTCACGTCTCCTCGATGTCAACTCATTAAATCACGCCCTCCACGTGTCCTTATCTCCTTGCCTCGTCCTTGCCTATAAATACTTACCCTCACCGTCCTTCTTTTACTTTTACTTTTTACCTTTTCACTTTCTTCCTCAAGCACAAAT
>CP025657.1:12001038-12305956 GCA_003576665.1 Ipomoea trifida
GTGCCGACTCCATTTTCAGGACTCCGGCCAGAACACCAACCTTATGACTTCTTTCTTACACTCCCTTTTCAGGGAGGTACGGTTGACCGAGTGCCGACTTCATTTTCAGGACTCCGACCTAATCAGAACACCAACCTTATGACTTCTTTCTTACACTCCCTTTTCAGGGAGGCACGGTTGACCGAGTGCCGACTCCATTTTCAGGACTCCGGCCTAACCAGAACACCAACCTTATGACTTCTTTCTTACACTCCCTTTTCAGGGAGGCACGGTTGACCGAGTGCCGACTCCATTTTCAAGACTCCGGCCTAACCAGAACACCAACCTTATGACTTCTTTCTTACACTCCTATTTCAGGGAGGCACGGTTGACCGAGTGCCGACTTCATTTTCAGGACTCCGGCCTAACCAGAACACCAACCTTATGACTTCTTTCTTAAACTCCCTTTTCAGGGAGGCACGGTTGACCGAGTGCCGACTCCATTTTCAGGACTCCGGCCTAACCAGAACACCAACCTTATGACTTCTTTCTTACACTCCCTTTTCAGGGAGGCACGGTTGACCGAGTGCCGACTCCATCCCCCGAGATCTCATCATAAGTTGTTAAAATACTCAAACGTCGCCACCATTTAAATTTCTCGCTGATTCTGATTCTCGAGGAAGGTAACGCCTTTCTTCCCGCGTACGTTTCACGTCTCTTCAATGTCAAGTCATTAAATCTCGCCCTCCATGTGTCCTCATCTCCTCGCATCGTCCTTGCCTATAAATACTTACATTCACCGTCCTTCTTTCACTTTTACTTTTTACTTTTTCACTTTCTTCCCCAAGCAAAAGGTGTTATCGGATCTCCGGTGCGACCTCGGTGTTCCGCTCAATCCTCCGACCAGTTTCCGGCAACTGGCGAATTCGATTTTCGTCCCTTCGTTCCCTTCTCTCGTACTCTCTTTCTCTACTTCCAAGTCTAATAGGTCGGTTCTTTCACATTTCGCTTTCCATTATGTCTTCTTCTCCCCGCCGCACAGGGGACACGGTAAACCCTAACTGTAACACCCCGTAAATTCATTTCGAGCCTTCCGATCGTTAATTAATTCCTTGGGCAATTTAATTAATTCCAATTAGGCTAATTCTTTCTATTTAATATATATACACTTGTACATATATATAATCTTGAGCCTAATTTGATTATTCTAATCAAGAGCCCAATTAATTGAATTTATTCTTGTAAGGGATTTATTCAATTTGGATCCTTACAACCTTTGTAATTAAATATTCCTACAAGCCCAATTTATTGATCTTATATTATATATATATATATGTAATGATCCTAAGACATTTTATGGGCTTTCTTATCCTAATCATTACATATAATTGTAAGGGGTAAATTCATTAGCCCAACTACTAGTCTTGAATATATATATAATTAATTCTTGTAGCCATCATATCATATACTTAAGCCCAATTCCTATTAAAGTCTTACACCCTAAATATTGTATGTATTCTTAGTATATAACTTGAAGATCAAAATTACCCTAAAAGTTTACACTCCTCTTCCTCCCCTACAAACAATTCCCACGCCATTTCCCCTTCATCTTGCATCCAAAATTCATCTTCATTTCCCTACAAGTTTTCAAGTAAAGATTGCTCTTTTAAGCTTGGTTAGGAGTGGGTAAGTGCATCTATCCTAGAATCCATCTTGCATTTTGTGTTTCCATTAGTCTTTTTGCATGTTCTTATAAAGTTCTTTTGGGGTTCTTTGGGTAAAAGATGATCAAGAAGGAGGTGGGGCTTAGAGGACTATCTTGAGGCTTGATTGGATTGAGAAAAGCTCTTAAAGGTAACCACTATGTCCATCAAAATCTATTTTATTCACCTATTCTATATATGATGTTCTTGGTGTTGGAAATCCTGAAATTTCTTATTATTTGGCCTATTTCTTGGATGTATTTTGTTGGATTTCATCTTGATCTTTTGCCTAGTGTTGTATGATCATTGATGGTTTGGATTTCCATGTTTTTGGCCTCTAATTTGATGCAATATTGGTGTATTTTGGTCTGAAATTGCTCTCTGGAATTGGATCATTTTCGTGTCTGCTTTGTTTCTGGAATCTGGGATGGTTGGTGACCTTGCGGAGAACCCCAGCGGCACAATGTAACCCGCTGGAGTGTTCCGCAAGGCCACGGCGGTGGTGTTGAGCGGTTGAGTGGGTTCCGTGGTGGAGGACCGCCTCCTCCTTGCGGAGGGGTGCGGCGGAGGTCAGTGGACCGTCGAGGTGTTCCGCAAGAACACTGGGAATTTCGTTCCCAGTGAACTGCTTTCTGTTGTTGTTGGCCCTTTGTTCTGATTATTGTTGGATTGTTTTGTTGGGTATTTTGCCATGGTTTTGGAGTATTTATCCATGCTTTTTGGTGGGTAATTACTATCTTATTTTGGAGATTGATTCATGTCTTTGGTTTCCCATTCTTGTACTCTTGGTCTATTGATTCTTGGAATTCATTAACTGGGAGTTGGTTTGTGTTCATAGTTGAGATGAACACTTTGGTTGGTTGTTTGGGATGGTGTTGGAGCATGAGTATGTGATGGTGGTTTGTTGGTATCGTTGAGATTTGTTGGATGAACTAACTGTGCTACTATTGATTATATTCGGGTTCATTACCCCTGTGATTGGACTCCGGTCCCTGTGATTGGGTTGATTACCCCTGTGATTGGACTTCGGTCCCTGTGATTGGGCTTTTGCCCCTGTGATTGGGTTCATTACCCCTGTGATTGGACTACGGTCCCTGTGATTGGACTACGGTCCCTGTGATTGGGTTTTTACCCCTGCGTACCGGTTTTCCGGATTTGACTCTTGATTTGTGATTATGAGATTGACTTGGTTTGGTGGCTGGTTTTGGGGATTTGGAGGTTTGGAGTTGGGATTCTCCTTTGGTTGGTTTGTGAGTCCTTTATGTTATTCGGTTGTTACCTTGTTGTTCTTGTTGAGGTTTGGTTGGTTCTTTTGGATGGGTATTCAGTTGGTATCTCGGTTATTGGTTCGTTCTTGTGTTATGCTTTCTTGGTTGGATATTGGCTTTGTTTGTTTGAGTCTTGGTTATTAATCCGTTCAGCTTATTGTTGTTGAGTATCGGTTTTGAACTGTTGAGCAGTTTGTTGGTGTTTATATTCTATATGGGTGTGTAAACCTATTTACAAGCTTATGTATATCTATATCTCCTTGCGGGTGTGAATGGTGGTTGCTTAGCATTCTTTTGCTAATGGTTCTTTGCGTGTTTTTCCATGTATGGAGTAGTTATGTGAGAGTGCGCTAGAGCTTTTCTATTTGAGGATGTTTAGCCTTAGTTTTATGATGCTTAGTCCTGGTTGTTGGGCCTGTGTGCCATTATGAGATTTTATGACATTATACACTTTTGACTTGTACTTGGGTTTTGGAGGATTATGACTTGAGGATTTATTCTATCTTTTATATATGACAGTTTAGTTGATTCCTATGTTTAGCCTGTGCATCTAGGCCGTGTTTATACCTAGATGTGGCATGACGCCCTTAAGTTTTAAATTCGCTTCCGCTATGTTATGGTTTTTGGTTGAGATAGGCAGCTGTTGTGTTAAGTTTTATCTATCTCAGCCTGGGTGAGGTTGGGGTGTCACAGTTGGTATCAGAGCCTGTGTTGAGGTCTGAGTAGAGATCCTAGGGTTGTAATCTGAGACTCTAGGACTTGATCAGTAGCAATTAAGATGTTTAAGAGTTCTAAGATGTGTGAATTCTAGGCCGCGCGATGAGGACTCGTTTACTTGCTTTTGTTTATGCTTTGCAGGTTGTTTGTTGTCTGTTGCTGTGAGCTCGTTCTCACTTGCTTTCTTGCGTGTTTGGTTAAGGCCGACCGCAGTGTCCTGTCCTCTTTCTGTTAGTATTCTCCCTCTTCTGCATCATGCTACCGTCAAGGAAGCGGGAAGAAGCCCCAGGCGTGGGAGGAGGAATGCTGGATCGCCTCAAGAAGCTGAAGGCGGCCGACGCTGGAACGGCAAGGACTTCAGGAGGCAGCAGCTCGTGTAGCAAAGGAGTGACTCTCCCTGGCTTCGAGAGAGCGAGTGGAAAGGAAGGAGTCCCATCTTCGACGGGGGAGCTTCTCATTATGAACAAGTCCCAGGCCGAGAGCTGCGACGTGGTCACCGGCATCTTCCCCATACTCTCCGTCCCCACCTTGGTGTTGTTCGACTCTGGAGCCTCTAATTCTTTCATATCCTCGAAGTTGGTCCGTGAGCTGGGCATTGTGCCTAGCGCAGCGACGAGGATTGCAGTCAAGGTGGCGTCGGGTGAAGTTAAGGCGTGTGAGCACATCTTCGAGGGTGTGCCTATCAAGATTAAGGAGGTGACCTTTCCGAGTGATCTCATTCAGTTCGATTTGGATGACTTCGGAGTGGTGTTGGGTATGGACTGGCTGGGACAGTATAAGGCTCAGATTCTGTGCAGCGAGCAGAAGGTGGTTTTGAAGGGCCCTGGGGGCAAGCGGGTTTCATATAGAGGGGTAACTAAGGAGCCCGAGGTCAAGCTGGTCTCGATGATCAAAAGAAAGAAATATGTTGCCAAGGGGCATGAAGCTTTCTTATGTGCAGTTGAGGATCTCAGTGCTCCGAAAGATGGAGTGCAGCAAATACCCGTGGTACGTGAGTTTCCCGATGTCTTTCCAGATGAGATCCCGGGGTTACCGCCTCCCCGAGAGGTAGAGTTCACCATTGATTTGATGCCAGGGACAGCCCCAATATCGAAAGCCCCGTACCGTATGGCTCCGAAGGAAATGCAAGAGTTGAAGGAGCAGTTGCAAGACTTGTTAAACAAAGGGTATATCCGACCGAGTGTTTCACCGTGGGGAGCTCCGGTGCTCTTTGTAAGAAAGAAGGATGGTAGCATGCGACTCTGTATAGACTACCGAGAGCTGAACCGGGTGACAGTTAAGAACAAGTACCCCTTGCCGAGAATCGATGACTTGTTTGATCAGCTGAAGGGAGCCGGCATCTTCTCGAAGATTGATCTGCGATCCGGGTACCATCAGCTTAGAGTGGCGGAGGCAGATATTCCGAAGACGGCGTTCCGGACCCGCTATGGCCACTATGAGTTCACGGTTATGCCGTTCGGGTTAACGAATGCTCCAGCTGCTTTCATGGACTTGATGAACAGGGTATTCCAGCCGTATCTAGATGAGTTCGTGGTTGTGTTCATCGACGACATCTTGGTTTACTCTCCGGATCCGGCCGAGCATGAGAAGCATCTCAGGACTGTGCTGCATATTCTAAGGGAGAAACAGTTGTTGGGCCTGTGTGCCATTATGAGATTTTATGACATTATACACTTTTGACTTGTACTTGGGTTTTGGAGGATTATGACTTGAGGATTTATTCTATCTTTTATATATGACAGTTTAGTTGATTCCTATGTTTAGCCTGTGCATCTAGGCCGTGTTTATACCTAGATGTGGCATGACGCCCTTAAGTTTTAAATTCGCTTCTGCTATGTTATGGTTTTTGGTTGAGATAGGCAGCTGTTGTGTTAAGTTTTATCTATCTCAGCCTGGGTGAGGTTGGGGTGTCACACTAACGCCTCAACCTCACTGAGCGCACGGGGCACCCCTTCTTCCTCTGCTCTAAACTCAAAGCCCCTTCAGGCCTTAGCGGCCTCATCCATTGACCTCCAAAGGCCTTCAGGCCACTTAGAGGACATTGGTCTTCCCGCGGGCCTTCATTCCAAAATTTCAGCCCGCGAATTGGAAGAGGCCCAGGACTTATTGGGCCCAGCGGCAGAAATCTATGCCCCTCGTGAACTTCATGTGTCTGAGCCCCCTTCGGGTGGATATGTCGGGGTGCACCTTCAATCTATTTGCCACGGGTTCCGAGTCCCCGTGAGTCCGTTCGCTTCTCTCTTTTTCCGCTTTTTTGCCTTATCTCCTGGTCAGCTTGTTCCAAATTCTCACTGTCTCCTCACTTGCTTCCAAACGATCTGCCTAAAACTAGAGATTGATCCGACGATCAATCTATTTCAACAACTCTATCTGGTCAATAGAGTCGGATCCAACTCACCCGGCTATGTCCAAATTTCTCAGCGAAGCGGCTGCAAAATTTTTGACGGACTAGTCGATTCTCTCAAAGGGTGGAAACCCCTTTTCCTATTCGTTCGGCCATCCTCTTCTCACCCTGCTTTCGATTTTCCTCTGACCTGGAACTCCACCTTTTATAAATGCCTCAAAAAGCCTCCCCCCGACCAAAAAACGATTGACGGACTGAAAGTCTTAAAAGACTTGGGCAAACTTCAAGTCAGCGTGTGGTCAAGCTTAAAGGCTCTTAATGAGGCCGGACTTCTTCCGGCCGGGGCAGCCTTTCCAGGTGATGTGTCATTCCTTTTTTTTAAAACTTTCCCTTTATAGCTTACCTTTTTAATACACTGTTTTGCAGATCCTGAGGAGGAGGAAGAAGGCGAAGAAGCAGGTGCGAACACCCCTACCAGCGACTCTCACACCCTCTCCCTTACGTCCGACATGTCTAGCCGCCACGCTGCATTGAAAGAGCGCTCTCGGAGCCGTGCCTCCTCCTCCAACCCGATTGTGGTTCACGACTCCCCCACTCGTTCCGCGGAGGCTTCGCGTGCCCGCCAACCTCGTCGAGCACTGCCGCCTCCGCCTCCGGCTACTTTGGTGGCTCCAAACGCCCCGTCGACTCATCTCTGCCAGCCCCCTCAGCAAAAAGGGTGGCTGTTGATTTTGAGACTGATGCCGATGACGGCATCGTTCAAGGCGCCTTTCCAATTCACGACTGGCTGGACAAGGTTATCTTTCCCAAGGACGCGGCGTACTATGAGGGTCACTCTTCTGAGAAGGTCTTCGAAGGGGTTTCCCGTTACTTGTATCGGGTATGTAATACTTATATCGGGTTCCCGAATGGATTTCCTTTTACACTTGCTTATTTGTCTGTTTCTTTTCCCTCTCCTCACTTGGCAGGCTCTAGCTGTCCAGTCGGAAATGCGGAAGAGAATGAGCCCCCTCGTGGCGGATGCGGAGCTAGTGCCGACTCTAAGGGCCGACCTTCTCAAGCGGGAAAAGGAGCTGGATGACTCGGCTTTGCGAGTGGGTCAACTGGAGTCGGAGCTTGAGGCCGAGAAGAAGAAGAGCGCTGAGGCTGCGAGCTTAGCCGTGGCTACCTACAAGTCTTCCCGTGTCTTTGAGGAGGACGTGCTAATTAATGCGCGCTTGAGGTTGAGGAGGCTGCTGGCCATGGAGTGGCTAAATTCTGATGAAGGCCGAGCCTATCTGATGGACCTGGGAGAGGAGGACTACCACATGGGGTCCTTGGACATGCAACGGGACATCTACCCGGTTCTTTTAGAGAGTGATCCGACCTTCGACCCAGAAAAATGGGGCCTCCCAGCACAGTTAGCCGTGCTTCTTTCCCGCATTCCTGCTAACCCCGCACGTCAACAGGGGGCCGGAGAAACCGACAGGGTCACTCCGGAGAACTCAAGTGGTGGGCAAATTCCGATGGACTCCCCGTATCTGAATTCTGCTGCCAATTTGACTGCTCTGGCAGGGATGGATCGCAATCCCGTACCTTCAATGCTCAACGTATCAAAGGAGGAGGAGCCAGCGGAAGGTGGCTTAGTACGACGCTCTCGCCTTCAAGGAGGCACCAACGACCCTCCCCCTACTGGCCCAACGGAGGGGGAGACAGTTGGTGGTAACTTGGGGGCTTAAAAAATATTCGTTGCGTTTTATTTTATTTGAACTTTGTAGTGAGGCCCGTTTTTTACTATCTTAGGCCTTTTTATGTTTTGAACAATTTCCCCTCTTTTCTATGTGCTTTGAACTTTTTATGTTTTTCTCTGCTTTTGTTTTCTTCCGGCAATTCACGAGCCCTGACTGGAGGCCAAGTCCTTCAGCCGAGAACTTGTCCGAAAGGTTTTCTCAACCTTTTGAAGGCGAAAGACCACCAAACTTATAAGCTCCGAGTCCCTCAGTCGAGGACTCTTTCGACAAGTTTTCTCAACCATCTTAAAGGCAAAAGACCGCCAAACCTATAAGTTCCGAGTCCCTCAGTCGAGGACTCCTTCGATTGGTTTTCTCAACCTTCTTAAAGGCAAAGGACCGCCAAACTTATAAGTTCCGAGTCCCTCAGTCGAGGACTCCTTCGACAGGCTTTCTCAACCTTCTTAGAGGCCAAGGACCGCCAAACTTATATGCTCCAAGTCCTTCAGTCGAGGACTCTTTCGACAGGTTTTCTCAACCTTCTTAAAGGCAAAGGACCGCCAAACTTATATGCTCCAAGTCCCTCAGTCGAGGACTCCTTCGACAGGTTTTCTCAACCTTCTTAAAGGCAAAGGACCGCCAAACTTATAAGTTCTGAGGATCGAAATGAGACTTAGGTTATCTCAACCTAACTCACTCAAAAGCAGACAGACTGCCAGACTCATAAGGATCCGAGGATCGAAATGAAACTTAGGTTATCTCAACCTAACTCACTCAAAGGCAGACAGACTGCCAGACTCATAAGGATCCGAGGATTGAAATGAGACTTAGGTTATCTCAACCTAACTCACTCAAAGGCAGACAGACTGCCAGACTCATAAGGATTCGAGGATCGAAATGACACTTAGGTTATCTCAACCTAACTCACTCAAAGGCAGGCAGACTGCCAGACTCATAAGGATCCGATGATCGAAATGACACTTAGGTTATCTCAACCTAACTCACTCAAAGGCAGACAGACTGCCAGACTCATAAGGATCCGAGGATCAAAATGAGACTTAGGTTATCTCAACCTAACTCACTTAAAGGCAGCCAAACTGCCAGACTCATGGATCCGAGGATCGAAATGAGACTTAGGTTATCTCAACCTAACTCACTCAAAGGCAGACAGACTGCCAGACTCATAAGGATCCGAGGATCGAAACAAGATGTTGTAAAAAGGTGGTTACTCTATTAAAATTCGGAATTCTCATTACAATCTTTTAGGAGCCTAACCTTCTACTGAAAGAATTTCTTCAAGTGCACCGCATTTTATTTTCTCTCAACAGCCTGTCCGTCCGGGGTCTCCAAACGGTACGTTCTAGGGCGAATGACTTCTCTGATTCGGTAAGGTCCTTCCCACTTAATTGCAAACTTTCCCCCTTGATTAGGCTGGCTGGCATCCCGGTCCCTTAAGACCATATCCCCTTGTTGGAACTTCTTCTCCTTGACTCTTTTGTCATAATAGCGTTTTACCGACTGCTGGTACTCAGCCATTCGTCCATACGCCGCATCCCTCCTTTCCTCAAGGAAGTTCTTTTCTATTTGCAGATTCTCCTCATTTTCATTGTCATTATATTGTAATACCCGTAGGGTGGGAGTAGTAATCTCTGCTGGTACTTTGGCCTCAAAGCCATAAGTAAGGGAGAATGGAGTTTCCCCGGTTGCTCTCCGAGGAGTCGTTCGATACGCCCATAGGACTCGATCCAACTCATCAACCCACGTTCCTCCCAGGTCGCTCAACTTCCTTCGAATTCCATCCACAATGGTCCGATTAACATTTTCGACCTGTCCATTGGCTTGGGGGTAAGCCATTGAGACCCTAGTATGCCGTATTCCATACTGTTGGCAAAAGTTGCTGAAGGGTCGACAATCGAACTGTCTCCCATTATCACTAACTAGCTGCTCTAGGAGTCCGAATCGACAAACGAATTTTCTCCACAAGAACTTGCGACATTGAAATTCAGTGATAGTCGCTAAAGGCTCGGCTTCTACCCATTTGGTGAAATAATCCACAGCCACCACACAAAACCGCAGTCGTCCCGGCGCTTGAGGTAACGGCCCGACGATATCGATCCCCCATTTAGCAAAGGGAATAGCTACCGTAATCGGAGTATAAAAGGAGGCCGGCCGTGTGTCCTTCTTGGCGAAGGACTGACATATCATGCATCTAGCAACTCGACTGATACAGTCTTTGACCATAGTGGGCCAATAGTATCCTTGCAACACTATCTTGCGAGCTAGTGTATGAGCCCCTTGGTGAGCTGAACAAATTCCTCGATGCGCCTCTTCACCTGGTTTGCTTCAGAAGGGTACAAACATCTTAACAACGGTCCCCCGAAGGACTTTTTGTACATGTGACCGTCTATTAGCACATACGCGGGAGATCGTCTCTGAATTTTCGCTGCTTCGGCCGGATTGTCAGGGAGGTCCCCCTTTTCCTTATACTTACGAATTTCCTCCATCCAGAATACTTCGGAATGCTCCTTAGGATCCAGTTCCTCCGTGATGCATACGTCTTCTGGAACAATTTTCGGTTCTATGCTGGGTAGCGGGATTTGCTCGTTCTGACAGATTCTGAGGAGGTGATCTGGTATTTCTCCTAAGGCCATTTTGGACAGGATATCAGCCTCGGTGTTCTCAGCACGGGGCACGTGTTCTAGCTCGTAAGCTTCGAATTCACCCATAAGTCCCTCAGCGACTTTCTTGTACCGCCCGAGTCTTTCATTCTTTGCCTCGCAGGTTCCGGTTACTTGTCCGACTACTAAACGGGAGTCGGTCTTTATTCGGATCTTTTGAACTTTAAGGGCTTTGGCCATCCGTAATCCTCCGATCACGGCCTCGTACTCAGCCTCATTATTCGAGGCTTTGAACTCATACGTCAGTGAGTAGTACAAACGAAAACCTTCGGGAGTTGTCAACATGATTCTTCCTCCACAATGATGTTGACTGGCGGCTCCGTTGGCGTGCATTTCCCACCAATCCCCTTCCTCAGGGGCATTGGCATTGGGTTACGGGCTATGAGCGGTGCATTCTACTATGAAATCAGCTAAGGCTTGGCCTTTCACTGAGGGGCGAGTGTGATACTCAATCCCATACTGAGTGAGTTCCATGGCCCATTTTACCAAACGCCCCGAAGAACTGGGGTTTCGCAATACACCCGCCAAAGGCTGATCGGTTAAGACTCGGATGGGATGAGCCTGGAGGTAGGGCACCAGCTTTCGGGCTGTGATCACCATAGCGTACACCACATTTTCCAAGGGGGTGTATCGGATCTCTGAAGCCTTTAAGGCTCAACTGACGTAGTAGACAGGATGTTGTACTCGTTCTTCTTCTCGGATTAACACAGAACTAACAGCCTTTTGAGAGGTGGCTAGATAGAGGAATAGCACTTCCCCTTCCTTTGGAGTAGATAGTAGTGGTGGAGTCTGTAAATAATCTTTTAATTCTTCAAACGAATTCTGACATTCCTCCGTCCAGGAAACCCTTCCCTCTTTTTCATAGCTTCGAAAAAAGGCAAGGCCCGATCTGCGGATTTAGACAGGAACCTGTTTAAGGCTGCGAGTCGCCCCGTTAACCTTTGTAACTCCTTCAAGGTTCCAGGAGGCTGCATGTCAAATATAGCCTTCACCTTTTCAGGGTTAGGCTCAATTCCTTTCCGAGTGACCATATAACCAAGGAATTTTCCTCCTCGTACTGCAAATGCGAACTTTTTTGGGTTTAATCGCAGATTGTACTTCTCCATTATGGCGAAAGTAGCCGCCAGATCTTTCGCATGGGTTCCTTCATCCTTGCTTTTCACAAGCATGTCATCCACATAAGCGGCCATGGATTTCCCTAGCAGATCTCTGAACAATCGTCCTACCATCCGAGTATAGGTGGCCTCGACATTCTTTAGTCCAAAAGGCATCACCTGGTAGCAGTATAGCCCATCTGGAGTGATAAAGACAGTCTTTTCTTCATCAGCAGGGTGCATGAAGATTTGATGATAGCCCCGGAAGGCATCCATGAAGCTCAACAAATCGCAGCCAGCCGTCTCATCTACTAACTGATCGATCCTTGGTAAAGGGAAAGGATCTTTCGGGCAAGCTTGATTGAGATCTGTGTAATCCACGCACATTCGCCAAGCCAGAGGTTTGGGAACAAGCACCACATTGGCGAGCCAATATGGATATTTCACCTCACGGACATGTCGTGCGGCCATCAAGGTTTCCACTTCTTTCTTGACGAATTCCCGTCGATCTGCCGAGAGGTATCTTTTCTTCTGGATTACGGGTTTGTGGTTAGGGTCGATAGCTAGTCGGTGGCAGATGATCGACCGATCGACTCCCGGCATATCTTCAGGGCCCCAGGCGAATACCTTCTGATACTTTTGTAATTCTTGGATGATTTCTTGTTTGACTTTCTCAGCCAAACCCATTCCGGTCCTTACCCTTCTCTCAGGGCGCGAGGGGTCAATCTCGACTTCCTCTAATTCTACCGTCGGCTTTGGCCGGTCGAGACTCTTTAACTGTTCCTCCCGACTGGTGATAGCATGAATCCTCAGATCTTTTTCCCCAATTTTCTGACAGGATTGTAAATAACAATCCCGAGCCGCCTTCTGGTCACACCGGGCAACTCCGACCCCATTGGGGGTCTGGAATTTTAAGCAAAGATGCTCTATGGAGATGAGAGCACCCAAATCTTCTAGTCCAGGTCGCCCCAAAATCATATTATGGGAGCAGGATAGATTGACTACCACGAATTCCATGTCAATGCTTCGCAGGTTGGGAAAAGTCCCAATTTCGACCAGTAGGCGTATGGAGCCCTCTGACTCGATTGAGTCCCCGGTAAAACCGGCCAGAGGTGTTTTCACAGGTGTTAGCTTGTTACGTTGTAACCCCAATCTCTCAAACACCTCTAGGTACAAGATGTTCACACTGCTCCCTGTGTCCACTAGGACTCTTCGGACTACCGTGCCATGGACGTCCATGGCAATAACCAGAGCATCCCGATGGGGGTGTTGGCTCCGGGGTAAGTCGTCATCGGTAAACAAGATAGGCTCTCGACATACCTTTTTTTAGATTATCATCCCGACCGTAGATGGTCCCTACGTATAGTTGCTGAGCCCAAGCTTTTCGAGATCCAGACGAATCTCCTCCTTCCGGACCTCCCACTATCATGTTGATAACAGGCTTGTGCTTCCAATTAGTTTCCTCTTCCTCAGAGGCGGGTTGTTTTCCTCGATCGGAGCGCGAGTCCGTCTTGTCGGAGCGTGGAGGTCGTCTCCATTGATTAGGTGGGGGGGGGGGAGCACCCTTCTGTATCATGGCCTCTATTTCTTTTTTCAAGTAATAACATTCCTCCGTGGTATGTGTAGTTGATCGGTGATATCGACAATACTTTGATGGGGCCCCTCCCGGGGGTAGGACCTCAGGTTGATCTCCAGGTTTCAAGGGCGGAGGGGGTGGCAAGGTATCTTTGACTTCATGCACGGGTTGTGCCACGGTGGGTCGAGGAGGCGGAACCCCCACTCTCTCAGTTCCTCGGCGAACCTTAGTGCGACTAGAGCGTTCAGGTTCCGTTCGACTCCTAGTGTCAGGTCGTGATCGCTTAGCGCTGGATCTGGCAGCTTCTCGCTGCCGCTTTTGTCTCACCGCTTCTTCCGTGTCCGCCTGACGACTGGCTCTTTGCATAGCCTCCACGTATGTCTTCGGACGGTCATTGTGAAGGTCAATGAACAATTTGCCCGCTCGAAGTGACTCCATGAAAAAGGTGATTGCCACTTGCTCGTCTAACCCCTCGATAGTTTGCACCTCTTTTTGCCAGCGAGTCAGATATGTCTTTAAAGCCTCCCCTTCATCCTGACTGATTCCACTCAAGTGGGTAAGATTGCGCTGCGGTTTGATGTTTACGGCGTAATGAGTAAGGAACCGGTCGGCTAGATCATTGAAGCACCGAATAGATTGACTTGGCAAAGCCAAAAACCATTTCTGAGCGAGCTCTTTGAGAGTAGGAAGAAAAGCCTTGCACATAAGTGGCTCTTCCACCCCTAAAACTTGCATTTTGGCCTGATAACTGACCAAATGTTCTCGGGGACCTCCCATCCCATCGAAAGTAGCGTGCTCCGGGATTATTAGGTCCGCCAGAGCCCGATAAGTCATGATATCGTCTACGAAGGGCGAGGAAGTTAAGAAATTCTCAACAGAAGGCCTTACCTTGCCCTCAAATTGATCTTGTAAATTCTGGAGCCTTCGCTCAAAGCCCTCCATCTGACTACGGCGATACTTAGGTTCCGCTGGGGATTCTGCGCTACTTTCCGATATAACAGCCTGCACCCTCCGCCAAGCGGCCATGGCCCGACGTTCTTGACGATTGCCATTTGGTCGATCCAGATTTCCACGTGGTGGGTTTTGTAACGGATTTCCCTGAGAGTCACTCAAACGATCCATAACAGACCGAGCGACCTCCCGACGCCTGCCGTCTTCTCGACGGGGGGCCGGGCGCTCTTCCTTGTGACGCCCATCTTGCTCAGTAACCTGCGGGTTCATAGTCCCTTCCCCCGTTGGTTTAACGGGTTCAGTCTGGTTGTTTGTGCCACGGTTTTCAAGCCTTCGTCTCTCAACCTCATTG
The DNA here is from genome assembly GCA_003576665.1 of Ipomoea trifida. Taxonomy (NCBI): domain Eukaryota; kingdom Viridiplantae; phylum Streptophyta; class Magnoliopsida; order Solanales; family Convolvulaceae; genus Ipomoea; species Ipomoea trifida. Next base: position 12,015,410 of record CP025657.1, read on the forward strand.
ATGACTTGCACTACGATTTGTTCCAACTCCCCGGGTGGAGGTCGGTTACCTATCGTATCTTGGCGAGATTCCCCAGTGTTCCGAGAGGTTTGTCGGCTCAGACGCCCCCTCAAGTCTTGGCCATTTGGCCGTCCCAATTGTTCCCTTAAATCAGCCCCGCCAGAAGGTGCTCCGTTGGGATGCCCCGAAATCTGTTCTCTTAAATCTTTACTGTTGGGTCGAGTTAGCTGTTCTCGCAAATCGCGGCCATTGGATCGGCCCAACTGTTCTCGTAGGTTGTTGGAACGAGGTCGCCCCCCTGCACTGATTGCCTTACTTGCCTCTCTCATTGTTTTACTAGAGATGCAACACTTTTTGTTCGATCCCCACAGACGGCGCCAGTGATGGTTTCCCGATCTTCAGGCGATCGGCCGGCGGGCCAACACTACCGGAAAATTACAAGAATTTATATAAAAAAAAAAATAGCTCAACAGAGCAAGTGTATTCTGAGCTCAACTCTTTGAGTGGTTTTCTCGCCTCTGTCGCTTATATCCCCTCATGGAGTTCTTGGACTATATATATCGCACGTCTGGTCGGTTACATATTTATTTTCATAATCAATGTTGTGAATAATAGCTCATAAAAGGCATTAAATGCTCATGATGATGACCGTTTTCTCATAATTGCCCATTGATTCTCTCGATCCTTCGCCTTCCTCGAACGCCTCTAGGAGTCTACCGAAGGCTAGCCGATTGCCTCGTATATTCAGCCAGCCAGATCCTCTTCCGACCGACAACCAAGGAGTCGGTGTCCTTAAGAGTCCTTCGAAGACTGGCCGCCTTGTATACTTAACCGACCAAACCTTTTCCCGACTGACTGCCAGGGAGTCGGACAAATCTTATATAACTTGGAGTATGGATGCCTCATGGATTCTCTCGTTTATGGACTGACCCCAAAGGAGTCATGACGAGTCTTTTACGTTCAGGATGTCAGTGCTTTATTGACTTTTCCTCTCCTCCGACCGGTTGGTCTACCCAATCACCTTTATATACCATCAGTTATATATATATATATATATATATATATATATATATATATATATATATATATATATATATATATATATATATATAATCAAAAGAATTGGCTATAATATCATCATGCAAATGAAATTAAAGTGCTAGGATTATAGTAATAAAGTGTAGGTGTTTGCCTTTGATAAGTGGTTAATTGACAATTAAGGAGCACGCTTTTACTACGTGATAATTGTAGTTATTAATAAGATGTACATTCTTTCTTTTCAAAAAAAAAAAAAGATGTACATTCTTTAATAATATTGCAAATGTTTGTAAATAGATACTCCTTGGTTTGTTTGAAAAATGACTTATCAGTCATAGTTATTTGACCAATTTTAAGAGTTAATGGCTATGTTTGGCAAACCTAGTTGAAAAGGTAGCTGAAAGTTGAAAAATAGCTGAAATTTTAAAAGCTATAAGTTCGAAGTTAAAATCTGAAGAGCGATTAAGCTAGTTGTTATGCTTAAAAGTGTTTGGTAAAATTAGTTTTTTTAATAAGCTGATAAATGTAAAAAAGACTAAAAAGGACATCTTCATACCATTTAAATAATTTTAAATTTGAATAGGTTTGTTTATATATTAAAATATAAAATAGTGAAATCAATATATTTTAATAAAATATAAAGTAAGAGCATATATTTTTGAAAACATATAAAGTAAAACAAAATGTTTATAATTCATAAGATTAGTTCATACAAAAATCAATGTTCAAACACAAATGTCAAATTGAAATTACAACCAAGCATATTGAAGAGAAAAAGTCAAAAAGGTTTTAATTGGGAAGGATAAATGATGTCATTTCTTTAAAATAATAAGGTTAAAGATGAAAAAAAAAAAAAGTTAGGAAGCTACTAGCTTATTTTGAAACGCTACCTTAGGTAGTGTTAAAAAATAAGCTCTTATTTTAAGCTACTAGCTTATTTTAGGAACATTACCAAACAGAGCTTATAGCTTATTAGTAGCTTAAAATAAGTATAAGCTCCTAAATAAGCTCTGCCAAACAGAGCCAATATGAGTTGGGCTTAGCTTATTGGTGCCAATAATCTAAAAATAAAAAAGCTACTTTGAGCAACTTATTAATATCAACTTATTGCATTTTTGTTTTAAAAGTTTAAATACCATTAATAGTTATAAGTTATTGTAGTGTTTTATATTTATTTAATTTTTAAATTTTTATTCAAATTTACATTTTTAATATCACGAATAGCCTAGAGTTTGCCATCTAGAAATTATATTTTTAATATCAAATTATTATTAAGTAGGAGTATTTCTTTATAATTATAACATTATTAAAAAATAGTAGTTAAAATATAATTAATAATAACACGATGATGACAATAAATTGTAAAATTATTGTAAGAGTTATGTAAATAGCACAATATACTTATGGCATACTTATTATTAACAACTTGTTATTATATTTTTATTTGAAATTATATTTTTAATATTAAATTATTATTATTAACTAAGGAATATTTCTTTGTAATTATAACATTATTAATGATAATAAAATAATAAAAAATAGTTAAAATATTATTAATAATAACAAAACAATCATAATGAATTGTAAAAATACTTTAAAAGAGTTAAATATCTATCATAATATATTTATGTCTTGAGTTAATTCCATTTTTTGTCCTAGATTTATATGTGACAATTCATTTTTAGTCCTTTTTATTAGAACATCCTCATTTGGTCCTAATATTATTGTGGCATGACCAATTTTAGTCCTTCGGCAACAAAATTGTTGAAATATCGTTAAATACAAAGATATTTCAATCTTTTTTATACAAAGTATGTTGAACCGTTATAATTTTATGTTTATTTGTTTGAAAACATTCATAATTGAAGAACGAAATGTCCTTCTATTTAACGATATTTAAACTGATTTGCTTATAAAGGACCAAAAATGGTCATGCCACAATAATATTAGGACCAAAAGTGAGTGCTCTAATAAAAAAGGACTAAAAATGGATTGTCACCTATAAATGTAAGACCAAAAATGGAATTAACTATTTATGTCTTTATAGGTTATTTTACATGTAATTAGCTATCAACTAACAATTAATTTTGCTAACACATTTTACAACCAGCGAAATTAATCTAATTAACTAACAGCTACTAATTAAGTCAATCAGTTATCCATTATTAGCTAATAATTATTTGTCAAACAATTGTTATAGTTGGATTGAAATCTAAGGCCAATTCTCATAGGCCATGACCGGTGTACATTGATCCAAGGCACTTTGTTCAAACACCAAGGCGAAATTACAATAGTTTTAGATTTGAATAAAGTTTTTTAGTTGGGCCGTTGTAATTTATTTGGGCTAGTTCATATATATTATCTCATCAACATTTATAAATAAACTAGTTTTATAGGCAAATTATTGCATGGACCATGGTCCACATAGCTGTGTGGACCAAAAATAAAAAGTACATTTATTTTTATATTGAAGGTACATTATTTTTGTACTGTAGGTACATTATTTAACAGTATATATCAAATAATGTACCTTCAGTACAAAAATAATGTACCCTAAAATAAGGGAAAATAGCGTTTTTGGTCCCTGAATTATTTTACTTTTGGAAATTTGGTCCCTATCAATTGATTTGAACAAACTTAATCCCTCAATTGTCCATAGTGTGTTATATTTAGTCCTTTGGAGTTAAATAATTATAAATTTTGTAAATAAGTTTTTTTAGGAGGCTATATTTGTCAATTACTCTCCTATTAAATATTCCTTCTCTCCCCTTAACCACTTAACGCCATCTTCATCCCATTTATGTGTATTCAAAGAAACGAAAACAAAAACTAATACCCAATTTAGTCCTCGACTATAGCGGTTTTACTCGATTTAGTCCTAAGTGACTTTTTATACTCAATTAAGTCCCAGACTTTGATGGTTTTACCCAATTAAATCCTCCGTTAACAATTTTGTTAGTTGGCTGTTAAAAACAGGGTTAATATGGTAATTTATCCTCCTTCCTCCCTTTTGGTCAAATTGCCATCTTCTTCCTCATTTCTCTGATCCTCCATCTTCTTTTCGTCTGTAATTTAAAAAAAAAAAAAAAAAAAACTTAAAGTAGCAAGAAAAATTGTGAGAAAATCAAAGAAGATAGATGCATAGAGAGGGGGGAGGGGAGAGAGGTGGGTTAGGTTTTGTGGGTGGGGTTTTATTTTTTGGGTTTTGGCTTGTGGTTATGGTGATGGAAGTTGATGGGGAGAAAATGCAATGTCCAAAATGGTGGCAGAAGAAGATGAAAGTGGTAAAGGAAAAGAGGACAGAGTCTAAAGAATTCTTTGGTTTCTACTTTTTCTAGGCCAGCTGAAGCTTTGGAGCTTTTTCTAGAGATGAAAAAGACGGGTGTGAGGGTTGATGAAGGTATTATAGTTAGTGCTCTTTGCTGATTTTGCGCAATTGGGATGTGCTTGCTTGGTTTGGGAGGTGGCTTCATGGGTTCTATACTTCTATGTAGTGCCTGGGAGAGTTCATCAGGATGTCTATATTGGCAGTGCTCTTGTGGATATGATGTATTCTAAGTGTGGATTCTCTGATGATGATGCTAGTGAAGTCTTTGCAGAGATGCCATGCAAGAATCTTGTTTCTTGGACTGCACTAATAGTTGGATATGTTAGCTGTGAAAGATTCAAGAATGCACTGAATGCTTTTGAAGACATTTTGAATTTGCTACTTTAAGTTTTTTTCTTTTTTTTTTTAAAAAAGAAAAGAAAAGAAAAAAGATTACAATCAGAAAAAAGATGGAGGAGAAATGAGGAAGATGATGGCAATTTGACCAAAAGGGAAGAAGGAGGATAAATTACCATATTAACCCTTCTTTTAACAGTCAACTAACGAAATTATTAACGGAGGACTTAATTGGATAAAGTCATCAAAGTCTAGGACTTAATTGAGTATAAAAAGTCAATCGAGTAAAACCATTATACTCCAGGACTAAATTGGGTATTAACTTTAATTTGAAAGTAAAAATAGTGCAGTTGCGAACAGCTGGTGTGCGAGATACTCCGTAGGAATTACGAACCGCTTCATTGGTATTGTCTCTGAACTGCCATTGAACAAAGACAATGACTTTTGAGTATCACAATTTTTTTTTTTCAAATTGTTTGTGTCCAGCTTTTGCCATGAAGAATGCCGAGAGGTTGTGGCATCTATCCCTTATGTTTGCAGCAACAATTCTCTAATTTGTTGACGGTTTGTTGGTGGCAGTAAGCTTTTTCCACTTCTTGAGTTGTCCTTGCAGTTGTTGGATTCTCTTCTCAAGATATAGCTATTTGAGCCTGGCGATATCTCTGATCTTGTTAGAACTTCCGGCGGATCGGAGGTGGCAGACAACAACAACTTTTTTGAGTTCTAATCTATTATATTATATTATATTCAATTCATCTTGTATTTTCAAATCCAATACTATCTATAATGAAGAAGCTAAGGAGCAGTGATTCCGAGTATGCCCAACTCCCGCTCTTCTTTGTTGTAGATTTAGGATGAACCCCTGGCCTATTTCTCATGCTTCATTATGGAAACAGCAATCATCCTTTTGACAATTTGTCCAACGCCCAGATCATTTAGCTAGACATTCAGGAGCGTTGTGATTTATTTTGTTTGAGTATTGGTTAGCTGTAACCAGTGTATTTGTATTCCATACTTAGACTAGTCCGGGATTCTACCATGTATATATTCATGTATATTGATTTCGGGTATATATAAAAAGTTTACATTTACCCCCCCCCCCCCCCCCCAAAAAAAAAGAGCAGTGATGGAAAGTAATATATGTGCTTCTTCTTTTTATTTATTTATTTATTTTTTAAATTTGTGTCTTCAAATGAGGAATTTATACGATCAGGGATTAAGGGGAGAAGGAAGCTTCAACAATAGAGAGTGATTGACAAATATACCCTATGAAAAAAGGACTTATTAATCCAATTTGCCATTATATAAATTCAAGGACTACATGTGGCTTATTATGGACAACTAAAGGGCTGACTATGTTCAAATCAATTAACAGTGACTAGATTTCCAAAAGTAAAATAATTGAGGTGCCAAAAGCATTGTTTTCCCCTAAAATAATGTACCTACAGTATAAAAATAATGTACTTTCAGTACAAAAATAATGTACTTTTTATTTTTGGTCCACACAGCTGTGTGGACCATGGTCCATGCAATAATGATTGAGTTTTATACGCGCATTGCGCGAATGGGTTAGTGCCCAATGTTTATATTTAAATAAATATTTGAAAGTATATCAATGCAAGATTATATAGGAGAAGTTTATACATGGATAATTGAATGTCGAATTTCTTTATTTAAATATCTAACTCAAAGTTTATGAATCCAAGATAATATAGAAAATTCATTATAATTATTACTAAAATAAATGTTTGCAACCTTGTAAAATTGATAGTCTAAATATTTGGTCTAAAAATGATAGTCTAAATAAATACTACTTTTAATTTGGATTTTTCTAAGTGTTCTTAATTCTCTTTTTAGTAACATTGTCATTGTCTTCATCTTTACTATTTGTTCTCTTTCTTTTTGTTGGTAGTGTGTTATTTGCAATTCGGTTATTGTTGGTAGCATAGATGACAACGTCATGCAATGAGATTATGATATAGGAGCTATGGACTTTCCTTTAGGTGTTCAGTGTTCTGCTTATGGTTCATTTGGTTCAACCATTATTGTTGAATGAGTTATTGTGGATAAAGAAAAAAGATTAAATAAATTAATAACAATTTGAAAATTTAAAATATTATGTATTCCAAAGATATTAAAATGTAGTTTCTCGCTTCAATTTGCTGGGTAATGGGTTATTGAGTCATTTCCATTTTTGGTCATACTATTATTGGGGCATTGCCAATTTTAGTCCAGTTCATTAATTTTTGCCACATTACGACCAATCTTATTTAGTGTTTGCCACTTTTAGTCCACCGTTAAAATTTTCGTCAAATGGCCGTTCAAAACAGGGGTATTTTTGGTCTTTTCATGCTTTGTTCATCTCCTTGACCCGTTGCAGTGGTTTTTCTTACTCATTTTCATCCAATGAAATCATCTCCTTGACCCGTTGCAGTCGTTTTCCTTACTCATTTTCATCCAATGAAGAGGTTCGACGAAAGTCATGTGAGCCACATTACAAAGCCATGGCTTTCGCCGGACCTCTTCATTAGATGAAAATGTGTAAGGAAAACTACTGCAAAGGGTAAAGGATATGATCAAAGCATGAAAAGATCAAAATACCCTTGTTTTGGACGGTTATTTGACAAAAATTTTAACGGTGGACTAAAAGTGCAATGACTAAATTAGACTGGCCGCAATGTGGCAAAAATTAATGAAGTTGACTAAAATTGGCAATGCCCTAATAACAGTAGGACCAAAAATTGAAATGACTCTGGGTTATTTGAGTACTTTCATTGTCAACAAATCCCCCAAGTAGTTAATATGATTGGTTTCAAACTATTTTTATTTTTTATTTTTTTCATGGTATTAAAGAAATACATATGTATCATTTTTTGGTGTAACTACTAATTTATTTAATTCAATAAGAGTAAAATAGAGTGATTCCGCTTCAATTTGTTGGGTTATTTGAGTACTCTCTTTGTCAACCAATCCCCAAGTAGTTAATATAATTAGCTTCAAATTATTTTAAAGTTTTTTTTCATAGTATTAATAAAATACTTGGTAAATAAATATATAACATTATTTTGTACTATAACTTTGATATTTAATTACAAGACATTGTAAAAATAAGATAATGAACAATGTAATGAATATCAATTGATAAATTTGAATGTAAAGAATCTTTGCATAAGAGAAAATAAAGACAATATAACTAATGAAATTACTTTTCTTATTTAATTTAATTTTTTGATAATGAATAATTTTTTCAAATAAAGGTATTGTTGACACATCATTCTAAATTAAAGAAATACATATGTATCATTTTTTTGTTGTAGCTACTAATTTATTTAATTTAATAAGAGTAAAATAGAGTGAGAAACTTAATTATGTCAAATTTGATTGAGATGAGGTTCGAACCTAAGACCTTTCTTATAGAAATTAATGGATAAGTTAAAAGTTAACGAAATATTAACGGAGAAAAGAATATTTAACGGAAAACTTAAAGGATAATTATAAAAGTAAGGTTAAATTAGGTAATCTCTATTAATAATATTAATTTGAATTATCTTAACCATCTATTTGATTAAATAATTTGACCGTCATTTGATTAAATAATTTGACCGCCATTTTTTCTACCAATTTTAGACCTAACTCTGGCTCTTATTAGTATAGTAGATACTTTTATATTTTTTTTATATTTAATTTACATGCATCATTATGCTGCATGTTCTATATACGGAGTATTTTTTTTTTTTATAAGGAAAATGCTATTTTTCCACCATTTTTTGCTTTAATATTTTCTTCATGATGTGATTTATAGTTCAGGAGTGTTATGTATTGACTGATCCACTTACTTTTAATTAAACATTAAACCAATTAAATAATATCATTTTAGGAAGGAAAATAAGGAGGTAGCTTTTAAGAGGGTGTGTACTGTGTAACATCACTCTTTTTTAAAAACAATTACTCCGTACATTTTTCTCATGTCAATTGTCATATTTCCTGATTTTCCTTTCTAATTTCTTGGTACCTAGTCTTAGGCCCCCCACCAAACGTGGGGCAAGGGATCAATGCTTACATAGAACAACAAACACACACACACATATTTATTTATTTTCAGGTGAGAACATCACTTATGAGAATATGTGGATTTTTCGATAATGCACGGTTAGTTCTACATGAGTGCATACTAACTACTCTAGCTCCGTGACTACTACATGAATGAACTGTGTATTCATGTAGTAGTTTTAGTGCATTTATGTAGTAGTCACAGAGCTGGAGTAGTTATTGTGCATTCATGAAGAACTTATTGTGCATTCATGAAGAACTTATTGTGCATTATTGCTAAAGAAGTTTGCGTTCAGATGAGAACCACATGTCCAGGAGAGTATGAGAATCCACCACAGCCGTCCATTTATCTAGATTTAACAAATCATAAACACTTTTTTTAAAAAATGTAGTCACATTTTATAAATAACTCGAACTTTGAAGTGCAAGTAAATTGTGTTAAAAGTGCAAGTAACAGTTTCATAAAATGCACCTAAGTGCAAGTAAAATGTATTACAAGTGCAACAATATAATATACACAGAGCAACAATATTAAGTGTACATAACGTTATCATTAGATGTACCAATGTAAAAAAGGAAAATTACTTGCAATATATATATACATACATATATATATATATATATATACATATATATATATATATATATACATATATATATATATATATACATATATATATATATATATATATATATATATATATATATATATATGAAATCAGAACCACTCACCACGTGTCCAAATTCAACGAATCAGATATACTTTTAAAACGACGCAGTGACATTTTTGTAAAAAAACTCAAACTTTGGTGCAAGTAAAATGTGTTACAAGTGCAAGTAACTGATACAAGTTTTCAAGTAAAATCACTTACAAGTGCAAGTATTACCTTGGTAACATTCGTGCACCTAATGATAAATTCTTTCACATAGGTGCACTTAATGATAACGTCTGGTGCAACTAATTATAACGTTAGGTGCACTTAATATTGATGCTCAGTGTACCTTTTACTTGCACTTGGGTAGACTATATAAAACTGTTAGTTGTACTTTTAACACCATTTACTTGCACTTCGATGTTCAATTATTTATGAAAATGTCATAGCGTTTTCTTTTTTAAATCAATGTTTCTAATCCGTTAGATTTGGACATGTGGACGGCTGTAAGTTGTTCTTAGTTCTCTCTTGGGCTACTCGTTCTTACCTGAACGGGCTCATATATATATATATATATATATATATATATATATATATATATATATATATATATATATATATATATAAGTATATGCTAATGATCCGCGAGAACACACCCCTAATAATAGAAAGCTAAGAATTGAACAAATCTCAATATTACATCTAATTAAAAAATCATACGGATTAGATAAGATTACAAAAAAAATGCAATGACAATTTCATAATTATCGTCAACTTTACTCTGCAAGTTTGAACACTTAAGTATGCATTATTTAACAATTAAGTATGCAATCCTAGATAAATTTTTTAAAAATCAATGAAAAATCTAAAATTAAATCTAAACCGTAAATGTAAGACCATCAACATTATAAAGTGAATTCCTAAACCAAATAAAACCAAAAACTTAGTAAAATTTTTTTTAAATCCAAACTGTACCCATGCAATGTACTTTCACATTTTTGCAAGTGCAATATTTCAATACTAAATGTGCATTTTGTAACAACTAAATGTGCAAACCTAAAAAATTATGAGAAATGCATATTTTAGTGTTCAAGTTTGCATTATAAAGTTGGTGATAATTACAAAAATACCACAATATTTTTTTAAAAAACTCTGATGTGATTGATCTGATTTTAATTTCCACATGTAAGGTTGAGATTGATTTTTAGTTTTCTATTATGACATGTTCTCATATGATCCAATACATACATACATACACACATAAATGACTAATATAATCCATCCACCTGAGTAGATCAACGGGTGAGGTTGTTAGAAAATAAGGGGAAAGACATGGGGTTCTTTTGTTTTCAGTAATTATAAAATTGACCTTGTGTGTTTGTGTGTGTGTATATATATATATATATATATAGAGAGAGAGAGAGAGAGAGGGGTCGAGGTGGGATACTACTTATTCATTTATGAATTTTTTAATGATTAAAAATATTTATCGATGGCTAAGTACCTTGTGGTCTGATGGCATCGCCGTTACTAGCTATTTCAAATGAAAAGTAATAATATTGAACATGTACTATAGGTTAGATTCTAGAAAAGCACAAGTTTTAGGCTTCTCTTTTTTTTTTTTGTTTGCAAAAAAAAAAAAAGGCTTCTCTTTCAATGCTAATTAACGTCCTCATGCATGCACGCACTGGAAATTTTTTTGAAACATTATCTTAAGTACAAAGGAACAAAGATGAAAGGGTGGCAACAAATGATTGTGATTTTAATATTGCTATTTAATGACAAATTGAAGATTATGCATGCTTGATTATAATATATTGTCACCACATATTTAGACTTATATTAGGTTCGATGTATACTAACCTCTATGGATAACTTTCAACTATTTTCATTTTTTGTCCACAAGTATTTCCATTTTTTAAATCTTCAATTTGAAAATGGATCTTGAGTTAAACCATTGAGCAGGATAAATGTTTGGAGAGCAAGTAATACAGGGTGTAAAAACTGCTATGTTTTTCTTTTTCTTTTGGCCTATAATGAAAACTCTTAGCCACTACGTACTCTAGGATGCGCACAGGATAAATCTTAATATGTTCTTGTATAATAGCATACAAATTATACATTCATGAAAAGCCTCACTAGAAAGACACTATTGCACAGACTTGATCAAGATAATGTTGCCAAGAATAGAATCCGTGACTCTCTTGTATGAGAATTATGTTCCATCTACTTGATCATCATCTCTTTCGAAGTGTGAAAATTGGTAATTTAACCAATAACCTTGTAGTTCAACACTATAGGTAGAAAATTCAATCTATATGAAATGTCTCCAGTGTTAGGAACATTGTAATTTAGATTTTGATGATACCAAAAGGGTTAGGAATTTTTAGTCTTCAATTTTTTCATTTAGTTATAGTAGTCCGAAAGGTCACTTACAAAATGAAATTTACCAATTGGGAAAGTCAATTAACCTGAAAGTAAACCAATTTGAAAAGTAGCCTTAATTAGGACATTTCTCAGTCTTCGAAAGGTAACTTTAAGAATAAATTTTACCCACCGGAAGTAAATTTAATTTGAGAAGTAATTCTATATGAGTAGAGCTACAATGAGTAGAAGATGAAGAACTACGAAGCGTCAAGCTACGAGGAGTAGAAGACGAAGAGCTACGAAGATTCAAGCTATGAGTAGAAGATGAAGAGTTACGAAGAGTGAAGCTATGAGAAGTTGAAGTCAAAGAATCGAAGAGTTCAAGACTAGAAGGTTATTTGACCGAATAATGGAAGAATCAACCGTAGTTGGATAGTAAAGGGATAGGGAAAGTTAACTTAAAGCGAGAAGTTAATTTCCGAGGACTAAGGATTGACTAAGGAAAGTCAAATCCGAATGTTTGTTGAGGTATAGTATGAAAGGTTAACTTCCGAAGAGTATAAAACTAACCTTTCGTAATCCACTGTTTGGACATGCTCTGAGCGGGCAGTGAACAACCTCAAACTGTGAAGTTGCAAGGAGAATGTTACTAAGACAAAAGGTGTCATAGGCACATATATCCGATGAAGATTTTCCAAAAAGGCTAAGACATTTTATGCAGTTCAGAAAGCTAAAAGCAATCGCAAAAGTACACATCAATGACTGCAAATTTGACAAAGGCAACCTATCGTCTTACCACTTGTCATTGCACGATGCTTAAGAGATATTTGAAAATTGTTAATTTCCCTCTAACGAATAAATTTTCAAACATGTTTATAAATACCCCCATTTAAATTTGAATGAGGTATTGGAAATATTGAGATCAAGAGGAACTAAGTGCAAAGTGATTACAAGAAACTTCTAGAGGCCAGTGAAGAGACAGCTACGCTAAAGATTGCAAGATCAAACTCAAGTGACTACGACATTAGACGAGAAGTCTTACGCCGAGTCTATAGTTTCAGATTGTGAACTAACCCTTGTTCAAACAATATAATCTTTCCTCTACTTGGTTAAGTAGAAAGAGACGGAGTAACAAGTGTTTACTTGTGAAAAACTTAGATGCTTGCTTTGTGTTCAAGGTTCAATTGGTTTATTTTTGTACTAGTGTAATGATTAGTGCAATCCTCCTTGGAGTTTAGGAGAAGAGTGAACGTATGCTGGATTTTGTCCGAACCACTTCAAAAATTCTCTCTCTTTACTTATCGCACTTTACATTACAACTTCGATTTAACCAAACCTAAATTTGCAGAAGATTAAATACGTGCAAACAAATTAAAAAGGAGTAAAAATATATCCCGCTATGTACTCTAAATTGTTCTAAAGTTCAAGTTTGCTTGAGTTAAGGAATTATTTTCAAAATTTTTTTAAAATCGTTTTCAAGTCTATTCACTCCTCTCTAAACTTGAATGCCTTAGTCATCGGGACCAACATTGAGAATGATTCTCATTCCTATGTAAGTGAAAAAGGGTGAAGGGAGTTGGGGGGTTCATTTAAACACGGCATGCACAATGAATTTATTAGATATGAAACAATTTTTTTAATGGGTTACATGTTTTTGTTATTTATTTGGACAAAGATGCCTTAGGAATAAATTAAAGATTGATTAAATTTCAGGACTTCATGAAAACTAATATTGTCTGCATGTCTCGATAAAGTTAATAAATTATTCTTATTCAAGTCAAAAATAAAACAATTGACAGCAAAAAAATACCTTCGCATGCAATGTGTGTCTTAATTAAAAATTTAGTCCAAAATTAATCAAAACTCTTAAGTGAAAAAACAAACATTATCCTATAAAGTCAAAAGATCAACTATCTGTCTATTTTTTTTATAAATAAATTAATGTATTGAAATGAAATAAAAGTACCACTATAATCTCTGGATTAGTTAACTGCACTCTTTAATTTCGGATTATAGTTGTGAGGTTTCATACATGCATGCATGTAACCGTAACATTATTGTGTTCATATGTTTGATCCCATGATTATTGTTGATGGCAGACTATATATATAGTGTGGTCCAAGACAATTTTCGGTTTTTGAGTTTAAGTTGATTTTTGATTGTTTGGATTAATGTGGGTGGGAGAATTCTTGGGACAAGGCATGAAAATAGAAGATTGAGTTAGTGATATTGGAGTGAATTGAGAATTGAGGTTGACACTTGACAGCTGATATAATGTTTATGGCCGGCCTGGAGATGCATGGCTTCCAGTTCGACAATCCAATAATTCTATCTTAGAGCATTTTTCGATGGGATATTTGGTTTGCCAAATCAGTCAAATCATCACTTCTTTGCAAATGTGCGAACACTATAGTATATGTACATTTGCAAACTTAAAACAGAATAGAGAGTGCATTGCATGTTGAGCCCAACAGCGTGTATATTGCGCACAATAAAGCTGTCTATCACTGTATTATTTTGTTTTTAATTATGTTATATAATTCATATGTGAGTATGGATGTGATGATGTTGGTATCTTCTAGCTTGATGGATATATTAGGACCCAAGCTTTTAAATCCAAGAGTTGTGGTGCGAATGTAAGGTGAAGCATGCGGACCGAAGGCTAACCTTGGGGTTGACTGGTTGATCACGATGAACGTAGAAATTCTCGATAATTCAATCACACCAGATTACAGAGTCCCTATAGTATAGTTTACATAGAAGTCTCCTACTCTACAGGAGTCTAGTATTGACTAAGTATAAACCACTAAATACAAACTATATAATATAAAATGTGACAATACTAATACGCCTCCTCAAGCACAAGGTTGGCAGGCAGCAACATTGAGCTTGGAGCGTAGAGTCTGAAACCGTTTAGCTGGTAGTGGCTTAGTGAAGATGTCCGCGAGCTGATCCTGTGTAGAGACAAAATTGACAAGCAAATCACCAGAAGCAACCTTGTCGCGGACGAAATGATAGTCAACCTCAACGTGTTTGGTTCTGACATGAAAAACCGGATTGGCAGCCAGATAGGTGGCTCCGAGATTGTCACACCATAAAGTCGATGGTTGACCCGAGTGAAGACAAAGTTCAGATAGTAGAGACACCAACCAGGTGACTTCAGCCGCAACATCTGCTAGACCTTTATATTCAGCCTCAGTTGATGAACGAGCAACGGTGCGTTGTTTCCTCGAGACCCATGAAATAAGATTTCCACCAAAGAATACAGCATAACCACTAGTAGATTTCCTGTCAACCGGACACCCAGCCCAATCCGAGTCAGAATACGCATGGATGGACGCGTGAGTGGATTTAGTTATCCGAAGACCGAGATCTAGAGTCCCCTTGACGTAACGGCAAACGCGCTTGAGTAGACTCCAGTGTTCTGCAGCCGGAGAATGCATAAACTGACAGAGCCGATTAACTGAAAAAGACAGGTCGGGTCTGGTAATAGTAAGATACTGTAGAGCGCCCACAATTCGGCGGTACTGAGTTGGATTATCAAAGACCTCTGGCGACGAAACGGCCTGAGTGACTGAGGCCGGAGTGGCAAGAGCTTTGCAGTCAGTCATCCCAGCTCGAGACAATATGTCTTTCATATAACGTTTTTGAGAGAGTAAGAAACCACCTTTACACGGCAGAGTTTCAATGCCCAAAAAGAAGCTCGGTGTTCCCAGATCCCTAATCTTGAACGTATTAGCCAGAGTTTGAAGTAGGTTGGTGATTAGGGCAGAGTCGTTGCCCATCATAATTATGTCATCCACATAGACGAGTAAAAACACACGTGAGTCGCCAGATGTGTAGTGAAATAAAGACACATCAGTTTTAGACGATGAGAAACCAGTCTGAATCAGGAAGTCATGTAGCCGTTTAAACCAAGCCCGCGGTGCCTGTTTCAGCCCATATAGCGAACGCTGAAGATGACAGACATGACCCAGGTGCAACGGATCTTCGTACCCTGGTGGTTGCTTCATGTACACTGTTTCGGGCAGATGACCATTTAGAAAGGCATTGTGCACATCTAGTTGCCGTAGAGTCCAGGAATGCGTAACAGCTAGTGAGAATAGTAGTCGGACAGTAGTGGGTTTGACAACTGGGCTAAAAGTGTCGAAGAAATCCTCGCCTGCAACCTGGTTGAAACCCTTGGCTACTAATCGAGCCTTGTAGCGATCAATAGTCCCATCTGCTTTACACTTCGTGCGATAGACCCACTTACAGCCAACTATGTTCATATTTGGGTCCGCAGGTACCAGTTTCCAAGTGTTATTGTGTAGTAGAGCATTAAACTCTTGATCCATGGCATCCCTCCAGTGAGAATGACCAACGGCCTGAGAGTAGCAGGTGGGGTCCGAGGTTGCATGTAGAGCAAATAACTGCTCACCGGTTCCCTTAGTCTTTCGACGACGTGTACGCATTGCATGACCACCGTCATTAGCTTGCGAGGTGGGATGTACGTCAGTAGATGAGGCCGGTGGATTAAACTCGGATTGCGTAGCAGAAGATGAGGGCTGAACCTGAATAGGCTCCGAGTGTGAAGCATTTTGTGTATCAACAACACATAGAGGAGGTGTGGATGATGGAACCACGATCGGCCCAGCGGCCCATGGTGTGTCAGGTGTGTCCTGTGATGAGATAGAGTGAGTTGAGTCCTGTATAGCAAAAGGGAAAATATGCTCAGCAAATCGCACATGGCGACAGATAAAAATCTTCCCAGTGTTTAAGTCAAGGCAACGGTATCCCCTATAGTCAACTGGGTAACCTAAGAAGACGCAAGGAGCAGACCTATATTCGATTTTATGTCGATTATAGGGCCGAAAATGGGGATAACAGCGACAACCGAAGACACGGAAAAATGTGTATGGAGGTTGAGAGTTATATATGCAATAATAGGGACTCTGGAACTTAATAGCAGCGGATGGTAAACAGTTTATGAGATAGGTCGCTGTTTCAAAAGCGAAGTCCCAGTATTTAATTGGAGTTGAACTTGCAGCTAGCAAAGCCAACCCCGTTTCAACTATATGGCGATTGCGCCGTTCTACCCTCCCGTTTTTGTTCGTGGGTGTAGGCACAAGATAGCCTGTGAGTAATCCCGAGGGATTGAAAGAGTGAGTGAAGATGGCGATACTCACCACCTAAATCGGACTGGATGGCCTTGATAGAACGGGAAAACTGCCGTTCTACCATAGCCCGAAACAAATTAAAGATTTTATATATATCAGATTTCACCCGTAAGGGATAAAACCAAGTGAAACGTGAAAAATCGTCCACGAATAATACAAAGTAACGATATCCTGAACTAGAAATGATAGGCGACGGACCCCAGATGTCCGTATAAACCAAATCTAATACATTTAAACTGCTAGCTGTAACCCTATCTAATGGAAAACGGGATGATTTCCCGAGATGACAAGCAGAACAATCTAACAAAGAATTTGACTTATTAGTGGTTACAGGACAATTTTTCAAGACACGCTGGAGCACTTGATTATGAGGGTGACCGAGACGCTGATGCCAGACAGCGGATGACGCACGGGCCGTGAGAAACGCAGAATGACCCCGAGGGAGTAATAACTGATACAGCCCGCCAACTGTTGACCCTTTAAGAAGAGTTGCCTGGGTTGTGCAATCCTTCACAAGAAACAGATTTTTATGAAACTCAAAATATACGTTATTATCATTTGTAAAACGATATACAGATAATAACGGGATAGACAACTGAGGAACATGCAAAATATTAGGCATATTTAGAGTATGAGAACTGGACTGGATAACCGTGCTACCAACACTGGAAACATTTAAACCTGTACCGTTGCCGACTTTGAGCACGTCGTTGCCATTATACTGTTCACTATGATCCATCATCTGTGCATCGGGTGTAGCATGCGTCGACGCGCCGGTATCTGGATACCAAGCTTCGGCTGTCGACGGTGACAACGTCTCTCCCAGAAAGGCGGCATGGGCTTGCGGCTGCGGTCGATCATCATACCGGCGGTAGCAATTAACCGCGCTATGACCATTGGCTCGGCATATCTGACACCGAGGCATGCCATTCCCGCGACCGCGCCCATTCCCGCGACCTAGACTGTTCCTGCCACGGCCTGAGTTAGAGCTACGTCCGCCGTTCCCAGATCGGCCACGATTGGCGTAAAAAACCGACGGGGGCCCCTGCACCGGCGACGACTCAGCAGCAGCAAAATCCTCCGACTGGATGAACTGCTGCGCCCGGAGATGATCAGCGAGCTGAGCAAAGGAGACCGGCGTTCCGGCGGTGGTAAGCGAGCTCGCCATAGCACGAAACTCTGGCCGCAGACCCCGCAACACGTAGAGGATCTGCTCATCGGCAGATAGTGGACGTCCGGCGAGTGAAAGGGCCTCCACGAGCACCTGGGCTTGGCCAATATATTCAGCAGAGGAGAGGTTCGCCTGACGAAGCGTTTGAAACTCGCCCAGCAGACTTAAACACCGTGATCGCGACGTGGATGCAAGAACGGTGGTTATGGATTCCCACACCTCCCTGGATGTTTCCTTACCGACGGCGAGATACATCACCTCGGTTGTGAGAGAAGAGACGATCAGCGAGAGGATGGCCTGATCTTGCTGAACGCAGGGGAGATACGCCGGGTTTGGGACGGACGCTGGCGGCGTGGCTGCTATGGCGGCTTCGACGGCAATGAATTCCGGCGGACATGGCAGAGACCCGTCGACATAGCCGATTAGGCCTTGGCTTCGGAGGAACGGCAGTATTTGAGTCCTCCAGTATAGGTAGTTGCGGGATGTTAATTTGATGGAGAGTATGTGGTGGCTGGCCGAGAGTGAAGGTGGCGGCAACGGTTGAGCGGCGACGGATGGGGTGATCGCACCATCGTTCGAGCGGCTCATGTTTACGTTGCGAAAATAACGGGAAGGTTTAGTTTAGAGAGATCGTAACCTGGCGTGATACCAGATGAACGTAGGAATTCTCGATAATTCAATCACACCAGATTACAGAGTCCCTATAGTATAGTTTACATAGAAGTCTCGTACTCTACAGGAGTCTAGTATTGACTAAGTATAAACCACTAAATACAAACTATATAATATAAAATGTGACAATACTAATAATCACGTTTGGAGATCAGGTTGGCTAGACATGAGCTCGGAATATGTATTTGTGGTTAATCAAATGCTATCCTAAGGAAGTAGGGGTCATGTCGACTCATGATCCTAAGGTTGGCTGTGACTCGGGCTCGACCACGACATAGGAAGTGGAAGTCACAAAGATGCTCGGGCAGTGGGGTTGGCTTCCGAGGTTGGCCTGTGTTTCGGTTGGGCAAAGACCGAGTCTTGCAAGGTGCCTTATTTGTGTGGGGGGGGGGGGAGTGGTTAGAGAGACTAGTTTAAATATTGTAATCCTCGTGTTGTTGGGGATGTTCTTTGTCCTATTCTAATATCATACTTGTAATACACACAATACAAACAAACAATTATAGAAACGTTCTTGTCCTTTCTTTATACTGAAATTTTAACAAAGGGTTTTTTTTTTTTTACACATATAATCATTACTTGAGGGTATGCATTCGATATATTTCATTTCTATGCAACAGCAAACAAACCACATAAAAAAGTAAACCGCACTAGGAAGATCTTATGCGACGCGTTCAATCGAGAGAGTATTGGAAAAAAACCAGGCCAACTCGTTATCTTCTGATATGAGAATCATGTTCCACCCACTTGACAGTCCTTAGAATAAAAATAATTGTTTGTTTTGTGGAAAATAATTGAGGAAGAATAAAATTTAAATTCTATGTAAAATAAATTACTAAGAATATTAATTTTATTGTTTGGTTCATGGAAAATAAAGTATTTTTAATATTGATTTCATTGTTTCATTTGATTTGAAATATAATTATGAAAAAATAATAAGTATAATGACTAACATGTCCTACATAAAAATTATAATATTGATGTATGGAGTAATTTTGTCTAATCATGTTCAATATTTTTTTTTGAAGTATGTTAAAACAATACCAAAAAAAAAAAGTAAATAATATTTTTTAAAATTTTAGGAATTCAAACTCTCATGAAATAAATTTTCTATTGACCAAATAATATATAAAATAATTCTCCTCAAATATTAAGATTTTAGGCAAAAACTTGTGTGAGACCGTCTCACGGATCCGTAAGACGAGTCGAGTCAAGATCATGTGTAATACTTAATAGCGTAAATAGAATCATGGGTTACAACTATGCTACGATTACGTATTTGCGAATAAGTAAAAGAGGGCACTCAATCGCTACGAATACATATATCGCGAATAAGAAAAAGAGGGCACACGGCCAGTCAGTCGGTCGATCGGTCTATGGGGTAGCAACTGAGCGGACTGAGGCTATGTTGTATTTTGAGTACAAGGAGATTACAAGTGAGTAGGTTACAATGTCGAGTAAATCACTAGTGATGTGATGTTACAGAGTGATAAATATGACAAGTGAAGGGAATGACCCTCCTATTTGTACTAATCGAGTTGGCTAAGTATTTAATGCTTCGTCGCAAGTGGCTTGACGTGACGTGTTCTTGTTAGCTCAACCAAGCGATTGATATACAGCTACGTGTAGGTTGTTGTTCGAGACAACAGAGCCATCATTCCTACAAGTTGTCAGTCGCCGCTCCTGCATGTGCAAGTGGGTCTCCTTTACTTGTAGTACGTAGTATAGGCCGACCGAGTGGTGCTCCGTCGGGGCGACTTCATGAGTAATCTTGAACATCTTTACCCATCACGAGGTCTTTTGATACGAGCGGTACAATTGATCACAAGTGATTAGCTTGTGTATGGTCGATGGTTCTGGTGGATCAGTCAGGTGTTCTAAGCGGAACGGCCAGGTGACCTTACGGGTAGTCCTTATGCGTATTAGTGGTAATGTGGTATTACCTATCAATATAATACTTATACTGAAAAATGAAATACTAATACGAAATAAAATATTTATTACTTATATGGAAAATGTAATACTTTTAAAGAAAAATGTACTCCGTAATACTACATATTGATTAAAAGTATTACATTTTTCCTCAAAAGTACTACATTTTCCTTTATAAGTAACAAACACTTGTCAACATTACTTATAAAGAAAAATGTAATATTTTGATAAAAAGTGTAAAACTTTTACCTAAAATGTAAAAAAAAAAAATTTATTTGTCCTCAAAAGTAACAAACACTTTATTCTTAATTAGTATTAATTTTTTTAATATACGTATTAGATTTTTATATTGACCCGACGAGCCTATCTCACAAATTAGAGATTCATGAGACGGGTGTTATACAAATTTTATCTTAGATTTATAATTTCATATAAAATTTATTTTCACGTGAAGCAAACTATGGGAAGGGTTTTATTGGAAGTGTAAAGCGGAGATCACGTGCAGTGGAAGAGGGCATGTGGAAAGGGCCCCATTGAATTATGAAGACGTGGATGTATTTAAGGGCACACAAAAAACCAGAGAGTGACAGGTAGGTCAGGGCAGCCACGAAATCCCCAAATATTTGTTGCCGCTGATGGGGCCCCACCCCCCATCTTCCATTGGATTCTTATCTTACTACAATACGTGTATATGCATCACTCCAGGTCTTCTTTGGTACAATTTGTACAATTATTTTTTCCCACTCCCAATTTCTCCCCGTTCTCTCTCTAAACTTTCAATAATATTCTTAAATCTTAATGAGAATAAAATATTACTCATATATGATTTATTTCAATTAATTAATTATTACTTTCTTAATGTGATTATAACTAATTAAAAATTGAGGAAATTTCTTTTACCTAATACCTAATAAGAATAGAATATTGGCCATGTTTGTTTATCAACTTATCCGCCATTTTTTAACGGTTTGACTATAAAGTCAAACCGCTAAAGAAAACGTTTGGTTAATGACTTTTTTGCTTAGCGAATCGTTGTCCAAACCGCCAAAATTGAAACGCTGCTAGGAGCAGCGTTTAGCATTAGCTTTTCTCCTTTTATTTTCTAAATTTCATTTTTGCCCTTATTTCTCTATTTTCATATTGGACTCCCTATATGATTCACTCAATTAATCTAAAATGCAACTTTGCATTCCTATAATTAAATTTAATAACTATTTTTCCCCTCTTTTATTTAATTCTTAAATTTACTATCATATACATCCATTCTTTTTTTTTTTCTTTTTTTTTTTGGGAGAAGTGGATGGCTCCCCTTATTCTTTGTTTTTTTTTTTCTTAATTGTTTATTTTTTTTAAATGTTTGCTTTAATTTCTTTGTAATGCATGTTTGCTTTAATGTATACCCTTTTGGTCATTTCACATGTTAACCGCTAATCTAAACAGCTAATTTTACCAAACATTTTTTTTACAAACCGCTAATACATTTCGCTGGTTAAACCCGCTAATACAATCCGCTATTTGATAACCGCTAACACAATCCGCTACCGCTAACCTCTAACCGTTGATAACCAAACAAGCCCAATGGGCTCAGCTGCATGCTGTAGACGTGCACTAATATGTTGCTTTCCCAAGTTATTCCCAATTAATGGGTCCACAAAGAAACTTAATTTGGCAATAATAAAATTCCTCAAAAGTCTGTATTTAAAAAAAAAAAAAAAAAAGGGTAAAAATCATTTTTAAAAAAATATCTAATGAGATTGCTCTAAGAAAACATGTCAAATTACCAAAATCTTGCATACAAATTGAGTCAAAATGCATTTAATTTCATCCAAATGATTTTTTTTTTAATCCGCAAGAGGGAACAACTCAAAAGAAACAAACACTATGAACCAGTGACCCTCCTCATGTGACAAACACTCGAAGCATTTTCTAATTAAATTAGTTGTTGCGCCATAAAAGAGAAAA
Organism: Ipomoea trifida; assembly: GCA_003576665.1. Lineage (NCBI taxonomy): Eukaryota > Viridiplantae > Streptophyta > Magnoliopsida > Solanales > Convolvulaceae > Ipomoea > Ipomoea trifida. Next base: position 12,038,078 of record CP025657.1, read on the forward strand.
TAAACACTAAAATAGCTAAAGCATGTTTAGAGAAACGTGTTAGCAAGTCAATCAAGAGCTCTATTATACTATCTATAAATATTTTCACTTGTATTTCCCATTAATATCCCATTTCTCGTTTACGCCCTTCAAAAAATTCTACAGATCAGAAAAGCTCAAGGCGTTTGGTTGGAGGGAATTACAATTCCATTCTCACTTAATTTCTACCTAATTCCGAATGAAACAAAATTCTTTCGTGGAATTCTTTTGATTAGAGGGAATTGCAATTCCACGAAATTGCAATTCCCTAATTTTCATGGAATTAGAATCCCATGGTCTCCTCGGGATTTTAATTCCATGGATTTTAGGATGAAAAAAAGATAGTCCTGAAACAAAATTGCCCCTCCTTTTTTTTTTAACCTAAAATTGATACATGATCTTCCATTCTAAATTATAACGTGTATTATTCTTCGACTTCCCTTTATGTATGTTCATTTAATTTAAATCTTTATATGCAACAACCATTCAAAATTTGCATTATTTATATGTGTTTTTTGTAACATTTTTCCATTAAGTCAAATAATTTGGTGCAAGATTATTATGGCCTTCAATGGCCATTATGTGGTGCCTTAATTAGAGATTGTAACGGTTACCGTTATAACCGTTACAAAGCCTATATTGATGGCATATGGGCTATATAAGCAAAGGTTCCCCACTGCTCAGGTTACAGTCTTTTGACGTTATCCTTACACCATCTATATTGAACCTGAGAGCAAGTGGGAGACATACCACTACTTCAACACTCTACAATCTACTAAGGCAATCTACAACACCTACAGCAAAATCAAATGCAATTACAAAGAACAACTATGGCCGGATGTTAGTCCTATTTGAATCAATATTCTTACATTTGGTATCATATGCATATACATTTATATATTGTTCAGTTTTTTATTAAAAAAAAAGGATATGGAAATTTGGGTTTCTCCCCTAAGGTTCTAGCCGGCAACCATTCGAATGGTCGCCGTCATGCCTTTTTTTTTAGCGACCTCGATCGTCGTTGGGCGGCGGTCGCCGGTGCGTCTTCTTTTCCAGCGACCTCCATTGGGCGGCGGTGAAACAGCGAAATCACAAAAAAAAAAAAAAAAAAACTTGGATTTGTTCGCCCATTTTTGGACTCTGATTTGACGATCGAGTTTGGAGTCGGTGACGACAACGGCAAAGCTGGGTTTCCCAGCGATGGTGTCATCATTGCTGCTCTTTCCGGTGAAAGGCGAGGTTGGCGGACGGCGGGAGGCGACGAGGCGAGAAGGCGGTGACAAGGCTGGGCTTCCCGATCATGGATCGCCGCTCTCTCCCTCTCTCTTTCTCTCCATAGCTGAGGTCGTCGTTTGATGATGCGGCTGGAGACGCCGGAGGGACGGCGGCTGGAGACACCGGAGGGACGGCGGCATTGGGTCGAGGATTCGGGTGGCGAGCGGCAACGTCGGCTTCGGCTGGCTTCTCGTGGGATTTGGCGATCTCTCTCTTTTGATTCGGTGATCTCTCTTTCTCCTCTTTGGCTTTAATTTGCAGTTGCTAGGATTTGATAAGTAGCTGATTAAGGGAAGCTGGTGATGCTGTGAGTATGGTGTGAGTGAATGTGAAGGTGGTAAAACGAAGAGTCAAAACTCCCCGAGTTTCGTGTCTCTCAAGGATGACAAATTGGAACGAATCATTGTTGACATTTAAGGTGTTGAAAAGTAAGAGTTACAAGTATTACAAAGAGGTGTTTTGATAGGTAAGTTGAGGTTGTAGGAACAAGAGTAAACTAAACAATACAAAAGGAAATGAAGGGGATGTGCACCAAAGTTAGACAAATCGATTGATCGTCCAAAAGAGATTTGAAAACGAGTTTCGCGATTGAACAAGGGAGTCACGGTATTGGTACCGAGTGGCATCACACTCAGACTCTCAATCCTCATTCGGTTGAGGCATTTTATTGAACACCTAGCCTACCACTCCTCCCGGACCTTGTCCTTTCGAACTAAGGGCAGGGATGTAGATGAGTTGGGCTTGTGAGAGGCCGCTATCGTGCACAGTCTCACGTCCACTCGGTTCACTAACTATTCCGGCCGAAATAGAAGCAAAGTTTGAACAACATCATCCACACAAACTTCAATCCTACTACCACAATTCTCATAATCATAAGGCAAGATTTAATCATCAATCAATTGTTTAACAAGGGCACACACACCCAAACTATTCTACTCGGTCATGATGAACATTCAAACAACAAAGCAAAATACACAATGCAATAAACCTAAAGAAGCAATCTAAGTGAAAAGAGTATTTTACCCAAGGAATGGTGAGTTCTACATCTTCAATCCATCTTCATTAATCTAAAAGATCTACTCTAATCTAGTGAGAATGAGTGTGTTTTTCCTCCCCAAAGGGGAAGGAATAGAAAGAGAAATCAAATCTGAAAGTTGAAAAAGTCCTCCCCCTCAAAATAAGAAAGAAGGGTTTAAATAGCTGTCCAAAGAGTCGAAATTCCGCTGTTACCCCACGCCCGTCACCATGGTTGTGTTCTGGAATTATTCCACGCCTACCACCACGCGTGTGACCGTGCGTGGTGGCCTCCTGCTGGATGATTCTTCGTTTGTTGCTTCTTTTTTGGTCCAAGACTTTGCTATATCCTGCGGAAACGACTCAAAACACATCCTTTGAGTTGGATTTGTCAATTAGGTGTTAATTAGAGGTTTTATCCATGAAAGATGATCATAATTGGGTGTTGAAAATGTAAAATGTTATCTAAATATAACCCGAAACTTGACTTTTTTTGGCGCTTATCAGCTAGACCGGGCTAGGAGAATGGGATTGACCCATTTCATTAAAATATTTTTTGGGCCTGTGTTTGTTAATTCTTTGGTTATTGAATTAATTGGGTCTTTAATCCATTTGTTTTTATAAATCCTGATTTATTATATACTCTATATAATTGTTTATATTAATTGGGCTTTCTATTTGCAATGTTTATATTATTTTGGAAAAAGTGTCAAATAGGCCACTGAACTTATCGCTTTTGTGCAATTGGGTCATTGAACTTAAAAAGTGTGCAATTCAACCATCAAACAAGCAAAATTTGTACAATTGGATCATTTTTACAAAAATTTTTTGGCAAAATCCAATTATATTACTAACATATATGTATTAAGAGTGGCATTTTCTTCTACCATACTAGTTGGGAGTCAATATTTAAATGTTTTTAACTCAAATTGAATTAAAAAATTTTAGAAAAATGTCTTAATTGCACATATTTTACTTGTTTGATGGTTGAATTGCACACTTTTTAAGTTCAATGACCCAATTGCACAAAAGCGATAAGTTCAGTGGCCTATTTGACACTTTTTCCTATTATTTTTATTCAATATGTAATTTGTTTTGAAAATTATAAAGTCTTTAAATAAAATTTTCATTCAAATTGCAAATTGAATTTAAATTTTATTATTTAATATGTTCATATTCTAAATTGCTATAATGTTTTGTGCAATTTGTTGTTTATGAAGTTTATATCTTTGTAATATGCGTATTATGTCCAATAAGCATAATGCTTAGTCTTTTAATATATGCAATTTATAACCCAGTGGGGTAGCTCAAGTGGCAAGTGAGCTCTCTTTGTGGGGAGGAATTTCGGGAGAACCCGACCGTTAAACGGACGGAGAGAAAGACCCTGTAAATTTACCAAAAAAAAAATATATGCAATTTATATTTATGCCTTAAAAAAAGCATTCTTAAGAATTAGTGAAATTTCTTAGGATATTGGACTTTAGCATATTGCATAGTACATCATTAAGCGTATATAGTAGTACATATGATTTAGTACAACTGCGACATTGCTTGAAAATTAGCACATTAAGAATAAAGCCCTTTCCAAACTGTGAACTAAAGCCCTTTCCAAACTGTGAACTAAAGCCCTTTCCAAACTGTGAACATCCGGGAAGAAAACTAGAAATAGCCAAATCCTACTATGTGGAGTTGGTTTTTAATGGGCTTTAGCTCAACCAACTTTCCTGGGAGTATACCTAGGAATTGCATGTCATGTTAATTGCATAATTTGTTTTGCCTTTTCATAAAATCTATGTTAATGTGATAGTACAATTTTAGTTAATTAAGGAGTAGCCACAACATCCTTAATTTAATTAATATTGTACATCAAGTTTTTCCCAAATCGCATAAAGTTTAGGCATAAATTGTGATTAATTATACTTAATATAATGAAATTTAGCCCACAGGCAATTTTGTTATATTGGTATGATTGATCAGGTTAAAATACCAAGCTATGACCATAATTTAGCCCACAAGCAATTATGTGTTGGCATATAGTTTTTGGTAGTTTTTAACATTGAGAATAGAAATTCAACCTTATACCCATCTCATTTCTATTCTAATTTTTCCAAGGTCCTTTTTGCGTAAAAATTTAGCCAACAGGCAATTTTTATGGCATTTGGATCTAGGACATGCATCATTTACATTGGTAATGTATGCAATTCAGTTCTATCTATGCCTCAAAATTCTAGTCCAAACATTTTACCTTTACAACATCTCAATTCGTTACTGATAAGCGCCAACAGCCTCAAAGTTCTATTTTATACAATAATTCACCCCTTATTTTAGTTGTTTTAATGCTTATTTTCCTTATCCGAATGAAATTGAAAATTGTTTGTGTGTTAAATTATCCCAAGAGTTGAATTATCCACAAGGAGCAGCAAAAGAAGAATTTTGGAGCAGTTTGGACAAGTTTTGGAAGAAAAGGAAATTACCAAGAAAGAATAGGAAACAATAATAAGAATTGGAAAAGAATTAGAAGTTGTCTCATGGGTCAAGGCCCATCTATCTCCTATATATTCCACATACCCTCCTATATTCTCCCATGGAAGATTTAGCTAGATTGATGAAAGTAAAGATGTAGTAAGATTTCTTAGATTCATGCGGTAACACTTCTCTACTCTTATCTTAGTTAATTTCATTACTATTTCCTTTCAATCCTTTATTGTTATCTCTTGTTTATTCCTTTTGCTTTGAATGATGTTTGCTTAGATTAGATTAGGGGATTGGTGGCCCCAAACTAGTAGATCTGGATGATGTGTTGAAATATTTCCAATTGATTGTAAGCATGATGAGTTAGGATTCTAAGACTTGTGTAGTTGATGTTTGATGTGATTTGTGCCTAAGTGTGGCCACATTAGGTTGCAAACTCTGTGAAAGTGAGTGATTGTGCAATAGCGGGCCCTCACGAGTCCAACTCATCCACATCCCCGCCCTTTATCTGGAAGAAGGAGGCCCGGGAGGAGTGGTAGACAAGGTGTTCGACGAAATGCCCCAGCCGAATGAGGATGTGGGAGTCCGAGTGTGACGCCACTAGGTGATGTGCCGTGAACTCCCTAGTTGAGTCCAAATCGCATTACTTATAATCCCCCTAGTAGTGTCTACCGCATTAGCTAGCTAAGACTTTCAACCGCCGTTCATTTTCATTGTTTTCCATTGCTTACCCCTTGTTTATGATCCTTTTGTTTTCTAGTGATTCTTGTGACTCTTGCCTTTAAACATCCTAAATGCCAACACGTAATTCTACTCCAATTTGTCATCCTTGAGAACATGACACTCGGGGAATTCTCCTTTCCACATCACCACTAAAACAATCCCCTCTCAGTTACTCACACAGATTTGAACATCGAAGTTCCAGAACTTGGGGGCGGCAACTATAAGATATGGAAAGAAAGCATTCTTCTCAATTTTGGGTGGAAAGACTTGGACTTCGCTATTCACAATGAGAAACCACTTGTCCCCACTAAAGACAGTACCCAAGATGAGGTTGCGCTATATGAGCGATGGGATAGATCCAATCGGCTCAGCACAATGTACATCAAGGCGAAAATATCTAATGGGATTCGGAGTTCCGTTAGTGAGAAGCATAAGGATGTCCGAGCATTGCTTAAGGCTATTGACGACCAGTTCATCACTTCAGAAAAGGCTTTAGGCCTTTAGCAAGCACCCTCATCATGAGATTATCCTCTCTCCATCTCACTTCTGTCAAAGGTGTGCGTGAGCACATCATGAATTACGTGACATTGTGGCTCAACTTAAGACTCTTGGGGTAGATACGTCAGATGACTTTGTTGTGTACAATGCTTTGTACACCCTACCATGACCATACGGACCTTTCAAAATCTCTTATAACACACATAAAGAAAAATGGTTCATAAATAATTTAATGACCATGTGTGTTCAAGAAGAAGGTAGATTGGTGATGGAAATGGGTGAAAGTGCCATGCTGGCTACGGCACGTGGTCAAACTCTGGCAAATCTCGGGGTTCCACTTCTAAGGATAAGAAGAAAGGAAACATTCCACCTAAAGCTGCTATAAAAAAAGGTGCATAAGTGTTTCTTCTGTAAAAAGAAGGGACATATGAAGAAAGATTGCACCAAGTATAAAAAGTGGGTCGAGAAGAAAGGTAATATATCCTCATTCGTTTGTTATGAATCTAATATATATGAAGTTAATGCTAATACTTGGTGGATTGATTATGGTTCAACAATCCATATTGCAAACTCTTTACAGGGAATGCAAGATCTGGGAAAGCTGGTGGGAAATGAACGGACCATCTTATCAGGAAACAAGATGGGGTCACAAGTGGAAGCTATTGGAACATGCAAGCTTGTTTTAAGCAGTGGTTTTATTTTGTTTTTGAAAAAGACATTTTATGTACCAAGTTTCTCCCGAAACTTGGTTTCAATATCGAGACTTGTACCGATGGGTTTTTCCTTCACTTTTCAAGACAAAAATTTTAACATTTTTAATAATTCACCTCGTGTTAGATATGGTACATTGTCTGATGGTCTTTATCGTTTACATTTACAAAACAATACCACTTATAGTTCATTGCATGTTCATTCCGGTTCTAAAAGATCAAGTGTTAGTGAGAACTCCTCCATGTTATGACATCGGAGATTATGTCATATCTGCCTTGAGCGTATAAAGAGATTAGTAAATGATGGGGTACTTGATACTCTTGATTATACTTATTTCGAGACTTGTATAGACTGCATTAAGGGAAAGCAGACGAACAAGTCTAAGAGAGATGTCAAAAAGAGTTCAAGCATATTGGAAATCATACACACTGACATTTGCTGTCCAGATATGGATATGCCAGGTTAGAAGTATTTCATCACTTTCATTGATGATTACTCGCGATTTACTTATCTGTATTTGATTCATAATAAAAATGAAGCATTGGATGCCTTCAAGTCTTTTAAGGCTGAAGTTGAGAACCAATGTGGGAAACAAATAGAGATAGTAAGATCCGACATAGGTGGTGAATACTATGGCAGGTAAACTAGAAGTGGACAAGCACCTGGTCCATTTGCTAAGTTTTTTCAAGAACATGGGATTGTTGCCCCATACACCATGCCTTGTTCTTTGGACCAAAATGGTGTTGATGAAAGAAGACATCGGACGCTCATTGACATGGTGCGAAGTATGCTTAGCAACTCAAAACTTCCTAAGCTTTTGTGGGTTGAAGCACTTAAGACGGCTACCTATATAATAAACTGTGTTCCAAGCAAGGTTATCTCAAAGACACCATTTGAGTTATTTAAAGGTTGGAAACCGAGTTTGCAACATATGCGTAAGGATATATAACCCACAAGAAAAGAAGTTGGACTCAAGGACTATTAGTGGTTTCTTTATTGGATACGCACAGTCCTCCAAAGGGTATAGATTTTACTGTCCATCTCATTCAACTAAGATCGTGGAATCAAGAAATGATAAGTTTCTTGAAGATGACATGATTAGTGGGAGGGATAGGTTCAATGATTTGATTTCTAATCATGATCATATTGAATCATGTCCTTTTATGTCATCGTATAGGTTGATAATAGATTCAAGCACCCCTCAAGATCAAACGGGTGTTGAACAACCTATTGCAGAAACTCCACGAAATGCTGATATTATTTCAACAGATCAACCAATTTAGGAAATTCTTGAAGCGGTAGTTGAACCACTAACTACTCAAGGAGATGGTAGTTCAACTTTGAGGCGATCTATTCGAGATAAAAGATCGGCAATTCTTAGTGATTACATAGTGTATCTGCAAGAGTCTGATGTTGGAGCCGAAAATGATCCAGAAACGTTTTCACAAGCCATAAATTGTAAAGATTCAGATTTTTGGTATGAAGTCATGAAGGAAGAAATGAATTCCATGCTGAGCAATGGGTTTGGGACCTTGTTGAGTTTCCTAATGGGGCCAAAGCCATTGGCTGTAAATGGGTCTATAAGACTAAAAATGACTCAGTATGCAACATCGAGCGATACAAGGCTAGGCTCGTTGCTAAAGGATTTACTCAAAAAGAAGGAATCGATTACACGAAGACCTTTTCTCCTATATAAAAGAAAGATTCACTTCGTATAATCCTTGCTTTGGTTGCACATTTCAATCTTGAATTGCAACAAATGGATGTGAAAACGGCATTCCTTAATGGTGATCTAAAAGAGGTGGTTTATATGAAACAACCTGAAGGATTCTCTTCTAGTGAAGGTAATCATTTGGTTTGCAAGCTCAAAAAGTCAATTTATGGTTTAAAACAAGCTTCCCGCCAATGGTATATCAAGTTTGATGGAGTCATTTCATCATATGGTTTTGTTGAAAGTCTCTTAGATCATTGCATATACCAGAAGATAAGTTGGAGTAAAATTTGTTTACTTATTTTATATGTGGATGATATTTTGCTTGTATCAAATGATAAGGCGATGTTGCACGAGGTTAAAAAAATTCCTTTCTAAGAACTTTGATATGAAAGATATGGGCGAGGCATCTTATGTCATTGGCAAAAAGATCCATAGGGATAGATCCCGAGGCATTCTGGGGCTATCGCAGGAAACCTATATCAACAAAGTCTTAGAAAAATTTCAGATGAAGGATTGTTCACCAAGTCCAACTCCTATAGTGAGAGGTGATAAATTTAGTTTGGACCAAATTATGCTTCAGTTGTCGATTGTTCACCATGAAGAATATTTCTTATGCTTCAGTTGTCGATTGTTTCGGGTATGTTCAAGTTTGTACTAGGCCGTACATCGCTTTTGTTGTTGGAATGCTGGGACGATATCAAAGTGATCCGGGTTTAGACCACTAGAGAGCTGCAAAGAAGATTTTGAGGTATCTCAAGGGTACCAAGGATTATAAGATTGTGTTCAGAAAGAAGAACAATTTGGACGTTGTTGGGTACTCTGATGCGGACTTTGCCGGTTGCGTTGATTCTCAGAAATCAACTTCGGGAAACATTTTCATTATGGTCGGTAGAGCTATTTCGCAGCGAAGTGTTAAACAAACTCTTGTCACCACTTCAACCATGGAAGTCGAGTTCGTTTCTTGTTTGTAGGCTACATCTCAAGGTGTATGGCTTAAGAATTTCATTTCATGGCTTAGAATTATGGATTTCATTTCTAAGCCGTTAAATGTTTATTGTAACAACTCAGTTGCAGTCTTCCTGGCTAAGAACAATAAGAGTGGGAGTCGAAGCAAACATATTAACACTAAGTACTTGGCCATCAGGGAGCGTGTTAAGGATAAGAAAGTGGTCATTGAGCATATAAGCACTGAGTTGATGATTGTTAATCCCTTGACTAAAGGCATGCCACCATTCAAGTTTAGGGATTTTGTTGAGAAAATGGGACTTGCGCCCACTTTGTAAAAATTGTATACATTCAGTTATTATATGAAATTCTTAAAACATCCAGATATTTTCTCATTATTGTATTTTGCATATATTTTGTTGAGAAAATATATTTTTGGACCTGGAATAAACGTAAGGTTTATCCATTAAGTTTTGGTTACCACAAGAAATGCTTAGAGAACAAGTTAAATTGTGATTATAGTAGATGCTACACACATAAAGAGGACGTATCTCTATAGTTCGTGGTTTTTGTTTCCTTTGAGTTTGCACTTGCACCAGTGGGAGAATGTAACATTTTTCCATTAAGTCAAATAATTTGGTGCAAGATTATTATGGCCTTCAATGGCCATTATGTGGTGCCTTAATTAGAGATTGTAACGGTTACCGTTACAAGCCTATATTGATGGCATATGAGCTATATAAGCAAAGGTCCCCCACAGCTCAGGTTACAATCTTTTGACATTATTCTTACGCCATCTATATTGAACCTGAGAGCAAGTGGGAGACATATCACTACTTCAACACTCTGCAAACTACTAAGGCAATCTACAACACCTACAGCAGAATCAAAGGCAATTACAAAGAACAACTATGACCGGAGGTTAGTCCTATTTGAATCAATATTCTTACATTATTTATATACAACAACTTTCATGTATGTTCCTTTGAATTCTTTATATGCAGAATTCTTCAAAATTTTCATTCTTTATATGCAACAACTCTAACAATTTGTGAATTAATTTGTCAATAATAATAATAATAATAATAATAATAACAACAACAACAACAACAACAACAACAACAACAACAACAACAACAACAACAACAACAACAACAACAACAACAACAACAACAACAACAACAATAATAATAATAATAATAATAATAATAATAATAATAATAATAATAATAATAATAATAATAGCAACAACAACAATGGGCATTTTGGACTTTATACTACTTATTCTCTCTCAATTTCCATGTATACCAAACATTGGAATTGAAATTTTCAATAATTTTATTCCTGCAAACCAAACATTGGAATTTAAACTTCACTTTATTCCGCATTATTCTTTTCCCGTGGAATTGCAATTCTTTTCCCACCTAATTCATTTCCTCTAACCAAACACGACGTAAGGGTGATCTTTCGAGTTTTTAGTGTTTGGTAAAGGGTGGAAAATGTAAGTCAAAGATAACTGACTCTTTGGTCAAAGGAAAATAACCTTATTTTATTAGAAAATGACTTCCCATCTTTTTTGGGAGGAGTCATTTTTCAATTTTCACACCAACACCACTACCACCACCACCATACCATCACCACCTCACTACCACCACCACCACCACCACCAGTCCACGACCACACTACTACCACCACTACCTCCGTCGCCACCCACACCACCACCACACTACCACCGTAGTCACCACCACCGCCGCCATACCACCACTTATTATTATTATTATTATTATTATTATTATTATTATTATTATTATTATTATTATAACACCACCACTACCACTACACCACCACCACCAACACACCACCACCATACCACCTGTACTATACCACTTATTATTATTATTATTATTATTATTATTATATAACAAATAATATCACCACCACCACTATTACCACCACCACACCAACACTTTGATTAATAATCTTTGTTAGTAATTGTGGATTGTAAAACTTTGATTATTCTGGTTTGTTAATTTGAATTAGACTTTGGTTAGTTATTTTGATATGTTATTAGTTATTTTTTTATTATATTTATTATTATTATTATTATTATTATTATTATTATTATTATTATTATTATTATTATTATTATTATACATGTTGTTACATTCTAAACAAAACAATTAAAATGTTTAATTATACAATTCTACTCATTTTCCAGAAAATTGACCAAACACACTAAGAAATATTTTTGGGATACAACGTAACCTAACACTGAAACTGAAAATATTTTCTAAAAAATACTCATTTTCAGAAAGCACTTTCCAGAAGTCATTTTTTTTTTTAGTTTCTAAACCACCCTAAATTATTTCACACTACCTTATAATCCAATTGATTGATTAGTTAATTAAACTTATAAAATTATAAATTTATTTTTTTGTCTCACAAAACTAGGTTGAGCGATCGGAAAGTCATGCATGAAATGCAACAAGTAAATTCAAAATAGAAAAGAAGTTAAATCTTATGTATGTATTCATCTTACCTAAATATCTACATTCATGATATGAATGCGTAAAAACTCTGTATCTCTTACCTTTGTCTTCGATTGCAGATTCCAGAGAGAAAACCATCCGAATTTCCGTCATTTTCTTCCATTACAAAGAGAGATAGAGATCGAGAGAGCACCTGTACGTTGCTTTCCCTTGCTTTGAGTGCAAATTGACTTCAATTAATGGTTAATAGGAGCTTTCAAATTCTGCAATTGAGCTTCGATCTCCATGAATGAACGACTTGAAGAGTAGAGAGAGGAAAACGGCGGGACGCTAAGCAACGTAGGTGAAAGATAATTGGGAAAGCGCCATAAAGGTAATTAAAAAAGGCAGACAATTGAGGACGCGAATGTAATGCGATTTAGTCAGTGAAGAACTACAAGCACAAGGCAGAAAGCATATGGTACAAGTAGCGAATGCATTATTCCTGGGGCTAGAATTCCCATTTTGGTGCCAATTTGAAAAAGCCTTTTATACATTAATATAATTGGTAGCTTTAACGGCAAGTGAACTCTCTTTGTGGTGCCTCTCGAAGCGAACGCGAGAGTACCTGACCGTTAAACGGACGGAGAAAGACCCTAGTGAATTTACCAAAAAACAATAATGGGTGAAAAACAATTACAAATATGTCACAAAGTTTGAATACAATATGTTTTATAAAGAGAAAATTCTCACATTTACGTCACTAGAATATGAAAATTTTAGCAAAAGGATGCAATCTATTTTGAAAAAATTATATTTTTGGTCATTCAGTTATACCCACACTCAATTCCTGGGTTATATGCGTGGCCATTTTTAACCCTCAAGTCAAAGTGGCGATTTTAGTCCTTGAAGGACCAAATTAGTCACTTTATTAAGTGGCAAATTGATGGTAGAAATAGCCTCAAAAGAACTAAAATCGCCACTTCGTGCATAACTTAGGGGTTAAAAGACGATCCATAACTTGGGTTAAATTCTCTCTTTTTCGCGAGTCTCAAAAAATATATATACATTTATGGACAGTTTGAAAATTTAAAAAAAAAAATTCAAAAGTCACTTTTTAAATATCTCAATATCTGATTATCCAAAAAAAATTAATAAAAAATGTTTATTATGATCAAGGAAAAGGAACTCATTTTGACATAAAATACCTTCCAAAAGTACTTATATATATGGATGCCCATTTGTAGATTTTAGAGAGGTTTTTACAAACCCAAAATCCTTTGGCATGATTTTAAACAAATGAGAAATGATTTTTGGTTGAATTTTTCTCCTATAATAAGGTGCTGATTTTTGAAGGATTAAGGAAGAAAAAAAAATAAGTGTGAGATCACACATGCGCCCAGGCGGCCCAGCGAGCACGTTATAAGGTGATGGGTCCACAAAAAATTGAGAAAAAAAAAAACTTAAAATTATTGGGAAGAAAGGTTTTGGAGATTGAGTGAGATAGTAGATAATAAGGTGGATTTTGGGACCCACAAAAAATTTGAGGAAAAACCTCACTAAGAGTAACTCTAGTAGGGGATTTTTGATGATTTTTTGGTATAATAAAAAACTAGTGTGTTGGTTTTCAACTAATGTCGAGGCTGATATTTTGTTGAATTTTTTTCCTAAAAAACATGATTTTTTGTATGAGATTAAAAAAAAAAAGAAAAAAGAAAAAAGAGGTAGACTCGTGTTTGCCTTCCACGAGCCAACTAACGGACGCATGTATTACACGCGCCAACTGGTGGCTACTCCGAAATGTGTTTTTTATTTTTATGCTAAAAAAATTTTAAATTTAATTTTGCTGTTAAATTTTTAGAAATTTATGCAATATAAATGTAGTATATAGTTTTGATACCATATTATTTGAATTGAAGTTTTATGATTAATTATATATTTGTTTTAATTTTGACATGATTAATTTAAATATAATAAAAATAATATTGTAATTATAATTTTTATAATGATAATAAATAAAAAATAATTAAAATATATTGGGGTAAAATAGTGGTCCACAAAAAAATTGAGAAGAAACTTAGCATGTTTGGAAGTTGGGTACGTATCAAATACTTGGTAATGATAATGGGTTTTGGTGAAAGTATTTAGCATGTTTGGAAGTTGGGTGGAATGGGAATGATTATTAATAGTTGGGGAAGAAAGGAGGAAGGGAGATGAAACCCTTATTTAATAAGGGTATGGGTTTTGTCATTAATGGGGTATTCCAAACCCATAGTAGCATTCACAAAACCTATCAACCAAACACAAGCAATCACTTTCATACCCATTCCTTATGCCTAAACCCACCAACCAAACACACCCTTAAAACTAATTGGGAGAATGTTTTTTTAGATTGAGTGAGATAATGGATGATGAGGCTAGAGCCCACAAAAAAAAAAATAAATGAAAAAAAAAGGCTAAAGTGTCATTTAACACCATGAACTATATTCGATTATTCATGCTGCACCCTGAACTTTCATATCGTATATATCGAGCCACAAACCAACAAAAAAGTTTCGTCTAGAACTTTTAGTAGGTTTCCCTATCTTCCTGCTGACATGGTGTTTGATGTAGCATTTCTCTTAACCTTATATTATCCATGTAGGCATTTACATATTTAAAATTTAAAAAAAATTATTATATTAAAATAAACAGAATTTTCTTTTCTTTATTTTCATAATATATACTTTTCAATTTTGCAATTCCAATGTTTCAATTTCTTTTTCAGAATTTATATTTTTTGACTAATTTTTTGTTTAGTATTTTTTTCAATTTTCCAAATTTATAGAAATGCTATTTTCTTTTGTTTGGTCTTCGGTTTTTGTTTTTGTTTTTCGTTTGTTTTTTTAATTTTTATTTTTAATATGTAAATGTTTACATGGACAACATAAGGTTAAAATAAATGACACATCAGTTGGAAACCTGCGCCATGTTAGCAGGAAGATAGGGAAACATGCTAAAAGTTCTAAGCGAAACTTTTTTGTTGGTTTGTGGCTCAATATATACGATATGAAAGTTGAAGGTGCGTCATGAATAATTGGATATAGTTCATAGTCCTAGATGACACTTTAGCCAAAAAAAAACATCAACTATTGAAGTTGCTCTTTTTCTTTCAAAAGAAACTTCACTGCATTAATTAAAAAGCTTCAGCCAGACAGCCACAATAACATCTGAAACAAAGGAAGGAGGAAAGGATAACCACTCCCTACCACCAGCATTAAAAATGGTATTCTTGGCCAACAAATGAGCCACCGTGTTCGCGGATGGTTTAATAAATATAAAATTAATGTTAGGAAAAATACTAGATAGGTCACAAATATCGTTAAGTGCCAAATCAATTTGAGAATTACAACGAAGACTGCCTAGCCTTAGACAAACTGTCCCGATGCCTAACTGAATCAGCCAACTTAGCGCTTTTCTGATCGCAATAGCTTCTGTAATGTTGGATGGAGAATACCAGTCCAGGTGAAGTTCTTGGCCGCAACAAAAGCACCAGCATGGTCTCTGAGGATGAATCTGAAATCTGATTGTTCTGAATTCACATCAATTGTTGTATCCGTATTTAATTTGAAGCACCCAGGAGAAGGTTTCTCCCACTTTTGACTACATTTAAAATTTTAGTTTTTACTTTTTTTTTTTTGGTGTAAGTAAAATTCTTTTAGTTTTGAGTTGTTACATGTAATCTTTTATAATAAATAATTTTGTAATATATTTCTATTCATTTTAAAAAATATAATACATGTGAGGCGGTTGATATACTTGTATCACGCTAGACGTCTAATACTTTATCCCAATATGATAACATTACATGCAAGAGTGAATAGTCCTAGTGCAACTTTTCCTAGCTAGTTATGTTAGGATTATTCTCCACTTTAGGGTGATTATATGTGCATTAAAATAATAGGGTATTTGATCACACAATCTTCATAGCATCTCTAGCATAATAGGGCATTCTTTCCAATCCTAGGAATAATATTAGCCTTTTGCAGTCTATTTATCCCTATTAGCTTTCAATTCAATACCTATGATATTTCCATATATGTTAATATAAATTAAATTATGGGTTCCGTTTCAATAAAAAATTTAAATAGATAGTTAGACAAAATATTTATATTTTATGTACTATATACTCAACAATATATATATATATAAATCTGTTCAAATGTGGTCGCGCCTTTCCGTGCGGTCGGTGCGGTTCACACCACTCAATGTTAGAAAACGCACCACAACAAAAATACACAAAAACACCAAAAAACACACCACACACCCAAAATAATGCATCATAATTCCCCAGCGGCCCCTAGTGGTGCATTTGCTAACACTGTGTGTTGTATATTTACATACCAAGTGGTGTGTTTTTTTGTGATGCGTACCTAAGGCCTTCTTCAATAGTGGGGATTTTGGTGTGGATTTTGAGAAGTTTTTGTAAGTGTGATTAGGAAAGAGAAAATATGAAGGAAGAAAAAAAAAAGAAAAGAAAAACTAAAACAAAATCAGAAAACAGAAAAAATAAAATAAAAAACTCATAAGCACTGACAGAAAAGAGGGCGCAGATGTGCTGTCATCCATTGGGCTCAACATGCACTGACAAAATTTGCTACATTGCAGGAGAAAAATTTCAGTAAATTTTGATCCCTACATTTGTTAAAAACACCCACCCCAAACTTTTACTATTCTAAAATCTCAACAAAATCCACAAATGTGGATAGCCTAATGATGCATATTCGTGTGGTGCATTTTCTAACATTGAGTGGTGTATATTTTTATACATAGTGATGTGGCCGCACTGACCGCACGTTAAGGGCCGGCCACACTTGATCATGACCATATATATGTATATTGTTTTGGGCTCCAGCTTAGAAAGAAGAATGGTTAGGCTATGAAAGCAAAAGACAGAAAGTGGTGGTGCAAAGTCTCGTCACTTCAAAGATGGAGATAAAAGTTAGACGCCACTTAGGAGGAAAATCTCAATACAAGTCAAAATATTCCTTAAAAACTCAAGGAAAAGAAATTGTCAAAGAAATATTCTTGAATTTACTCAAAGTTGTCTATCCAACAAAAAATAATAGCAGAGCTATTTATACACTTTAGTCAGTCGCTACATCAACGACATTTAAGTTCAAGATGTGTTATTCTAATGCTAGACTAGATAAAAAGATGCAACTAGCCACAAGACTATGATAACTAAGTCAAATAGGTTTATAAAAACTAAATTCTAATTGAATTTAGGATAAATAAGCTTAATTTGGACTTTACAAATTAAATAGCATAAGTACGGTCTAAAATAGTCTCAAATTTTTTATTTGCAAGAAAAATAGTCCAATTGTTGATTTTGATTTATTAGGTATGAACCTCCACTCGATTTTTATTCTTCAAATTGTGCGTAAATCAGATTGGCGACCTTCAACTCAACTCCATCTTCATATTCTTGATTAGCTTTACTTACTCCTTTAATAAGGCCACTCACAGCTTCATCAAATATCTTTGTCCTTACTATTGTCATTGGACCCTCCAAGATTTGCAAAGGATCTTTTTCTTTGTTGTTATCCTCATAGTTGTCCTCAACATCTCCTCCCCCCGTAGAAAGATTCATCCACAAATCAATTTCACCCCAAAGAGTTATCCAAAAATAGCTCAAAAATTTGATATCCTATGATCTTGTTTATAGCTCGGCAGTCCACGCACATCCTCCATGACCCATCCTTTTAGGCACCAGCAATACTGGCACAACACTAGGACTTAAGCTCTCCCTTATTTGTCATTTTTCCATCAACTCAGCCACTTGTTTTTTAATTTATTTAGTTTCTTCGGGGTTACATCTGTAAGCATGTCCATTTGGAATAGGAGCCCCAAGTATCAAGTCTATTTGGTGCCCTATTCCTCTTATAGGAGGTAACCCACTTGGAATCTCTTCTAGAAATACATTATCAAAAACCTGCATCAAAGAAGAAATAGCATCTGGCAAATTCTCAAGGTTAGCTAGTTCAGGGACAAACCCTTTGCAAAGCATAAGAAATATAGACTATCTGACATCAATAACTCTCTCAATTTCTTTTGTTTTGCAGAATATGTTTGATTTTTTCTTCTCTCTTTCTTTTGCTCACTTTGTTTCTTTTCATTATTTTCTTCTTTTTCTTTTTTTTCTCTTTTTCTTTTTGACAGTAAGTATCGTTACCGGGTATATTTGATATAAGTGAAATACAGCATTGTGTGAGTACAATGAGTAACTACAGTAGTGTTTGTGTGTCAGAATAAAAAAGTGTCCCCATCCTCTACAAAAGTTGATCTGCTACTTATACTATGGCTGCAACGGCTCTTTCTCTGGTGAGTGTAATGGACTCCTAGTCCTGGCGAGCATACATTGAGTGCTAGTAATGGTGAGCATACATTGAGTGCTGGTAATGGTGAGCATACATTGAGTGTTGGGTCGTAATAATGGAGAGTCGTTGGAGTAATTATCATCCCATCAATGTGTCGTCCTTGTGTAACAGGTGACAGTTTGTTGCCTTCAGGTCAGTGCTGATGATTCTGGTCGGGTGCTGCATACCCAATTTTCCTGTCACCAGCCCCCCTACTCCCAGTTTGCGAGCGTAGCAGAGTCAACTAGAGAGTAACAATAGTGCAGAAGAGAGATGAATTTGTTTTTTTTTTTTAAAATTTTTTTCGAACGGTAAGATAATTGTGGCGGAGGCCGAGGTGGTCATGGCCTCGGCATTTAATTTTTTTATAATTTTTTTTTCTTTTGGCGTTTTGCGTGCGAGCTCACTTCGATCGGCCGTAGGCCCGTCGAAGGTCCGCTCTCTTGTCAGGTAGCTAGCGAGATCGGATCCCGTGCCGGCCCTAAGAGACTTGAGTGTGGTGTTTTCGAAACCAAGCCTTCGGCTTGACCCAGAAAAACACCCTCCCGTTAGGTAGCTAGCGAGATCGGATCTCGTGCCGGCCCTAAGGGAATAGAATTTTTTTATTTTTTTTATTTTATTTGTACGGAATTAGTTACAGCAGATCATGACCACTAGGTACACTAAAAATTTTGGACACCACTTGACAAGGTGGATGCCTTGGATGAGGAGGCGCCGTTGGAGGAGGCGACGCCGTGGATGAGGAGGCGCCGTTGGAGAAGGAGGAGGCGACGTCGTGGATGAGGAGGCGACGCCACTGGAGGAGGAGGAGGCGACTCCATGGATGAAAAAGCGCCACTGGGAAAGGAGGAGGCGACGCCGCAGATGAGGAGGCAACGCCACTGGAGGAGGAGGAGGTAACGTCGTGGATGAGGAAGGGTCGCTGGGGGAGGAGGAGGCGACGCCGTGGATAAGGAGGCGCCGCTGGAGAAGGATGAGGCGATGTCGTGGATGAGGAGGCGGACGCCACTTGATGAGGAGGACGCCACTTGAGGAGGCGACGCCATTTGATGAGGAGGCGACACCGTGGATGAGGAGGCGCCGCTGGAGAAGGAGGAGGCGACGCCTTGGATGAGGAAGCGCCGCTGGGAGAGGAGGAGGCGACACCGCGGATGAGGAGGCGATATCGTGGATGAGGAGGCACCGCTGGAGAAGGAAGATGCGATGTTGTGGATGAGGAGGCGCCGCCGCTTGGGAGGCGACCCCACTTGAGGAGGCGGACGCCCTGCCATGGAAAGCACCGGGGCGGCCTTCTTTTGTAATATGTAGAGATGTGCCTGAGATTTGGCCTCAACTCTCAACGAAAGCACCAATGAGTCAATGACGGTAAGTATTGTTACAGGGTATATCTGATATAAGTGAAATATAGTATTGTGGGAGTACAATGAGTAACTACAATAGTGTTTGTGTGTCAGAATCAAAAAGTGTCCCCATCCTCTACCACAAGTCGATCTGCTACTTATACTAGGGCTACAACGGTTGTTTCTCTTGTGAGTGTAACAGACTCCTAGTCCTGGTGAGCATACATTGAGTGCTAGTAATGGTGAGCATACATTGAGTGTTGGGTCGTAATAATGGAGAGCCATTGGAGTAATTATCATCCCATCAATGTGTCGTCCTTGTGTAACGGGTGGCCGTTTTTTGCCTTCGGGTCAATGCTGATGATTCGGATCGAGTGCTGCATGCCCAATTATCCTGTCACTTTTGGTTTTTTTTCTCATCATCATGAATTTGACTAGAAGTCAAATGTACAAGAGTTACTTTATTTCCTTCATGTACAAATGAATATCTATTACTAAAACATTCATAATGGATGGTCTTCTTATCGAATTGTCATGGGCTCCCTAAGAGCACATGTGCAGCCTGCATGAGAACTACATCACATAAGATCGCATCGGTATACCTTCAAATGGAGAGTGGAACTAACACCTGTTTGTCAACCTTGATTTCCCCATTTTTGTTTAGCCATTGTAGAGAGTATGGCATAGGGTGCTCAATAGTATTCAATCTTAGCTTTGTAATTAGTTTAGTACTAGCTACATTAGTACAATTGCCCCTATCAATTATAAGCTTACAGACTTTGCTATGAATGTAACATCTAGTGTGAAATATGTTTTCTCGTTACTCTTCTTCACCTCTAGCTTGCAAGTTCAACAATCTTCTCACCATCAATATATCTCCTTCAGTAGGACTTAGAATTTCATCTTCACTCCCACTAGGAGCTTTAGATTCCTCCTTAGAAAGATTCTAGATCAGTCTCAAATTCCCCTGAATCGAGCAAAATCACATTTCTTTTGTTAAGACAATCTTTAGCAATGTGGCCTCTACATTGGCATTTAAAGCATTTGGTGTTGCTCGTCCAATTGGTAGCAATATCAACTTTGTCCTTGCCCTTGTTAACAGACTTGCTCGCTTATCTTTTGGGCTTAAAGTCTCTTTTCACTTCTTTGCTTGACCTCTAGTTCTGAGCCCTTAGTTTTTTTTTTCTTCAGTTTTTTTTCCTACTTGGATGGCCTCTTGAACCACCTCTTCATAATCCAAGTAGTCACACATTTCAAATTCATCTTGGATGTCCTAATTCAACCCCTTGATAAACCCAGAAATAGTAGTTTCAGGATCTTCTGTAATTTCAAGTATTGTCAAGAGTTTTTGCTCCTCAAAGTCATACTCAGCTACAAACATTCTGATCTGCCTTGTACAAGTTCTTGTAACGATTGTTGTAATTCTCATGGGTATGAAGCAGGGACTCATTTCTTTCTCATAAACACCTTCATTTCTCTCTATCCCTACTCCTTATCCTATCCAACACCTCTTTATCCCACCAAAGATTAGCAAAATCACTAAATTCTAGTATCATCATCTTAAGTTTTTTTCTTTTCTTTCAGAGTAGTTATGGAAATCAAAAATTTTGTCTACCTTCCTCTCCCATTCTAAATATACATCAGGATCTCTCTTACCTGTAAAGTTAGGAATAGGTGCATTAATGTTCCTAATGTTATCATCTTCCTCATCTCTATCCCTCCCATATCCTCTATTATCTCTTCTTTTTCTCCTATCATATTCTTCGCCCATATCTCCCTCACTTGTACTGCCTTCATCCCTTCTCTCATCGACAAAAACTTTTGTGAGGCCATCTCACGGACCTCAATTCGTGAGGCGGGTCAAATTTTTTTTATTAATGAGCTCAAAAATCCGACCCATTAATCAAAACTCTGACCTGTCGTCTCACATATTGAGCCCCGTAAGACGGTCTCACACAAGTATTACCCCCTCTTATTATCTCTCACATTCACCCTCTCATTTTGCCTCTCATTTTGATTATTTGGTCTCCTATCTCCCTCCATTTTCTCTATTCGACCGTTCGACCTCCATTGTTCATTTTAGCAAATTATTTCTTAATGGCTCTCATCATGAGGCGCGTGTTAAGACCTAATTCTTGCTCATCAATCTCACTAGGACCCATCACCCAACATTTTCCTAACCAACCCCAAGTATGAGAATTAGACCTCACCTCACTCCCTCACTTGCACTCTTTTAATGGGGTGATCACTAGTTATTTTAAAACTCGTGTATAATAAGACACTCTAATGATCTCACACATTAAATTTACTCAAGTAATAAAAATAAGTCTTTTCCTGTGGAGTTCTTTCGGCGTTTAAGACTAAATCAATAAGCTTACCCCAAAATGGCTAAACTCACAGAAAGGGTAATATTTGGGAAAAACAAATGATGAATATGAGACAAGGAATTGCAAATGATGTTTTTCACCTTTTTTTGCTTTTTGTGGGTTTTCAATCTTCTTTCCTTGACTTTAAAAAAAAAAACAAAACAAAAAAACAAATAACAAAACAGAACAAAACTAGCAGCAGATCATGGTGAAAAATCTAGCAGGTGGATCCATAGATTTTTCTGTGTTTATGAAAACAATGATTTGACTTAAACTTTTTTTTGGTCGGCTAGAACGATAGGTTAGCTATGTCCATAAAAATTTTCAAGGCAAAAGGACACTCGAAAGTATTTTTTTCTAACTGGGCAATTTGAAAATTTCTATAGAAACTATGCTTATTTGGGGTGTAGTTACTAATAAATGCAAAATTATGGATAAAATCAAGTAGAAATATGGGAACAAGATCATATAGCAAAATATACAAATGAAGTTCGTATATGACACACTTAGAACAAGCTCAAAATTTTAATAAATACTCAACAGAATATAACTTACGTTGCATGTGTAGAAACTGAAATTTGGAATGATTGTAACATGTTCATGTAAGGATTTGACACCGAAATTCTGATACCAAAATTGTTATGGGCTCCGTCTAAGAAAGAAGAATGGTTGGGCGATGGAAGCAAAGGACGGAAAGTGGTGGTGCAAAGTCTTACCACTCCAAGGATGGAGATAAGAGTTAGACACCACTTATGAGGAAAATCTCAAGATAAGTCAAAATACTCCTTATGAACTCAAGGAAAAGAAATTGCCAAAGAAATATTTTTTAATTTACTACGGTCAAAGTTGTCTATCCAATAAAAAATAATAGCAGGACTATTTAAAGGATTTATACACTTTAGTCAGCCCCTACATCAATGGCATTTAAGTTCAAGATGTGCTATTCTAATGCTAGACTAGCTAAAAAGATGCAATTAGCCACAAGACTAGGATAACTAAGTCAAATAGGTTTATAAAAACTAAATTCTAATTGAATTTAGGATTTATAAGCTTAATTTGGACTTTACAAATTAAATAGCATAAGTACGGTCTAAAATAGTCTCAAACTTTTATTTGCAAGAAAAATACTCCAATTGTTGATTTATAAGGTATAAACCTCCACTCAATTTTTATTCTTCAAATTGTGCCTGAATTAGAACTGAACTCCATCAACCTACTGAAGCACAAAGAGTCAACAGTTGCCTCCACTGAGGCAGGTTAATTGACTTAGTTACAATGTTACTAATTTTTAGACCTAATAGTATAAAAAGTTATATCAATTTTTAGTCATAGATTTGTAGGTGGCAGTCTACTTTTTGTCCTTTTTTATCAAAACATACACATTTGGTCATATTATTATTGTGGCATGATCATTTTTGACCCTCTGTCAATAAAGTCTTTGAAATATCGTTAAATACAAAGGCATTTTGATTATTTTTATACAAAGTGAGTTGACTCCGCTATATTTTTCTATTTATTTTTTAAAAAAATAATCCGTAATTGAAGATCGCAATGTCTTTATATTTAACGATATTCAAAATTATTTTGTTGATAAAGGACAAAAAAATGGTCATACCACAATAATATTAAGACTAAATGCGAATATTGTGATAAAAAAATATTAAAATGAACTATTACGGCTATAAATCTGTGACCAAAAATGAAATTAACTCTAATATAAAATTTGATTAATTTTAGTTGCGAAAGGACATAAATTAAACGTTTGGCGGCCTCTACGTTCATTATTTAACAGTTCATGGTAGTATGACTGCATGATTAGACACGTTCCTTTAAAATATATATATATATATATATATATATATATATATATATATATATATATATATTAACATTGAATGGTAATTGAATAATAAAGAATAGTAATCTCATATGCATATACATATAGAATAATAATAAATTTGATTTCCAACTTTAAAAGTAAAGATTAGTGGATGAGGTAAATCGCGAGACGTGTCCTAACTAATCTACAAGCCCTCTCATTTCTCCCTTAACTTTTTTGGTCCTTAGTTGAACTCTACACTCTGCAACTAGCAAAGTAAAACTTATAAACTTATTTTTTTTTGTTAATTGACCATTCGATCTATGGGCTATGGCTAAGGGCTATATACACATATAATATCCACCATCAAATATAAGTAATGTTTTTTATTTCAAATTTTGTTATCTACAATATGAAGAAATCATTCAATTTAGAACAATATTACACTTATTTTTACTTTTAATTTAATTTAATATGTCCTCTTTTTGAATCGAATGGAGGGTGGTACCAAAGACAACTTATCGTCCTCTCACCAAGACTCTTTACGTTCTCGCAATGACCATGCAGTCATCTCACACTGCATTGTGAGCTTGGACTGCAGGAACTTCAAGATCGCTCCACTCTCTAGTATGTGAGTATGTTCTGATTGGTCTAAATAAAAAATTGACTTCGCAATTTTATCACTTTCCTTTTCTTTTTTTCTTCTCTCTCCTATCAAATTAAAACATATGATAAACGTTTTGCCTTCCATTTATGGATATTTACCATAAATCACACCATTTACATCCAAATTTAATGTAAAAATATTTCCACTCAATATTGAGAATATATTTTTTTTCACACTCAACCGTTAATTTTATTCACCATTTGTTTCACACCATGATCATGATATACTCTATAATTTTTATATATACATAACTACATAATATATTTAAAATTTGTGGAAGTACCGCGCAGGCGCGCACCTTTAACATTGCCAAAGCATTAAAATATTAAATTGATTACAATAGTAATTGTAATTTTTTAACAATAATCAAGGCTTAGCGCATTTAAATTTATACAACTAAGAAAGCCTATAATTGGTTGGAATTTATCTTGTGTGTCAACCTCAAATGATAATCTCTAGCACGTACCCTCATATCTAAAAACCCAACGATAACATTCTCTTCAAGTTAATTTCATTATATTAAACAAAACTACCAACTGCTACGTAGTTTAATTGTACCTTTGTTACTCCGGTGATGGAGAATTGGAGACATCGATTCTTTGGGTTGAAAGGTAAAAAATAGTGTTTCAAAAAATATCAAACAAAAATGTGAAGCCAAAAACAAAATCATATTAGACAAGATTTAAAAAAAAATGGAGTTCATATAATAATAATAATAATAATAATAATAATAATAATAATAATAATTTTTCCCAAAAATGAGTACCCGAGTAGGTGTAGTATGATCAATAGTTATTGCATGGACCGTGGTCCAAAAACGAAACTGTATCATGCAATTCTAAAGCATAATGTACATTATTCTAACTCATAAAGTACATTATTCTTACTCATAAAATACATTATCTTACTCTAGAAGTTTTATTATTCTACCACATAAAGTACATTATTTTAACACATAAAATACATTATTCTGACTCATAATATTTAACGACGTCGTTTTGAACCGTGGTTCACACAATAATTTGCCTAGTGTGATTTTCTTACCAGAAAGTTATAAGTTTGATTTACGAACTATTATAACACTCTCAAATGGTGATGGTAAGTTCTGTATCATAAAATAATAATAATTTTTTTTTCTTTCTTTGTATTTGTCCAATATTCTTTTAAAAAAAATAAATAAATCCCTTACCTTTGAGGCTTGGAAGCCAACCCCCACCCCCGCCAAAACGTCTCCCTTTCCATGTAAAGAGAAGGAAGCATTCACTCCTCAACTCTCTCCCGTTTTCCTTCATTTTTTTCTTTTATTTTATTTTTTTGTGTGTGTTCCTCTCCAAAGATCAAAGTTTTGAAGCCAACCACCATTTTTGGCCATTTCTTTCTCTCTCTTCCATGCCTCTCTCTGCTTTTCCCTCTCTGGGAGTTTGAAACAAAGGCCAAAACAAACTTTAAGCTCTAATTTGCATGCCAATCATTCTCCAAATCTTCCATATATGCACTAAAGGCAAGCAAAGGGGGTACGTTCATCAAGATTCTCTCTTTCTTTCTTCTTTTTTTTTTCCTGGTTCCTCTCGATTTGTTCTTTTTCTTTTTTCTGGGTTTGATTATTCCCTTCTTTTTTGACTGGTGGAAAGCACAAAGAAACAATCTTTATACTCTGACAGTTATATTTTTTTCCCTACCACATACATAAATTCAAAAAACAGATCCGAAGTGCCAAGCAAAAGAGTTGCCAGCTTAGCTTGTTGTTCTATCTAGGAGGCCTTTTGCACACCACCCTTTAATTTGTTTGCCTTTAGATCTGCAAAACTTCAAACACTTTCATAGTTTTCATCACCTTGAATGAATCTTGACTTTGATTCAATGATTCATCAGCCTTAACCTTAACCTTAACCTTAACCTTGTAGTGTACTATTTATAAGTATAGCAGTACAAGGTAGATTCTTGGTCCCCATTGAACATATACATAATAGTACTGTGGTGAGATTTTATTGGATTGTAACACTTTTGGGTTATAGATATAAATTGGAGAGAAAATGCCTAGGCAGAGTTTGAATGGGGATGGAGGAAATGGGAGGAGTTGCAAGGTGAGGAAGAGGGGAGGATCATCATCTTCTTCTTCTTCATTGGTGAGGACTTATCGGCTAAAAAGGGCTGTGTTAGTAGGGAAGAGAGGGGGTTCAAGCACGCCAGTGCCAATGTGGAAGATGATGGATGCTTCGAGATCACCAGCATCGCAGAATAACGCGAATTCATGTAAGTATTTGGAAGGGAATGGTGGTGATAGGGGCAAAGAGTTTTTGGTTTCTGCAAGAAAGTTGGCTGCTACTTTGTGGGAGATCAATGGGGTTAGTAGCCTTAGAGGAAAGGAGAATGTGGAGAAGATGAGTGAAGAAGGAGAGAATGGTAGGAAAGGAAGGGATTTGTTAAAGTCATCCAAACTACCTTCAAATTCACTCCCTCTGCAATTGTCTCATCCTTCTCATAGCCCTGTTTCTGAGGTGGGGAGTGATTTTTTTTTTTTTTTTTCCTTTTTTTCTTGGGAAGATTCTTGCTTTTTTTTCTTGTTCTCTTAAATTTATTGATTGGTTGAGTTATCAAAATTTGTTAAATCTTGTTCTAAGGGATATTCTTAATTCTTAAATTCTTAAATTCTTGATTGTATTCAAAAGCTTTTGGTGTTGGGTTTAGCAGGAAATGGAAAGATCTAAAGTGGGCAGCCATAGAAGAAGAGCTTCAGCAGGTTCTGAGAAGATTCTGCAACCTGATCATTCACTGCAAAGTGTTTGCCTCATGGAGGTAGTTGCTTCCTGCTAAACTCAACTATTTCAATGTTTTTTAACAAACATAGAGAAAAATATCTAATTCAACACCCCCAGGCAGATTATCTTATCTATTTTGTGCAGTGCAGTAAATATGGTAAGGTTTAATGCTACCCATAATGTTCATGGTCAGTGTCTGATTGTTCGTTTAATTAGTCTTTTCTGGTTTTTCTTCGAGGGGATTGGGGGATGAATGTTTGGAGCTCACCATTTAAGGTTAAGCCCTTGTAAGTATGAAAAAGGAAATTGGAGTTGGCTGGCTAAGATGAATTGATATGACTAATAGGAAGAAATGGACAAATACTTTGTACGTGGAAAGGAACAGTGAACATGATCTGGTTCTGATTTAGCTTCCACCAGAGCCAACATCTCATGTTGTTTTTTGACATGGTGTGATGTATTCTTTGATGTTTTTGCTTGTCATGGCATGTATTGTGTAGGTTATAGTATTAGGTTTGTGTCAAAAAAATTTAACCAATCAATCCACCGAGGTGAGTTCGTGTTTTTGTTGGTGTGCTAGGTTGAGAATTGTTGTTGATCAATATGCAGGTTGATCAGGCACAACCACATGGGAATTCGAAAACCAGACACCGATTGAAGGATGTTCGCCATGGCCTCACCACCTCGAAAGAGCTGCTCAAAGTTTTGAGTCGTGTTTGGGGTCTAGAAGAGCAGCAGGCTACTTGTTTGTCCCTATTTGCAGCCCTGAAGACGGAGCTTGATAGGGCGTGTGCTCAAGTGACTAAGTTGATCCAAGAACAGAAAGACAATCGCGGGGAGATTGATTTCCTGTTGAAGCAGTTTGAGGAGGAGAAAGCGGTTTGGAAGATTAAAGAGCAAGACAGGATTCAAAGTACCATTGTATCTTTAGCTGGGGAGCTCAAGACTGAGAAGAAGCTGAGAAAACAGACTGAGAGGCTGAACAAGAAGCTTGGCAGGGAATTGGCTGATGCAAAGGCATGTCTGTCGAAGGCAACCAAGGAGCTCGAGAGCGAGAGGAGGGCGAGGGAAATATTGGAGCAAGTGTGTGACGAACTGGCTAGAGGTATCGGGGAAGATAGGGCCGAGGTGGAGGAATTAAAGAGGGAATCAGCTAAGGTTCGCGAGGAGGTGGAAAAGGAAAGGGAAATGCTTCAGCTAGCTGATGTGTTGCGCGAGGAAAGAGTTCAGATGAAGCTCTCAGAAGCAAAGTATCAATTCGAGGAGAAAAACGCAGCTGTGGATCAGCTGAAGACCGAGCTCGAGGCCTATTTGAAATTCAAGAGAGGAGAAGAAGGCAGTGAATCCCCAAACTATGATAGAATCAAGGCTCTCGAGAAACATTTAAGGGAAACACTCCCCGGCCTGATTTACCAAGACAAAGAGAAGCGAGCCGAGGGAGAAGAAACCAAAGAGGAAGGGGAAGAAGAAGACGGAGACGATTCAGCTGATAGCGACCTTCACTCCATTGAACTAAACATGGATGATAACAGCAAGAGCTACGAATGGAGCAACGTCGTTTACAACAACTCAAACCGCCTCTCATCGGCTTCTGACAGAACCAAAGGTAGAAAGTCCACTTCTGCAAAAGCCCCGAGACAAAGTATCTGTCTGGAAAGACAAACCTCAGAAGGCATAGTTTTGGAATTCTCAGCTGGGAGTGGGGGCAAAGAAAACCAAGGTGTGCATAGCAATGGATACTCCCATTTGTATGACAAGGGAGGATCATTCGAGAGCGAACCACACACGTGGAAAAGGGAACACGAAGATGAAATCGAGAGATACAACATGATCAAAGATCTTAGAGATCACATAGTTTCTGCTTCCAAAACCACCCCCTCCCAAGACTTCAATAGTCCTTCCAAAAACTGGAGCCATCAAACATTTGCCTCGCTCGAGCCTAGCATGATTGCAGATGCATTTACAGTGCTGCAGGGAGCAGAGTGAAGCAAATTTTAGGCAAATTCTTATTAAGTTTATTTCCACCATTAACAAGTATAGTCTATAAGTATATTGCATTGCCTACAAATCCCAAGAACACACATATTCTTGATGGTTGGTTAGCCCCAAAAAAAAATTTTTGTGTTCTGCTGTTTGTTTTTAGCTGAATTGTACAAAGTTTGCCACTTTATTTTTTTTTACTGGGAAGTGAAAAGTTTACAGATTTATTATATATCTCTCCAAAACTCTTGAAGACAATCACTTGTTGACACATGACACCCCCCACCCACCCACCCCCAAGATGCCTTGTCCTCATACCAGAAAACAAAACTAGGTGGTTTGTGGGGCGTTCCATCATAACTATAACGTTGTGTGTACATCTGATAATGATGCAACGTTGTTCATGGAAGTTCCATGGATGTCGCAATCAAGGTTGCCATGCTCATGAATGACAACTCACTTCTTGTGTGTTTATCAGGATCAAGCGCTTACTACTTAAATTAAAAGTTACTAGTAGCAAGGGCACAACTTTATTTGCAAATTATCCGGGACCTGGGTTTTAAATGTTGATGTTCTTCTGAATTAGATACACAATTTACATATTAAATGTTCACAATCTATCTTTAAAAATTCACAATTTGTATACTACGAGCACTAATTGATTACCTTGTTTTGTATTCACAAGTTCCTTTCAAATATTGCAGTCACACAATATAAACATATTAGGATTTGATGACCATGTATTGTATCCACAATTTCCCTTCTATAGTTATGGTTTTTGACTTAAAAAACACAATTTATATTTTAGAATTTTACAATTCCAAAACTAAAAATATACAGTATAGTACCCGGGTCCACCCTGGTCCATGATATAAGTATATAACATTTCAACTTTATTCTTATAGACCATCATCACATTTTCATGACGTTGGGTGTTAGATTTGGCCCTTATCAGTTTCTGTCCAATAGTGTGTTGGGCTACAATTCAGAGAATTGAGTTCAACATCATGTCATTGAAGCTACAATTCGAAGAGTTGAGTTCAGCATCCTGTCATCAAAACTTTACCCTTTATGTAAGTATAAAGAAATACTCAGTGATAAAATTGGACTGCTACGTAATATAAGAAAATAAAAATGAGTATTTGTTATTAGCTATAAGTTTTGGTTGGTTACTGCTTGATTATGACTGGATGTACTCATGGGCTTGGAAAAAGTTGAGATTATGGTTTCTACCTGCAAGTACGCGGTTCTTGGAAAGTTGACGAGCCTGTGATTGATGAAAAAGGAAAAACTTTCACGTGGATTTAGTTGGGGAAGTTAAGGATGTGTTTGGCAGGAAATGGTTGGTTAATTTTATTTCTTTTTTATTTATCATTTTGCTTCACAGACATGGGAAAAGGATGGTGCTTTCATTGTCATCCTCCTCAACAAGGTGAGACCTTTTCTGGACAGTTGAATTTTGTCACCTGAAAGACTTGGAAAATCTTTAGGTTTGATATGTGTTCCTGTCAAGAAGTGGAACAGACATTAATGATATTTGTTTGTTTGGTTTAAAAATGGGAATGGGAATCGGAATCAAATATTTGGTAATTTGGATGAATTTTAATAAAAGTTACCTAATTGTTTGGTAATAGACTTGAATCGAAATTATTATTAAGGGTGTGTTTGGTTCGGATTCGCACATGAGAATCCGAATTGGAATGAAAATCAAATACTTGGTAATAGTAATGAGTTTTGATGAAAGTATTTTGCATGTTTGATAGTAGGGTGGAATTAGAATGACTACTAGTATTGATGTTTAGTTGCGTATGACTATATAATAGGAATAAATGTTTTAAAAATACAAAAAAAAACAAAAATAAAAACAAAAAATCAAGGTAATTGATCATAATATAATGTTATCCAAATCATCAATATGAACACAAAAAAAATCTTTAAAAAATTCTAAAAGTATTAATCCAAACTTAAAAATTAGATTACCAATAAGATGGAATGATGTCATTTTTAATTAGGGAATATGATTTTTAATTGAAAGGATAATCAAATCTCATAGTTTGTTTTAAAAAGTTATCAACCAAATACTAACTATAATTTTTATTCTTATTCTTAGTGTGTAAACCCATGAACCAAACACACTTTAAATTTGTTGTTGGGATACAATAGTTTAACTTTTGTGAAATTTTTTACAAAGAAAGAAAATTTTCCATATCGATTTACCTTTGTGCCATCTTCTACATCTCAAAAAACAAACACCACAACTTTTGATTCTAGTTTTTTTTTTTTTTTTTCTTTTAAATCTAGTTGAAGCCTTCTAAAGTAGTGAACCAAACACCGCTTTAAATCATTGTGAATCCATCTCTATATTTTTACTTGTGTCCATAAAGATACTTTGAGTGAAGCTCGCATTGTGACTGTAACTAACAAGTGATCAGTAAACGAACTTAGGTTGCTCATAATTGATCGATTCAAACCAAAAAAGTCAATAGATATCTTCCACAAAGAGTCAAATAGGGAGCTTTGTAATTACCGAAGTAATTGAAGGTTATCGTGATGATTACTATTACTATAAACAATGGTGTAAATTTTGAAAAAGAGTTCATTATTTTTTAGCCAGTTTTTACCAAAACAAGATCTTTTACTCAATCATTACCAAACACCCACCACCCTTGGATTTCATTGATCTCCCCATGTGCACAAGCTTATCAATAAATGATTCAACCATATATAAAGTACTGTCAAAATAATGTAATATGGCCATTGGACACACTCTGAATTGTTTAACCTCAATAATGAGGCTAAAATCCTGTTGACTATTGATGAGTAATATGTCTGTCTTGCAGAGGAATAATGCCATGTGAGATATAATCAAGAGCACATCTTTATTCCTCCATTATTTTGTCAAATTTACAGCTCCATCTACACTTCTTAATCCCGAAAAAATTGATGTATCATACTTGATGTATCATACACAAATATCTTATTCGAATCTTATCTTTATCATATCGCATATCTTATCTTCGTTGAGCCGCACTAAGATAGTGTGTATGTGTGTACTTAAATCAAACAGTTCAGCATGGGTTGCACAAAATAGCCATTGGCTGTGTTTGTGGCTGGCACCAGGAAAACTTGTAGGGATCATGTTTCAATTCTTCCAAGGCATACATAATGGCTTTGTCTTGGATTATTTAGACCAAAGACACTCAGTTCATTTAAAGCTTTTTCAAGAGAAATGAAATTATTTTGTATATTCTTCTCCATTTGTCCTTTTGTTCTTTTCCATACAAGGAAGGGTTAAAAAATAAAATTACATAAATTTAGACCATATCAAGCGAACAAGATTTATAAGTCTTTTCTAACTTAACCAACTAGAACCACAAGATTACAAATTCAGGTCATAGCAAGAGCAACTTATTCGCCTTCTTGGCTTGAACTGGTCACATCAGGAGCAATCTATTGGTGGTTTGAGCTGATCAGCTATAAGCAACCTAGACTGATTTATCTACTTGTAATCTTTTGCCAGCTAAGATCACAAGATGAGATTTATCCAATGCACAACTTCAGGTAATAAATGCGAATTTCCCATCACCAAAATTTAGCTACTTTAAAACTCATGAAAAAATACTTTGATACCCTTCAAGTCCTACCGTGCGAATGAGGTTAATATACTATGGGTTGTCTTATAGGTGCACCATGTCATATACTATTTAACAGATACTATTTCTTTTTGTGTTCAATATTGTATATGATTTATTGCTTTATTTTAGACATTTTCATCCCTATCTTTCCATTGATTCACTGGACCCAAAACTCCAAAAGTCATTAAGAAGAGAAGGAGTATCTGAGACTCAATCTGGCAGGATGTCAAGAAAGGATGAACCTTGAAATGAAAAGAACTAAACAGGCTGGAGTCTGGAGGTTTCATTGAAGCAGGGGGTCCTGAAATTAAATATTCACAGAATTATTGATAAACAAAGTATTAGCACAATGAATGAGCCAGCAGAATAGATGGTCTTCACTCTTCAATAATGTACATGGTGCATGAACAAAGAAACCGGAGACATGTCATCAATGCAGAGAATGTCGTCGACTTTGAGATCTAGCGCATGTTCGCTTGTTACATCTGCTAGTAGTCCATCTCACTTTGCTGAGCTTTCCGCTTTGTTTGATGCAGACGTAAAAGTTACCGGATTCAATGGATGATCCCTCACGACCAAGCTCAGAACTTCTGGCCTTGAGTAGTGCCCGACCACATCAAAGTCGAATTTCGCCCTTGCTATTTCTCCGAGATCTGTGAACCGTGAGATTAGATTAGCATCACTAGACAGACAAACAAAAATGGTAAATATGGGGTAACCCCAACCAAGATGGCAAGAGATCCACACTTGTAACTACAAGGTCACAAGTTCGAATCCTTGCTCCCTTGGTTTGAGCTGGTTAGCTATAGATAACCTAAGCTAGTTTACTTCTTTGTGGTCCTTTGCCGGCTAGGGTCACAAGGCGGACCCGAAAGGGTTCTAGGGTTTCCCTCGTCATCCCAAAAAATGCTGAATATAAACAGACAATAATGCAAAAGTGTGCTATTTGATGCATAGCGCACATACTAAATGGAATGTATAATCGGATACGGAGTATAATTATTAACCCAGTAATGTACCTAAGTCAGCGGAGATGAGTGCCTCCCCCTCGTAATTTGGTCCCGCCAGCACAGTTCCAGACGGTGAAATGATGACGCTGCCACCAGCACAAACAACGGAATCCGGGGTCAGCTCTTCCTCTGTGCCAGAAAAGATGTAGTCTGGAGGAGGCGGGTAATCTTTCCTTCTGCAGAACTGGTTGGCTGATAAAACAAAACACCCGCCCTCAAGGGCAATGTGAGTCATGGATGCTTGCCACACATCCCGGGAATCAGCGGTAGGGGCACAGTATATCTCTATGCCTAGAATCCACAAGTAATGTAGCCATAAATATTAGGATCAAATGCCAAAAATAGGGTGACGGGGAAGGCTAGTAAACTGTAAACTAAGATTATCATCCACCAAATGCGCGAGTAAAATGTGAAATTTTAAAAACAATACACTTCAGTGTAACTGCATCCAAGTTTTAAACTAATTACTATGTACTTTCAGTGATCAAATGTTAATTATTTCATCACAAGTACAACACGTACTCACGTAGATCCAAGTATTGTATGTTGAATTAAGATGCCATGCTGGTCAAGCAATTACAAATGCGATACGTAGACTTGTTCCTTAGTTATTATCGAGAATATCTTTTGTCAGGATAATTTATTTACATGGCAGAAAGAACATTAAGTTCAAGTGCCTAGAGGCAAATAGAAGAATTGGAGTACAACAGCTTTCAGTGAATACCAAGAACTTTCACTAATGTATTGACCAAATCATAAAAGGACAGAACAACACACACAATTATAACACCAGATTACTAACCTTTAGCATACATTGCAGTCCTCAGAAGTGGCATTCTGTTCTCCCAGCAAATTGCAGCACCAATTTTTCCTATTGGGGTCTCAAAAACTGGAATTGTTGATCCATCTCCAAAACCCCAAATAATGCGTTCCAATGCAGTTGGCATTACTTTCCGATGTTTTCCAAGGTAACGACCTTGAGAATCAAAAAACAGAACTGTACAATAAAGTGTATATCCATCTCTCTCAATAACGCCCATAACTAAGTACACCTTATATTTTCCAGCCATTGCTGCCAATCGATCAACTTCAGGACCTGCAATCAGTGTCTATGAGAGAGAACAAGGACACAGATGGGAAAAGAAGCAGCCACCAAAGCATTAGAAAAGGCATCCATTATTTACTTATCATCAGAAGACAGATGCCTGTAGGTCAAGTTCAGGAGGCCACCAAATATGTATGCATATGTTTAGCAGGGCCTTATAATTTTGCAGTGAAAGAAACTATCAAAACATAAATTCTCAACCCGCACAAGTTTTAAGTTTCCAAACATCAGATTTTAGTTCTCCTATGCAAGTATATTTTCTCATAGGAGTCAAGATTGTGAAGCTCAATTGGTCCATTGTAACATCAACAGAAGCACACTGCTCCTTTCCACATAACAGCTTCCTGCTGCTAATTCCTTGCAAAATGTCAATTGTCTCAAGGGAAGGAAACATAATTTACCTGGCACATCAATGGCAGCAGCATGATATTTCCGAAATTCCTCCTTGCCCTTCGCTGAACGATTGCCTATGCAGACACCAAAGGTTGACCCACGTGGATAACCACCTATAAACGCTTCCGGAAACACAACCAGCTGTGCACCATATGAAGCTGCTTCAGCTAGCAGCCTCTCAGCCTTATCTATGGGAATTTTGGTGAAACCAATAAGAACTTTTTTTCAACAAATTTGGCAATTTCATATACTTGTTTTGTGAAAATCAAAGAATTATCAATTAGAAATTCCAACAATTAAAAATGTCAACATCTTTAGTACTCCTTTCAACATACTTAGACAACTACCTTTATTTTGGTGTAGGAAAATTCTAAGGCACGGGAAGATGTTGCTAGTGTTAAATGCATTCCAAGCTTTGGGGAAGAAGAATGACTGTGACAAGTTCAGAACACTCTAGAAGTTCAGTGTATTATTTAAAATTTATGATTGTATTTGGTTGTAGTGAATATTAGTTCAATTTGTCCATTTTTTGTTTCTCAAGACAAAAAAAAAAAAATTAAAATTAAAATTTAAAAAAAAAACTTGGAAATTTTAAATTGTTTGGTAAAAATAAAGACATTAAACAAAAACGTTCCACAGAGTGAGCCGAGCCAATCAATAAAAACTTCACAAGGTAGATTCTCTTGTTTTTCCTTCAAATAGGCTCCTTTTAACCCTCTCCTATGAAGGTTGATTCTCTCTTTATGTTAGGCATTCATCCATGTTTCATTATATCCCTCATTAGGCACTCTTCTCTCCACCCAGGCCACCATGGGAAATTTGATCTCATCCCTATTTCCTTTATCAACCAACTTAGACAAGAAGTTTCAGCCCCTAGTTCTTAAGAGTTATAATTCTCAATACTAACCTCAGTTTCTGAAAAGTTAAAAGTAAGATTTTCCCCATTATGCCACTTCATGATTCCTTATGCTAGTAAACAGAGATGAACATCATAACAAACTAAAATCAACTAAACCTTAATCCCATTCTAGATGCCATTAGGTACATTGATAAGGCACCAAATCAAGACACAAATGAAAATGGAAGCTAACCAATCAATCAAGCATCAGATTTGCAGGTCACAAATGGAGCATAGCTCAAGGGATTGGAGCAGAAAATCAGAAGACAAATTACATCATTTATGCTATTTTACTTAATTTCTACATTGTATCGGGTTATAAGTAAGGCGCCTCCCCTAGTGTTGATGGTATTGAATATCCATTAGAAAATAATAGCTATTGTAGCAGGGCAAGGATCCATTTTTGCTGGAGGATACTAATATACTATACAGTATCCTTGTTTGTCTCTATTCATTTTAATCCTATCAATTCTGCATTACTTCTTCCTCGTCTGCTCTTTGCTCCAACATACATGTACAATTCAAGTATTGAACACCATGAACACAGCGTCTGACTATTTCTCCCTTCCCTTGAGTCATTGGCTCATTGCCCTTCTTTTGCTCTATTACCACCAGACATCAAATGATCAAATAGAAGGTTTAGGGTCTAAGTATCTTTACATAAATACACAAAAGCTGGGAATATCAGCTAGTTCCAGCACAGATACATTGGAATTCATAGAAATCACATATATCCAAATGAAATTGATCAAATGTTTGCACTCTGTCAAACACAGACCTTGGGGAAAGAAAATAGTGAACTGTGCCTTTAAGTTGTTCACACATTCTCACCCTGCCATTGAGTTGTCCACTCATCTCTTCTTATTCAAATAGGTTATAATAAAGTAGACCTTTTACATTGGTTAAGTTAGTGATAGAATAATAGTGGATTGTTTACTCAATAAGAAAGAAAGGAAATCATGACACAAATAGAAATGGGAATCAAGCAGCATAATTTCAGATTACAAATAAAGCATAAGTCATGGGATTGCAGTAGGGAATCAGGGGAGGATATTAGCAGGGAATCGGGGAGGATATTATGCTATTTACTTTACTATAAAATATAAGAGATTATAAATAGGGAGTCTTTCTTAGTGTTGAGGCAGGCAGTAGTAATTAGAATAAAATAAGGGCTAAGTTTAGCTGGGCAAGAACCATTTCTTGCTGGAGGATATTTTACATATCCTTGTTGTTTCTTTTTTTTTCAATTTAATTCTCCGTTCTTTCCTCTACTACTCTTATCTCTAACAAATTGATCCGACCTGCCGTGCAATGACCAATACGCGAATGGATTTGCGTGTTGACTCATTAGAGAAGAGCCAGGAGGAAATGCGTATAGATGTGGAGGGAATACGTAAGAAGATGGGGGAGATGCATTCTGAGATAAAGGGTCGTATGGACGGGATAGAAGGTACGCTTGCAAAAATGTCTGAGCTACTCTTTTCACTACATGGGAAAAGACCGGCAGAATCTAGTTTTTCTCCGGTGGTTGAAGTGGGCAGAAATTCCTCTTCAGATAATATTAATTCTGCACCGGTACCGTTGCAGCAGGTTCCTTTAGTCAATCCTCCACTGCAGTCTGGCCGGTTGGAGATTCCAACATTTGATGGCACGGATCCAGTAGGATGGTTGGCTCGGGCCGATCAGTTCTTTGCCATTCAATGCACCCGTGAGGATTTGAAAGTGCCGACGGCTTTCATCAGTATGGAAGGACCAGCACTCCATTGGCTCCGTTGGCTTCAACAACAACATCCATCTCTCACGTGGAGTCAGTTTACAACAGAACTTTTAGAAGAATTCAGTGGTGAACTTCCTGGGCCTCCAATCGAACAAATAGCTGCACTTCGCCAAACTGGTACAGTAGACGACTTTGCAAATATATTTAGAGCCCGTGTTGCCCAGATTCCTGGTCTAGCGCCTGAAATTCAATTGGGATTGTTTCTCAATGGGCTTAAGCCTGCAATTCGTGTGCGCCTACGACCAAATGATGTGACAAATTTACATACAACGATAAGGGTTGCTCGTGCTGTGGAACACGAACTAGAGTTCCTCTCTACTGGCCGTATTCCTAGGCGAGTTGTTGAAGAAGATGACAATTCCTATAAAAAGAAGACTACTACTACTGAGTTTGGATGGTCTTATGGGTCTGCTAAGCAAAATTCAGCCAATTCTTTTATATCTACCCATCCTCAACCCCAGTCTTTATCAAACAACTCTTACCCATTAGAAAAAAATCAAAGTACTTCATACCATTCCCAAGCTCACTCCTCCGCATCTCCTATTTGAAATGCCAGTCTGAACATATCACAAAAACAAGCTCGCCAATATTCCCACCGCGAGTATATGGACATGAGGGCCAAAGGACTTTGTTTTCGTTGTCAGCTACCATATAGTCCTATGCATGTATGTCCGAATAAGACTTTACGGACACTTATTGCAGCGGAAGATGAGGGAGACAATGCGGGTGAAGAACCAGACGAGTTTGAACGCATTGACCAACCTACCCCAGGATGACCCTATTCCAATGGAGATTTCAGATTTTCACTCTAGCCTTGGGGACAAGGCTACTTCAATAGAGGGTGGCAATGATAGAATTGTTAAACAATAGAATAGCAAAACTAAGTATTTGTATATATGTTCTCTGTGTGTAAATGTACATGAGAGTAGAGCTATATATACTAGTTTAGAACTAACCCTAGTCACAGGTTACTAACACTAAAACCTAGGGCTAAGAGTAAATATCTCAACTAACCCTTATATCTCTAACACCCCCCTCAAGTTGGAGCATAGATTTCAACATGCCCAACTTGTTACATATGTGTGACATGAACCATAAGACTCCAAACCTAGAACTATAAGTCTTGAACCTTCAAACCATGCTGTGCCAAGTCAGTCCACAATGCACCTTGTCCGCACCAACAAAGCTTCCACAAAGCTACAAACCAGGCCAAACACCACAACCGCAGCGCACCTGCCTCTCATACCCCACACCCTTATCACCACTGCTTAACACCGCAGCGCACCAGCCTCTCACTCCACAAACCCTTATAACCGCTGCCTACCACTAGTGTTTTCCCGTTTTCTTGTTGCGTGCACACAAACTGGTTCCTCCTGAACCATTCTTCAGCCGCCGGCCTTCCATAATAGCCACGACATATGCCAGGTCCACACCACCCCTGGCACCTGTGCTGCCCATCACTGCAACACCCCTGTACAAGGACTGCCTCCAACTCTCACACCTTGGCACTCAAAACAAAAACCTACTAACTAATTATTTGTCAGCTTCCATCCCAGCAGCCTCACCATTAACCTACTGCCCAATCATTCTCATTTTCAACACTCCAGCATCAACACCCCACCAACCACAACCACAGTTGCTGGCAGCCACCAACCACCACTGCCGGAAAGCTTCACCGGCCACCACTGCTCACCACCGCTGCGGTTCTTGGTTCTTCCATGGCCAAACCACCACTGCCGAAAAGCTTCACCGGCCACCACTGCTCACCACCGCTGCGGTTCTTGGTTCTTCCATGGCCATACAGGTGTTGTAAATTGCACTGTCAGCGATAACAAAAGAAAAAACGAAGGGCCAACACCACCAACAACCATCCACTGCTGTTGGAGTTATTCTGCTGCGACTATGGGGAAGCCTGCGACAGAAGAGGGGAGAGGGAGACTTGACGGTTGAGACACCACCACTCCAGATCTATCGGGCTTCAGCGACGAGCCTACCAGAACAAACCTCGACCGGAGCAGCCGCCAGAACGGCGCACACGCGCCGGTGGCTGCCCCACTTCCTCCGGCAGCTTCGCCTCTTCACTCCGACCAAAACCCACTGCCCACTCACTCAACCTCGCTCTGATACCATATTAAACAATAGAATAGCAAAACTAAGTATTTGTATATATGTTCTCTGTGTGTAAATGTACAGGAGAGTAGAGCTATATATACTAGTTTAGAACTAACCCTAGCCACAGGTTACTAACACTAAAACCTAGGGCTAAGAGTAAATATCTCAACTAACCCTTATATCTCTAACAAGAATAATAGTGGATTGTTTACTCAATAAGAAAGAAAGGAAATCATGACACAAATAGAAATGGGAATCAAGCAGCATAATTTCAAATTACAAATAAAGCATAAGTCATGGGATTGCAGTAGGGAATCACGGGAGGATATTAGCAGGGAATCGGGGAGGATATTATGCTATTTACTTTACTATAAAATATAAGAGATTATAAATAGGGAGTCTTTCTTAGTGTTGCGGCAGGCAGTAGTAATTAGAATAAAATAAGGGCTAAGTTTAGCTGGGCAAGAACCATTTCTTGCTGGAGGATATTTTACATATCCTTGTTGTTTCTTTTTTTTCAATTTAATTCTCCATTGTTCTTTCCTCTACTACTCTTATCTCTAACAGTTAGTCAATGGCATTTGATTTAAACATATGACAACGAGGATTTTAGGATTACCATACAGATTCAGTTTTCTTTGGTTATAGGCAAATAATTTTTGCTCAACTTTTTACTCTGGAGTTGTATTCCAACTTTGCTTGATAATCCCAAGGGGCAGAAAAGAAGTTCTAATTGCACACAGATATTTATAACTAACTTCATCTTCATTATGAACAAGCTCTCAGGCCTCAGCTCTATACTACCACAAAGTACCAGCTACCATACTTGAATGTTCTTTGACACTACAATTTATCTGCAACCATATACAATGTAAAAACCACATGAAAAAGTAGCAGCAAGAAGAGGATTACAAAAGAAATTTCAGATAAGCTAGGAACCTCAGAGGATATGCCTAAAGGCTATAGAAAACGCCATTTGACATTTATCGTTTCTAGGACTGCACCATTTGAAGCAAGGATACAAACCATTGCTAGGCAAGGAAAGACAGAACTGATGAACTCAAGCATTTTATAATTCTCTTGACACTTGTAAGCTATAGTACTCTAATATTTGACTCAAAATCAACTTGTCACGTATATTCATCACAAAATAATCAACAAACAAATACGGTGCCCAGTGCCCTGAAAATCCCTAAGTTTCAATCTTCATTGTACATAATCTCCCGCTGAGAAACCCTTCATTCCTCAATTTCCATAACCCCAAGAGGCCAAGAAGCATCTTTTATGAAAAACCCGGAAAAGAAAAAGACCGTTATCAAAGCAACAACCACCAAAAACGAAAATAATCGATCAATTTCACCACAGCGAGAAACTGAATCACAGATGTCAAACCAAAAATTTAAAGCAAGAATTGCATAAGTGAAATGGAACGGAGAGCCGACCAAGAGTGGCGGGGGTGTCATAAAAGACGGTGGATGCCTGGACCACGGTGGCGCGGACGGTGGAGGAATCACCAGCCATTTCCACTTCAGCGAAGAGAGGTTCTTCGTTCGAGGGTTGCGGCACCAGAGCCATTTTCCTTTGCTGGGTGGCGATAATCTCGCTCCCTGTTTCTAGAGCTGCTGGGTCTTCGGTAGGCTGCTGTGGGTTTTGAGTTTTGACTGCTCAATGGACTTTGCATATGTGAATTGGCAAATATAGGCCAAGATCATGTATAGAGAATGTGTTAGCCATAGCCCACAGAAGTTAGGGAAGTGGTTCACCGTTCACTGGGTTGTGGTGCAGAAAGGGTTGTGGTGCAGAAAAGATTGAGTCATAAACACGGTAGGGCCTGTCTTTTTTAGGTGGGATACAAAAATAGGCCTGTTTTGAAAAGGTAACAAAGATGGGCAAAATACTTTCATGGAATACATGTTTGCTTAAAAACAAATGCATTTTGCGAATGCATGTTAACCTTTCTTTAAAAAAAAAGTTAAAAGGTAGAAAATGAGTGTAGGATACGTGTATGTGTACAGTATTGTCCTTATTAAATGATTGTTAGTTAATTAGAATGTACTAATTATTACATAATTATGAAGAAAATTAAATATAATTAACAATAATGTGTAATTAGTGTATAATAATAATGAGAACTAAATGTTTAATAATTACATGTTTACTACAATTTTTTCTACTTATTACGTAATCAATTAAGAAATAAATAGAATAATAATATGCTTGCAAAAAAAAAAGTGATAAATTGTTGTGTTCATATTTATGATTCATTTAACAAGTTAAGTTCACCGTACATGTTGTCGTGAATGTAATATTCTACCGACCATGGATAAATATTCTCAACATTACAATTACCAATCAACATCATTACTACGACGTTGTCTTGTGTATTAAATAATACAAAATCAATGAACGTTTTTGTTCAAATCTAATTGAAGATGGAGGGAAAACCCAAAAAGCAAGTTCAGTGCTCATTACTAAATTGCCAATGGTAAAAATAGGCCCTGAGAAATACTATTTCTTCATTAGAACTGCTCAGTAGCTCTAATACTGCTAGCAAACAAGGAAAATCAAGCCTATATCAACATATTCTAATTTGATGATATCCTCAAACAAATGATAATTTCAGTACTTTGATTTTGATAGGAAAGAGCACACTATTGAATGAATCATCTATTCCATACAAACAAACAAATATATATATATATATATATATATATATATATATATATATATATATATATATACACACACACACACACACACACATATATATATATTCACCCAAAAACAAACAAAACAAAAAAAAAACAGGCATTTTTCATACAGAAAAAATAATAATAATAACATGCTTTGTTAACGTTAATAGAATGAACAAACCTGATTCAAAAAAAAACCATAAGAAAGTAACAAAAAACAAACTGGATTCATTCTTTAAAACAAATTGGATTCAAGAACTTTAATAGAATGAACAAACTGGATTCATTCTTTAAAACAAAAAAAAAAACAAAACAAAACAAAAAAAACAAATTTCATCATATTTGAAAATAAAAACTAAAAATTTCAAAAAAAAAAAAAAAACACACAAAAACACTG
This sequence comes from Ipomoea trifida, assembly GCA_003576665.1. Lineage (NCBI taxonomy): Eukaryota > Viridiplantae > Streptophyta > Magnoliopsida > Solanales > Convolvulaceae > Ipomoea > Ipomoea trifida. The sequence goes on from CP025657.1 coordinate 12,081,265, forward strand.
ACCTCTGAAGAAAGCGGTGGCCTGCGGTGCGGTGGGCGGCGGCGACGAGTTCGGCGGTAGGGCAGTAGGCGGCGGCGCGGTGGGCGGCAGGGCGGTCGCACGGTCACCGGCAGCGGGTAAGTTTGGGGATGGTAAGTTTTGGGATGAAGTTTTACCGTTCACAATAGTATTGGGATGGAGTAAAATTAGGGTTGTTGGTGTTGGACCCACAATAGTATTAGGGTTTTGTATTTACATACGGTATTCTTTTCGTATTATCTAAGTACAATGTACAATATTTTAATTTGAAACAAATATTATAAAAGATAACAATGCATTCTGAAGATGCATGTTCAAAAAGGAAAACATGCATCCTACAGTGTAGTATTGCCCATATTTGTATCCCAATTATTTCCGTCCTATTTTTGTATACCACCTAAAAAGTAGGCCCAACCGGCAGCGAAACCACCCGAAAAGATTTTGAGATATCCAAATTCCAAAGTAAATGAGATAAATCCTGAGTCTACCAGATAGTCCTCTACTTGTACCATATGAGCACAAGAATTTTCATGACTTCTGTTCGGGTTAAGGTTTCTCAAGTTTCCGATATTTATTTTGAAATGGAGTTCCATTTTAAGTCCTAGATTTATAGACGACAATCCATGTTGCATGACCATTTTTAGTTTTCCATCAACAAAATCGTTAAAATATCGTTAAATACAAAGACATTTCAAAAAAAATTTTATACAAAGTATGTTTGAATCGTTATATTTTTATGTTTATTTTTTTAAAACATCCATAATTGAAGATTGAAATATCCTTGTATTTAATAATATTTAAACCGTTTTGTTGATAAAGGATAAAAAAAATGATCATACCACAATAATACTAGGACCAAAAGTAGATGTTCTAATAAAAAAAGACTTAAAGTGGACTGCCACCTATAAATCTAGTACCAACAATAGAATTAGCTCTTTCGAAATGAAACATTACATAATCTTACTGTAATCTAGAATTTGAAATAATAAGGTGTTTGGTTGGGTGTAGTTTGGGGGAAATTGGAATCCATTGAATTGCAATTCAATGAATTTTCAAACTACATTGTTTGATTGGAGAGAATTGCAACTCCCTCCAAATGATGAATTGCAATTCATGGGAATTCATGGGGTACTCCCCATGAATTGCAATTCAATGTAGAGGAGGGGCAATTTTGTTGGTGTAAAGATAATTTTGCCCCTCCTCCCATACTATTTGTCTTTTTTTTTTTTTAAAAATAAATTTGAAAGAATTATTATTACTACTACTTTTATTATTATTATTTAAAGAATTATTATTATTTTGAAATAATAATAATAATAATAATAATAATAATAATAATTATTATTATTATTATTATTTTGAAAGAATTATTATTTATTATTATTTCAAGAATTATTATTATTATTATTATTATTATTATTATTATTATTATTATTATTATTATTATTATTATTATTATTATTATTATTATTATTAGTATTACTATTACTATTACTATTACTATTACTATTACTATTACTATTACAACATAAGGGTATTTTAGTCATTTTTTCGTTTCTTACCTTTCAATTCCATGTACTCCTTGCATACCAAACACTGTAATTTCAATTCCTACTAATTCCTGTATGTACTCCTTGGCATACCAAACACTGTAATTTCTTTTCCTACTAATTCCTACACTGTAATTTCAATTCCTACTAATTCCTGTATGTACTCCTTGGCATACCAAACACTGTAATTTCATTTCATACTAATTCATGTATTCCTATCTGTAATTTCATTTCATACTAATTCATGTATTCCTATTGTAAATGTCATTGCTGTATTCCTATTGTAAATGTCATTGCTAATTCCTGTATTCATATTGTAAATGTCATTGCTGTTATAGAATAAAAGAAATAATGTAGATGTCCAAGGAGATAATTGAACCAAGGATTACTTGGTGCAAAACAAAAATCATACCAACTAAGCTATAGGCATTATTGCCTTTACTTACATGCAGTAAGTATTAGACATAATTACATAAAGCATCAACATGCAATCAGTTTTCAAATTCTGAAATAGAGATGACTCATGCTCAAGGTTGTAAAAAACGTTAGGCGCCCCCCAGGCGTCCGACTAATTTTATTTTTATTTTTTATTTTTTATTTCTTAATAAAAATCCTCAAGCCATTAATGAGTTTAGACCTCCACATCTGACATCTCCCACTTTCCCAAACTTCCCTTCCCCACCTCCCACTTTCCCACTTTTCCAGACTTCTCTTTCCCATGTGATTCCATTTCCCAAAACTCCCCCAGACTTCCCTCATATCCCTTCCCATTAAATGATCTCTCTCCATATTACAGAACTCCGAAGACAAATTGATATTTGATAACCAACATTACAAAACTCAGAACACCCACATTAAAGGGGGCGACTGGCGGAGGCGACCGACGGAGGTGGGGAGGCGGCCACGTGTGGTGGCGCTAGCGAGTGTGGGCTAGGCGAAGTTGATACTCGGCATACTGCAGAAGTGTAGATTGGCGTGGGGAGTGGGGATGCTTCTAATTAACTTCTGAGTTCTGAAAAACAAAACTGCTTCTAACTTCTAATTAACTTATGAGTTCTAATCTGAAGTGCAGATTGGCGTGGCGTGCAGAAGGCTGAGACGGTTCCTCCAGCTAGGCGGTCGGCCGCGGAGGAGGCCAATTCCGGCCTTCCTCGCCGCAGCCGGGCGCCGCCTAGCGCCTAGGCGCGATTTTTGCAACATTGGCATGCTGATGGGAATTGAGCACAAGTGTACTCCTATTCCTGCATACCAAACACTGTAATTTCAATTCCTACTTTATTCATTGATTTGCGATAGACATACCAAACACTGTAATTTCAATTCCTACTTTATTCATTGAATTGCAATTCCATCGCCCCTGTAAATGTCATTGTTGTTATAGAATAAAAGAAATAATGTGGATGTCCAAGGAGAGAATTGAACCAAGGATTACTTGGTGCAAAACAAAAATCATACCAACTGAGCTATAGGCATTGTTGTCTTTACTTACATGCAGTAAGTATTAGACATACAGCCTCAACATGCAATCCATTTTCAAATTCTGATGACTAAGTTTTTTCAAAGAGTGACACGCCAACTTAGCTAATCTAGACAGTTGTCCTATTCTTGCATAAATTATATTTGTTTACTCCACATCCTGATGCTATATAAACCCACATCCCCTTTGTACTTCAGATCAGAGAAGTGAATAGAAGAGAAATGAATTCTCTCTTTCTTCTAATTCCATTAGGCCATCCATATCAATGGTTTTTTATGGAGATATTGTCAAATCAAAGCTTACATAACATGGGATTTGAGAGGAGAGAGAATGGGTGAGAAGCAACTGCAAAGATGGGGAGATTGGCACAGTAAAGTCTGACATTGCTTTTCATAATTCTTTACTGCTGTGCACATTCATCGCACAGCATGGGCGCGTCAGGCGCGCCTGATAGGAGCTATTATTATTATTATTATTATTATTATTATTATTATTATTATTATTATTATTATAAATCATATTTGTTTTTTTTCCTCCCCTCTCATTTTCTCTTTCCTAATCACACTTAAAAAAAACTCCTAAAAATCCGTGAAATATCTCTATTGATAAGGATGCTCTTATACTATTGTTCTTAATATTGTTATTATCATTAGATTAGTATTATTATTGTTATTATCATAACACGTTATCAGCACGAATTGCTATATTCATATCCAACATCCATGGTCCGCTCTAGCTCTAAGCAAGGAACTACCCTGAATACTAGTCGCCGAAATATAATATTGGAGGTTTCGACCATACTCCGATGAGGTTTGCCTTATCGTATTTTAATATGATAAAATATTTACACATGTTACATATTCATGTGAGTTATTGCATATACATAATTGTTTTTCTACTTGTGATATTTTATATGATACTTTATGACTTAGTAGAATACTTTGATTTATTTATCCTGATTAAAATTTCTTGATTTTCAGTTTGAGTTTTAAACTTAAATTTTAATCATGGATATGATTCTGAAAAAGAATATAGTTAATATTGAATATAACTTTATTCATCATCATGTAGAAATTGGAGTATTTCATCTATTTCCTGAGGTTCTAACTTAGGAATGTTAGGAAATGGCAAAACCTGTGATGAACTTGCAGAAAGAATGGAAGAAAAATCTTTCGAGTCCATATACCTTCTCTTTTTGGAAATATTTGTATTGCATTTGACTCTGAGTTTATTTGTTGCCTCATCCAACCTCAAGCTTGGATCTTGTAGCAACATTTTCTTCTTATTTTCCAGCTCCTTCATTATTCTTTTTACCTCGGCTTCCTCTTTGATCTCACCAAATTCCTACCAAATAATTTATTATTTCTTCTTCAATAATAAAGAATAAGAAAGAAATAGGATTTACCTGAACATTATCATATAACCTTTCCAAACTTAGGAATTTTCGTTGAGGCCAGTAGGGAATTCCTAATTGCCTACACCTCATCTTAAGGGTCGATTGTGCAATTAGTAGTTTATCTGCAGCTTGAGCTGTATTCAGATGAAAATATCTTGAAAGCTCTTCTAAACTTATTGATGCAGAATCACGATGTGTTCTTTTTCTTTTTCTCCGAATAAATATATACTTATTTATATTTGCTACATCTATCGTAGCAGTAGTATTATTTTCCTCTACAATTATGGTAGTACTTCGATCTACAACAACAACATTTGCAGCTATAATACCTGCATTAGAAAACTACCTGTTAGCATCATTCTTATATATGAAGATGTGAATTATTGGAAAAGGTTAAACCCTTACTGATAGTTTCTTTAACTTCTGATGAAGTATTCTCAATATTTCAAATGAGGGTAGAGTTTGTACTCAAAAGAGTTTCAGTATCCCTTAATAGTGATAGATAGATATACCTCATCCCAAAAAGAATGATTATCAAATGTAGAATAATCATTATAATGAGGAGGAGATGAAGTAGAATGACTTGCCATTTTGAAAAATGAGAAAGGCTCAAGATCTGGAATAAGGAAAGTTTAGAAATGAATGTGAACAGAAGTGTAGTAAATTCAAAGGCAAAGCTGAAGGCTTGAATTTACAGTAAATGTGAATTGATTTGAACATATAAAAGCAACAAAGCGTAATACTGTCGAAGACGATTATGACTTCCAGTAATTTTGTCAAAAAGTAAACAATATATGGTCGGGGTACTATTCATAATAACGACGTATTGCGGTTGAAAATCTCAATTTGTTATCTCGGTGTTAATACATTTGTGTTGTCTATTTGATCTTATTTCTCTAAAACTATCATTATGGCATGATGAGAATATGATCTATATCTATGCATCCAATTGATGATTAAATTATGAGAGCATGAAGTATTATGGCTCGCTTCTTAGAAATCATCATTTCATATATTATATGCTGAGTGCCATAAATATTATGTGATAATTGTTTTCATATCACAATTTGATCTCTTATGTGGTTAAGTGAATTATCAAAATAAAATTTGGCATAATAAATATTTGTTGTATGCCATAAGATTTATCCCATATACATATATTGTAAGTGACTTATTTTGATATGCTATCATATCGTATCATGAGATAATATAGATGATTATGCTCATCTTTGGTGTATGCTATTTCCAAATATAATATGGAGAAAATTGAATATGATTCATGATTTTTGATGTGATATCTGATTTTTAAAGACTATATATTTGAAAGAAGCAAATGAATACATTATCAATCTTGATTGGACCCATGATAAGTGAGGAATTTGTCACTACAATATGTGGTAGTGCAAAAATGATTGAAGGCTCCGAAAGAGCCAATATATTATTACCTGGAGGAATAAAATTCATGATTGATAATGCACTGTTTTCTCCAAAGTCTCACAGAAACCTACTGAGTTTCAAGGATATTCAAAATAACGAATATCATCTAGAGAGTATAAAAGAAGGGAATGAAGAATTCCTGCAGATTACAAAGGCAATATTGGGAATGAAATATGCGATGGAAAAGTTCCATGCTCTTCCCTCTGGTTTATATTGCACAAGAATAAGTGCTATTGAAGCCAATCTTATCGTAAATGAAAGGTTTACTGATTTTAAGATTTGGTATGATTGATTGAGTCATCCCGGATATGTGATGATGAGAATACAAATGGCCATACCTTGAGGAAACAAAAAATAATGAATTCTTCTATTATGCATGTTCCCAAGGGAAATTGATTATAAAGCCATCACTAACCAAAGTTGGTATTGAATCACCTGTATAATTTATGAAGATCATTTCACGACATTAGGGGGAGATATAAGCCCCTAATTATTTTAAAAATTCGAATGCCGAGAAATTTATGATATGAAAGGATCTTCAAGGTGATATATGTGGACCTATACATCCACATTGCGGACCATTTAAAATACTTTATGGTCCTAATTGATGCGACAATTAGATGGTCGCATGTATGTTTATTATCGATGCGACAATTAGATGGTCGCATGTATGATTATTATCATCTCATAATATGACATTTGCGAGATTGCTTGCTTAGATAATAAAGTTGCTGAGGATGAGGCTGAGGCCATGCGGGAGGCTCTTAGTTGGTTGAAGGACACGGGCATGGGGAGTGTGGATGTGGAGATCAATTCACAACTTTTATTTAATGCTTTGTCATGTACTTCTTTTTATTCTGCTTTTGGTTTGATTGTGGATGATGTTAAAGAATTGGCATCTTTGATTGATGATGTCAAATTCGGGTTTGTTAGGTGATCAGCGAATCGTGTCGCTCACTATGTTGCTAGGGCGGCCGTTTCAGAGTCAAGTTGCGGGTAGTGGTTTGATACTCCTCCGGGTTATCTTGTTGATTATCTTGTCGCTGATTTAATAAATTAAGTTTTCCTTTTCAAAAAAAGATAATAAAGTTGCAAGCAAATTTTCCTGACCATCCAATTGAATTAATCCGGATGGATAATGCTGGAAAATTTACATCCCAAGTTTTTTATAGTTATTGTATATCACTTGGGATTGACTGAATTGAAGGTTCAGTAGATTATTAATTCCTGTCAAATATATATCTATTGATATATCTAGGGCAGTCAAAATGGGCCAAAGCCCGCGGGCTGGCCCGCACCCGCCCCGCGGTGGGGCAGGTTAGGGTCATGAAAAAATAGGCCCGCGAAAATGCGGGCCTAATGGGGCGGGCCAAAATTAACCCGCGGCCCGTGCGGGCTAACCCGTGCGGGCCGCAGGCCGGCCCGCGGGCTAAGTAAAAAACAATAAAATAAATAAATAAATATAATATATATATATATATATATATATATATATATATATATATATATATATATATATATATATGCACAGAATGTGAATATATATATATATATATTCACAGCACATGTGAATATATATATATTCACATTGCGTGAATATATATACATTCACATTCTGTGAATATATATTCACAGTACGTGAATATATATATATTCACACATATTATTATTTAAAAAAAAAAAAAAAAAAAGGAAGATGAAAAAGCCCGCGGGCCGACCCGCGGGGCCCGCGAACCCGCGCGGGGCGGGTTAGGGTTACACAAATTGTGGCCCGTGGGCTTAACGGGCCGGCCTGCAAAAGCCCGCCAGAAATTTGGCCCGCGGTGGGGCGGGCCAGCCCGCTTTGACAGTACTAGATATATCTATTAATGATGTCTTAAAGTAACATTCTTCTAAAAGACGATATACCTAGTGGTGCACCAAATAACTATAATACTAGGATGCAGAACGATCAAATTTGAATATTGATCATCTGGTTAGTTTTGAAATTGCCATGAATATTATGAATATGGGAGAAAGTTATGAAAAAATGTTGTCTACAACACAATTGTCTTTATAAATGCTCAATCTGGATCCAGAGTTAGGCACAGGAAGTGTCCTAATTATTTGATATATAAATGAGTAATTATTTGATATATAAATGAGTAATTAAGGCATAGCTCAGCTTGCTATTGTATTCTCTATATTATGTGTACACATTATTGTATAGGTGTTGGTACAAAAGAGAATAATGATATGATAAAAAGGCGAAGCTTGGAGCTTATGGATTTACATAGAAATCCATAATTGAAATGATATACTCTCCTATAATGGATGACAATAAGTTCCGTTGGTTAATATCAATTGGCAGTTGATCAAAGTCATGATCGAATATTGATGGGTCATTGGACAATATACGATGAACGTCATGACCGCTTATTAAAGGGTCATTGGACGATATATTTGAGAAATCCGTGATGGATTTGAAAATTCTCAAAATAAGAGAAAGTGAAAATCGCAAGTTCTATACATGACTTGAAACAGTTAATGATCGACTAAGTATTTTTCCTCTTGAAGAAGGAATATAAATGAGTCATTATGTACTCTTTAAAAGAGTTACGAATGGAGTTATTATCCTCGTGAAGAAGGAATAATATGTACCATTATGTGCTCAATAAAGAGTTACTAATGAACTTATTGATTATCTCAGTCAATATTGATGGTATGAACATCAATGAAATACATAAAGAGCTTGATAATGTCAGCTCATGAGGATTTTGAAATAAAAAGCATTTGAGCGCTAAATATTATCTCGGAGTTTATTACCAAAATGGTCCCTCGACTATTACGAAATTACCAATTTGGTCCTCAACAATTTTTCGTGACCAATTAAGTCCCTCGACTTTGAAAAATTTAACCAATTTAGTCCTCCGTTTATTTTTCTGTTAAACATCCGTTAAATCGGGACCAAATTGGTAATTTTGCTATAGTCAAGGGACCAAATTGGTAATTAATTTTCACTGAAATGGTCCCTTGACTATAGTGAAATTACCAATTTGGTCCTGATTTAACGGATGTTTAACGGCAAAATAAACGGAGTACCAAATTGGTTAAAATTTTCAAAGTTGAGGGACTTAATTGTGTATGAAAAATTGTCGAGGACCAAATTGGTAATTTCGCAATAGTCGAGGGACCATTTCGGTAATAAACTCTATTATCTCGACCTGGAGATCGAGTATTTCCTTGAAAGGAATTCATACACCAGTTAGCCAATATATAATTTTGATTGGTTACTTAGAAAAGCCAATATTTGATGGGCTACTTGGGTACTGGCTATTATTATTTGATCCCCGTGATGCCAAGTCCCAAAATTAGTTGTATTATATTTTATCCCTATTGTCTTATAAGGGGACAATAAAGATGATGGTGCACCAATGATTGATAAATGAATATATTATGAAAAATTCTGACTAGACATAATGATGTCAGTATTATACCCGCATGAACTCTAGAAGAGTCACGAGATTATTATAAAGTATATTCACCCCATTGACAGTTGAACATACTTGTTCACAAAATTCCTCTCTTTTGAAAATTTAACATGTAAGATTTGAAGAATGTTATCTTCAGGGGGAGTATCATCTTACTTAATTATTATGCCCTGAAGTTTATATTGAGGTTATGGTTGTACTCTTTTTTCCTTAGCTAAGTTTTTCCCACTGGGTTTTCTTAGCCTAAGGTTTTTAACGAGGCAATATGATGTTCTTTCAAGGGGGAGTGTTATGGAGTAAAAGAAATAATGTGGATGCCTAAGGAGAGAATTGAACCCAGGATTACTTAGTGTAAAACAAAAATCATACCAACTGAGATATATGCATTGTTATCACTACTTACATGCAGTAAGTATTAGACATAAAGGCTCAGCATGTAGTCAGTTCTCAAATTCCAAAATCATGGTTGTAGTAGGCGCTAGTCGGGCGGTAGACTAGCGCCTAGCGCCTAAGCGGTCTAGGCGGCGCCCTATAAAAACAAAAAATTAATTTATGTGTGTGTGTGTATGCCATATATATATATATATATATATATCTTAGGAGACCCTAGGCGGGGAATTTTACAACAGTGTCCAAAATAGAGATGACTCACACTGATGGAATTTAAGCACGAGTTCTCAATGATAACTAAGATCTTTCAGAGAATGACACGCTAACTTAGCTAATCTAGACAGTTGTCCTATTCTTGTATAAATTATATTTGTTTACTCCACCTCCACATTGTTGTTGTTATTATTACTAGTAGTTGCACCCGTGCGATGCACGACAATATATATATGTAATAAATGGAATATGGTTTAAGAAATTTAAAATAAATTTCTTACTGAAAGAAAGAAAAAAAAATTGTTAACGGAAAAAAGCTGAACTTTATTTAGACATTATTAAAAATTTCTTTATACAAAACATTTGTAGTTGTATTCTGGAATGGTACATTTTCACCAGTAACCAAAATTTTTAATCCCCTTGGACTGCTTACTCTGGAGACTGCTACGTACATTTGACCGTGGTTGAACACCGGCTTCTTCAATAACAAACCCACGTTTCTAAGTGTTTGTCCTTGACTCTTATTTATTGTCATGGCATAAGATAGCATCAACGAGAATTGTTTCCTTTGAAATTTAAATGGCAATCTGATATCTGAAAGTGTTAACGACATCCTGGGAATTAAAACCTTTGTTCTTGCATTCGTTCCACACATGATCTGTCCTTCCAACACATGATCTGCCAGCCTTGTAAGAATAAGCCTCGTACCATTACACAATCCTAAACTGTGGTCAATATTTCTCAAAAGCATAACTGGTGATCCAACTTTTAAAGTAAGAGAATGATTTGGTACTCCAGAACAACGCAAACCATTGGAGTGTGCAAATCTGATAACATATCTCCGTTGGAGTTTGACTTGCATACAGAATCACAGCTTAGATAAGTCTTACCTTCACCTGAATTATGATCATTCATGTATTGATTGATGCTATCCACAACGTCAAGAGTTGGAGCCAAAATAGCACTATGCTGTAGATCTGTAATATCATTGTGACCACTTCGAAATCTAGGGAAAGTACTTTCAACAATGGTAGCAATTGGGTCACCATTACTTTTAAGTAAAAACTGATATGGAATGTTGATTTCAAAGTCTCCCTCTCTGGAATTACCAAGAACTCCATCACCAATTTGAGCTATCCAATTTGCAAAGTCTTCCACCTGTTGAACTTCAAAATCTGACTGTATTTGTCTTAGGCGTAGGTTTTGAGTTAGCCTAATCACTTTACATGATCTCCAGAGATATGAAGAATTTATACTTGTAGCAACAATGTCTTGCCTTGTTCCCTTCGGTATTACTGGTAATATTTGTCTGAAATCTCCCCCCAAAACAACAGTTTTCCCACCAAAGGTCGTATCTAAAATATTTGGATTCTTGCACCTTAATAAATCTCTCATAGTTCTATCTAAAGCTTCAAAACAATGTTTGTGTATCATAGGTGCTTCATCCCATATGATCAATTTGCAACGAATAATTAACTCTGCTAAAGGAGTACCTTGACTTATGTTGCAAGTTTAATCTTCATGAATCGAAATAGGTATAGCAAACCTCGAATGCGCAGTTCGTCCACCTGGTAATAAAAGAGATGCTATACTGCTTGAAGCAACATTTAAGACAATCTCACCCTTAGACCTTAAACTAGAAGACAATGCATTCCACAAAAAAGTCCTACCAGTTCTACCATAACCATAAACAAAGAACAACCCTCCACTGTTCTTCTCGATATCATCAATAATCTCATCATATATCTCCCTTTGCTCTCTAGTTAGCTGTTTAACCAGCAACTGGTTCTCAAACTTCATACTATCGCAATCATATGCCAATTCCGCTTGTATCAGCCGATTTGTTGCCACGGTGTACATGTCAATATTTGGTGTTGGCATAGGAGCAAAGTCACTCAAACTCTTACCCATAGCAGATAAGATCTTCTCAATCTCCATTAAGGCAAAAAAAAATTTGTCGCTATTGTTTAGCACCAAATCTGTGAATTTGAAGTTTTATTAGTCAAAATTATTTTATTTATTTTGTTTTGTGAACTTGCATATTCAAAATGATATAAAAGAAGTGATTACAGTACTTGGTTTTTGCAAAGTCTTTCTTAGATAATATTCGGCATCTTCAGACAAATGTTCCCAAATTGTTTCCCAAACAATCTCTAGTTTTCCAATTGAGTTAGTCATTAACAATGTCACAAACAATCTCCTTAGATTAGATGCTGATGCCCATTCACTTGCTTCTTCAATTGCATCTACATATTCTTTATCATCATCAACTAAGCCTCGAGCATAACATGCATCTCGAAAATTCAGGAACTCTACTCCATCAACGGTCCTTATATCTGCAAAACAGGTTGGACCTCGAACTTGATTCAACAAACATCTCAAGTAGAAAATTTCTCCCGTACCAGGTGGTACATAGAAAATACGACCTATTGCAAAAACTCTTTGCCTTGGTTGCCATTTCCTAACATCTTTCTTCCAAACAAATTTAGTTGGCATTTTAGCATAAGTCAGCTTCCTTACATCTACAAAATTCTTATTAGCTTCAAACCATTCCATAAACATGCTTTGTGCAATGGTTGGCCGATTTACTATATTATCAACAGCATCATCATCTTCAAATATAACACTTTGTTGATTGGGCAAATGGAATCTTAGGCGCTCAACAGAAGGAGACCTTAACTGTATATCAAAGCTAAACAGTCTCCAAGAAGCTTCACATGGGGATATGTATCTACAATCGTAGAACATATTAATTTCATCAATAACCTTTGTACTTTCTTCTTCATTACTTGGTTTGTAGAATTTAGCTGTAACACGATCATGGCCCTTGTTGACATATTTGAACATGTACTTGATTGACCGGGATTGATTGCACCATTCTACATTTATATGAGCTTTGTACTTCAACAATAAATGTCTATTGTGCGGTACCATATACCTGTTGTCTAATGTAATCCCGTTTTTCATAATCGTCCTACCATTATCTCTCCTTGTATAGATAGGGTAGTCATCCTCATCAAATGTAGAAGAATTAACAAATTTCTTTGGGAAATGTTTAGAACAACTGCCATTAACCATACAGGGAGAAGACTTTCTTGATGCTCCACATGGGCCATGAATCATAAATTCCTCAACTGCATTGAAATAGGCTGGATCGCTACTTTTATCTGGTATTTCTGCTGAAATTATAGAATCTAGAGATCGAAGCCGTTCTTCAAATTGAAACTTGTATAGGAATAGTAAAATGTGTGCATGAGGGAGACCTCTCTTCTGAAACTCTGGTATACATGACTGTGGCATGAAAGAAATGAATTATAAATTATTATATACATAAAAAAAGTGGTAACAAATAAAAAAAAATAAGAATTACCTCCAACAACTGGTCCGAATAATTTGTTTTTTTGACAGTCGGTGATCAAAGCATCCAACTTGATCTTGAATATTCTACATATCACATCAGGGCGGTCAGCAGGTTTCAATTTATTGTGCTTTAGGAACCTTTGAACCTCTGGCCATTTAGTGTTGCAAGTGAATGTAATAAACAGATTTGGATAACCAATCCATCTACATATGGTCATGGCATCTTGATAATTCTGTATCATATACCTCGCCCCGCCAGTAAAACTTGAAGGTAAGATAATTCTTCGACCTTGGGTTGAAGGATCAACCTCTCCACGTGTCAAAGCATCAGTTAAACTACCATAACTTTGACAGCGTAAGCTTTTTTGGTGTGTTCTAATATAAATGAGGCGGCCTGTTTCAACCATTGTATAGCCATCCACAAGAAATTGTTGGAATAAGCGCTTTGCATGCAATAAGGTAGAGAGCTCTGAACTTCTAGAATGAATACAGTAACAAAAGAACTCTCTTGGGCTAATCCTTTGCCTTCCACCAGGTATTTCTGTTTTCTTTATGGTGAATCCAATATCTTCCCGGTAGCCATCTTCACCATAAGAAAACAGTAATGGGTATTGAAGTGGTAAATAAGAAGGATTCAATTCACTAATCCTTTACAATTGACCACTATGAGTTTATACTAAAATGTCACGCTCCCCCATGTTTGTATCCACATCTCCAACAATTAATGCGGCCACTTCAAATACTTCAGGTAAGTTGTAACTCTTTGCATCTTGTTTACGCTTTCCAAGCAATTTAATTCTAACCTCTACACGTGGATTCCTTTCAATTTCTATTTTCGCAATACGAAAAGACTTGACTAAAACATTATGCTTATCCAACTCCTCTTTAATGACCTTGACTATTTCAACATGAATGTCAGTTTGCTCACCACATCCCCTAGAACAAATACAGAACAAAAATAAAAGCGTTTTAAATAAGTGTCAAAACGATTATAGATGAAAATGTAACGATGTTTAATAAAATTGAAATATTAAGTACCTGACTGCATTGATACGATTTTGTAGTTCATTAGCAGTATCGTAAATGTACAATTGTGCAAAGTGTGGTGTTGAGCCTTCTTCAGGAAGTAGGCTGCCCATCAAATGATAGTTTTGGCCATTCAAACGGAAAATAAGAGGTCTACCACCCTTGTTAACGTTGTTGTCAATCCTTCCACCCATAGACGTGAAGCAGAACATATTGTTATAAGTCCTAATATTGTGTAAGAATTGTTTTGACATCTCACCTTTGCCGAAAAAAAGTTCTTGAATTCGTTGTGGAGGCAACTTGATCCGCGGCAATGTGATTTTCCCACTATTACACCAAACAGAGTACTTCGGGCGACCTTTTGAGACGGTTTTGTTTTGTCGTTCCTCAAACCAAAAAAGTGCGCCACAATGTTCACATTCATGAATGCAATCTCCATGATCAAAATAATCATCTAAAAAGAAAAAATTTCATTATATTAAAAAATCGCAGAGTACAGAAAAAATCAATATAAAATGATTACCAGTTGGAGGGGCAATTGATTGTTCGCAATCTATGTTTTTCGACTGTTCTTCAAACGAAGGTAGCAAGTTTCTTGTGCCAACAACAAATGATTTGTTGTAATCAACATGCCTTTTGCATTTTTTCTTATTGCATTCTATTGTACCTAAAAGAACAAAAGTTATTACTTAAAAGTCGATAACTTGTGGATAAAAGGTATATAGTTGCATGTACTAAATTATTGCTAAAAAGAGCTAACTTATGAGATTGTCGTTGTGGCTCGTACTTAAATCGTTCGTTACATTACTTGACTTTGAATGAAGACTATCTTGAAGAACTGAAAAAGAAGTGAACATTGAGCAAAACTAATATATATATATATATATATATATATATATATATATATATATATATATATATATATATATATATATATATATGTCCTTAATCAGGTGAGAACCATGTCCCAGGTGAGAACGTAAGGACAAATCCAAACCATTGATCTAGTAATCTAACGGTTGAAATAAACAAAATTTTGTAATATTTATGAAAATGACCCTGCTCATTTTTTACTTGATTTCTCATCAATCAGATCTTGCAGATCAATGGTTTAGATTTGTCCTCACATCCACACCTAAAGAATTGTTGTGACACCCTAATTTTTGCTAAGAAAAATAATTATCTGATTGGAAAAAAAAAATACTAATGTGTTCATGTGAAGTTTCAAACTCTAAACCTTATCTTTAGAATTTTAAGATCTTAACCATTAAGCCATTAGAACCTCTTGATCTTTTGAAATCCATATGAATCTTTATTATCATCATCATCATTAATTATTATTATTATTATTATTTTGGTACTATGTATGTGTATACTCCTTTATTATTATTATATTATTATAAGTAGTATTATTATTACTATTGGTATCTAAATGATATATGGTTGGTACGTATATATATTTATACATATGTTACAAATGTCAAAAAATAAAATATATTATATTATATATGTATATATATATATATATATATAAAATATGTATAAATATCTTATCTTTAAGAGGTAATTGGGAGTTACAAATCTATTTTAAATAATTATAATATATATTGTTATCACTATTATTATTATTATTATTATTATTATTATTATTATTATTATTATTATTATTATTATTATTATTATTATTATTATTATTATTATTATTATTATTATTATTATTATAATCATATAAATATGTATATATATATATATATGGCATGTTATTAGTATATATATTATTATTATTATTATTATTATTATTATTATTATTATTATTATTATTATTATTATTATTATTATTATTATTATTATTATTATTGGATTGGATGATTGGATAAGTGATTTGAAGTTACACCCATCACCATTAAGCAAATTGAATTAAAATTATTTCAAATTAATTAGTGGATGATGAGATACCTTCCTCTTGAGCCTATAAATATAGCTTTTCTCCTTCTTCATTTCTCACCATCTCTCTCTTTCTCTATGAGTATAGGATCACTCCTAGCTATATCCATGTTTTGAAGTCATTAGAAAAAAAAAAAAAAAAACTTGTTCTTGTTGACCCTTCAATTGTAGGTGGTTCATGAGGTTGATTTTGGGATATTGAGGTAAGATTTATGTCTATCCAAAATCTATTTACCCCGAATCAAATTATTTAATATGTGTTATGTGATGTTTTACTAATAGAGAGAATGTGAGTAAGTGGGTTTGTTTTCTACTTGCTTATCCCATTTGTATGATTTGATGTATATATGAATATATATATATTGTGTTGTGGTGAAAAATTGATGCAAGTTGATGATCATAAAATATGTGATTTTTTATTATAAAATATATTTTGAATATATGTATATGCGTAGAAATACATATGAATGTATGTGGTGTTTGATCATGTGTGCATATTAATACATAAATATATTTCATACGTATATTGAAAATATATATATATATATATATATATATATATATATATATATATATATATATATATATATATATATATATATATATATATATATATTTTAATAGTGTGTATTGTGCGTATATATATGTGTATAAGTGTAGTATATGTTGGGAAACAATTCTCGAAATACCCAAGAAAATGGACGAAATAGAAAATCCACTAAAACAAATATTACAAGAAATAATAATCCACGAAGGATTACAACAAAAGAAATACAAGGAAAAATTCCAGGAATTTAAACCTACAACAAAGGTTAGATAAACCTGGAATAAGGGACGATGTATAACGGACTTTGGGGTAGTGGTAAGCACGAGTCGTGTTGTCACTGTCCTTAAAACCTTATTTGCCGCTTCCCGAGGTGCTGGAACGTTGCGGCCTAGGCTTCCCAGGATAAAACGTGCTTCGATCCGCCGTTTGAGCACTCAAACTTGGACCCGGCGAACGAGAACGTGGGATGAACACAGGTGGCTAGAAAGAAGGAGAGCAGAGTTTCGAGGTAGAAAGTATTTCGTGTATAACACGTATTACTTGTTCATTCGTGTTGTTAAAATCTGCACAGTTTTCCGGACGACATTCGTGCCCGCAGGTGCCGGCGCACACAAGTTCAAGCCTTTCGAACTCATTTTTGGAATTTGATTTGCACCCCCCCCCCCTGCGCGCGAGAGAGAGCATCTATGCTATACAAGTTAATTAGTCATAAAATGACTCTTGTATATATAGTGGTGCAAAGGTTCATTCCAAATCAATGTGGGACAAAGCTACTTAAGCTTTTCCACATTTTTCCATCTCAATGGGTCTACTTTGAGAACCAATTTCTCATTCACCCATTATCCATTTTGAGCGTATAATATATCGATCTCTTCGTCTAAGAACGAAGAATCCGAATCCACTTTGACCCGACCCAAATCGGATGTGGACCCTACATATATTTATACCACAAAATGGCCACTTAAAATGTCATTTATTGCCATTTTTTTCCAACAGTATATATGTATATTGCTATATATTGTGAGTACCGTATATATATATATAAATAATAAAATAATATTTTCATATATTATATATATATATATATATATATATATATATATATATATATATATATATAAAATGTTTTTCGTATTAATATTATATATATATTGTACGTATATTTATAAATATATATATATGTTTTTTGTAATGCTATGTATATATCGTATGTGTATTAAAATTAATGAATATACATATGATCCATGTATGTACACTATGTATATTAGAATGATTATATAAATATATATATATTATATTTATGTAGTACGTATAAAAAGAGAAGAAAGAAAGAAAATAAAATAATAATGATAATATTTTCTTTTACTTATTGTGATGTACGTATGCTTTAAAAAAATTAATTAAAATGTTTTCTTTCATTTATATGTACTGTATGTGTTATTTGTAAATATAAATTCCTTATATTTTTGTATGTAATTATCAAGTATGTGTTAGTTGTAAAAGTAAAATTATTAATTAGTATTATCTAGAATTGAGGTATTAATTGATTGTTAGTATTTGCATGAAATTAGGAATTTGTGTGGTTGGTAGAAATTTTAGTGTATGTATATATTTGTATCCAGTACGTATGTACGTAGTTTTATTTAAAAAAAATTATTTAATTATTTTAAGTTATAAATTGCTTTGTTGATTTGGATGGATTTATGTTAAATATGGATAGATAATTATTCTAAAATTATCTTTAGTGATAATTGATCTTTTTGACATTTTTGGGAATAAAGATTTTTCTTTTATTCAAAATTCTATTTTATGAGAGATTGAGAATTTTGGACAAATTAGAGTTTTCGAATAAAATATTCCTTTACAAATTTTCAAGAGATTTTGGTATGGAAAATGATTTGGAAAATTATATTTTCTTAAAAATTGGAAGCTATGTGAAGTTTGAAATTTGATTATGTGATTATAATTTAATTGTTGTAGAGGAGTGCCCGTCAGGAACAATCCTCGGGTACTAGAACACTATGGTGTGTTCTGTAGGAATGGGTCTATGTACTCTAAATTACAGGGTAGTCAGTAGAAACTTTATCCTGGCTACTAGGGCTGGTAACTTCTTGTTGAGGCTTGGAATCCTCATTCGGGGGTGTGCACACTTAAGGTTAGAGTCCGGTTTCCAATTGAGAATGGGAATTTTTGTGTAGTACAGCATAAGTTCTGTTACTAGGGCCTGAAAATAAAGGACCCTTTCCCATTACGTTTATGTATGATTATGCTTCCATATTATTATTTTTATCATGATATATCAAATTTTTCTAAGCAAAGGAAATGCAACTGAATTTTTCTAAGGTTTGGTAAAAATACTATTACATTTATTTCCAAATTATTTAAAAGTATTATTGTCAATGTATTATGATAATGCGCTTCCCTATGTATTTATTGGTTTTAGAAACTTTATTTTATAGTGTGCAAGTATGACACAAAGTAAAGTTTTTAAGGAATTTGAGAATTTATGATTTTTGAAATGTATACTATGGTAAATAAAGGATTAAACCTTATTATTTATGAAAATGGAAAAATGTGGATGTTATGGAATTTTATGAGTTAAATGATTATTTATGTGAGTAAATTGGTTTTTGATTCCTATTGATCATGAAAATGGTAAATTGTGGAAGTATAGGATTTTATGAGGAATTCAATGATTATATGATTTTATGAAATATTATGTGAAATTTGAATCAATGATTATTTATTATGTGGTTGAATTGACATGAGCATGTTCTAATGGATTAAGAAAAATGATTTACGTGGATGAGTATAAAAGGATCATATGGGGTTAATATGGAATTATATGCTCCAAAGTGCTATGTGCTATGTGCAAAATATTTTACGGGATAGAGAAAGTCTTCCCAGCCGTCGTGCTGACTTTGTTTCCACTCTTTAGTTGCTTTGCAGGAAATATTTGGCATGGCATTTGGATATGAGAGTGAATCGTGATATAAAGACTTTATTAGAATTATATTCACCTTTGTATTAATTAGAAAGTTGTGATGGTTTTAGTTAAGTAGTTTTAGCCTGTGCGTTTGAGTATAAGTGGGATACTCGACGTGGCATAACGCCCCTTTTTCCTTTTGTTAGTAATTGAAGGCTTTCGCTATTGTATTTGAATTGTATAAAAAAAAAATTTACCCGTATTTTCTGAGGTGGAAAAAGTGGGTGTTACAATTGTTCTCACCAAAATAAAAAAAAATAAATAAATAAATAAATATATATATATATATATATATATATATATATATATATATATATATATATATATATATATATATATGCGCATAAAAAATTATTTAGATTACTTTACCATTTGTAATATTATTGAGCGGTGTATTAATTTCTGTGGAATTAGTAAGCACCGAGTATCTTCTTGCAATGTTATAAGTACCACTAAAAGTGTTAGAAGTTCAAAATTCTGATAATGACCAATTTTCTTTGTTTCCTGGAAAAAACATCAAATATGAAATTTCAAACATGATAACAAAATACTTTAATTATAATAAAAGTTAAAAGCTTATTGTATTTGAAAAACAAAATATAAACAAACAAAAAATAATGATAAATACTTAAATAATCTATTACCATTAGTAACAGAGAAACTGTTTGAAGACCCAATATGTGATAATGAAGAATTTTCTTCATTCCCTATAAAAATATAAAAAGAAGTCATTCATTTCACAACAAAATGAAAAAACTATTCAAATTTATTAAATCCTTAAAAAAATGTAAAGGGTATTAGATACATTACTATCCTTATTTATTGTATATAAAACAAAACAAAATTAATTAGTGTAAATTAAATTATATCAAATAATGTATATAAAGAGTATTTTGGGCTCTACAATCTGGTTGAATAAAACTTTTGGGCGATAATATTTATAATGCACTATTTTATGGCCTGTTATAATTATATACCCAGCCCAACAACCCGGCCCAATAAGCCTTGGTATTTAAACCCACCTAACCCTAATTCTTATGACCAACCGACGATTCATATTCTATTTCCTTGGTGTCCTCTCTCTCTCCTAACGAACCCCTCTATCGACTCACGATACACGATCTAGATCTCATCCTCTTCTGATAGTGTTCTACGCAGCTTTGTGTGTTATTCCTAGATTTTATAGTAAAAATATGTTCAGAAGTGAGCAAAGATCGGAAAAGTACATGTATGACTCCCAATTTCTTATGAAATCTGAATACCATCGGTTCGATTTAGGGTATTCATCCGAAAATTGAAAAAATCTTCGGATCTAAAGGTCTTTTTTACAGACCTATACCTTAAGTTCAACGTATGGAATCTTAAACACGATCGTAGCCTGAACTACAACGAAGGACATTTATATCCGACTGCATATAAGGTAAAGTACTACTGATCTTGTTCAAAATTCCTAGATATTTCTATTTCCTACACACAGTCTATACTATTTGCGTAGTTTGTTAGGTCATGATTTTCGAATTCTTTTTGGTAAACCCTAATTTATTAAAGAGAAAATTGCCATTTTGGTCCATTGACTATAGGGGTACTATTAATTGCAATCCACGACTTTCAAAACTATTAATTTCGTACCTTAACTATTCAATTTTTATCAATTTCGGTCACTCCGACCAAATTACTGGCCAACTTCTCCGGAAAATCCAAAACCCTAAAATAATGAGGGTACTTTAGTCATTTCACATCCCTTTGCTTCTTCTCCGGCGAACTCACCTTTTCTTCTTCTTCTCTGACAAACCAAAATTGCTGAGATCGAGATAAACTTTGTATATTGCACTGTTTAAACTTTGTATATTGCACTTTCAAAAAAAAAAAAAAACTTTGTATATTGCACAGTTTGTGGTGTTCTTCATTTCTTGGCCTTCAACTAATGGGCCCTGTTCTCTTAGAATGGCTACCGAGGACCAAGAAAATATTGGAAGACTTGAGTGTGGGCATGATTATCACGTAGATTGCATAAAGAATTGGCTGATTGTGAAGAACAGTTGTCCAATTTGCAAAATATTCGCGACATTGTCAACAGAACAAAAGGATTCATAAAAATTGTTGGTGAAACACCTTGTGGAATTGAAGAATCCTAATCTTTCGTTCTTTTATATCTAAGAAGTATTTATTGTCCAATGGGATGGATTCTTGAACTGTATTATATCCTGTACATAATTCTCCCGTCCAAATGAAGCTGAGATCGAGATCGGAGTCCTATGGAGAAGCAATTTAGTTCGCCGGAGAAGAAGAAAAATGATGTGAAATGACTAAAATACCCTCATTATTTTAGGGTTTTGGATTTTCCGGCGAATTTGGCCGGTAATTTGACCGGAGTGACCGAAATTGATAAAAATTGAATAGTTAAGGTACGAAATTAACAGTTTTGAAAGTCATGGAGTGCAATTAACAGGACCCCTATAGTTAGTGGACCAAAATGACAATTTTCTCTTTATTAAAAAAACTATGCTGTACAATAAATTCGATTTTGATATACAGAGATAGAAGGTTTAGGGTGTATTATCGTAGTTAGTTTATTAAAAATTGCAAAGCATGCCATAAATATTATTGTTTAGACTTATAGGATGTTAAATCACATACAATATTTTTTACTACTGATAGTTACAAAATTTTGTGATGCAGACAGGTACATTACAGGGATTTCACCGTTAGATGATGCTAAAAAAACGTGGTATTCTTATAATACAATCTAATTAGATGCAAATCAGTGAGGTAACCTACAGTTTACATCAAATTATAAATGAATTAATTTACCTGTACTCTGAGATATATGCTTTCTTTTACTGCTTATAGTTGTTGAAGTAAATATTTGCCTCATCTCGTTGTATGACTGTCACCAGTTTGGTTAGATTGTGTAAGGTCTGTATAGAGAAGTAATACTAAATGGGTGATTTACACTTCTATTTAGATAATAATGATGAGGCCTAAAAAGTAATGCCATTAATAGACTAAGAAAATGACTATTCATTTCTCATTGAATTTAAGACAATGTGTTCATTATTTGTTCTTAATTTATTATGCTTCCCAAGGTGTTGCTACTGTGATAAGTTGATAACTGGGAATAAACTAACAAATGTCTTTCAAGTTGATGGAAAATGATGATTAATCAGTATCTGATGCCATTTGCAGATACAGAACATATAAGTATGGTCGTGAATCGGCTCATATTGTCATGTTGAGCTGATGTAGTTATAGTTATCATTTTAGTATGTCTATAAGTGTGTATTCTTGAAACTTGGAAATATACTTAGTTATTTGTATCTAACTATATGGGATTAGTTGACATTTTTCATTGTACAGCTATTTGCAGATGATGACAGTAATGTATTGGTATGGAAAACTTTTTAAAAAAGATTGTAATACTTGTTAGAATAAATATAGTGGTATATTACAGTTAGTATAGTGTTTGTTATGAATTGTTGAATTTAAGATGAGATAATTTCCTATCTCATCAATAGTAGTTAAATATTTATTTCAACAATTTGTAAAAGACAGTACTGGATTAGTTTGCATAATGTGTGCAAGGTTTTACAAACTTATGTTGTATTGAAGAACAATAGTTTTTATAACCATCTTTAGTCTAAAAAATTGTCTACTTTTGATCCAAAGCAATAGTTTTGATAGCCTGTCTGACAGTTTATTATTTTGAACTACATATTAAAGTTGGAACACAACACATAATGGTATAAGTAAAAATGAATATTCTTACAATCTAAAATAATGCAAAACTATTTTTAAAAAAATGTAGTTAATTTTTTCGTCTGCTTTATCCAATGGAGTAATATGGTGAGTGTGTTTGAGTTGAGTTGTTATTGATGATGGAAAGTGATTTGATGAGGCTGTTGTTGTGCAAGACTCACTTGTCCATTTATTTGTTTTTGCAAGCCCTCAGCTAATTACATATTTGACTGGCTTGCATTTGATTTCTCTGTTCATTGGATTTGTCATTCATATGAAACAACATGATCTTTTTTGCCAATGCTTGGCTCAACTTTTGGTAGTGTAACGAACTGTGTATTCATCATCTGCAAGACATAGGGTTGCCGCAATTAAAAGACAGAAGCTAAAAAGATACTATAGATCAATAAAGCTAAGGGTGGAGCAGATTCAAAATACCTTTATGGACTTGGCATTGCACATCAGATGGATGGGCTAAGAGACAGTCTCATTGCATTCTCAAAGTATGTTAACGGGACAACAACAAAAGACATCTTGGACATGAGGTAAGAACTAAACGTATTTCAGTTAAGTTTTTGAATAGAGATTGTAAAGTTGAATAACTAATATTTTATTAAACTATGTAATTGCCAACAACTAAACTTAATTACAAAAAATGTTTACAGCCAAAATCCTTACTTACACATTGTAAGCAAGGAATTTTGATACTACAAACTATGTACCGAACTAGGGTGTAACTTCAATAAGTTTTTGACTCCCTCCAAAGAAAATTGAAATGAACCTGCATCAATTTCCTTGCCTACTATGACTGTTTTTGTACCTGCAAAATAGTATCCAAGCAGTACATATAATAGTTAATAAAAATAGGATTAGATAGACTGTTTCATACAGTCCAGAACAATTTCCTTGCCTAAGGAATCTGTTTTTCCACTTGCAAAAGAGTATATAAGCAGTACATCTAATTCTTTGCAAAAAAAAAAAAAGATTAGATAATCTGTTTCATACAGTCCAGAAATTAAAAACCGTTACCAAAATAAGTTTAGACATAAAGTACTGCAATTGTCTAGTACAGTGCTCAACAAAAACATTGGAAGAAATTCAAAAAAAAAAAAAAAAGTTTTCAAGAATGAAACATGTGTCTAGAATCATTTTTAAATTATCATTTTATATCTTCTCCTGCTTGACAGTCACTTCTTTCATCTTTTTAGTACTCTTGGAAGTGGAAAATTGGTCCATAAGACACTTCTTGACAGACTCAGAATCTTCCCCGTCAACCACTTTTCTCTTCCCTGTATCAATGGGTAATGGACTCTGGACCTCATCATCTTTAGATGTTTCCTGAAACAGTAATAGAAAAGGAATTAATTTTAATGTAGGTAAGAAGTAAGAAAACTAAATAACTATTAAGGGACCTTGAGGTACAAACCTCATCAGATTCTGAATCTTCATCTTGATCCTCTTCTATCATTTTTGACATTAAGTCTTTATCTTGATGGTCCCTTAAGTTGCTGCAGTAGGTGTCAAGTAACAATTGATCCCTTAATACTCTTATGACATTATAAGCAGAATTAGGACCCCTCATAGTGCCCTTTTTGAAACCAATCTTAAATATCATAGCCATTCCACTAAGAATCTCCAATTCTGGGGGAATCCGAACACAAACCTAAATACGGAACTGATTACTACACCATTAAGCAAAAAGAGAAGTATAATTATATTATATATAAAGTGACTCTTACCTTAGAGTAGTTTTTATACAGCAACGATGCCGGAACACCTACCAGTTCAGCAACCTCCCTATCCCACAAAAGGAAGGGAGCATCACTTGTCCTATCTACGACCCTAACCAAAAGTTTGTACCTAACAGTTCCTTCCACAAATTGTCCTTTACACTTTGAACATTTCAAAAAGCCTTCATCATCTGATAGCTTCTTGTTGCAACCTGCCTTCATGCAAGATATGTAAAACCATTTTCCAGAACCTTCAATACCCATTATTTCAGCAGGCACATAGAAGTCATTATCATGGACAGGGTAAAAAAAAGTTTAACATATACGTAATAGTTTGATAGTTGGAGGGAAAAAAAATTAGGAATTAAGTACCTCTACAACCTCAAAAACATCAGACAATGTACTAACAATTACTGCACCACTCTGGAATTCACTTGGACCAGTTGACTGGGACAACACAGTGGTAGTACTAATACTTTTCACTGGAGAAGTGTTAGCAGCTAACCTATAGGGATCAGAGGAGAAGTCAAGTATAAGATTCAACAAACTCAGCAAAAGTTTGATTAAACCAAAGCTATGTGGCATCATATGATGAGGTAATCCTAACTTCACCTATTTAAAGAATCATGTTAGAGAGAATCTGTAGTTGAGGTCAATTAGTATTGTGCACACATTTTTGTAGATAATACTTACCATTCACTACTTTTGCCCTACAAAGCTATATTACTACAATGAGTGGCTCAGCCAAATTAGCATTGTAATAAGGAAGAATGGCAGAGACATAGTCATCCCATACTATGCACTTCAAGGTATTATCCCTAATCAAATTTAAAATAATCAAAGCATGTCTTACTAATTCATGTTTACGGTGATTAAATATAGAAAAAGTAGGATTTCAAACTTACTGTGTATCAACAATTAGAAAATCAATAAGTCTGGATGGCTTTCCACCAATAATTTTGTCCAGTGGTGAATATATTTCAACAACTCTGCCTATTACATCTGTATAATTACGGAGAGGAGAAAACAAATATTAGTTGTGCAGATTAAGAGTAATACAAAATATTACACACAAAAAAAAGAAATAGAGTGGAAAAAATGTACCAAACAGCTCCTTGTCATCAACTTGATCTGGCTTTTTCAAAGATTCATATGTCTTTAAACGAAACATACAAACAGGAAATCCCTTTGACCTAATCTGTTTTACTTTTGTTTCGCAGTTGAATTTGATGAGGAAGGGATGTTGTGTTGTCTTGTACAGGTAATAGTTCTTGACTACCAAAAAGTTTTTGATGGAATAAAGCTTGCCCTGTTTAAAAATCTGTCTATATTTGGATACATCATCTTTTGTGGTATTTGCATTTATAAAATCTCCCTATTTTACGACAAAGATGCAGTATTAATATTCACATACACAGTTAATATTTGTAAAAAAAAAGATATGTAAATTAGTTTTTTTTACCTCAGCATCATGGAACAAAAGTTCCAAACTCTTACTGGTTTGAGCCCCCCTTACTTCTGGTACTTCATACATCCTGATTAATGTACTCTGATTGATCTCTTCCTATGAAAAGGACTAATCTCTTTTACAGAAACATATTGTGAAGGCATTTTCGAATACAACAAAGACAGTACTAAAAGGAAATTTGTATGAAATGACAAACACTTGGTGAGTGGTTTGCCCGGGCATATACTTAATCAATGAAAGTATATATAGAGTGTTTTTGCTATTAATGTTGAGAATTGATTAATGTGAATATCAGGTTTTTTATTGGAAAGCTGAGGAGTCATCAGCTCAAAAGACTTGAGCAATAAATGTTTGTAATCATTTTGATTTTTAAATATGTTTCTGATCATAACATTATCACATGTGTAAAATTTTAAGTTCTGTAATCTCCATTTCGTGGGTTGTAATAATTTTAAATTTTTTTGGGTTATTTGATTTACAAATATGAATTTTACATGTACATACATATATAACAAACTATATGTACACATACAGGTACATATATATATATATATATATATATATATATATATATATATGATCACGTTCAAATGCGTACTGGCCGCCCAGGAGAGAAATGCGGACGAATCACAGCGCGCCACATGTCCGGAATGTAGTTACACATAACGTTATAACTAGGTGCACGTATAGTTATAACTACATGCACTTAGGTGCACCCAGATACATAAATGTTAACAAGGTAAATTACTTGCATTTGTAAGTGAAAATAGGTGCACACGTGCAAGTAAAGTGTATTACAAGTGCAAGTAAATTGTACACTGAGCATCAATACTAAGTGCACTTAATGTTATAACTAGGTGCACCTAATGTTATAACTATGTGCACATTGGTTGCACCTAGGTGCATGAATGTTACCAAAGTAAATTACTTGCACAAGTGCAAGTAAAATGTATTGCAGATGCAAGTAAAATGTATTACAGGTGCAAGTGAATTGTACATTGAGTATCAATACTAAGTGCACATAATGTTATAACTAAGTGCACATGTTGTTGCATATAAAGAATCCAAATTTTGAAGAATTCTGCATATATAGAATTCAAAGAAACATACATGAAAGTTGTTGTATATAAATAACACATATAAAAAATGTAAATTTTGAATAGTTGTTGCATATAAAGATTTAAATTAAATGAACATACACAAATAGAAGTTGAAGAATGATACACACTATAATTTAGAAGGGAATGTCATGTATCAATTTTAGGTTAAAAAAATGGAGAGTAATTTTGTCTTAGGACTATCTTTTGTTCTTCCTTTTTTTTTTTTTTTGATAATAATCTTTTGTTCTTCCTAAAATCAATGGAATTAAAATCCCAAGAGGGTCATGGGATTTTAATTCAATGAAAATGAGGGAAAGATGCAATTCACTCTAACCAAATGAATGAATTTTGTTGCATTCTGAATTATGTGGGAATGAAATTGTAATTCCCTCGAATCAAACGCCCGGTTAAAGTAATATTTTTAGATATTATGAATTACGTACTACTCTGCATATTTTTTTGAGTACTATTAGCTCTATTATTGGGATTCAAACCTTAGGTCGCTCGAGCGACCACAATGCCTTTGGCTACTAAATACTATATAATTATGATAACATTTAATTAAAACTTAAATAAAATCAAACTTCTTTATTATATATATAATGTTTACATATATTATTAACATGGAAGAATATAACAAAATATATTGTGTATGCATGTGTATAGTAATAATAATAACAAAAGATAACATAAATTATAACAATGGAGTTACTTTTGTCTAAGTATTTGTATAGTACAACTCTTATAACATAATGTATAAAAGATTTTAATAGAAAAAAACGGACATAAATCAGATATATATTTTGAATTGAAACTTAGTACGTTTTTAAATTTAAATTTAGAATTGAGGAAAAATATGCTTATTCTCGATGTGAGACAATGAATAAAAGTAAATACCTTACAATTTCAAAATACATATTATTAACTATGATAATGATAGAATATTCAAGTCTTGTACTTAATATAATTTTTTAAATATATAAAAATGATTTTTAAAAATAATATTAGATAAATATAATTAAGTAGGAGTAACTCTTTGGGATGTAGGATACGTTTCCGTAACTCCAAAATACGTAGTCGTCGTTCAAATGTACGCACGGACTATTACTACTCACTTCTCCCTCGCTTCTCTGGGCGTTGATGGACCCAAACCTGGACACTCAAGAGCCTCAGCCGCAGCCGTTTCCGACCCGACCGCAAAACGGCCAACACGCCGACGATCTTATGCCACCGGACCCGCTGCTACGATCAGACGCCTACATCGAAGTAGACATGGAGGCCACGCCGCTCCGGTCCCGCGTTGTCGTTGACCCACCGGAGATGTCGGCGGACACTGTGACAGATCAGGCGGCCGACTCGTCGCAGCGGCGAGCCAGGAGGAAGATGCTCCCGGAGGACGCGGCCGAGCGTCCGGCCTGGTTGCCGGAGAACTGGAAGATGGAATTGAGAGTTCGGAACTCTGGAGCCACTGCAGGATCGATTGATAGGGTAATTTCCGTCCGCTATCTCTCATCACATGCACAATTATACTGAAGCACTGAAGCAGATAATGCATTCATGAGCACTGTATGCATAGTTAAATTTGTTCCTTAGGTCATTTTATTTATGTATTTGTGATAGCAGACTCTTTCGTTGACTTAGGCGATTCATTCACCTCTTCCTGCCTTTCATTGTTTGAAACTCAATTCGAGCTGCATAACATGCAAATTTGGCAGCATTTCTGTAAAATGGAAGAGCTTCTACAACTACTAAAGATGAACTCATTATCTGGAAAAGTTATGATATTAGTATTGCTTAATACCTTAAGGCTATACGGCATCACATTAATTTTTTACATTTGCCTGGCTTATTGGATAGAAATTGTCTATTAATGCTTAACTTTAGTGTTCAGCCTTTTTACTCCTAGTAGGATGCCAGCATTTCTGCAGAATCTTTAATGTTATTAAACATGTAACATAAGGTTATGACAGAATGCCACTTGACAACTGATTAAGTTCATTTAGATGGAATCCAAGTCATAAAGGAAAGGAAATTTATCAGCTATGGCTTTTTAAAGCACATCTGTGAACTATTGGGTATCTAAAACACAGTGTTTGACAATGTGGCATACATTTTGTTGCTGGAGATAAGATGGCAGTTGAAGTGTAGCCTTATTAATCTGTCTTGAAAACAGCCTATTTCAATTTTAATTTCGTTCTTTTAGTTGTGATTCTTGCTGTTGTCCACCATTGGAGTAGTGCTGATCTTACATGTTCGGAAAACTTCTAATATTTGAACTTTTTGTAGTACTTCCAACTTCCAAGAACTAGTTTTAGGAAGTCTGCTGGCTTATGCCAATAGAATCAGCAACTTCAAGATAACTTGTTAATTGAGTAATTACTTTAACCATAATGCATTATCCAAGTATTTCATAATCCCCTTCAGTGAGCATTGGGAAGCCACCATATATATAATCTTAAAAGAAGGAAATTGTGCCATGTATTACATGTTGGGGAAATAAGGTTGATAATGTGAAAATAAAGGAATGTTATGCCGTGGAATAAACTGAATGAAGTCCTCCGTTTCTTTCGGAGGTGCTGACCTGCAGCGAGGCAGAGATCACTGCCATAGAAGTGGATTATCCGCCACCAATGCATGTTCACAACAACAGTGTCGTCCCCCAAGGTTAACACAACAATCCTCGTCTCCGTTCATCCAAAGTAGGGACTAGAACTCACATGACATTCTCTGAGCGAAGAGGGGACAAGAAAGAGATCAAACAATTTTGTTGTCTGTCTATCTGAACTCAAGAACAATCTTGTTTAAATAGTAGAGACCAAACAATTACGGCCAGATACTATCTAAAAGGTCTTGGCCACTCATCATCTTGTGGTGAAGATTAAACCAAGACTAAATAATCAGGATTTGAGAACCATAAAAACCCCATTGACTTTGCATTTTTCCAACAATCCCCCACAAATGCAAAGGCGACTAGAGGATACGGGATACCATGTGTCACTACGTTCTAGTTCAAGATTTGTTCACTAGCACTTGAGTGTCAAACCTTTATTGTTTCTTAGAGTCTTCATTGTCTTGCCTTTGCATTTGTGGGGGATTGTTGGAGAAATGCAAAGTCAATAGGGGGTTTTTGTGGCAACTATCTTGATTATTTAAATCTTGGTTTAATCTTCACAACAAGATGATGAGTGACCAAGACCTTTTAGATAGTATGTCACCATAATTGTTTGACCTCTACTATTTAAATAGGGTTGCTCTTGAGTTTAAACTCGGAGAATGTCGTGTAAGTTCCAATCCTTGCTTCGGGTGCATGGAGGCAGGGATTGTCGTGTTAACCTTGGGGGGTGACTCCGTTGTTGTGAACTTGCACCGGCAGTGGCGAATTCACTCCTATGGCAATGGTTATTCCACGGTACAACATTCCTTTATTTTCACATTATCAACCTTATTTTCCCAACATTACATTCCATTTTTAATAAGCTTTCTATTGGGTTGCATTTAGTGGCTATGAAAAGCTCAGTTACCTTTTGGATACTTAGGTCTTGGTCTAATGGCACAAATCAAAACGCTTTCTTAAGCGAGCACAATATGGAAAATAATTTTCTTTGTACTACTGATAGTGTGTTACTTTCATTGCATGCTGTAATAAAACCTCTTGGAGCTGAAAGTCAGTAGTCTACATATAAGTTGAAGATAATCTAGCTCCAATACACCAGTGATATGGTTTCACTCCTCTCTGTTTAATTTTGGAATGAAAAAAATATGCAATGGTTCTAAGGACATCAATTTTCTTTGAGACAATTCAAAGATCTATTTGTTCTTCCACTCTTATTTTGGACTCAGTGGTAGACTCTTTTAGTGCTCTTTCTTTGGTAGATTTTTTGGCATTGGGTTGTACAGTGCTTTATATTGCTGCTACCATCTGATGCCTCTTAGCGAAATTCTGACTCACCAAACACACACACACACACACACATATCAGTTATGTAGTGTTTAGTTAAACATTTCCATTTAGAATTTAAGACTAGAATAATAGTGATCTCTCGGCCATTTTTTGAAGGATCTTGAGATAAGTTATTCTTGAATAGAAAACTGTATCCATTTAGGACATGTTCATGGACACTTCAGCAAATTATTCCTTGCCTCTTGGAAAATTTGCCAAAACATTTAAAGTTGAAGTACAAGGACTTGAATGGCAGATTTCCAAAGTTTTAAGAGCTTCTTTTCTAGGAGTTCTGATAAATTATAATGGTAGTTTGATTGGCTGAGTCCTTTGTATGGCACGATTTGTTGACCCCCCCCCCCACCCACCTAGGATTCAGTGATATCCCCTGTGCTTAATTATCTTTATACTAGAGTATTCCTACTAAATTTAGAGTATGTTGAAATGTATTATTGGCGAAACTTTTTGTTGAACTTTTTGGTAGGGGAGATTAAAGACTTCACAGTAATATTGCCATCTCACTTATCTGTGACTTTAAATCTAAATCAGGTAAAGGGTTCCAATACAAGTCCTTGCTAGTAGCAGAACAAGGAAAAACTGTACAAAAAGAAATATTTGACCAATTTATGAATTCGATTTGTAACTAGATTGTTTTGAAAAACTGCTAACTGGAAATTTTCTTTGTTAAAAAAGTTAAAGCTAATTATTTGTCCCCTTACTGTGATATTTAATATAATTACAATTCAACCTCTCCCAATTATCAATTATCTTTGTCTATATATTTGTATGTAATGAACCATGCTAGTTAGTAAAGAAAGTAGCACTCGGTTCAGTTGGTTGAAGCTGGTTGTAAGATTCACAATCACATAATGGTCATGTGAGGCATAGTGTGTTCTTGAACATGCAGAAAGTTATTGAATGTGGAATTTAATGTGATAACAAGTGCATTGAATGTAAGAGCATGAGAAGTTGAATTGAATATGGCAATATGCATTGAAGTTCTGAAAATGGGGTAGCAAGAAATTACTGTATATTTTTGTTAGTCTAGATGATATAGGATCTAAGGTTGGATAAAGAAACTACCTATTCTTAGCTTCATTTGACAATTTGAACATGTTGCAGCTGCTTAGCCTATCTTTATTTTATTAATATTGGTTCAAAAAATTTGTGAACACTCAAGCCACTATTTGAACTTATGGAAACTTTTTTGCTTGAGAAAGTTAAAGGTTTCTGATCAGTGAATGCAGGATGCAAATTAGGGAAGTGACTAGTGAATGATGTTAGGTTGTGGATATATAAGTAGGTTGGTCATTGGTGTCAGGCTATTATGGTACTAGTTTAAGGAACAAATTAAATTAGTGCACAAGTTGAAAAGATAAATAGATAAGGTTAAATTGAAATGTCCATATGGGAGTTCTGGTCCGATTATCAACCAGACATTTCCTAACCTTGATATTCTGTAAAACCCTGGAACTCCGGAAGTAAATAAATGAAGTGAATACTGTAGAACACTTATATCATTATAAAGTATTATTCTAGCTCTTCCTTAGTTATTATCTGTTTCTTTCTTTCTATTGTATTCCTCTTCAGGGGTTGCACAGAGCTTATTGGCTCTTGCAGGCACATCTTTTCATGTTACCCTTTTTTTCCCAAAAACTTTGCTTGAATCAGTTTTTATTTATGTACCTTCTTTTTTGTATTTGTTTTTTGTTTTTTGTTTTTTTGTTTTTGTTTTTTTGTTTTTTTTGTTTTTTGTTTTTTGTTTTTTGTTTTTTGTAGGAAACTTTTGTAAAGAAATTTTGGATTTGAAATTTCCATGTTTTCACAAACATTCAAACTTGAACAATGTTAGAGTCCTTCAAACTTGAAATGGATTGATCAGATGCTGCTTTTTATGGTTTTACCTAATGTTTTGCCATCACTGTATCTCAATCGGGCATCTCTAATGGGTGAAATAGCTGAATGTCTTTATAGTGCAATAGACAACCTCAATTATGAGTGGCAGGTAAAAGTATTTCCAGACTTCCATTCTTTAAAAGCATTTATAGGTACTTAGGTAGCAGCTTCCCTTGGGGCAGTAACATTTTCTCTCTAAAGTAATTGTGCACATTTTAAAGATTAATGGCTGACTTTAAACTTGTTTAATAGGAAAAAAGAATGCATTTATGCCTTGATGTTTGAAGAAGACTGAATTACTTGCATTTTAACTCTTAATCCCAGTTACGATTGTTTTTGTTTCTGCAGTATTATATTGACCCAGTTTCAGGCAAGAAGTTCCGGTCAAGCAAAGAAGTGCTTCACTATTTAGAAACAGGAACCAAACGAAAGGTAAGAGGTTGAACTCCGATGCTGATATTACATGAAGAATTCTTTCCATAGTTGTTGTCCTGAACTTTTTTTTTTCTAAATCCTTTCCTCTAAGTTGGCAAAAAGTCTATTCTAATTCCACTTTATGGTTTTTGTCATTCCTTTCCCAGCCATCCGACAGCCCTGGGGGGAGCCAGAAACAAAAGAAGAGCAGTCCAATGCCTAAGAAGGCCCCTCCTTTCTATTTTGATTTTGAGAACCCACCGCAGAGCGTAAGCTGGGTTCAGACAAATGCTCCAGGAGACGCTTGGACACCGTATAGTTGTCATGGCATGGTTCCAGAATGCATTCGGAATGAATGGAGTACAGTATTCTCTAGCGTCACACAAGTGGTGGGGCAGAAGAACGCACCTTTGAAGGACAAGAAGTCGTCATCCTAGCAACGACTTAACTTTTAAGGCTTCAATCTTCTCTTTAAAGATGATCAAAATGCTTGGACTATGGTGAAGTACTTTTTGTAACCTAAACTTGTAACTAAATGATGCACAGCTACCATATGACCTGCGTGTCGGAAAATACCTGTAACATTAGTTACTCTATTCAGTGTCCTTTCACAGTAGTGTCTTAGCATGTTATGGCTTTGTTGTTTGCGTAGGACGAGTGACGAGTCTGAATGCACATGTTATAACAATAGGACATTTGATTGCTATTTTTCTGTAACTTTTAATGATATTTAGCACTTTGTTATGGTCTAAGTTTTGTTGCTAATTTGAATGTCGATATTTGTCGGTCCAAAAACCGTATTACCGCCGCCGGCATGTTTTGTAAGTAAATGTCTCAGTGAGAGAATGCTTCTATATGGCCTAATGGTAATTGCCGATCTAAAATGATTAACGGCTTGAAAGTAGAAAGTTATGTTGATAATTTTGTAAATATTACTATAAAGTTATGTTGATAATTTTGTAAATATTACTATAATAGTTTATTTGAGATATTTAAAATTATATTCAAAATGATTACACTTCAACATTGTTAGAATAATTTGGGGTTAGTATGTGGTTATCAAACCTTCCTTGTACCTATATATATTGTATAGTCGCTTAATAACAGCATCATATATACATAGTGAGCTTTTTCTCTCAAATATTAACATGGTATCAGAGTCTGCGAGAGTGAGATAGTGAGCTGTGCTTGAAATAGCAGGGCGACGCTGGAGCAGGAATTGGGCCGCCATCGAAGCCACCACGCGTCGTCGCTTCATCGCTGTTCCGACGCCACACGTCGACGCGTGTGGTAGTTTCTGGCGTCATCTCCGGCCGAAATTCTCACCGGTCAACTCGCTTCGTGAGTAGGTTCTGCCAAGGTTGTGGAGTTTTGGTTTGTTGATGTTTTGTGCTTGAGAGCCTACGAGAGTCTACGTTTGTTTTTCTTCCTGAGTTGAACATGGCAGAGGGAAGTAATAGGAATATTACTGCCCTAAACCACCCAGGCAACAAATATTTGCTAACACAACTTCTAGGTTTGAAGGACATATGGTGGTTATGACAGATGAAGAGTTAGCAACATTCAATCAACTGCAGGTGTCCTTTACCGTACAGTCTCCGCCCCAGTTTCCATCCAATCAACCACCTTCTCCTGCAACCTTTGTCCAAACAGGTAATCTTGTTGCATGTGTGTCTTCTTCGTCTACACAGTGAGTCATTAACTCAGGGGTTAGTGACCATATGACATGTAATTCTAATATTTTCTCCGATTTTGGGTAGGGGTAGTGCTGTTGCAACCTCATATTACCCCTATCATCTAGTTATACCTTCCAAAGTTTCCCTTTAATTTTCTCTCTAATAGTCAAATCACACATACTTTGAATTGTTTTGTTCCTTTTTTCCCAGGTTATTGTCTATTTTAGGATCTTTTGGCGAAGAAGATTATTGGTAATGTGAAGGAAGTCATAGGCTTGTACGTGTTAGAGCAGTCTATATCTCCGTCCAATGCTATGTTGACTGATACCTCTCCCTTACAGTTACACTGTCGGTATGGTTATCCACCGTTGTCAACCCTAAAGAAGCTCTTTCTTGGTTTAGAATCGTTGTCTGCTTTGCAGTGTGAGTCTTGCGATTTTGCTAAGCATCGTCGGGTTTCCTACCCTCCCCGTGGCAATAACACGGTAAGGTCTATATTTGAATTTGTTCATTCTGATGTCTGGGGTCCATGTCGTGTCACAGGGAAGAACGGGTTTAGATATTTCATAACATTTGTGGACAATTTTTCTAGGTGTACGTGGTTATATCTAATAAAATCTAGAGATGAGTTGTTTAATAAAACTATTAAGTATGTGTGGAGTGACAATGCACAAGATGAGCCAAAATGGGATAGTTCATCAGTCCTCGTATGGGTATATCCCTCAGTAGAATGGAGTGGTAGAAAGAAAAATCGTCATTTGTTAGAGGTAGCTCGGGTTATTTTGTTTCAAATGAAAGTGTCTAAGGTTTTTGGTCTGATGTTGTTCACAATGCATGTTTTCTTATCAATTGGATGCCTTCGTCTGTCCTTCAGTGTTAAATTCCTTATTCTTTCGTGTATCCATCGGAACCCCTTTTCCATCTCCATCTGAAAATATTTGGGTGTACTTGTTTTGTTCAGGATGTTCGTCCTCAACGCGGAAAACTTGATCCGAAATCACTTAAGTGTATATTCCTAGGGTACTCGCATACGTAGAAGGGTTATCAATGGCATTCACCTGACTTGGGATGATATTTAGTGTCAACTGATGTTATTTTCTTTGAAAACATGGTGTTCTTTGAGGGTGTTATTGGGTCATCTAGGTGTGGGTCTAATCCATATGATGCCTTCCTTACATATACTATTACCATACCGGTCAGGTCTGTTTCTAGGCCACCTGTTACATAGGTTTATGTTTGGCGGTCGAGAGATGAGGTGGCGCCCACCAAAACCGCAAGTAAGTACTTCCTCCTTACCAGAGTCTTTGTCAAATGATTTGGATCTTCCCATTGCCCTTCGTAAAGGTAAATGTCGTTGTCGACGCCATATTTCCTCTTTTGTGTCATATAATCATTTGCCAGTGTTATCTTGCACCTTTGTATCTCGTTTAGATTATGAGTCGGTTCCAAACACTTTGAGTCAGGCTATAGCTCATGATGGGTGGAAACATGCAATAGAGGAGGAGATGACTGCTTGAGGACAATCAGACTTGGGATTTGGTACCTTTCCTGGTCGGTAAGACTACGATTGGTTGTAAGTGGGTTTATGTTGTGAAAATGAACCAAGATGGGTCGGTTGCTAGACTTAAAGCTCGTTTAGTAACAAAGGATATGCATAGACGTATGGTTTCGATTATACATAACATTTCTCCCCTGTAACTAAGTTAGCTTTTGTTCGTATCTTTAGTTCCTTAGAGACTTCTAATCATTGGCATTTGTATCAGTTAAATGTCAAAAATGTGTTTTCACATGATGATTTGGTTGAAGAGGTTTACATAGAGCAACTCCCTGAGTTTGTTGCTTAAGGGGAGTATGGGAAGGTGTGTAGACTGAAGAAGTCTCTATATGGCTTCAAATAGTCTCCATGAGCTTGGTTTGGGAGGTTGAGTAGTGTGATTATTGAGGTTGGTATGCATAGGAGTGTGTGTGATCATACTATTTTTTTCAAGCATACTAACGTTGGATGTATTCTCTTGGTTGTTTATGTTGATGATATAGTGATCACAGGTAGTGATGCATGAGGGATTGAAGCTCTCAAATCTTTTCTTAAGGAATAGTTTCACACGAAAGATTTGGGAGTGTTGATGTATTTTCTAGGGATTGAAGTTGCTCATTCTCGGAAATGAATATTTCTTTCCCGAGGAAGTATGTGCTAGATTTGCTTGATGATACTGGGTTGTTGGGATAAAAACCATGTGAAACACCTATGGAGTAGGGTGTTAGACTTGTAGCTGGTGATGGGGAGGTCCTTGATTCTCCCGAGAGATATAGGAGGTTAGTGGGGAAATAATGCACCGAAAGGCATTTTATATGCTGATTGTGGACATATGGGTGTTGAGGCATTTTCTTATGCTGACTGGGCAGGCTCATTCATTGACACGAGGTCTATCACTACAAAAAAAAAATGCGGAAATAACGACGGATTCATTCCGTTGTTAATTTAACGACGGACTAGCGACGGTTTAGCGACGGAATTGCTTATTTTTAAAAAATTGAAAATTAGTGATGGATTAGCGACGGAAAAAGTTTGTCGTTAAATCTGTAGCTAATTTTAGCGGTAAATTTTCGCGCATAAACTTG
The DNA here is from genome assembly GCA_003576665.1 of Ipomoea trifida. Classification (NCBI taxonomy): domain Eukaryota; kingdom Viridiplantae; phylum Streptophyta; class Magnoliopsida; order Solanales; family Convolvulaceae; genus Ipomoea; species Ipomoea trifida. The sequence continues at coordinate 12,119,657 of CP025657.1, forward strand.
TGATGGATTAGCGATGGATTTTTGTTTAAAATTTCGTACTCATTTTTTTATAAGCAAAATAAACCCAGGAATAGTGAGCGGAAATTTTTTGACAAAATCTAGCGATGGAAAATTGAATTCGTCGCTACTTTAGCGACGGATTCATAATTCCGTTGCTAGATAAATAACGAAACCGAAAAAAATTTCAAAATAAAAATCTAGCGACGGAAATTTGAATCCGTCACTAGATTTAGCGACGGATTCCAATTCCGTTTGCTAGATTTAGCGACGGATTTGGGATCCGTCACTAGTAATTAACGGAGAAATTTTTAAAAATAAAATCTAGCGACGGATTCAGATTTCCGTCGCTAGCATATTAAATCTAACGACGAAATTTGAATCCATCGCTAATCTACAATTGTTTAAAAATAAATCTAGCGACAGATTGAAATTCCGTCGCTAAATGTAATAACCTAGGTAATAAATCATAACTTTCCCCTTCTTCAAAATAATAAAATCACAACTTTCCCCCCAGCCGCCCGCCTCTCTCTCTCTTTCTCTTCGAACTGACCGACCGGCGCTCAACACGCCGGCGACGCACGCGGAGGCAAGGTAGCAGCGGAGCAGCGGTGGCGGAGGCTTGGCAGCGGCGGAGGCGAGGCAGCAGCGGCGGTTGATGGGAGGCAGCAGCAGCAGGTTCATCCCTATCTCTCTCTCTCTCTCTCTCCTTCTTCCGGCGAGGACTGGATGGGCTTATGTGCGCAAATGGTTTCTTCTGCGAACATCGTATGAAAGAAATTGGAATTCATTGCGAACTTTCACTTGTTGATGATGGCGAAAGCTTTCAAATTTGGGGCTGTTGAGTTGTATTCCTTTTAAGCTAATATATACTCTAAGTAGGGATAACTTATATATTGACATTTCTGTGGTGGCCTCCTTTAACTTGCTATTCTGTAGGAATATATTCATGTATATGTACAACATAACTTTATTTTGTAGTTTTGAAACATTAGAATGAAAATTTCCTGTTTGCTATTTACGGTTTAATTTTTTTTGGAATATTGTCATAATCAGACCTCTGATTAGGTTTATAGCAACAGATATTTCATCACTTATATATTTAGGGTGTACAAGCTAGGTACTACAGGACAGGAAAATGATACTTTAGAAAAAACAAAATTTTATCGTTTCTTTTTCAATTGGAAGCATTTTATGTTTACAAACACTACGTACAAAAAGATCAATCGTTATGATCATGTTGTTAGGAAAGATTGTATATATAATTGTCTTATATTCTGCCTTATGATATCTGTTCCCTTAACAGGAAAGGGCGAAGTCAATTAACATACCAACAAATCTAAGAATCTAGTGTTAACTCCTCGAGATGGGAAAAAGGAAAGATTGCTGCCCAATGCAGGTATTCTTTGTAGTCTAGCACATGAACTCTCAAGAATATCTTCATTAATTACTCATTCCTTGGAGATTTACCTTTGTGATAGCATAATTAAGGAAACATGATTTGTATAAAAAAGTAATAATGTAACAAATGTGCATTTCCAGTCTACTTATGACTTATGTTTTGACTGCTAGTTGTATTCATGTATATTTGTATGCTTACAACATGAGCTTGTTATCATATTTTGTGGTGTCTCATAAATGAAAAATAAAAAAATAAAAAAATCAGTTTTCTTCTTTTCACTGTCATTCATGTAGCAAATCTTATTTTTTGTTCCTACCTGTGTTGCTCTTGTTCATTCAGCCATGCAACTTTGGGTCTCTACAAGAAGCTTTATAATCGAGCTCCAAAAGCTCTGGGCAGGTGATTTTCTCAGTGAATGTCATTTTAAGGTTTTTGGGGCGTGGGAGGGACTTTGAATGTGTTTTAACTATCTATAATCGATATGACTATTCGTCATTGCAGGTGGGAGATGTGTGGACAGGTTAAGGTGGTCGTCAAAATTGAAAGTGAAGATGATATGCTGGTTTTACAAGTGAGTATTTACATCTGTATGACAGTATAATATCCCATTAATAAATTCTAAAAGTATACATTTACTGCTCCAGATGTTGGGGGTGTTTGGCAAATGAGTGATAGCTGATAGCTGGTAGCTGGTCAAATTAGCTGATAGTTAATAGCTGATTGTGCTAGCTAGTTTGACCAACTTATTGTATTAGTTGGTTATAAAAAAGTGTTTGGTAAATTAGCTGTTTACTATTAGCTTATTGCATGTAAAATGACATTTAAGGGTATGAGTGCATTGTGTTATTTTAAGTTTTAAATATAACAAAATATATAATTTATTACTATTATTATTATTAAATATAATTCTTTATTTACATTTACAATAATAATAATAATAATAATAATAATAATAATATTATTATTATTATTATTATTATTATTATTATTATTATTATTTTATTGCCTAAACGGCTAAACCTCACACTCTCACAGGCCACAACCCTGTATTATTTTAATAACAATATTATTATTATTATTATTATTATTATTATTATTATTATTATTATTATTATTATTATTATTATTATTATTATTATTATTATTATTATTAACCCAAACCCACAGCCCATTTGCACACAGCCCATTTGCAAGATAAATCCCTACCCATTTCCTATCCCTTAATTCCCTAAATCAAAGCAAAGAGTTTCTCTCCCCCTAAATCAGACGCACGCAGAGATAGCGAGAAGCCGAAGGGAGAAGCAGATCGAAGCGAAGAACAATGGGCAAGAAAACAACAAGAATCAGATGGCAGCATGAATAAAGATGACTCTGGTTATTTTTTTTCATTGTTGGTATTTTCTTTTTATTTTTAATTTTTAAAGTAAACAATATACTCTGTAGCTTGTATGTATGGCCTGAGTTTTGAAGATGAAGATGACTTCTGTATGGGTTGATAGTCTTTTTCATTATTGTTATTATTATTATTATTATTATTATTATTATTATTATTATTATTATTATTATTATTATTTTACTTTGTATGTTCATGGCTGCCTTTGAGAGGGGAAGGAGAAGGGGAGAAGATGAAGGAAGGGCAAAATTATCATTTACATTTTGAATGTGATCAGCTATGTTTAAAACGCTGGCCTCAGTAGCTTTTTGGTTTCTAGCATATTGCACCCATAAGCTAAGTCAATAAGCTGATTTACCAAACACCAATTTTAGCTGTTTGACCGAGTCAAACAGCTAAAATTGGTCAAATCAGCTAAAAATGGCTGATAAGCCACTATCCAAACACCCCCGTTACTTTATTCAGTTGATTTTCATTTCAGGCATTAAGTGTCCTTCTCATCTATCTATCTATTACTTGCATATTTAAACTTGTTCTCTCCTTTAGAAATACTCTTTATGCTTCTTGAAAAGATATTTTCATGTATATTGACTATTAACTGTTGGCATACTAGAGTATATGTGTGTGCATATGTAAATCCTCTTTTACTTGTCAAAAAAAAATGTATATATAATTGTCTTATATTCTGCCTTATGATATCTGTTTCCTTAACAGGAAAGGGCGAAGTCAATTAACATACCAACACATAACCATTGATGCATTTTAATTCACGGGAATGAAGCCAGGGCAAAGCGAAGTTTTCAATTCACGAGAACATTCTGCACATATCAGACTGTTCCAAATAATGGCGTTTGGCAGCCAAGACTTAAGCTCAGATTTGTTCAATTTTTTTTAAACCAGCTCGAGGAGTTAACACTGGATTCTCATATAACTCTCCTTCCTCCACAGATGTGTATGGTACATATGCCTATAGCCAAACCATTCTCTACTGAAACTCCATTTTTAGTTCAATTCTGATACCATTTTTAGCTCCTATGTATAATCTCTGCAATTCTTGTGTATACTAAGCTTTCTGAACTGTCATCATCGGAGATTAAATTAAAGTAAATGCCAGCCATAATTTTCTCTTCCCTTGGTTGAAATTGTTAGACTAATACTCTTTTGAGCTCAAGATTCCATTCTGTACAATGTAGAAAGCCAGTCAGTTACACATGCAAGAAAACATGAAACCAATTGACTATAAAGAGAATTGATTGTTCTTTCAGTTTTATGTCTTTCTGTGCCCTTTTAATCTGTCGCTAAAAACGTGTTTTTTTGTAGTGTATGATAGAGTATTGTGTGTTCGTAGAAGGTAATTTGGTTTCTTGGAGAAGAAAGAAACAAACTGTTATGACTCAGTCCAGTGTAGAATCTAAGTATAGGGTGATGGCTCATGTGGCGTGTTAGATAACTTGGGTGCACAATATTCTGAAGGAGGTTGGTCTGGTGGTAGTGAAACCCATACATCTGTGGTGTGATAATCAAGCGGCTATACACATTTTGAATAATCCAGTGTTCCATGTAGTACTATCAAAGCGGGCTAGCCCGCCTCACCGCGGGCCTAATTTGGCTTTTACGGGTTGGCCCGTTAGGTATGCGGGCTATGGTTAATGCAACCCTAGCCTGCCCGATGTGGGTTGGCGAGCCCCGCGGGGTTTTTATTATTTATTATTTATTTAAAGATTTCAATGTTCATAAAAATAAATAAAGTTTACAAATACTAACACTACAAAAAAAGTGGAAATAACGACGGATTCATTCCGTTGCTAATGTAACGAAGGCTTAGCGACGGATTTATTTATTTTCAAAAAATTGGAAGTTAGTGACGGATTAGCGGCGGTACTTTGCGACGGAAAATATTTGTCGTCAAATCCGTAGCTAATTTTAGCGGTAAATTGCCGCGCATAAATTTGAGGCGGCTTAGCGATAGAATTTTGGCGGGCTGATTAAATAATATTATTTTCTACGGATTAGCGACGGAACACTATCTGTTGATATGGTTCAAAGCATATATTTATTTTTTTTACAACATAGCGATGAAATAATGACGGAATATAGTATCTGTAGCTATCTAGCAACGAATGAGTATTCGTCGCTAATTATAAAATGTGTAATACAGATTTATAATAACATCTAGCGACGAATATTTGAATCCGTCGCTAGGGATATCGACGGATTCAAATATCCGTCGTTAAAACATCATTCCCGAATTTTTTTAGAACAGAGTTGCGACGGATTGTCATCCGTCGCTAGAGTACTATGCCCGATTTTTTTTTTGTTAGAATATAGCAACAGATCCATATCCGTTGCTACGGTAAACCATTCAATTTAATGTCTTGTTTATATAATTTAGCGACGGATTTATGGATATAGCGACGGATCCATAAATCCGTCGCTAAGTTAATAATACAGGATTATTTGTGGTTTTTTTTTAAAAAAAACTAGCGACGTATATCCATATCCGTCGATAAGTTCCACCGCCTAATGTCTTGCGTGTGTACTGTAGCGACGGATTTGTGGTTCCGTCTGCACTACCTTCTCTTGGGGCACCTCCTCTTACTGTGGTGTCTCCACTTATTGTGGCACCTGTTTCTACTGGTTCACCAACTGACTTGCCGATTCCATCACCATCAGACTCTATTGCTCCACCCACATCCTCATCAGTTGTAGGATTATCTATTGGTCCTGATTTGCCTATTATTCATGTAGAGGATGGGAGGTAAAAATGTTTTATTATGTTTACATTTATGTGTATATTATTTTATCTTTATTCATTTCTTATATATGTACAGGTTGATACCTTCTCATACATGTTCAACTACAATGAAAAAAATATTCATGCAAAGGATCTATCCTGATGAGTATACTTGGAAGAATATATCTAATGAGTACAAGAAATCATACTTTGAGGAATTTAAGGTAAATTCACGATATGATTTTGAAAATTATGGTTAATTCTTGAAGTTAGACTGTTATTAAATTTCTGTCAATAACTTTGCCAAATGCATCTTATTGATGATGTTGCTCTAATGTATCTATTTTCCTTTGCTTATATTTTATGAATTTGTAATGTTACAGAAATTTTACAAGTGGGATGCGTCTATTGACCGTTAAGTTCATAAAGCTTTTTTAGCACAAGCAGGCATACAATATACAAATATGGTCTCAAAATTTAAGGGAAAATGAACTTCAACTGGGAAGCCAACTTGTATACATGAAGAAACATGGCGCATTTGGGAGGCATATTGGGATAGGCCTGACGTTAAAGCTAAATCTGAGCAACAGCGGAAGAATAGGATGAGTGAGGTGGCAGGACCCGGTACGGGATGTTCTCGACATATCGGAGGATCTAGATATGCTATTGAGCACTATCACAATACTTGACTTTGAGCGTTTACCAACTTGTGAGTTTCACTAGTGCTAGCAACTTGAGCCTTGGAGCTCTTTTTCATCTTTTTGAAGGATGATTTTTGCTCCTTAAGCAACTATTTCATCAGAACCAAAGTCTTCGAGTGTTGAGATGGGTTTGGATCTTGAATTGGTACCTACACATTCTCAACAAACTCAAGTAAAAAGTCATCCGTGTGTGGTGCTTCCCTGTTTCCACCAACTTCATAGTTATACTTAGTGTCATTAGCCGTAATGAAACCTGCCATATTATTAGCAACCTCTACTGGATATACTTAGTGGCATCCAACTTCTTGGTCCATTTGGGCAAGTTTTCTACTTTGAATTCACCACCTTGGTAGGGTTTGTAGGGGACAATCTCACCACTCGAGGTTATGGCGGTTTTGACTTTATTGCCACTGCCACCCCCGTGTCTCTTACCTCGTCCTTCCCCATTTTGGCATCATCAGCCACAATATTATGCACATTATCACCCAAGGCGCGGACCATTTCGCAGAGGTTTGGATCCTTTCAACCTCTTCAAGCAAAAATTTCTTGATTTTTTGCAAGGATGAGCTAGCTTTCATGGGTCATATCCACCTTCGCTCTAGTGGTATGAATGGAAGTAATAAGGATTTTCTTAGCTTTTGCTGCACACAAAGACTTCAAGGTTTTCCAAATGGATGTTAAGAGTGTTTTTAATGGCTTATTGGAAAAAGAAGTGTACGTGGAGCAGCTCCCAAGATTTATGGTGAATATGGGTGATGATAAGGTCTACCAGCTAAAAATGGCTTGTAGGGATTGAAACAAGTACCAAGAGTTTGGTATGACACCCTCTCATGTTTCCTAATCAATTGTGGATTCACGAAATGTAAAGTTGATAAAACCCTATTTCGAATCAAAGACGGTGACACACATTCTTTTAGTCCAAATTTATGTGTATGACATAATTTTTGGAAGCACTAATCTATCCTTGTGCGAAATGTTCTCCAAGTTGATGAAGAGTAAGTTTGAGATGAGTATGATGGGAGAACTCAAATATTTCTTGGGTTTGCAAGTGAATCAAAGTGAGGAAGGAATTTTCATCAACCAAACCAAGTATACAAAGGATTTGATCAAGAAGTTTGGTGTTGATGGAAAGTCATAGATCAAAATCCCAATGAACACTTCGTTACGAATGGATGTTGACAACGAAGGAAAGGAAGTGGATCAAGCAAAGTATAGAGGATTTATTGGCTCACTGTTTTATCTTACAACTAGTAGACCGAGCATTTCTTTTGTTGTAGGTGTTTGTGCGAGATTTCAATCAAATCCTAAGGAAAATCACCTCACATCCAAACACTTCACTTTTCCGCAATCCTTGCAAAGAGTAAACCCTTTTTCTCTCAAAACCAAAAATCTCAAACTCTCAAGAGCTTCACAACAAATAACAATGGTGACTTCCTCATCTTCAACTAGTTCCAACCCCAATAGCCCCACTAACGACCTATCAATTCTCAATGAACTGAGTAAAAATGTCAAAAATTACTTGATGCTAGATAGAGAAGGATATTTGGCGCACTCTATAGATCGGGTAACCACTGAACGATTCATCAAGTGTTTTGAAGATGTTGGACTGATGAAGTATCTGGCACATGATTACAAAATGGTCTATTTACTCAACGCTACTAAGTTATTTGCAAATGCGAGACTTGAAAAGGACGAAATCCATTGGAGGGTGAATGAGACGGATGCAGTGATAGTCCATGGTGATATTAGGGCTTTATTCGACTTTTCAGTATGTGAAGGTGAACGACCTGACTGTCCAGGCCATGCCTACAACCAAGAAGCCTTGTAGAAGGAAGTCAAGGGTGATAAAGTGCTGGAGGAACTTAAATTTTCTTTCAAGAAGAAGACCCTAAAACCAGATTTTGAAAGAGCGATGAACATTTTAAGCCGTATAGTTGAATGTTGTACTTCGTTTTGATGTTCCGCTTTAACGTTCTCTTTTGCTAAGTGTTCAACGAACAATATTGCACATGTTCTTGCTAGGGCAGCTTGCTCCATGTCTAAATGTTGTACTTCATTTGATGTTCCGCTTCCTATCATTCTTGATAGTTTGAGACTTGATTTGAATTAATGATATCACGTTTTTGTTAAAAAAATGTAACAATTCTCATTTGTTCATACCTTGGTAACTTTTTATATTTATAAAGTAAATCGATAAAGAATATAAACATCACGAGTAAATTGGTAATTATCAAAGAAATATGAAATGGAAGAATATAAGCATCACGAGTAAATTGGTAATTATCAAAGAAATATGAAATGGTCTAAACATGACATTTGCATATCGTATGTAATGAACGAAAATGAGCAACTTTAAAATTTGAGCCAAAAAAATAAAATTAGTTTATTTAGCGACTAGAGTTTTTCAGTAAATTTTCTTTCTTGATAAAATCAGAAATGTGATATATAAACTTTATTGTCAAAATCTTGTGGTCTAATGACACCCAGAATAGGTTCGAACTCTAATGAAAACGACTGTTGACTCTTCGTGCTTCAGTAGGTTGACGAGTACTTGAAAAAAAAATATATATATAAACTTTATTCTGTGAACTAAAAGTTATCATTTTCCTCCTTAAAATAATTATATATAATAATAAATAAATATATTTAAAAAAAATAGAGGGCCCCACTTGCATGCAACTCTACTAGAAGGCACGTAGTCTGTCATCCCACGTCACTCTCACGTGGCCCACAAAAGCGTCCTCCGTGCGGCTTCATCGGCACCGCTGTCGATTCCCATCTCCTCCTCTTCCCAAAGCAGCCGAAAGTAAAGCGAATACATCAGCACCAAAAAGAAAACCCAACCCTGCTTTGCTTTTTCTTCAACAACCAATGTATCTACACACAATATATATAGAGAACAGAAATGCAGAAAAGCAGAAGAAAGAGAGAGAGAAGGCTGCCGGACACTGTTTTTGACTAGGGTGAAGGGAAGGGAAACATGGCGGATGGAGGAGATATATCTTTGTCAAGGCAAAACGAAGAAGATAATAGCATGGAGAGAATATCAGGAATAAATAATAATAACAATAACGACGAAACAAACGGCAAAATAGAAATATCTTTAGCGACGGCGTCGTCGATGTTTCCGGGGTTCCGGTTTTCGCCGACGGACGAGGAGTTGATATCGTATTACCTCAAGAAGAAACTGGAAGCGTTCGATGAGTGCGTGGAAGTCATCCCCGAGGTCGAGATTTGGCGGCATGAGCCTTGGGACTTGCCAGGTTGTCTTTTCCCTTTCCTAATTTCAGTTTCGTATTGCACTAATGGAATATGTTCATGGATAATGAAATAATGAAATACAACTCTAGTTGGAATAGGAATAATGAAATAATAAATCTATTTTGCTTTCATAGTTCCAGAAGTTCTGCTTCTTTTTTTTTTTTTTTTTTTTTTTTTTGTTTTTGTTTTTTTTTGTTTTTTTAAATTATGAAATAATGTGCATCCTGGTTTCTGTTCACTTTTCATATGAAGAAATAAATATCTACATTGGATTTGGATGTTCATTATTCAATCAACAATCTAAGTTGTATGGATGCTAGTAGTGCTATTTCATATGAAGTTACAGATAACCTCTTTGAATTTGTATGTTCAATCAACAAACTAGGTTGTATGGATGCTAGTAGTGCTATCTCATATGAAGCTATAAGTATCTACTCTGGATTTGCATGTACAATCAACAATCTAAGTTGTATGGATGCACTAGTAATGCTATGAATCTTTATTGGGTTCATTCACTGATTTGTTATGTTCCTGAGAATGCAGCCAAGTCAGTGGTGCAATCAGATAATGAGTGGTTTTTCTTTTCGCCTCGTGGAAGGAAGTACCCGAATGGATCACAGAGTAGGAGGGCAACTGAATCTGGGTACTGGAAGGCCACAGGAAAGGAAAGGAATGTGAAGTCTGGTTCAAAGGTGATTGGGACTAAAAGGACCCTAGTGTTCCACACTGGTCGTGCGCCTAAAGGACAGAGGACACAATGGATAATGCATGAGTATTGCATTGGTGAAAAAGAATATCAGGTAGTACACACACATTTCTGATGGAAGCTACACTAGTATAAGCTTGGGTAACAAATTTTTGCCAGTTGATAAACTTTCTGTTTAGGTTTATATCCTCTTGTTGGAAGGGAGATTTATTCCTTATTTGATGCACCTCTTCTATCATTCAGTCTATTTTTACAGAATTTCACCCTAGCAACTGTGTGCCTATTTAGTTACATTGCAGTAATACATCACATGGTTAATACTCGTTAAGTCTGTTGAACATATCCATTTCATTTGTTATCCACAGGATTCCATGGTTGTCTGCCGGCTTCGGAAGAATAATGAATTTCATTTGAATGACACTCTGGGAAATTCGAGGAATCAATCCATTGTGAATACTAGCAACAATGCCTTTTCTGAACTAGAATACACTGGCAGTTTGGGAGGACTAAATGCTGGAGATAGCTGCTCAAAGGAGTGTAGCAGTAGTTTAAATTCTCATTCAGTTGAGCAAATTGACCCCGGAGTAGATTGTGATTTGGTTAATGAGATCTCTCAGTGTGGTTCTTCCAGTCACCAGAAGGTTCTTCTTTTCCCCAACTTTTTTTGGGTAAAACTGTTCACATGGCCTTGTTTGGTAACATAGTTGATGAGCCAATTTTGGCTGGTTTGACTAAGTTTGACTGGTCAATAGGCTATTTAAGTGTTTGGTAAAATGGCTTATTGCATTAGCTTATTGGGGCAATAAGCCAAAATCTAAAAAGTTGAGAAGGGCAGAGTTTTTGATAAGCTGATTGGCCTTAAATTATGAAATGACCATTTTACCCTTGTCATACCTAACATTTATCTCTCTTGTTGTTCATCTGCGTTGCCCTTTTTCTTTTTGTTTTAGTAACAAAAATAATAATGTTTTTCTTTGTTTTTGATTTCACTCATCCTTGTAATCCATAATCCATCCATACTAATAATAACAACAACAATAACAATAATAATCATAATAATAATAAATAAATAAATAAAAATTGTAAAAATTAATTTATGAGTTAATAAATCAGCACAATAGATGAATAGATACTACAATGTAATAGGGTCAGTTGTATTCAAAAAACAAATCAGCACAATATGTTTATGCCCTTATAGGTCATTTTACATACAGTCAGCTAAAAGTAAATAATTAATTTATCAAACACTTTTTTACAGTTAATACTATCAACTTGTCAAACCAACTAACCCAATCAGCTAACTTAATCAGTTCTCAGCTATTTGCCCCATAGTGTTTTTGTTATTGTTCTTTTTCTGACTGTTTCTTTGATAAATTTTCCTTGAGAGTCCAGTATCCTTGTTTCTTAGTTGTATCTTCTGGAATTTGTTGAACAGAATAGTGGGCTTTGCCTGAATGTTTAATTTCAGGATGATGGCAATGCAGAGGACTGGTTTGCAGATATAATGAGAGATGACATAGTTAAACTAGACGATACTTCATTGAACACCTCTCTTGATGTCTTGCCAGTAAGAAACAAGAACCCTGTACCAGATATAAAGCCAAAGCAACCAGCTCAAGGTTTGAAGCCCCATGTGCTTCCATTTCAAGGCACAGCAAATCGGAGACTAAGACTAAGAAGAGACAGAGTAACATTCTTTGAGACATCATGGTATGGAGCCTATCAAATCAAGAATGCGAATATCCATCCCCAGAAGATATCCCAATCAGATAAGAAGCAATTTTCAAGACGTTTTATTAGCCTGCTGTCTAGCCAAAGGCTGAAAAGCTTGTCTATTTACATTGTTCTAGTTAGCCTTATATTACTGTTTCTGTTTCTCTCTTCATTAGAAGGATCCTACCCAGTAAAATGGTTTAGAGGCTTTCTCCTTTAAAGAAGAACAGGACTTTAATTAGTACCAGACTGGAAATGTATGTTATCACTAGTCAAGGATTGTTAGAATTAAGTTTTAACTTTGCTCAAACAAGATTCATTATATGACTGTACTTTATCACTGGGCCTAGTAAATATTTTATCTACATATGAATATATGATAGGTAAATATTTTATCTACATATGATAGGTCCCTTCGAATATTTTCCGTACTGATGCCACAACAGTTTTAAGAAAATAATAAGTGGACGTTGTTACTTGCTTTTGTGTAGCTATCCTCAAAGATATAAACCATGTGCTACTTCACAGATGAAAGCAATAAAGGCAGGGACCAATTGTTTGCCTGTATTGGGAGACTTATATGTAGTTCTTTGACTTCTAGAGGTTAGAAAGGGTGTGTTGAAGGGAGGAGGAAGTATTGGTCATCTCAAGAGATTAAATAAAAATGATGAGCAGTTCACTCTTTCTCCTGCTAAGAGGTATGCATAATTCTATTCCATTTTTGGGTAATTTCCATACTATACTGTGAACAGTTCATAACTTGTTGGCCCATAATATAGGTTGGGAGGAAAAGTAGCAATAATTACTGGTGGTGTTGGTGGCATCATATCGGATCTAGGATTGCACAGCTATTCTCTCAACATGGTGCCAAAGTTCTAATAGCTGACACCCGAGATCATGAAAGCCAATCTATCTGCAAAGATTTAGGTCCTGGTAACGCATTCTTTGTTCATTTTGATGTCACAAGCGAGTCAGATGTCCAAAATGCAGTGAACAAAGCAGTGTCTACACATGGAAGGATTGATATAATGGTCAACAATGCTGGCATTGTGGGAGACAAGGTATTGGACATTCTTGATTGCGATGTAACTGATTTTGTTAATGTCTTTCATGTTAACAAAGGGGGAGCATAATAAACATGGCTAGTCTTGCTGGTGTAATAGGTGGTTATGTACATGCTTATACGTGCTCCAAACATGCAATTGTTGGCCTGACTAAGAACACTGCCCTTGACTTGGGGCGATATGGTATCCGAGTCAACTGTGTTTCCCCTTATGTAGTTCCTACACAGATGAAAAGGAGCTTTTTAGGTTTGGCAGAGGATGATAAACTTGATATGATGACAGAGGATGTTGCAGAGGCTGTTCTTTATCTTGCAAGTGATGAGTCCAAGTATGTGAGTGGCCACAATCTTGTTGTGGATGCTGGCTTCTCCATTTCTAATTTAGCGGTAAATCTTTTCAACCAATAAATTACATTCCATATGCATTTTAAAGGTTGTCTGGCTTACGGACAGTATTCTATTTTGTTTATTTTACTATACATGCTCATGAGCTCATCATATTTTGAAGCTATGTTTATATTGTACTCCGTATTTATTTTTGAACTATGCTTATATTGTACTTATTTTTATACTTTTTTTTACTTCTGTACGAAAACTTGTTCAGAAAGGTAATCTTAACAAAAACTTTTTAATCTATGATCAGGGCCGGATTTTAGGGCGTGTAAGATGTGCGATTGCACAGGGCCCCAAAATTTTTAGGGCCCCTAGTGCAGCCTGTCGTAATAGTTAGTATATGTATTTGTGATTATATTGGCTCAAAATTAGATTTTTTTGCATTTTTCTATTTGCAATTTTTCTTTAATTAGCAGTTTATTTATACTTTAATAGGGTCTCACTTAGTTATTAGCTCAGGGCGCTTCAAATCAAAATACCGGCCCTGTCTATGATCTCATATTCTCATATGGCCATAAGGTAAAGAGAGAATTCATTGTATATTTTTAGCAAATCTTGGCGCGCAATTAATTGCCACGTCCTCAGCTGAATTCGTTTTGATGACAGAAATGATTTTAGGTTAAAGGTTAATTTTTTTCATTTTAATTTTATTTGTGTAAAATTTCTTAATTAGTCTTTGTAAATATTTAAGCATTGGAAAAAATTATATGATTTTGTTAAAATTATAGTGTTCTCAAAGCAGAGTGTGTGTATATATATATATATATATATATATATATATATATATATATATATATAAATAAATCTGTTCAAATGTGGTCGTGCCTTCCCGTGCGGTTCACACCACTTAATGTTAGAAAGTGCACCACAATAAAAATACACAAAAACACCAAAAAGCACACCACACATCCAAAATAATACACCATAACTCCTATGCCTCTAATGGGTGATGCATTTGCTAACATTGTGTGGTGTATGTTTGCATACCCAGTACAATGGTATGTTTTTTGGTGATGCATACCTAATGATGGGTATTTGTGTGGTGCATTTTTTAACATTGAGTGGTGTATATTTGTATACATAGTGGTACGGCCGCATTGACCGCACGTTAAGGGGCGGCCACACCTAATTATGACCATATATATATATACACACACACACTACTACTACTTTGTACGCGCGATGCGCGAAAATTCATGCATAATATTAAAATATTAATAAATACAAATAATTAAAATTTATAATTCGAATTATGTAAACACAAATAATATATGTATTTTATACACATATATGATTTACCATTAATAGAAATTTAATTAAAATATAATCAACCATTAAATTAGTTATATAATGATTTTAAATTTTTAATAAAATGATAATTAAAAAAAATGATAATTAAAGGATAGAAAAAAGATATGATAGATATAGGTGTATGGTAATAATGATGGAGTTAAAAAGTAACGATGTTATAACGGTGTAAAGGTATTTTTGTATAACAAGAGTATAGTAGGGATAATTTTGTCTAATAACATTGAAGTGTAAAACATTTAAAGCAAAATGTATACATTTATGAGCATACAAAAGGAGGGACATAAATCTAAGGATACAACCTTGATTGAGACTTATTATGTTATATATATATATATATATATATATATATATATATATATATTACAACCACAGATCTAATTCAATCCAACGTATGAAATTGCTTTCCAGATTCTAAAAGACACGCATCATTAAGGGTAAGTATCGTAATTACACTAGCATATATAAACCGTAATTTGTTAACTGTCATATCTGATCAAACGCAAAACTTTCCCACATTCGATCAAATTAATTCTTGATCAACATAATTCGCATAATCAATCTGCACATTTTTTACACATAATCAGAGAAAACACAGTCGATCGATTAACACAATGGATGAAGGTAAACTCAATTATAATTTTTTTAGTCCAGTTGTTGATATGAATCAGAGTTATATTGATGCATTCTTGCACATTCTTTACACATTCGTTGTTATGAATATAACAATTATAATGCTGAATCTTTTCGCATTCTTTAAACATTCTTTACACATTCGATGATATAAAATAGCAATATCACAATTTAGTTGATTAGCCACAAGAATGTGCACTGGTAGGCACAAACTTCTGCACTGTATGACACAGAACAACGTGCATTGTTTGTTGAGGAAATGTGTACTATTAGGCACAAAAATTTGCAATATATGGTTTAAAATTATGCACTGCAAGTATTTATGAAAAAATAGTGTGGTTTGTGCAATTTTATTTGATTAACCATAAGAATGTGCACTGTTAGGCACAAACTTGTGCTCTGTATAGCACACAAATATACACTACAGAGTATAAAACTAAGCTATAAGATGGATGATAGCCTGAACACTACGACTGAACAACGTGTACTGTTAGTTGAGAAAATGTGCACTACTAGGCACAAAAATTTGCACTATAGGGTTGAAAATTATGCACAACAAGTATTTTTGAAAAATAGTGTATTTTGTGCAATTTTATTTGATTAACCATAAGAACTTTTGGTCTGTATGGCACAAAAATATGCACTACAGAGCATAAAACTAAGCTAAAAGATGGATGATAGCCTGAACTCTAAGACTGAACAACATGCATTGTTAGTTGAGAAAATGTGCACTACTAAGCACAAATATTTGCACCATACGGTTGAAAAATATGCACTGCATGTTTTATGAAAAAGTAGTGTGTTTTATGCAATTTTATTTGATTAGCCATAAGATTGAGCACTGGTAAACACCAACTTTTGCTCTGTATGGCACAACAACGTGCACTACAGAGCATAAAAGTATTTTATATCTTTGAATTTTTTCATTTTGCACTTACACCATATTTTATATCTTCCAGTTCCAGCATCATCTCTAAATGACGTCACATCAGGCACAAATTTGAATACTTTTGATGAAAATTCCAGTAACATTGAAGGTGGTTATAATTTGGATATATCTCTAGGGATGACTGAATATTGGATTCCTAATTGTACTGTGAAGATGTGAGCAAACCAAAGGTTGGTATGACATTTAGTAGTTTAGAGGTTGCTATATCTTTTTACAAGAACTATGCTGTTAAAGTAGGTTTTGGTATAAGGTCTAGTTCTATTATGAAGTCTAAGGATGGGGTGATTCTGACAAAGTACATTCTTTGTTGTAGGCACAAAAATGTGCTATGTATGGCAAAAAAAATGTGCACTATGGGCATAAAACTAACTTAAACCATGGTTAATACCTTGAACCCTAAGGATGAACTATGTGAACTGTTATGTTTAAATATTTGCACTATCAGGCTTAAATATTTGCCTTATAAGAGTCAAAATCATGCACTACAAGTTATTTTGAAAAAAATGTGAGTCCTATGCAATTTCATTTGATATAGCCATAAGAATGTGCACTTGTAGGCACAAAAATGTGCTCTGTATGGCAAAAAAATGTGCACTATAAGCATAAAACTAACATAAAACATGGTTAATACCTTGAACTCTAAGGATGAAACATGTGAACTGTTCGGTTTAAATACTTGCACTATTAGGCTTAAATAATTGCACTATATGAGTAAAAATCATGCACAACAAGTTATTATGTAGAAAATGTGAGTTCTATGCAATTTCATTTGATATAGCCATAAGAATGTGCACTTGTAGGCACAAAAATATGCTTTGTATGGCAAAAAAAGTGCACTATAGGCATAAAACTAACCAAAACCATGGTTTATACCTTGAACTCTAAGGATGAACTATGTGAACTGTTAGATTTAAATATTTGCACTATACGAGTAAAAATCATGCAATACAAGTTATTATGAAAAAAAGTGAGTTCTATGCAATTTCATTTGATATAGCCATAAGAATGTGCACTTGTAGTCACAAAAATGTGCTCTGTATGGCAAGAAATGTGCACTATAAGCATAAAACTAACCTAAACAATGGTTAATACCTTGAACTCTAAGGATGAACTATGTAAACTGTTAGGTTTAAATATTTGCATTATACGAGTAAAAATCATGCACTACAAGTTATTATAAAAAAATGTGAGTTCTATGCAATTTCATTTGATATAACCATAAGAATGTGCACTTGTAGACATAAAAATGTGCTCTGTATGACAAAAAATGTGCATTATAAGCATAAAATTAATCTAAACCATGGTTAATAACTTGAATTCTAAGAATGAACTATGTGAACTGTTAGCTTTAAATATTTGTACTATCAGGCTTAAATATTTGCACTATACGAGTAAAAATCATGGACTACAAGTTATTATGAAAAAAATGTAAGTTCTATGCAATTTCATTTGATATAGCCATAAGAATGTGCACTTGTAGGCACAAAAATGTGCTCTGTAGGTCAAAAAAATGTGCACTATAAGCATAAAACTAACCTAAAACATGGTTAATATCTTGAAATATAAGGATGAACTATGTGAACTGTTAGGTTTAAATATTTGCACTATTAGGCTTAAATAATTGCACTATAAGAGTGAAAATATGCACTACAAGTTATTATGAAAAAAATGTCAGTTCTATGCAATTTAATTTGATATAGCTATAAGAATGTGCACTTGTAGGCACAAAAATGTGGTCTCTATGGTACAAAAATGATCACTATAAGCATAAAACTAACCTAAAATAACATGGTTAGAAGTGAACTTAAAGACTGAATAGTTTGGACTGTTAGGTAAGAAAATGTGCACTACAAGGCATAAATATGTTCACTACATGAGTCGAAATTATGCACTACATTCATAGATACTATATTCTGATATAGGCAATGTATCAAAACAATTAACATAAACATTGATCCGCAAATATGTCAACACCTATACAACAAAAACACTAATTTTCAACAGTCACACAAACATCGATCACCAAATATCTCAACAGTCACATGAAACAAACACCAATTGTCACACAAATCATTCCTTCTTGAAGAACCTCATTACTTTGTCCTTGTTTTCATTCCAAAGTTCATTTATTTGGGCAGACAGTATCGCAGCAGTGTATTTGACACGAAGCCGTTCTAGCTGGCTTTGGTTACCCCTCTCAAGTCCACAATCACAATCTTTGGCTAGAGTCCCCATCAAGGTTTCCATAGGCCGCATCACATATACACTGCAATCCTCCTTGTTTTCGTTATCTCTCCATGCCATTTTAATCCTTGTTGGTTTGGCTGATTTGAAACGATCAGATTTTGCCTCCAAACCCTCACTCTTCAAGTAGTTCATGACCATATTTTTCTACCACACCATGGTTAGGTTAGTAAATCATATTTAATCTAAAAAAAAAACTTTTTTACTACATAAAATGTTTTTAAATACTCACCAAATCAGCAGTCACTTTTCCATATTTCTGATTATTTGACACAACCTTTGATGAATTATCAATAATATCAATTCTTTGATTCTTGATATTGAAGCATATCACATATGAATGCGCCGAAGCAATCATAGGGAAAAACATATGCATTTGACAATTGAATCAATATATTAATATTTGTTTAGATAACTTATATACCATAAGCTAGACATATACATTACCAAATCAAGGGCAGTGAGTTTAATGTGTGCGACGCGCTGAAGCTCATGATGAAGATTTCTTTTAAAACGCTCTAACCTGACCTCATCATCCCCTTGAGGATCCACCACAGTGTAGGACTGCATTATTCATATATTATTAATAGCTGCATAAATACTCTTCACTTAATAACCTATTTTGTTTTATTGAGTTACACATAGATATGTTGTAGCAAAAAACCTAGAAGGAGAATTTGGATCTCTGAATCTTTCTAGGTTATTCAATATGATTGACCATACATCTATCACAGATGCAGTAACGTATGCATGGTCCTTCAATGAAAACAACTCCAGCCTCATCAACATTGTCGCCCCAGATCTGAGAACATACCCTTCTCTACATTTCTAAAATTAAACATGTTAGATATATAAACATTTCGAAAAGATGGTTAATAAAGAAAACTTAAAGACTGAACAACATGCACTATTAGGTATGAAAATATGCACTACTAGGCACAAAAATGTGCACTACAGGAGTAAATATTATACACTACATTCATAAAACTAGATTTTGATATATAGTCAGTGTATCAAAACAATGCAATGTTAACAAACATAAAAATTGATCAACAAATCTTACTTGTCAGCAGTTGGATTCTACATAATCCATTCTTGAAACACCTTCTTAGTAGCTGTCAATAATTGAGCTACATTTATCTGCCGAACGATATAAGGAGATCTCAATGAAACAGTAATCTTACGGCTCCTTCTTTATCCTTCTAAGATATTAGTATCTTGGTTCTCAACTGTTTGGATCTCAGGTGCCTTGTCACCATCATCCACCACGATTCCTTTGCCACTAGTACAAAAAGGGGTATTTGCGTCTGGAGTTTTGGACTTTTTGCGTCTGGAGTACTCCGGACGCATATGCCAGAGACGCAATTGGTCCGGACTATCTGCGTCCGGAGTTGCCCCGGACGCAGATAGTCACCAGCTGCGTCCGGAACTGCCCGTTCCGGACGCAGCTGGTAGTTTTTTATTTTTTTTAAATAGACTATCTGCGTCTGGAACTGCCCAGTTCCAGACGCAGATAGTCATTATTATTTTAAAAAAAATAATATTTTTTAATTAAAATTTAAATTGATAATAATAATAAATACAATTTTTTTTCTGTACAAAATTGATAGTCATTACACATACTCACTAAAACTTAAATGAGGACTCAACTCTATTCTATTAGTCATCAATATATACTCCTAGTAAAAAAGAGTCATGCATTTTATCAACACTATCATCCTAATAAAGAAACAACTTTCACATCTAAATAGCAAAATTTAGGAACTGTTACACAAATACAATACCTTTTTAGCTTCTTCCTTTATTAGGCTTTGCTTATCAAGTGCGTGGACGACCTCCAATGTGTTTGTGTTGTAAAGGGTGCCAGGAATAGGGCATCTGTTCCTATTAGACATTATCACAGAAACCTCAGAAAGTTAAAACATGTAACAGATTACTTTAGTGTTTCTTTTACTCAAAATAGTTAAATGTTAGGGGTGAAGTTAAAAGATAAGTCAAAAAGGTAAGAATTATACCAATGCCTGGTTCCTTTATGCAAAAATCTGCAGAACATAAAAAATTGTTTCATGAAAATAAAGGGTTTCATGAAGCTTGATGTTTTATACATTTGCTGATTAAGTAAAATAGCCACAATAAAACCAAAGCAAATTTCATATTTATATGATTTCTATATAGCACAAATGTCAACGTACATAATGCTCTAACAAATTAAAACAAGTAAAATCTACCTGGCACAGAAGTAAACTCAAATACATGTAGAAAACAGACCTGCACCAATATAATAAAGTATGAGTACTTTTTGCAAACTAAATTACGAGTACTTTTTGCTCATGGATCTAAAACATCAATATCAATACTAAAAATTAAACAATTATTTAACACTTTTAAGCTAGGTACTATAATGAAGAAAATTTTTTAAGTTACTAAATCCATCACAATAAAAAAACCACACTCATAGTTTTTACTTTGGCCTCCTATAGGAGTATGCTTTTATTTAACAAAACTGTGAGCATCTTAACAAGCAATCAGATACCAACAAAGACTAACAAACTTACCTGTTTTGGTTGACCATTTAGACCACCAATACTTACCATCAACAACTGCTGCTTCCATATCGTATAAACAAAACAAATTTATTAAAGCAACAAGTGGTAATATATGAAAAAGAACAAAAAAAAAAAAGATGGCATAAGCAGACCTTATCATCCCTGATTTTCATGCCATTCATCTCCTCAGGCAAACAATCAACACCAACAGTGTGACCGCTGGATTCTCTCATACCAAAAGCAGGTGGTACACCCACTGATGCCATTTATTAGTTAACAGAACGAAAAATGAAAACAACCTTTTGACAAAGCAGTGGTGGGATCAAACATAAGTGCATAACAACTAGCCACAAATCTGTAATTAAAGGTACTATGTGTATTAAAATCACAAAATTAAAACCACAAATCTGTAATTCATAAAAGCCCTAATTTACAAAAACTTACGATGACAGCAGCGAGGGAACAAGCTGGGTGGCGAGGCTGGGCGACAACGAGGCTGCTGTGCGACGGAAACGGGGCTGGAGGCGTCATGCTGGACGGCGAGGCGACGGGGAAGGAGGGAGGCGCGGAGATGGACGGCAACAGGGCTGGAGGGAGGCGCGGAGATGGACGGCGACGGGGCTGGAGGCGCGGAGATGGACGACAAAGGAGAGCAGCAGACGTGCGGCGAGGAGAGGAGACCGGCGGGCGAGTGGCGTTGGCCGGAGTGGCGACGAGTGAAGACCGGCGATGGAGTTTGAAGATGCGGCGATGGACTTTGAAGTTGCGGGGATGGTGATTTCCTCCAGATCTAAAAGCATATAAGTAGTATATTTTAACTTAAAAATAATAATAATAAAATAAATAAATAGGTAGCTGCGTCCGAAGTTCCCTACTTCGGACGCAGGAAGGTGTAACATTACTTACCAGCTGCGTCCGAAGTTCGAACTTCGGACGCAGCTGGTCTATTTGAAAAATAAAAAAATAAAAAAATAATTAAATAATGAACATTTTAATTACAAAAATGCCACCGCGCCACTTTACGCGTCCGGAGTTTCAACTCCGGACGCAAATTGTCCTATATTTTTTTATCAATTTTGTACTAGTGTGCCCTTATCCAACAAAGATCCTTCCCCTACCTGAACATCTACTCTTTCTTCTCTTTCACCACCTCCACCAACAATCTTAACTCCATCACCTCCCTCATCCACCACAACATCTTTCTCACCAACCATCTCAACTCCATCACTTCTCTCCTCCACCACAACATCTTTCTCACCAACAATCTCAACCCCACCACCTCTCTCCTCCAATGCAACATCTTTCTCACAAACTTCCATTTGTTCTTCTTCTTGATGTTCATTGCTTGGACTAGCTGCTTGAGGGAATGTTGCTCCGACCTCCTGGTATTGAGTAGATAGTTTCACCACATTATCCCAAGTTGCTTCTTCACCAAGTGGTGGTGTTAGACCAAGACTAAAGTTTGGCATATCAGCCACCTTTCTCAAGTACTCTTCCCTCCTCAAAATAGCTTCGCCCATAGCATCAATATTGTCTGGATTGCACCAAAATGAATCCTGGTTGCTAGATGCTTCAACATCTTTTCGAATGCTTGATGTGTAGCAAAAATGAGTGATGGTGAGTGTACGGGTGTGAAATGTCGTTCTGCTGAGGATTGGGGGTTATGACACACAATATGCAATCACAAAACTAAGCACTATCACAATAAAATCAACAAGAAGCTAAGCAAACGACAACGAGGTAGAACAAACACATATAAACAATAGATAAATACAAAATAAAGAAATATGACTCAAGTTAGGGGCATTACCATCTAGATGCTTTAACACTTAAGTTTGGAGGAAGAACATTTTACCTAGGTTCTAGAGGCTAGCACTAATAAATCCAAGTTTCCACAAGAATTAGAACAAAGGTTGCCCCATTCCTATGTTGTATCAACCCAAGTTCTTGAAGAACAAAAGCTATTTAAGTCCCAATCTACCTCTATTTCCAAAGAAAGGGAAATTGGGTTCGAGTTTGGGAAGACTCAAGGCTTCCATCCAATTCCCATTGAGATGAGAAATTATCCAAACACAAACAACAATTGCTATGCATAAACTATTGCAAGATAGAATAAAGACCCAACTCAAACTTAAAAACCCTAGGTTGGGGGTCTTCCCCTTTTTCACAATAATCACAATCTAAGCATCAAAATAGATAATACAACCCTAACTCAAGCCCATAAACTAACTACTCATGATTAAATAGCATAAAGAACACAAAAACATAAGTAATAAATATAAATCTTGCAAAAGAAAAGAGATAAGGGAAAGAAAGCTTCTCTATTGAAATGGGTGGTGGAATCTTGAAATCCAAGCTTCAAATCCAAGATTATAAGCTCTAAAAGTGTTAAAAAACATAGATTTAAGCCTAATATAACCTAAAAATATGAAAGGGAGTGAATGGGAGTGCCTAGGGTTCAACCATGGGTCAAAACCGAGTTCAAAATGCTCAAAACGAGCTTAAATAACTACAGAGCAGGTGCCATACGACCTCACATACGACCGTATGGGTGGCCGTATGCTTTTGTGTGATTTACAGTGCATTTCTCAAAATTATGTGCAACTTCTTTGACTTCTAGGATAATTTTCACCCCCAAAACCACTTTATTAGCCTTTTTGGTCTTCAACAAAGTTGTAGCCCTTCACGTTTGCTTTCAAATGGCGCACAAATCATCTCATTTGGACATTTTTAAGATGAGATATTGTCAAAATACCGAACAGTGAAAGATTTGGATGAAATCTGTAAGTTTGGACGATTTTGACCCCTTTTTTCTTCCTTTTTAAGCTTTAATGTCTTCATAAGAGTTGTAACCCTTTGAGTCTTTGTTCAAATGATATAAGAATTATTCAATTTGGATATTTATAGGCTGAGATATCGTCTAATCACTAAGACGTCGACATGCAGAAATTTCAACACCTTGACCTTTTGCTTCTCTTTTGTTTTAGTTTGTCCAAATGACCAATACCATTGAAAATATAACTCTTAGGCTCCCTTGGAAGTGTTGCACCCATCTCTATAGCTTCTCCTTGACTCCCATTGTTAGAGAGATTAGTGGGGAGTTGAGAGATACTCTCCTAGCCTAGGGTATGTGAGTTTTGAATAAGTGGTTGTAATTCTTCCTTACCTTGTATAAATAGCTAGGTTGTAAAGCTCCTAAAGATGAATACGCAGATACATACGAACTCTACTACTTTTTCTTAACCAAAGTAACATGGTATCAGAGCCATCGAGAGTGAGGTAGTGGGTGGTGGTCGGAACTGGGAGACGACGCCGGAGCCGGGAGATCGCCGTCGCCGGGGTCCTCACGCGCCTCCACGCGCCGCCGACGCAACCTTCACGAGCCGACGCGTGCGGCGTTTTCCGGCAGCTTCTCCGGTCGTGGTTTGTGTGGCCGAGCTCGTCTTCCCGTGCTGAGTTTTCCCAGGTATGGTTTGGGTATAAATTTGTGAAGAGCTTTGGGAATACTGTTGAAGTAGTGCAATGTGAACTCGTGTACGCATGTTTTTTCTTCGTTGTGATTTGCTGAAGTTTAATTAGTTTAATTGGGAGAATGGCTGAAGGAAAAACAATAACGGTAGTATCTACCCCTTCCAAATTGATTGATATAGTACTTGCTTCCGATGGGTCTAATTTTGCTGAGTGGAAATTTTTGGTTAAAATAAACTTGGGTGGAATGGATAAAGACGAGCATTTAACTAAGGAATGTCCAATAGAACCTAATGCTGCTAAAGATTGGAAAAATGATGATAAAGCCCTTTTGTCCCGTATAATTAACTGTATTGATAGGAAGATTATATTATCAATGCAACATTGCACCACTATTAAAGAAGTTTGGTAGTTGGTAGATAAATGGTTTAGTGGGACACAAAACTTGAGAAAATTATATCAGTTATCCCAAGAAGTTTATCGGCCTAGTAAAAAAGGACAGGATATAAAGGATAATTATTATGCTTTTAAGAATGCATGTGAGGCTTTATGTACTGCAATGCCCATAACAGATAATGTGCAGACAATGAAGAAACAACGTGATCAGTTGTTTGCTTTCAGTTGGATTTCTGGGCTGGACAAGGAACATGAGGTTCTTAGATCTCAATTGCTAGGGAATAAGGAAATGGAAACAATAGATCAAGTGTTTTCTATGGTACAGAATGCTTCAGGTCATATTACTGATGAAAGTTTCGAAAGAACTACCTTTATGTCACATGGAAATAGTGGTGAAGACAAAGCCCTTGTGTCTAGTGGCAACGAGAATTATGGGCGAGGTAGTGGTGGCCGTTTATGAGGACGTGGTGGTTTTGGGCGAGGACGAGGAGGTGGCTGAGGGCCAAGGGTGTGTTTCAACTGTGGAGAACCTGGCCATTTACGCAACCAGTGTACAAAACCCTTTAGGCCACAAATGTTTGCTAATGCAGTTACCAAACCTGAAGGGAATGTCGTGGTTTTGTCTAATGAAGAGTTGGCTATGCTGAGTCAGATGAAGTTGTCTCCTTCATCGCAACCTTTATCTAGTCCAGAACCTCCGTCTCCTGCCACTGCTACTTTTGTCCGTTCAGGTAATCCTACTACATGTGTTTCCTCTGTGTCTTCCTCCCGTTAGTGGGTTATTGACTCCGGAGCCAGTGATCACATATCAGGTAATATGAGTTTGTTTTCTAAATACCTCCCTTTTAGTCGTGCTGTTAGGGTTACCCTTGCAAACGGTTCAACCACTCTAGTTATGGGTAAAGGTAATGCTGGTGCCACACATGCTTTACCGTTGTCGTCTGTGTTATACATTCCCCAGTTCCCATTTAATTTGCTCTCGATTAGTCAAATTACTCGTGCCCTAAATTGTTGCGTCACATTCTTACCTGGTTATTGTTTGTTTCAGGATCTGTTGACGAAGAAGATTATTGGTAGGGGAAAGGAGGTGGACGGTCTGTATGTGTTGGAACAAGCTCAGTTCTCATCTTCTAAGGTCGAACGGGTCGGTCTCTTGGGGAACATGTCTCCATTCCAGTTGCATTGTCGGTATGGTCACCCATCCTTGTCAACGTTGAAGAGGTTATGTCCTAGTTTAGAGTCTTTGTCTACTTTACAATGTGAGTCGTATCAACTTGCTAAACACTATCGTGTACCCTATCCCGCTAGAGTCAATAACAGGGTATTCCAGTTAGTTCATTCAGATGTGTGGGGCCTATGTCGTGTGACATCCAAAAGTGATTTCAGATATTTTGTTATGTTCGTAGACGATTTTTCTAGATATACATGGCTCTATCTTATGAAGTCTAGAGATGAGTTGTTTAATATTTTTTGCAATTTTTTTGCCATGGTGAAAACCCAATTCAATAAGGCTGTATGAATTTTAAGAAGTGATAATGCAACAGAATATCTTCAAAATCAGTTTTCGTCCTTTATAACTCATAATGGGATGATACACTAAACTTCTTGCGTCCGTACTCCCCAACAGAATGGTGTGGCAGAACGGAAAAACCGCCATCTGTTTCAAATGAAGGTTCCTAAAATGTTTTGGTCTGATGCCGTACATACAGCTTGTTATTTAATCAATAGACTTCCTTCTACCATTCTTCAGGGCCAAATACCATGTGATGTTGTGGAACCATCAAAACCATTGTTTCCCATTCCCCCGAAAATATTTGGTTGTACATGTTTTGTACAAGATATGCGTCCACAACAGGGTAAACTTGATCCCAAGTCGCTTAAATGCATATTTTTGGGGTATTCTCCATCTCAAAAAGGGTATATGTGTTATTCTCCTGACTTGTGCTGCTATCTGGTTTCAACGGATGTTACTTTCTTTGAAAATACTTTTTTCTATGGTTGTATCCCTGCTTCTTCTGAGTACAGTTCTATTTCAGCGGCGGAAGAAGATTTCCTTACCTATACAGTAACCCTTTCGTCATCTCCCGTTCAGTATACTCAAAGGGCTCCGGTTACCCAAGTTTACTCTAGACGATCGAAAGGTGTTGGTGTTCCTAAATTTCCACCAGTGACTGCTCCCCTGCCACAATCTTCGTCAACAGGCCAAGATCTTCCTATTGCTCTCCGAAAAGGTATACACAGTTGTCGCCATTCTATTTCTTCTTTTGTGTCATATAATCGTTTTTCGGTGTCCTCTCGTGCTTTTGTGTCTCAGTTGGATTCAGTTTCTATTCCGAGAACCCTGTGTCAAGCCTTGTCTCATGATGGGTGGAAGACGGCTATGGAGGAAGAGATGGCAGCCTTGGAGGATAACTAGACGTGGGACCTTGTTCCTCTTCCGGATGGTAAGGTTCCCATTGGGTGTAAGTGGGTTTATGTTGTCAAAACAAACCCTGATGGTTCTATATCTCAGCTGAAGGCACGCTTGGTAGCAAAGGGCTACGCACAGACATATGGTGCTGACTATACAGAGACCTTTTCTCTAGTGGCTAAGTTAACGTCTGTTCGTGTCTTTATCTCATTAGCTACTGCTAACCATTGGCCTCTCTATCAATTAGATGTGAAGAATGCTTTCCTACACGGAGAGTTAACTGAAGAGGTCTACATGGAGCAACCACCTGGGTTTGTTGCTGAGGGGGAGTCGAGTAAGGTATGTAAATTGAAAAAGTCGTTGTATGGCCTCAAGCAGTCTCCGCGGGCGTGGTTTGGAAGGTTTAGTAGTGCAGTTGTTAAGTTTGGCATGCGTAGGAGTGGCTGTGATCATACTGTGTTTTTTAAACATACGGAGAATAAATGTATTTTATTAATAGTGTATGTCGATGATATAGTGATCACAGGAGATGATGTTGAAGGGATTTGCGCCATTAAGTCTTTCCTTTTCACACTAAAGATCTGGGGTTGTTAAACTATTTCCTCGGCATTGAGGTGAATCGGTCTAGGAGAGGCATATTTCTTTCACAGAGAAAGTATGTGCTGGATTTACTTGAAGATACCGGGTTACTAGGCTCAAAGCCATGTGAGACACCTATGGATCAAGGCGTCAAGCTTGTAGCTGGGGAGGGGGAGACCTTCGATAACCCAGACCAGTACAGAAGGCTGGTAGGAAAATTGAATTATCTCACAATTACTCGCCCAGATATCTCGATTCCAATGAGTGTGGTAAGTCGGTTTATGGAGTCGCCTATTGATAAGCGCAAAAAACAATCAAGTTTCGGGTCATGTTTAGATAACATTTTACTGTTTTAGCACCCAATTGTGATCATCTTTTATAGCTAAAGCCTCTAATTAACACCTATTTGATAGATCCAATTCAAAGAATGCATTTTGAGTCATTTCCGCAGGATATAGCAAAGTCTTGGGCAAAAAAGAAGCAACAAACAAAGAATCAACCAAGCTGGAGGCTGCCACGCACCATCACAAGCGTGTGAGCATGCGTGGAATTATTCCAGAGAGCTGCCACGCAGGGTCACACGTGTGGTACCAGGCGTGGACGCGCCCAGTAGGGCAACAACGGAGTTTTGACTTTTTGAGCAGCTATTTAAACCCTTCTTTCTTATTTTTAGAGGACACTCCCAACTTTCATATCTGATTTCTCTTTCTATTCCTTACCCTTTGGGGAGGAAAAACACACCTTATTCCCTTTTAGATTAGTGTAGATCTTTTAGAGTTGAAGATGGATTGAAGATGTAGAACTCACCATTCCTTTGGTAAAATACTCTTTCCATTGAGATTGCTTGTTTAAATTTAATGCACCTTGTATTTTGCTTTGTTATTTTGGATTATTTCTATGACTGAGTAGAGTAATTTGGGTGTGTGTGCCCTTGTTGAACTATTGATGGATGATTAGATATTGTTTTATGATTTTGAGATCTGAAGGAGTAGGATTGACGTTTGTATAGATGATGTTGTTTAAACTTTACTTCTATTTCGGCCAGAATAGTTAGTAAATCGAGTGGAAGTGAGAGAGTGCGCGATAGCGGCCTCTCACGAGCCCAACTCACCCATATCTCCGCTCTTAGTCCGAAAGGACGAGACCCGAGAGGAGTGGTAGACTAGGTGTTCGATAAAATGCCTCAACCGAATGAGGTTTGAGAGTCTTAGTGTGACGCCACTCGGTACTAAGGCCTTGACTCCCTTACTCAATTGTGAAACTCGTTTCTCAAATTTCTTTAGGAAGATCAATCGATTTGTTTGACATTGGTGCACGCCCCTTTCATTTCTTTTGCATTATTTAGTGTAATCCCATTTCTACAACCCAAAACTTACTCATTAAACCAATCTCTTGTAATACTTGTAACTCTTACCTTTTAACACCATTAAGGTCAACACTAATTTGATTCCCATTCGCCATCCTTGAGAGACACGACACTTGGGGAGTCTTGGCTCTTCGTTTTACCACCTTCACATTCACTCACCCCATACAAACATCCTACAAAATGGCGCCGTTGCCGGAGATGGCAAACGGTTTTGAATTGTGTTGATGTTTTCGGATAATTTTTAAGAGTTCTTGCATTGCTCTTTCTTTTGCTTAATTTGTTTTCTTATTTTTGATACTTGCTTTTGGAAGTGAGCTTCATTACCTTGAATATTTTTCTGCTCACCTGCAACTATTTCTAGTTGCATATATTCGTTGTTGGTTAAGCTTTGTGCAGGAAAATTCTATTGGAAATTAATTAGAAGCTTGCCAATGAAAGCTCAAATGCATCCCCATGGTTACTCACACCATGAGGGTAATCCTTTTAACCCTGTTCCACCCCACTCATATCCTATTTACCCACATCTAATTCATGCTTACAGTTCACCAATATATCACTATCTACCTCTAAACCCTTATCCATATCACTACTTCCCCCCATCCAACTTCTTACCCATTTCATACCCACCCAGCCCACCTTGTCAAACCGAATTTCCCTCACAGCACTCCGCTTGTCAGAATGACTCATTAAGCTTCAAAGCAATATCTCAAAACATAGAGAGTAAGTTTGCACAAATTATGAGAACAATTGACCCAAGCCATACTCCCGAGTCATTCACGCTCCATAATTTCCATTTTAACCACCAATACCCATCTCCATCACAAGTTCTTAACATAAACAACCCTACACATTTCCTAGAAACACCACCTTCTAATCCATATTTTACTACAACCGATTCTTGTGATTATATCTCTCCGGCCAAAGACGAAAACGAAGCTCTTAAAGAAAGAATAGAAGTATTCACAAGAATGGCCAAGGAGGATACAGCTAACTTGAAAGCCGAAATTAGGAGTGAATTAAAGCATTATCTCGCTACTCTCCGCAAAGAAGGACTTCCATTGGAGGAGATCGAAACAAAAATGCTAGCCATGATGGAGGAGTTCATGAGAACAAGTTCATCACGGATAGGTTATCCACTTGAAGAAAATCTCCCAACTCTGGAAGCCAATCCAAGGAAGGATGCACAAACCGTTGAAAAGAAGGAAGGAAGTGAAGGGATGCTATATTGTTATGCTCCCGTGCTATAAGAAGTTCCAATTTTCGAATTGGAAAATCCAAAAGAGGTGGAGATGGAGAGTGAAGATGAAGAAATTGAAGTAGTATGGGAAGACAAAGAGCCTGCATATGGTAACGAATCTACTTCTCCTTGCATTAATGCTCTTGGAATTCCCTGTGCTTTTGATAAATTCACTTTTGACACTTGTTCGGATGACTCCCTTTTAGAATGCCACAATGATTTATATTCTCATGACACTGAACGTTTTTATTTTCGGGAGGATGAATCCATAGAATTAATTGACAATCTTATAAACAACTCCAAAGGCTTTGATCAAAATATTTATACTCCTTGTAAAGACAACTCCCTACGCATTAATATCTCTACTGTTTGCAACTATGAATGTTTTAATTTTTGGGAAAAGGAGTCTACGATAAACCACAACACATGGATGGGAGTATATAGGGATTCTAATTTATTTGAGGATGAATACGATCATTTCAACTTTTTAGAAGGGGACAGGTTGATAAGTGTGGGAGAGATTAGTCTGTTTCCCTCATGTAGGAATTACGGGGATTCCCTTAGCCAAACAAAGCGGGAAGACAACGGGGGAGAGTGTGATCAAGAAACAATGGATAAGGAAGGGATTTTCATGTTTGACTTGCTTGAGGAAATAGAGGAAAGTGATATGACTGCTAGTGGCAGGATATGGTTTCAACCTTGTGACAAAGTTGATAAGGATATCGAGGGTGGAAAGAAGTATGACAAAACAAAAGAAGAAGACACTACCTTAGGAGAATCCTTAGGGGTGTTTGAGACTAAACGCCTCACCATTATATATCTTACCCTTCTTTTGTTTAGTTTCGAATTCAAGAATGTCCTACACCTTGGGGCATTTCTTGAAGCAAAAGTACATGGGACGCTAGGCAAGGTCCCAAAATCCATATGCTTAGCCGGATAGACCATTCCGAGTCTGGCCAAAGACTTTAAACAAAGGCGCACTTGGGAGGCATTCCCGACGTTATCCCTAGGATTTAGAATTTACATTATCAATTCTTACTTCTTTTCCTTTTAGTACGTTTCGTCTTTTGTCTAGTTTTTCTTGACTAACCAAGCAGATTCTCTATCTTAAAATGATCCTCAACGAAGGTTTATCCCTCAAAGATGATGACTGGGTGATAGGTGTCGAAACCAACAAATAATAAATACTTACTCTTATGAATTGTAATAGCGATGAGTAAGGCCGTACCCACAGAGATTGGTTAGACTTATCTTTAGCAATAAATAATGAAATGAGAATCGAAACTTAAATAGCAACAATAAAATGGAAAATGGAAAATAACATCAAATAGAAAATAATTATCAAGTAAACGTCAATGGAAAATGGTATCCAACCCAAGGAATAATATCAGTTTAATTCTAACAAGACAGATATTGATATGCAAGCCAAACTAACTTTACTCTTTACTAGATTGGTTATGGTTATTAACAAGCTCTAACAACCTGTCCTTCCTTACTTCGTCGGTAATTAAAACAAGCTCTTTAATTACTTTCCTAGCTAATAAACAACCCTAAACAAGCTCTTAGGATTTAATTTACTACCAGCATTATCGAATTAGAAAGACTACCAATCCTAGCCAACAAACTCATAAGCTCGGTTCATTTAAGTTAGACTATATATCTCCATAACACAAAACGAAAATCAGTTATAATCAAATTGTGCTATTTGCTACTAACATCAAAACACTTAAACAATTACGGATTCAAGATTCTGACTAGCAATTTAATAACTTGATAATTGAACAATGGGCCCTATTGCAACAATTAACCAAGCAATAATTCATATATATGAATATAACAGAAGATACATAGATAATAAAGTGCAAAGAATAATTTAGGCTAAATAAAGCTTACAGGTCTTGTAGAATCAAACTTCCACAATTCTTGAATTGGAAAAATAAGAACTCAGCAGTACATCGTAAGAATGCTTACAATATAATTTAAATTCTTTCGTTAAATAACTTGACGATCTCTACTGAAATGACATGCCCCCTATTTATACTAAAGTTGGCTCAAAGTTGACCGTTCATAAGAGAAAAATGCGGTCGAAATCAATGTTTAACAGCAAATTGCGGAATTCTTCGTCACACGTAGCAATTCGCCGTCGCCGTTTGAATAGTTCTTCGTCCGAATCATTATTGCCGGCCTCTGCGTTCCACGTAGTAACAAGACTCATAAATCCTAATAATATAAAAACAAAGAAAAAGTCAAAGGAAGACAAATTTAAATGACACGGCTTCATTAAATAATTAAAATATTTCTTATTGCCTAAACTAAAAATAAAGAAAGTATTAGCCCACTTCGTCTTATAAATCATGTTAATGTAATTTGAATAGTAAAAATACTCATTAACATTGATTATTAAATAATTATTATATTATTGCAAAACATAAAAATAAATTGTAAAATAAATAAAACTAATATATTATATAAATTAAATATAAATAAGTATAAAAATAGTGCTTATCAAAATTCTCCACACTAATCATTTGTTTGTCCTCAAGCAAAGACATTATTTAAGAAAACATAAATATATAAAACTCATAACACTTCATGAACATCGGTTTCAAACACATTATAAATACTTAGCTAGCAATTTATTTGAAAATGGAGTAAACTAAATAACCAAGCCCTCACGGGTATATCACTCATCGCTCAAAAGTGTTTGAAGGGTGTATAAATTTCACTCAAATCAATTCCTATAGAAATGCTCTACCATAGGCTTGCATATCTTCTCATTCTCCACTACAAGATAACATGCATGATCAAATCATAAGGACTTTCTCTAAGACTGTAATGGGGCTTAGGGCAATGGGTAGGAAATATTTGGAAAAGTAGTTCAATAAAAGCCTTCAAAACTAGAGGAGCATGATTAAATGAACTAACTAAAAAATAAATACCAAACCCAATCACTCTTGTTATTTTGATATCTCAACTCCAACCAAATACACTATCACATCTCAATATGACCATAAACTATGCATATCTTATTCTGCAGGACTACTAATAACAACCAAAAAATGATAATTTCATTTTCTCTTTTTTTTTTTTACGGCTACTTTTCTGTTTTTTTCTTTCCTTTCTTTTTCTTCTTTTTTTTTTTTCTGTTTGTAGAAGAAGAAAGACATTTTCCATCATACATTTCACCCTCTTTAGTGTAGAAACAACCTCAAATTCTTGAAACAACTACATCAACTCATTTTCTTTTTGAAAACTCCAACCAGAAGGCTCATAGAAGTCCAAGGACAACTTCATTATTCTCACTCATATAGACATTTTGTCAACCTCTTTCCACACACTCAATCCTTATCATTACCCAATCAAAGCTCCCCTAGGCTTTTAGGCAAGGTTAAGGAAATTAATTTCAGGTATGAGGCTTATTATAATGTGGCTCATAAGAACAAAAATACGGTTGACAGGCTCAAAGTGGGTGACAAAGGAAAATAATTACGGTATGAACAGGCTATTTGGCTAGTGAGGCTAAAAATCAAAGACGGCCTTAATCATATTAAAAATCATGCATGAATCAAATTAGCTTTAAAGAGAATCAAGGCAAGTTCTAGAGATACAAATCCATGGAAGATATCACACAAGAACAAAATAATTTGTCTGAAGTGTCTGTCAAAGGCTCAAATATCTCACAGGTTTATGCTTGGTTAGTTTAGCCACCACCATATCAAACAAAACACTAATTAAATACTCATAGTATGCAAGATCAATTATTCAATTATGTTATGAATTTTAGTAAAAATACTATTATTTTGGAAAAAAATTAGTAGAAAAAAGAACAAATTTTTTTTTTCAAATTGAAGAGAAGAAAATAATCATATCCCCTCCCCACACTTATTCTCTACATTGTCCTCAATGCTAAATAGAATGTAAAGATAAGAGAAAAATTAATAAAATTGTAAAACAAATAAAGGGAAGAGTAGAATAAACTCCCTTTGGGTTGCCTCCCAAGTAGCGCCTTTCTTTAACGTCTTTGGCTAGACGCCATTTTCTTCCAAACACATTCTCAAAGTTAGGATTTCTATGCAACGCAACATTCGGTTTATCACCACCAGTCAAATGACAATTATCTTCTGGCAATAAAATATCCACAACAAAAACAGATGACATGCCATTCAGATGTTTCATGGTAGTATTAAATATATCAAATTTAACAATGTCACCATCAAACTCCATTGTCAATATACCATCATGCACATCAATTTTAGTTTTAGAAGTTTTCAAAAATGACCTTCCTAATAAGATCAATGAAGAATTAGGGGGATTATCTTCTTCCATATCCAACACATAAAAATCAGCAGGAAAGATTAACCCGTCAACTTGTACTAAAACATCTTCTAAAACCCCGACAGGATAAACATTAGACCTATCAGCAAGTTGAACAATTGCACCAGTTTCTTTTAAGGAGCCAACATTCAAAGATGAATAAACAGATAAAGGCATCACATTAATTGAAGCTCCAAGATCTAACATTGCGCTGTCAACATTAACATTTCCAATTTTGCAAGGGATAGTAAACATACCAGGATCTTTGCATTTAGGAGGCAACTGTTTTTGTAAAACAGCTGAAACATTTTCCCCCATGCTTACCATTTCATTGTCTTTCAGCTTTCTTTTATTTGTGCACAACTCCTTGAGAAACTTAGCATATCGAGGAATTTGTTTAATAGTATCAAGTAAAGGAATATTTACCTCGACCTTTCGAAATGTTTCAAGTATTTCTTTTTCTGCTTCGACATTCTTGGCTTTGGCAAACCTACTAGGAAAAGGGGGAGGAATTGCCAAAGTCTCTAGATGTTCTTTGATAGGTTTTTGATCATTTTGAGGTTGGTGGACCTCCTTTTCAGCTTCCTCATCTCGGTTGAGTGTTTTTCTCACTTGAGTATGCTCTTCCAACTCTTTTCCACTTCTCAGGGTAATTGCACTCACATTTTGTTTTGGATTAACAATAGTTTGTGAGGGCAACTTACCTTGAGACTCCAATCTACTCACGGTAGATGCTAGCTGGCTCATCTGACTTTCCAAGTGTTGAATACTTGTTCTTGTTTCTTGCTGAAATTGTTGTGTGTTAATAGCAAGTGACTTAACGATATCTTCTAACGACATACTTGAATTAGAAGATGGTTGTTTTGAAGACGAATATTGTTCTTGAATGGGTTGTCTAGGTTGAAACTATGAAAATTGTGGACGTGGCTTGTAGCTGAAATTTGGATGATCCCTCCATCCTGGGTTATATGTATTTGAATATGGGTCATAATTTCGTTGTGGTTGGCCTGGAAAGCCTCCAACTGCATTAGCTTGCTCACAATAATCATATTGATGTGTCGGACACATGTCTGTTTGGTGTCCAGTAGCAGCACATATCCCACAAGCTTTTACCTGATGCGTACCTCTTAAAGCTAATTGTTGAACAAGAGTAGTTAATTGAGATACTTGATTCTCAAGGGAAGAAATGTTCACCTCATTCACTCTTCTAGTAGGTATGTCCTGTCTACATCCAAATTGTTGTGAATTGGCAGCCATTATTGATATTAACTCTCTAGCTTCTCGAGGAGTTTTATTCACTATAGCACCTCCACTAGCTGCATCCATCATCTTTCTTTCCATTGGAAGCAAACCCTCATAAAAGTATTGAATTAAGAGCTGTTCAGAAACTCCATGTTGAGGGCAACTTGCACATAGTTGCTTGAAACGTTCCCAGTACTTGTGGAGAGTCTCTGTGTCTCTTTGCTTGATGCCACATATTTTCCTTCTAATGCTGGCAGCTCGTGATGCTGGGAAAAACTTTTCAAGAAATAGTCTTACCATTTCATCCCAGGTGTTTATTGAGACTGAAGGAAGGTAAAATAACCAATCCTTTGCTCTATCGGCTAATGAGAATGGGAAAGCTCGTAATTTGATTTGATCTTCCGTCACTCTTTGCGGTTTGAAACTCGAACACACCACGTGGAACGCCTTTAGGTGCTTATGTGGATCTTCATTTTCAAGACCACGAAATGTTGGGAGTAGTTGAATCAAACCCGACCTTAATTCAAAACCAACCTCTAAGGCAGGATGTTGAATACAAAGGGGTTGTTGATTTAGATTTGGTGCAGAAAGCTCCCTTAAAGTTCTTTGTTCTTCAGCCACTACTTGATTTTCGGCCATTGTTTTCTCTTTTTCAGAATCGCGGCAAGAGGCAGTTGATTCAATTGTGGTAGTTGATTGAATAGATGTTGATGAAAGTACTCTACTTTTACGCAATCTAGTCTCCTGCTTTAACTTTTTTGCAGTCTTCTCAATCTCAGGATCGTATTGCAATTGACCCGAACGAGAAGAATGTGGCATAAAAATAAATCTAATTGACACCAATCCCCGGCAACGGCGCCAAAAATTTGATGGGTATCGAAACCAACAAATAATAAATACTTACTCTTACGAATTGTAATAGCGATGAGTAAGGTCGTACCCACAGAGATTGGTTAGACTTATCTTTAGCAATAAATAATGAAATGAGAATCGAAACTTAAATAGCAACAATAAAATGGAAAATGGAAAATAACATCAAATAGCAAATAATTATCAAGTAAACGTCAATGGCAAATGGTATCAAACCCAAGGAATAATATCAGTTTAATTCTAACAAGACAGATATTGATATGCAAGCCAAACTAACTTTACTCTTTACTAGATTGGTTATGGTTATTAACAAGCTCTAACAACCTGTCCTTCCTTACTTCGTCGGTAATTAAAACAAGCTCTTTAATTACTTTCCTAGCTAATAAACAACCCTAAACAAGCTCTTAGGATTTAATTTACTACCAGCATTATCGAATTAGAAAGACTACCAATCCTAGCCAACAAACTCATAAGCTCGGTTCATTTAAGTTAGACTATATATCTCCATAACACAAAACGAAAATCAGTTATAATCAAATTGTGCTATTTGCTACTAACATCAAAACACTTAAACAATTACGGATTCAAGGTTCTGACTAGCAATTTAATAACTTGATAATTGAACAATGGGCCCTATTGCAACAATTAACCAAGCAATAATTCATATATATGAATATAACAGAAGATACATAGATAATAAAGTGCAAAAAATAATTTAGGCTAAATAAAGCTTACAGGTCTTGTAGAATCAAACTTCCATAATTCTTGAATTGGAAAAATAAGAACTCAGCAGTACATCGTAAGAATGGTTACAATATAATTTAAATTCTTTCGTTAAATAACTTGACTATCTCTACTGAAATGACATGCCCCCTATTTATACTAAAGTTGGCTCAAAGTTGGCCGTTCATAAGAGAAAAATGCGGTCGAAATCAATGTTTAACAGCAAATTGCGGAATTCTTCGTCGCACGTAGCAATTCGCCGTCGCCGTTTGAATAGTTCTTCGTCCGAATCATTATTGCCGACCTCTGCGTTCCACATAGTAACAAGACTCATAAATCCTAATAATATAAAAATAAAGAAAAAGTCAAAGGAAGACAAATTTAAATGACACAGCTTCATTAAATAATTAAAATATTTCTTATTGCCTATGATGGATCTCAGCGCTGCACTATGCTTACTTCCAAGGGGGTCACCCATCCCATGACTGCCGGAAGTCAAGCACGCTTAATCACAGAGTTCTTTGGCTAACTGGTTGCCATATCCTTCCTACAACCAATTGGTGATAGGTAGGTGGACTAATACCATTTAACCACATCCCTCCATGGTAAGCCACATCGCCACGTCTCGAATCGAGCAGGGGCTGAACTCGGCCAACCTTGCCGACGCCCAACAATCCCCCTCCCAGCACCTGCATCAACCTTTGATCACCAAGCCCAGCTATGCAGCATGCCTGACTCGGTCCTTAGCCTACGCGCCCAACAATCCCCTCTTGGGACTTGGACTGGACTCCGCTTTCGCCTCACCATCGATTCGAACCCGTGACCTCGGCTCTGATACCAATTGATGGATCTCAGCGCTGCACTATGCTTACTTCCCAGGGGGTCACCCATCCCGTGACTGCCGGAAGTCAAGCACGCTTAACCACAGAGTTCTTTGGCTAACTGGTTGCCATATCCTTCCTAAAACCAATTGGTGATAGGTAGGTGAACTAATACCATTTAACCACATCCCTCCATGGTAAGCCACAGCGCCACGTCTCGAATCGAGCAGAGGCTGAACTCGGCCAACCTTGCCGACGCCCAACAACCTAAACTAAAAATAAAGAAAGTATTAGTCCACTTCATCTTATAAATCATGTTAATGTAATTTGAATAGTAAAAATACTCATTAACATTGGTTATTAAATAATTATTATATTATTGCAAAACATAAAAATAAATTGTAAAATAAATATAATGTTAAATAAATAAAACTAATATATTATAAAAATTAAATATAAATAAGTATAAAAATAGTGCTTATCACCGGGCTCAAAAAGGGTAAGCAAATTTAAAGAAGGCAGGCGAGCACAATCCACGCCACTCACACGCGTGTGAGTAGGCGTGGAAACCTTCTAGTAAGCCGCCACGCCTACTCACACGCGTGTGAGCAGGCGTGGAAATCTTCTAGAGAGCTGCCACGCCCATTCACACGCGTGTGAGTGGCGTGGACGGGCACCAGAAAACTGCGTAAATAGGGCGCGAATGTGTTCTAACCCTTGCCTATTTCTTATTTTACCACATCCAAAAGCTAAGAGCTTCATCCAAGGTAAGACTAGCCTCCTCCAAAGCACTTCTTGGTAGAAATCTCTTCAATCTTCTTCTTAAGCTCTTCAAAAGGTAACATTCCTTCTCTCTATCTTCCTTTACATATATTGAGATTTATTTTCTTTGGAAAGCATATTTGTATGGATCTTTGTGGCATGATGATTTTCTTGATTAAAATGGCTTAGAAATAGATTCTAGGACTTGCTTGGAACCTACATTTGCCATTAGATGATGGACATTGCATGATTGAGGACTTCTTGATGTCTAGATTGCAAACCCTATGTGATTTGGGTATATTTTGTTGTATGGAATTCAAGAGGAAATTGGGAGCATAAAGTATGAAAATTGGAAATTTCTTGCTCTTTAGGCTTTGATAATGATGTTCCCCACGTGTTACTTGGTCAATTTGAAACATTCATTGTCCTCTCATTTTTCAAACTCCATCTAGTTTAAAGAAAGTAGATGAAGTTGACCCTTATATTGACTATTTTGAATTCTATATGATATTGCCCATATATGATATGTTCATTTTCTTGAAATAAGTATGAATGTAGTGGATATGATGGATAGGTTCTATGTTACTCCTTAGAATACATATGCCCACATGTCATTTCAATATATTCAAACATTGTTGATTGTATCTTTTAGGCAATGTCTTCCCACTCGTCCACGGCCAATCGAGAGGAAATGTGGGCTAGAAAAGGGAAAGCCCCGATAATAGAGACTGAGCTGACTGAACCTAAGGAAGAAAGGAATGAAAGAATTCTTGAACGAAGGATACTTTTAACCGAGAAGCAACAGAAACGTTTTGAGT
The DNA here is from genome assembly GCA_003576665.1 of Ipomoea trifida. Taxonomy (NCBI): domain Eukaryota; kingdom Viridiplantae; phylum Streptophyta; class Magnoliopsida; order Solanales; family Convolvulaceae; genus Ipomoea; species Ipomoea trifida. The sequence continues at coordinate 12,159,706 of CP025657.1, forward strand.
GTGTGGTCTATCTCCCGATAACCAGATGTAATTTCATTGACTTAGCAACATTGAACCCTTTTCAATGTCGAAACTCACTAGCATGCCTCATCCATCAACCCTTCTGGAGTAAAATCTTTGGATGACGTCACTCAACCTACGTACCCATCGTCTTTGAATTCGTGGCTACTCTGGAGGTTATAGGGAAAACTAGCGACTTGAAAAGCCCAACCATCAAATTCAATCTTTTCAATAAGTCTCATCATATCTCGGTCAACACTCTAGGGATCTTGCTTGGATTCTACACTAAGGAGGATCAAGAGAGTTTGTGGTACAGAGAACTCCCGATAGATTTCGGCGACTCCGAAACTCCAAGGAGATATTGGAAACAGATTGCAAAACCGGGAATTGAATGGAGCGGATCAAGAGTGCTACAATCTCAGCTCAGAAGAGACGATATTCGAGTTATCCACACACCCTCGGATGATCAACGTCATCTTTCGCCAACGCTATCGCTGAATATCTCAATCTCCAATGATGCACCACCTTCAAAGAGCCCGACTCCTATTCCGTCACCTTCATCACCAGTAGCTCCAGCACGCTTCACAAAGGTCACTAATTGGGAAACAATGCAACGATTCCAGTATGAGTTGCACATGGAGCATGAAGCACTCTTGGAGCAGAGGGACGCAAGACACTATGAACTCATTCGAGATTTAAGCATGCACGTTTCATTTCTGCGAGAAGAACTGGCAAGAAGAGGACCTAGTGCAGGGCTATGAATGACAATTGAGGGAACCTTGCCTTCATAAGAAATTTGGGTGTTGAAGTAACTTTGAATCAAACTCTGAGAATCTGTTTGGGAACACTGTTTTATTTTTATCTGTTTTTATTATGTTTGTGTTTTCGTCTCTATCCTACCACGTTTCGTCCAGCCGGGGACGTTAAACGTGGCGCTCCTGGGAGGCACCCCAAACTCAATAAGGAAGAGCAACCAAGGAACTAATTGGTCAAACGAGGTACAATTCTTATTATCCATCTTTTGTTAACAAATCTTTTACGGGATATTTTGTCTAGGAAAAGGGACAGTCAATGCTTAAATGAAGAACTGCTATGCAGGTATATCTTTTATTCCCTTTTGAAAGAAGGATAGTGTGTTCAAATGATTGGTATGATATTCTTGACTCTTTGAGTGATAATTTTGATTAATGAAAGATCCTTTTGGGTGATAAAATTGAATAGATTAGTCCAAGCCTAAGAAACACTTTTAAAATGTGGAAAGGTGCTCCTCGTTAATTAATTCTTTGACCCAGCCCTTTTTCCACCGCTCCTCATGGAAACATCGAGGACAATGTTATCTTCTAAAGTGTGGAAAGGATGCTTTGCATAGGATGGGTAATCTGCTGAGTTGTTAAGGTACTAGGTTAAGAGAGTGTGTTGTTGTCTGCACTATCTAGGAAGACTCTTACTTTTATGCCAAAACAAATTTTTGAAATATACTCTGGAAGCTACCTGTATGACACACTGCACCACCACCACAAAAAATTTGAAAAATCTGTATGATTGCATGCTTTTCGTCTTCTATTTTAGTGGGACCTTAGTCAAGGATCGCTCGAAGTGGGAGTGTGTACCCCCTAAGCTTTAGAAAGATAAAAAATTTGCAAAGCCCGGAAATTGAATTAATCCTAGCAGGACATGGGGCAAAAGGAGAGCCTATAGAGAGCTTAAAGAGTGAAAAACTCCCTAACCCCAAGTAAAAGGCATGAGGGGAAGACGCGGTGAAAGTTTGATTTAAGGCCTCAAAATGGCCACTCCCTGAGATAAAACAAGAGGTGAGCCGTCTTGCTAGGGTATGGGGCAACCATTGCACCGTCTTCGAAAAAGCATGGAGATCCATGTGAAGTCGGTTGTCCCAAAGAGATCCTGGAAGATGAGAAAATTGAGAGGAGGTGAGACACCCTGCTTGGATTCGGGCACCCATTGCACTGACCTTCGAAAAAGCATGGATCTCCATGTGAAGTCGGGTCGCCCGGAAAATGAGATCCGAGGGGGTTGAGAAGAAAGAGTGATCGCCCAAAGCCACGGCGATGAGCGGTCCATGTTCCTGCCCTCACTTAATTTTCAGTATAGGGGCTTTGGCGTATGGGTGGAAGTTTGGCTAAGGGTGTGCACATCGTTCCCACTAGTGGGATCGGCTTTTAGGCCCCAATAAAATGGAAGACGAAGTTCCAATGATTGCATGCTTGAAAGAGTGTAGTTGTCATCTTTGAAACCGACCCTTGAAAACATTTGCTTCCTCAATATATTCCTTACAATTGCTTGACCTAAACTTAATAGCCTTGGTAGATAGTGAAGAGAATTTCACCCACTCTGTTCCAACATACCTGAATGCAAAGCTTTTGATTATTCTACCTTCACTTAACTATTCTTGGCGCTTAGATGATTAGGATTTAATAGTATGCTTGCTTGAAGACAAGCAAGATCTAAAGTGTGAAAACTTTGATAAGCGCCAAAAACAGTCAAGTTTCGGTTCATGTTTAGATAACATTTTACTATTTTAGCACCCAATTTTGATCATCTTTTATAGCTAAAACCTCTAATTAACACCTATTTGACAGATCCAATTCAAAGAATGCATTTTGAGTCATTTCCGCAGGATATAGCAAAGTCTTGGGCCAAAAAGAAGCAACAAACAAAGAATCAACCAAGCTGGAGGCTGCCACGCACCATCACAAGTGTGTGAGCATGCGTGGAATTATTCCAGAGAGCTGCCACGCAGGGTCACACGTGTGGTACCAGGCGTGGACGCGCCCAGTAGGGCAACAACGGAGTTTTGACTTTTTGAGCAGCTATTTAAACCCTTCATTCTTATTTTTAGAGGACACTCCCAACTTTCATATCTGATTTCTCTTTCTATTCCTTACCCTTTGGGGAGGAAAAACACACCTTATTCCCTTTTAGATTAGTGTAGATCTTTTAGAGTTGAAGATGGATTGAAGATGTAGAACTCACCATTCCTTTGGTAAAATACTCTTTCCATTGGGATTGCTTGTTTAAATTTAATGCACCTTGTATTTTGCTTTGTTATTTTGGATTATTTCTATGACTGAGTAGAGTAATTTGGGTGTGTGTGCCCTTGTTGAACTATTGATGGATGATTAGATATTGCTTTATGATTTTGAGATCTGAAGGAGTAGGATTGACGTTTGTATGGATGATGTTGTTTAAGCTTTACTTCTATTTCGGCCAGAATAGTTAGTAAACCGAGTGGAAGTGAGAGAGTGCGCGATAGCGGCCTCTCACGAGCCCAACTCACCCATATCTCCGCTCTTAGTCCGAAAGGACGAGACCCGAGAGGAGTGGTAGACTAGGTGTTCGATAAAATGCCTCAACCAAATGAGGATTGAGAGTCTGAGTGTGACGCCACTCGGTACTAAGGTCTTGATTCCCTTACTCAATTGCGAAACTCGTTTCTCAAATTCCTTAGGAAGATCAATCGATTTGTTTGACATTGGTGCATGCCCCTTTCATTTCTTTTGCATAATTTAGTGTAATCCCATTTCTACAACCCCAAACTTACTCATTAAACCAATCTCTTGTAATACTTGTAACTCTTACCTTTTAACACCATTAAGGTCAACACTAATTTGATTCCCATTCGCCATCCTTGAGAGACACGACACTGGGGGAGTCTTGACTCTTCGTTTTACCACCTTCACATTCACTCACCCCATACAAACATCTTTCACCTACGCAGACCCATTGGGAATCCGCAGTTAGGATTGTGAAGTATCTGAAGAGTGCTCCCGAAAAAGGGATTTTGTATGCAGATCATGGACACGTGGGCATTGAGGCATTCTCGGATGCAGACTGGGCTGGATCACCAAGTGACAGGAAGTCTACTACAAGGTACTTGTGTTTGTGGGAGGTAATTTGGTTGCATGGAAAAGTAAGAAACAAAATGTTGTAGCGCGGTCTAGTGCAGAGTCAGAGTATAGGGCTATAGCTCATGCAACATGTGAGATAACTTGGGTACGTAATATTCTTGAGGAGGTTGGTGTACAAGTGAGGTCACCAATAAAGTTGTGGTGTGTTAATAGTGCCGCAATACATATCACGAATAACCCTGTGTTTCACAAGCGGACCAAGCATATTGAGGTGGATTGCCACTTCATTCGTGAGAAAGTGTAACAGGGGATGATCTCAGCTGTACATGTTCGGAGTGCTGAACAATTGGCTAATCTGTTTACGAAAGGGCTGGGTAAGAGTAGAGTTGAGTATATTTGTAACAAGTTGGGCATGATCAATATCTATGCTCCAGCTTGAAGGGGAGTGTTAGAGAGATTAGTGGGGAGTTGAGAGATATTCTCCTAGCCTAGGGTATGTGAGTTTTGAATAAGTCGTTGTAATTCTTCCTTACCTTGTATAAATAGCTAGGTTGTACAGCTCCTAAAGATGAATACACAGATACATACGAACTCTACTGCTTCTTCTTAACCCAAGTAACACCCATTGACTCCAAATTCATCCAAAATGCTTGAAAATCACTGCCTTTGCTTCCAATGCTTTCCAACTCATACTCCTTGCGAAATAACACAAATAAGCACTAATTCTCATGAAATTTGTAATGATCTAAAAGCAAAATAACTTAGTGAAAGGGAGAAATATATAAACAAATAAGCACTTATCAATGCTAGACTGAACAATCACTCGTGGACCTCCAAGAAGCTTTTGAGCTGCAGTGTGCATCAATTTGATCACCTCATTATCACGGACAGCTGCTGGTGGTTTTGAAGCCAACTCAATCACCTCAACAATGGTTATCCCAAGCAAGTGAAGCTTCTCCACGTAATATGCAACATACACCTATATACTATTTTTTTTAAAAAAAAGGTACATTGTTAGCTTGAAAATTGTGCACTGTTAAACAAAAAAATATGCACTACAAGACTGAAAAATATGCACTGATAAGGAAAATAATATTAGAAATGCAGCTGTGCCTCATCATTTTTTTCAAAGAGGCTATGAGTTCCAAGAGGCACCTGTGGTACAAACCGGTAGCACTCCTCAACTTGGGCTTGAATATTTTCTGCAGCAAGTTTTAGAGCATCCTCATCAATGGGGTTATTTCACGGTATAAGAGGAGTTTTTGTAAGTGTGATTAGGAAAGAGAAAATGGGATCGAGGGGATGAAAAATAATAATAAACAAATCTGATTTAAAAAAAATAAAAAAAAAATGAGGTTGTCAGGCGCGCCTGACGCGCCCGCTGGGTGGCTGCTGGGTGCGAAACGCGCCCAGTAGGTGAGTCTTTTAATTATTTAGACTGCAAAATTACTGTATTATGATGCACCCCTTGCAGTTGTTTCCGTTCCCTTCTCTCTCCCTCTCTTTCATGCCATGTGTCTATAACATCTGACATTATCCATCTATGCTCCCTGATGGGGATGCTCTTAAGTGCTCCTCATCTCGACCAAGACCAAATCCTCCAGCTTCAATCTCTGCCACTTCTCTATCTTTAATCAACTGTGAAGTCTATCCAACAAATGATGGAATCTGCCTAGGAATGTTTCGGGGTGTATACCACCACACGGTCAACATAAAAAACATAAAACAAAAGCGAAATGTCTGTTTAATAATCCTTTAACTATTAAACTCTGCATAAAATGTATGTATTTTGAGCCTTACTGTTAAAAACAAGAGTGGACTAGTGAAAAGAGATTTCGAAATCTTTGCCGAAGTAAGCTGAGAGTTCATCAAACTTCAAAGCACGTAATCACACCAATTCAATTGCTTAATCTGATGTAACATCTACTAGATGATGAAAAGATACGGGGCCTAACATATCCATTCTGCGGTGTGTCTATGAACAAGGAGCAAACTAAGACAATAAAATGTCTTTTAAACCAAATACCAGCATCCTCACAAGAAAGCATGGCTTTAATAACATCCGCATATAAATAACTTCGTGATGACCTAACAACCAGCCCTTTCCACTCATCTAACAGGTCAGTGTTGTGTACCTGAAATCACTTCTCGGTCTTTAAATCCCATCTAGGAAAACCTAAAGCCAGTTGAACATACATCTTCTTCGGTAATGCACAACCCAGTACCATCAGCAAGATACAACGTACTATTCCTAGGATTGTAGTTTTGAACTAACCAATACCCCATCCTTGTTGGAAGCTCTGCAATTTGTAGATGTAACAAGCTCCCAAAGCCCATCTCTAAAACAGCAGTTGTTTGTGCAACATTCAAGCCTTGCAACGCATCAAAAAAATGGCTTGTTGAAGCCCTTGACCATAAGGATGGGTAATCATTATGCTTCTTCCAAGTTTTTCTCACTCGTGGGCTGCTTCAATCGAAGAACCTGGTGCATTACTAGGGCCAACATCACATGCATCACTCTGAGCCCTTTTCCTAGATTTTTTAACAACTACTACCTACTTTGAACGAATTTCATCTAACCCATGCCGAGGATTACCAGCTAACATAAAGACAAAGCCAAAAAAACAACAACAAAAAAAAAACTATTAGATGCTAGAAAAATGTACATTGTTAGTTAAGAAAATGTGCACTACTTGGCACAAAAATGTGCACTACACGCTTGAAAATTATGCACTGCAAGTGATTATGAAAAGTAATATAAGGTCTATGCAATTTCATTTGAATAGCAATAAGAATGAGCACTGGTAGGCACAAAGTTGTGCTCTGTATGGCACAAAAATGATCACTATAAACATAAAACTAACCTAAAAGATTGGTAATACCCTTAACTCTAAGGATGTACAATGTGCACTGTTAGGTTGAAATAGTTGCACTATTCGGGATAAAAATGTGCACTATATGTCTGAAAATTATACACTGCAAGTGATTATGAAAAATAATATAAGGTCTATGCAATTTCATTTGAATAACCATAAGAATGTGCACTGGTAGGCACAAAAATGTGCTCTGTATGGCACAAAAATGTGCACTATAAGCATAAAACTAATCTAAAACATGGTTAATACGATGAACTCTAAGGATAAACAATGTGCATTGTTAGGTTGAAATAGTTGTACTATTAGGCATAAAAATGTGCAGTATATGTCTGAAAATTATGCACTGCAAGTGATTATGAAAAATAATATAAGGTCTATGCAATTTCATTTGAATAGCTATAAGAATGTGCACTGGTAGGCACAAAAATGTGCTCTGTATGGAACAAAAATATGCACTATAAGCATAAAACTAACCTAAACCATGGTTAATACCCTGAACTCTAAGGATGAACTACGTGCACTGTTAAGTTTAAATATTTGCACTATTAGGCATAAAAATGTGCACTATACGACTAAAATTCATGCACTACAAGTAAGTGATTATGAAAAATAATGTGAGTTCTGTGAAAAGCAAGTGATTATGAACAATAATAGCGATAAGAATTGAACTTTTTACACACAATAAAACACAAACACTAAAATAATATGAACCTAAATCATCCATAAATTAAAATAAAAAACTAACATCAAACAATGAAGAACATGCAATACGTTTTTATTACAAATTTACCTTGTCTATTTACAGCACGTTGAAGGTCTGGTGATGAATCATCAGCCGACGCCATTGTTTACTATATTTCATATTGTATGTATGTAGGAGTGATAAACAATATCAAAGCTTCGCCGTCTTGTGGTCTTCGTCGACTTCGCCTGAAATTTGCTCGCAGAATTCATGGCCTTCGCCTAAAATTTGCTCCCTCATTTCGTCGCCTTCATCGAGTTCACTTCGCCTTCTTCGCTGGAGCGTATCTTGATCATGATGAAACAGAGAGAACTTTGCTGTAGTGGATAAAATGGAGAAGCGAGAAAGATTAGTGGAAAAAGCTAATGACAATTGTACCCTCAAAGGTTAATAAGCCATAAGTTCAATTAATGCTAAATTCTTAAATCCAATGACTGAGATCATCTATCAAAACTAAATCCAATGGTCTATATAAACATACCCACAAGTTAATGGCAAGATGAGGAAGACAGCTGTGGGCTATGGCAAGAAGATGAAGAAGATGTCGATGGTGAAGAAGACAAGGAAGACGCTGATGGTGACGAAAATGAAGCATCCGGCGATGGAGATGTGGAGATGAAGAAGACGAAAAATGGCGAAGGAGAGATGAAGAAGACGATGATGGAAAATTTTTTGTGAGTACTGAATTTGGTTGTCATTGTTGTTGTTTTTGTTTTTTGTTTTTTTTTTTTTTGTTTTAATTAGTGAATTAAAAAAGTTTGTGAGTTTTGAGGATGAAGATGAACATGGGTAAATTAAACTTGAGGTGAAATCCATTAGAAATCTTGCTTTATTTGTTTTTGTAAAGTGCATATCAGATCTAGAAATGGTGAAGCAGCAATAAGGTTAGGGATAAAAGATTATAATGTTAAAATTGTCATTTAATTAGATTTTTTTTTTAACATAATAAGTTTTTGTCAAACTATAGAATCCACCGTTTAGAACTATAAGGAGGCAACTAAGCTAGAAAGTTGGATCATTTTCTGGTCACCATGAATATAATACACACAAATAATAAATGTGTAATTTAATTGTCACTTTAAATTATTAGTTAAAACAAAATAATCTTTCAATTTAGTTTTCTTTTTCAAAAAGAAAAACATTAGTTAGAATTCTTTTAATAGCTTTTCAACAAATTTGGAAAGAAAACTTGAAAATTGAAAAACATGTTTGGATTTTATGGAGCCATGGGGCAAATTGTACTCTGGATTATGGCTCATGTAGCAATGTGGATCAGGAAATAAAACGACGGAGTTTGAATAACTTTAGGAAAAAAAATTGTGACAATTAACAATGGTAGATGGCAAATTCTAATAAAGTTTATACAATATAATAGCCTCTTTCATCGTTGCGATCTTCTCATCCGCTTATCTCGTCTTTGTTTTTCTTCTCGGCCTCTCTCATTTTCATTTTGTCGAATTTATTCTTAGAGTTTTGTTGAACATAGATTAATTGATAGATAGAAGCAACTAGAGCTAACTGTGAGGGTCATTCAATTTCATTTAATACACATTGTAGTTTCATTATAGCACTGCAAAAGTATCATTCTTGTCCAACTATAGTTTCATTTTACAATATACACTTAATATGTAAGACTTGTTATTCAGTTTCATTTTATACATACTGTAGTTTAATTATAACATCACTAAAGTGTCATTCTAATTCATTACAATTTTATTTAACATTATACACTCAATATGTGAGACCTGTTATTTAGTTTCGATCATTTTATATACAATGTAACTTCATTACAATATAACTAAAATATCATTCTAATTCAACTACAATTTCATTTGATAATATACACTTAATATGTGAGACTTGCTATTCAATTTCATTTTATACACATTATAATTTCATTATAGCACCACTAAAGTATCATTATAATTCAACTACATATTCATTTGACAATATACACTCAATGTATGAAACCTGCTATTCAGCTTTATTTTATACGCACTGTAGTTTCATTTTATCCTAAGCACGTCGTAGACATAGAATCAATTAAACGTAACAATTGCCGGTTCTTCTCATTAAAAGAAACAACAACATTTTGGACCTTGGCCCACACAACTATGTGGACCATGGTCTATTGTATAACGATTGGAGCCATGGGCATAGGCCTAAAGCCAGTTGGGCTAGGCATTTTGAATACAACTAACTCTATTACAAGCAATGCAGTATCGGTTCATAACTACTTTCTCAACCTATTAAGCACAAGAGTCAGTATTGCCTTCACTGAGACTCGAACCCACCACGGGAAGGGTTTGATGCCACTGGACTACAAGGTCCTTGGCGAAATAGGGTTTGAATCATGGGAAATGTTTTGAGGCCTAAATTAAATTGGGAAATAGAGTTGGAAAGAGTCAGAGTGTAAAGATTAAAAGGATGGTATAAAAAGTAAAGAAGAGGAGAAAGTTTGAACGCCAAAGTTTCCCAAAGCATAAAGTATATGGTGTCAAAGCACAAAAATATGGAAAATGGTACTAAGGGCGTGTTTTGCTATGCAAAAATAGAACAAAAGAGGATGTGCGGTGTTGTTTGGCCAGTTGGTTGGTCGAGGCAGTGGGTCGGTGATAGTCCTCCTGCTTCCTTATGAAACACAATAAATTGGTAAGAAATGTGACGGTTGAGGAATGAGGATGCATGTCTATAGCTGTGGTTTGCTGAGTGCATTGGTCAGTCTCCCCATGGACTTTGCTCCCAATATCAGTATAAAAGGTCGAACCTTATCCTTCCAAACATCATCATATCATCGTTGTCAGCATCAAGACTTTTACTTGACTTTCCCTGTGTGTAATTGGTCGTCGTAGGCTAGTATGGCTTGTTGGTTGGAAACTTATAACTAGCTCCCCTAGTTTGTCATTGGAAGTAGGCTAATCTGGCATGTTGGTTAGCAATTCCCAACTAGCTCCACCTTGTTTGCTAGTCTATTTTATTAGTTGGCAACTTCCAACTAGCTTCCAAGTGAGTCAATTGGTCTGTAGCTTGGACCAGTAGGCTAGGTCCCTTGGATATGCATTAATTCTTTATTTTATTTATTCCATTTGTAGCTCATTTACAATATTGTTAAGACTTTGAACCCTTATTAATATACCAGTTTAATACGCGCATTGCGCAAATGGGTTATGCCCAATGTTTATATTTAAGTAAATATTTGAAAGTATATCAATACAAGATTATATAAGAGAAGTTTATACATAGGTAATTGAATGTCGATTTTTTTTTTTGTTTAAATATCTAACTCAAAGTATATGATTAGTTTCAAACTATTCTGTTTTATTTTTTTCATGGTATTAAAGAAATACATATGAAATTTTTGGGTGTAACTACTAATTTATTTAATTCAATAAGAGTAAAATAGAGTGATTCCGCTTCAATTTGTTGGGTTATTATTTGAGTACTCTCTTTGTCAACCAATCCCCAAGTAGTTAATATAATTAGCTTCAAATTATTTTAAATTTTTTTTCCATAGTATTAATAAAATACTTGGTAACTAAATATATAACATTATTTTGTACTATAACTTTGATATTTAATTACAAGATATTGTAAAAATAAGATAATTGACAATGTAATGAATATAATTGATAAATTTGAATGTAAAGAATCTTTGCATGAGAGAAAATAAAGACAAAATAACTAATGAAATTATTTTTCTTATTTAATTTAATTTAATTTTTTATAATGAATAATTTTTTCAAATAAAGGTATTGTAGACACATAATTCTAAATTAAAGAAATACATATGTATCATTTTTTGTTGTAGCTACTAATTTATTTAATTTAATAAGAGTAAAATAGAGTGAGAAACTTAATTATGTCAAATTTGATTGAAATAAATGAGATTCGAACCTAAGACCTTTCTTATAGAAATTAATGGGTAAGTTAAAAGTTAACGAAATGTTAACGGAGAAGAGAATATTTAACGGAAAACTTAACGGATAATCATAAAACTAAGGTTAAATTAAGTAATTTCTATTAATAATATTAATCTGAATTATCTTAACCATCTATTTAATTAAATAATTCATCTGAACCATCCATTTGATTAAATAATTTGACCGCCATTTATTCTACCCATTTTAGGCCTAACTCTCTTTGACTCTTATTAGTATAGTGGATTTAGGCCTAACTCTCTTTTGACTCTTATTAGTATAGTAGATTTAGGCCTAACTCTCTTTGACTCTTATTAGTATAGTACATATTATTTTCACACTAATGGGCCCACCCATTAGAAACCATACAAATTGTTCTACTTGTGATTTTGTGTGTATGTGATAATCTATACTACTGATTAACTTTCTGACTTAGGCAATTCATTTTCTTTATCGCAAAAACCCTAAAACATATGATCTATTAGTTATTGCAATAGTAATTTGATAAGGTGTGGAAACTAACATTCAGAAAGTAAATGACACAAGGTATTGTTTGATTTACCCAGTTCGATGCAATTTGTATCTACGTTTGGGAGACGACCATCAGTGTGTCCAATCCACTATCTCAATCACCAATTCATACAGAAGGTTAGAGAAGAACAATCTCACCCAATGTGATCCACACACGGTCAATACCCAATCTATAGTGGTTATAGCAGATCACCGAAGACGGAGATCTGTGCAATAAGAATTCCAAGATATTCCTTCTCTAGTTTTCTTCTCAAGTTTTTCTTCGTAAAACTCAAATCATTAGGTTTTGAGAAGGCCAAAGACCTTGTGGTCTAGTGGCATCCGGTGTCCCGGTTTACACTCTCACATGGATTATGGGAGTGGGTTTGAGCCTCAGTGGAGGCAACTGTTGACTCTTTGTGCTTGCTCTTTGTGCTTCAGTAGGTTGAGAAAGTAGCTATTATAAACAGATACTACATTGTAACCGAGTCAGTAGTACTCACAAAAAAAAAAAGGTTTTGAGAAGTATGCAATGTAGTGATTCAAATGTAGAATAATATCTCGTAGTGCTAGTTATTATTTCTTGAATCATCTCTCTATCTTTATATAAACTCTGACTAATGGAAGACAAGTAATCTTGAAGATATTTTATGTAGAAGATTACTGTTTTACCCATTGAGGTATATCAGAGATAAGAACTTTCTTGTAAAGTAATCTCATACACTGTAATTGCTCTGCCAGATAATCCCGGATAGGTTGGCCTGGTGAGGTTCAAGAGCCGCTGCTTCCCCTACCCAAATCACTTTTGCCTCCATTGACCAAAGCCTCATTTTCCGTTAAAACTTTAAATTATCCTCCTTGTCAAACATTGAAAACCCAGAAAATTATATCTAAAAATCATTTTCCAAACACACCTTTAATTTAAAATTTTTAAATTCTTATTTTATATTAAAAGTTGTGTAACCTGTTTAAACTAAGTTGTTTTCTATTTTATAAGTGAGAATGATTTTTGTTTTTCTAAAACTAATTGCTTTCTTTATAATACAAAATAATATAAGTCAATTCAAATTAGATTTGATTGAACTTTTATAGGTGAAAGCAACTCATTGTTTTTTACTTAATTTTTTTAGTACTTTTTGTGATTTATAAAACTTTTTAATGAAATTTTAAATATATAAATTTTAAACTTAATATTATTAAAAAATGGCAAAAAACTTGTGTGAGACCGTCTCACCATTAGACGGGTCGGGTCGGGTCGGGTCAATATGCAAATGTAACACTTATATGCACAAATGTCATACTTATATGCTCAAATGTAATACTAATCAGGAATAAAATTTTTGTTACTTATAAGGATAAATGTAATATATACTTTTATGAGAAAATACAATACTTTTACATTTCGATTTAAAAGTATTACATTTTTCCTCAAAAGTATTATATTTGCCCTTATAAGTAAGGGGCACTTGTCAACATTACTTATTATGAAAAATGTATTACTTTTTCTCTTATAAGTAACAAAAATTGTATTCTTGATTAGTGTTATATTTGAGCATATAAGTATAACATTTGCACATATAAGTATGATATTTGCATGGTGCTTTGACCCGACCCGACCCGTCTCACGAACAAGGATCCGTGAGACGGTCTCACACAAGTGTGACCCTTTATGATTTCGTAATAGTGTCTCTCTCAAAGAACTGTTTGAAGCCCGACCAAATTTTAGTAAGGAATGTAGGAATTGAAGGAGAAGACGATGAAACTTAAAAAGAAGAGAAACTGCATGTAGTTATTATTCGAGAGTGTACCTGAATAAATCTTGTCTTATGACCTTAAATGACATTAATGAAGTAAAGTAGCATAATTGAAACCTTGTAATTATAAAACCAATCACTCTAGAACTTGACTAGGTTATTCCAACTCTTACAAAACAAGATTCATTATTATATATATGAATGTGCCCTTGTAAATAGGGATGTGCAATCGATTAACCAAATTGGACTTTATAACCAACTGATAGATCCCTTGGATATTTTCCGCACTGATGTCACAATAATTCTAGGAAATTAATATGTGGACATTATTACTTGCTTTTGTGTAGCTGCTATATATATATCCTCAAATGTATAAACAATGCACGTGGTACTTGATAGATCGATGAAAGTAAAAAATAAAAGGTGGGTGGAACCAACTAATCTGTACGTATTGGAGACTTTAATTTCATGTAGTTCTTTTACTTTTAGAGGTTAGAAAGGGAGCGTTGAAGGGAGGAAATATTGGTGATCTGAAGAGATTAAAGAAAAATGGCGAGCAGTTCGCTCCTTTCTACTACTGCTAAGAGGTATGCATAATTTGATCTATTCCATTTTTGGGTAATTTAATTTACGTACTACACTCTGAACAGTTCATAACTTGTTGGCTCATAATTAATATAGGTTAGAAGGAAAAGTAGCAATAATTACTGGTGGTGTGGGTGCAGTGGCATCGGATCTAGGATCGCACAGCTATTCTGTGAACATGGTGCCAAAGTCCTAATAGCCGACACCAGAGATGATGAAAGCCAATCTATCTGCAACTCTTTGTTTGTTCAGTGTGATGTCACGAGCGAATCAGATGTCCAAAATGCGGTGAACAAAGCAGTCTCTACACATGGAAGACTTGATATAATGGTGAACAATGCAGGCATCGCGGGAGCCAGCAAGGTATTGGACATTCTTGATTGCGATGCGACTGATTTTGTTAACGTGTTTCGTGTTAACACCCTTGGTGCATTTCTGGGAACGAAACACGCTGCTCGTGTGATGAAACCCGTGCAAAGGGGGAGCATAATAAACACAGCTAGTGTTGCTGGTATTATGGGGGGTTTACCACATGCTTATTCATGCTCAAAACATGCGATTGTTGGCCTCACTAAGAACACTGCCCTTGACTTGGGGCGATACGGTATCCGAGTCAACTGTGTTTCCCCTTATATAATTCCTACACAGATGACAAGGAGCTATTTTGGTTTGGCAGAGGATGATAAACTTGATGTGCATTCAAACCTTAAAGGTGTTGATTTGGTGCCAGAAGATGTTGCTGAGGCTGTTCTTTATCTTGCAAGTGATGAGTCCAAGTATGTGAGTGGCCATAATCTTGTTGTGGATGCTGGCTTCTCCATTTCTAATTTAGCCTTAAATCTTTTCAACCAATAAGTTATATACTTATATTCCATATGCATTATTTAAGGTTATCTGGTTTGTGGCAAATCATATAATAATCATGGACATTATTCTATTTTCTGCATTTTATTTGCTATAAATGCTCATCATATATATTTTTGAGCTGCGTTTATATTGTTTTTATTTTTATATTTTTGAGCTTGTTCAGAAGAGTAGTGTTAACAAAAACTCTCTAGTCTTAACTTCCATGTTCATTCCATGATCTCATATGCCATAAAGTAAACAGAGATTATTCATTGTGACATGATAAACTAATTTTGATTGGTTTGATTAAGTTTGGGTAGTTTGACGGGCTAATAAGTTATTTAAGTGTTTTATAAAATAACTTACTATATTAGTTTATTAGCTAAAAATTGAAAATTTGGGAGTTCAAAAGTATTTTTCAAGTTAAAAAGCGTAGAGTTTTTAATTCGATGATTGGCCTTAATTATGAAATGACCATTTTATCCTTGTCATCCCTAACATTTATATGTCTCTTGTTATTGTTCATATGCCTTGTCCCTTTTTTCTTTTTTCATTTTTTTTTTGTTTCCATAACAACAATAATAATATTTTTCTTTATTTCTTTTTTATTTCATTCATCATTGTAATAATAATAATAATAATAATAATAATAATAATAATAAAACAAATAAATAAATATAATTGTAAAAAGTAATTTAAGAGTTAATAATTTCACACAATGTATTTATGTTTTTATAAGTTATTTTACATACAATCAGCTCAAAGCAATCAATTAATTTACCAAATATTTTTTTACAACAAACTAATACTATCAGTTAGTAAAACCAACTAATTCAAGCAACTATGGCCTATCAACTATGGGCTATCAACCATTTATATATTTTTAGCAAATCATGGTGCAATTAACTGCCACATCCTCGGTTGAATTCGTTTTAACTTTTAGTGACTTTAATGATTATAGGTGATAAGTCATTTTTTTTCATTTTTATTTGTGTTAAATTTCTTAATCTCTCTATATAATAAAGCCATATCGCCATGGCCAATCAGAATTTGGCATTTTCCCGCCCAGTGAAAACGTTGTCGTTTCACACGGTGGGCACTGCTGACCAAGCCTTGCTTTAAAATCCTAGGGTTTTGCGCGTGTTAATTATGTTAATTAATGAATATAAAATCCTTTCGTATTTCGATCAAACAACATTTACTTTTGCTTTCATATTTACGGCTCGACGCATTGTTTGTATAACTTACGGCTCGAAACATTACATTACTCTATAAATACATTCAATTGAAAACGGTTTAGTTCATATCCGCTTGATCCTTCTTTAAAATCACCATGGCTCCAAATCTCCAATGTACATTGTTGCAAGAGGCATTTCTCCTCTGAAAACTAATTGTGCAATGAAAGTCCGGCTGGTGCGTACCTATGACATTGCAGAACGAAGAGGGAGTCAATCTACAAAATGTAGGGAGTGACTTTTTCACATTGAAGATGTACTTTTTTATATATATATTTTTAATATGTAAAAGTTTTTGTTCTATATAATAAGACTGAAAAAATAGCGAATCAGGATTGATTATTCAACAAACCTTCCTTAGATTCCAGTACCAGTATGTTGCATAGATAATGAGCAAATTTCTGTATCCCATACACGTATAACCTATACAAATATCTTACACAAAACTTGAATTCAAATATCTTATACAAATGTATAAGATATTTGTATACACCATTATAAGTTTAATGGTGACTCCAAGGAATTCCTAGATTTCAAAGCAAGGTCAATTCTTTACCTTACTTTTACCTGTTTGGCATTTTCTAAGCTGCTATTTCTCGAACATAACTACTATTTTGTATTGCAGTCTAAAGTCCAATCAGACACCTTTGCAAAGCAACCATAGTATGTCTGTGTTGTCCTATGGGAATAGTATAGACAGCCATTCAAACAGTAAAATGATAGTGAGCACTATCAGTGATATATATGATAGGGCACAGGTATGAAAACAATTCTTAAGCTGCTATACTTAATAAGTATATTGCAAATAGCGTATTGATTACAAGAATAGTTTTGTAATTTTAAAAATATGTAGGAAGGGCAATACTTTGTGCCAGCTAGTATAGAATCATGGGTTTGGAGAGTGGAAAAAAATGGTACTATGCATCGTGCGAAAAGAAGGGTTGTTACAAGAAGCTCGAGGCTGAAAATAATGGGCTTTTGAAGTGTGATCAATGTGGTCTTAGTGGGCAAGAGGGATCTTTAAGATATAGATTGGTTGTTAGGGTTAGGGACAAGACCAGTGATGCCCCATTCTTGCTTTCGGACAATGAATGCACTCAATTGATTGGGAAGATTGCTGGAACTCTCAAGAATAAGTATCCTAAGGTGAACATATATAACAATATAATAATCTATTATTGTTATCAATTATAAAATCCTAAGGTGAACCTATCTAATCTAATGATAACATCATATTTGTTTCAGGATTCTGTTGAAATTCCCAGTGAGGTCGAATCACTTCATAGTAAGGCCATGGTTTTCAAGGTTTCGGTGAAGAATGATCAGTTATAAAATCCTGGAAGACCCATTCCAGTCTTGAAGATAGTCGATGATGATGACTTGGTTTCAACCTACTGTACCTCATGGACTGATGATCAAGATCAACTCTCTAAAAAGAGTGATGAGGAAGAATGCGATTTAGAATCTGAGGTAATTAATTGGGTATTTGAGAACTGATAGATATACAGTAAGTACTAATACTTATATTGTCTAGAAAATTTAACAACTTCAATTTGTAGGGGAGTGAATTGGGAGATGAAGCTAGCAGTCCAGCATTGGACCAGACTGGAAAAACTATAAGTGACGAAACAGATGATCGAATGGAACCTGGATCAACAAAGAGATGTCTTCTAGACCAATTTTCCTCAAGTCAAGACTACAAGAGATCCAAATCTGTGATAATTAAACAGGAAAAGAAGTGACTTTGTTCTAATGCTTGGAAGTTGTTGACCATGGCTTTGACAATTGTTATTTTTGTTTGGTTGCTTGATGATTTTGACATTTCATCGTTTTAGACACTATGCACTTTTGACTTGGTTTTTGGCTATTTTACAATTTCATAGCCACGAAAGCCATGAGCTTTGCAGGGACATACTTTGAACAAATTTATCATGCACTACTGTACTGTGCAAAGACTGCTATTTGACCTTTTTGGTAGCATTATGTTTTTTAATTGAATCCATTTTATGACCTATCATTATAATTGCTTTGCAAAATGTTTAAACTCTAATGCAGGTGTTCAAGAGTGGAGAACTATCATTCAACACTTAGTAGACTACAAAGAGCATCAACTTAGTTTTTGCTGCCAAATGCTGCAGCATTTCATTTTATGCAAATAATGTACACAATTTAATGCAGTTTCAACTTTAGTTGTATAGTTTTTTCAAATGTAATTACATTTTTTTTCTTCTATTAACAAATGTAATAAACAAAAATAAGTGCTTTAATAATATCAGTTTTACTCATTTCCTTAAAAAACTATGCACATAGTTAGTTCTATAGCCGCATGGATTATTCAATTTTCACATCAGAGTTTATACAAAATATAAAAAATAAAGCACTTAAAAAATATTAGTGACTTACATAACTCAACATTGCATCTTCAATACTCCTTTACTTTCTGAAGTGAAAACTGTGCGTATAAATCCTATCTCTCACATCAATGCTTAGTTGTTCACATCCAGTAGAAGCTTGATTGTTAAACTGACAGAAGGAAAAAGAAATCCTTATCACTATCTAAATAGTAATCAAAATGATCAGATCAAGTAAAATATAAATCACAATTAATTCATCTAACTCATCAATAGGACAGAGTCAATGCAAGTAGGATGTTTCATGGAAAAACTGTTAAACAAATATAAATTATGTTCATCATACATCACATGTGTCCAAAAGTAGGTTGTCATAAGTCCAATCAACAGATTAATTACTTAACATGTAAGTATAATACAACAGAGTTATTACTTCTCTATACATCTACAGGTCTAAGTACCAAGTAAATTAAATCATCATTCACAAATTCTTTATGATAAGGTTAAAATTCGAGAATAGCGGTATAAATTTTTTTTATGACATTTAAGAGAAGACGATTCGGTGCTCGAAATAATTTTTGAGGATTAGTTATCGATAAGCTGCGAACTACGTACCGGTCACGAACCGAGAAAATTTTAAAGATGAAGATTCAATTCGAATATTTTTTGGGATTATTAAGTATCATACGATTAAGCCTGAATTTCTAGTTAGTTCAAGAGAAATTTTAAATGGACTATAAGGGATAAATTGTTACGGACTCTGTACCTAAATTTAGCGGAGTACCGGAAAATTCCCAAAATTGGTGATTTTCGACGGGAATATTTTTACGATAATTACGGTATTAGAATTTTCCCGAATTAAGTTATAATCTTCCGAACATTCATCTGATTTAAGCATAAACTGGCCAATTAATTTAATATCTTCTTAAGGAGTCCATGGGGTGATGACAAGTGGCAAAGCAAATCCTAGTCTAGAGATTGGATCATTAATTGTGTGTCATAAGAGGTATGGTGCAATTGCATTTGTTACTTCTATTTCAAGCAAAAATTGATGATCATCCACTCTCCTACACACCCTCATTTTCGAAAATTAACACAAGGAAGGAGAAGGAAGAACTAAGCTTGGTCTTGCACTTGTGATCTAGAGCTCCCAAGCATTTTCCAACTCAAGTGACCAAGTGTAGGTAAGACTTTAGGCTTTGATTGGATTAAATCATTCCTAGAATCTAAGTGTAAACTAGTGATGCATGAAAATATTGTTGTTGATGGTGATATGTTTAGGGCCTTTGGACTCAAAGAGAGGAACTAGCAACTTCTACGGTTAAGATCTTCCATCAAGGTAAGGAATCCCTTAAGTTGGCTCAATCACTTGAAGGTAGACAATTGCTAGGAAACTTTATGATTGGAATTTTGTTCATGAAAATTATGTGTTAAGCTATAGATCTAAAAGTTGGCTCCAAAAATCTTTACTTTGACGTTAGTAAATTTTATTATGCATGTTCATAATTATTTTTATGCATGTATATGTTGTTTGGGATCCATATATGCTTAAGTTTGTGAAAATGGTGGAAGATCGGGTCGCTACAACCCCGATCTTGCGGCCCGAAGTGGGCAGAAAACGGACGGACGCGACAGTGGACGCGCGTCCACCGCGCGCCCTTTACGACTTAGCGTTTCGGCGCCTCGGCCGAGAGGCTGGACGCCGCGCGGACGCGGTCCGGACGCGCGTCCGCCGTGTGTCCGCTGGTGTGGCCAGCCGCGAGTCCGCGCAACGCGGACTCGTTTTCGACTTGTTTTTTACCCGGTTTTTCCCCGATATTTTGAAAGCCTACGGGCATCCGGGTGAATATTTTTGAAGGTAAAATATTATTTTTGTGCATTATATTAACTTGGAAAAAAAAATATTTGTGCTTTGAAAATTATTATGACTCTATACTTGGATTTCTGTGATGTGACTAACACTAACCTAAGTGTGTGGGTTGGGAAAATATACTTGAGTAAGTATATTGGTTGAGGAGTCATATGCTAATAATTAAACGTGGATGTGTTGAGTACCCCACGTGTGAATTAAACGTGGATGTGTTGAGTGCCCCACGTGTGAATTAAACGTGGATGTGTTTTGTACCCCACGTATGAATTAAACGTGGATGTGTTTTGTACCCCACGTGTGAATTAAAAGTGGATGTGTTTTGTACCCCACGTATGAATTAAAAGTGGATGTGTTTTGTACCCCACGTGTGAATTAAAGGTGGGAGTTGCGTACCCCACGAGTGATGGTGAGAGCTAACTGTCGGGTGTCCTAATAGTTGTGTGGGCGTAGTGTACCCCATGGGCGAATTAATGACTGCGTTATGTGTCGGAATTACTGAGATGATATGAAATTGCTTGTTGTTAGAATGCTTGCAGGTCGACTGCGAATGCTGGGTAACGTTTACCTTACTTTATTGTATTACTGATTGTGGTTTCGAAAACCTTTGTTTATTTTCGAGTGACCATGGATATCCTTACTTAGCCGTCGTGCTAACTACACTTCGTTGTGTTTTTTTTTATCAGATGAAGTCTAGCGTGGGTATGCTCCTGCTTCCGCTTCTGATCCTCCAGCTTTGGCTCATGCTCCTGCCTAGTGTACTCCTGACCCCATTCTCATTCCTGTTCAATCAGTGTTACCTATTTTGGTGTCTTGCCCTCGTTAATCCGTTATGTCTCAAGGGAAAAGTCAAGACTACCTCTTTTCGTGTATATTTCTTTTGTAGCCATGATAATTCTAAGATGGCTAGTAAGGACGGGAATAGTCCAAACTCTTTGTTAATGGGCTGTAAGAAACTTTTATACTTACATATATATTCGTAGCTGGTATAGCTACTCTTTCGCTGCCTATATGCATAAATGAGGATATGATGGGTTTTGACGATAAGAAACACGATCCTTGTCTTCTTTCTTTAGCATGTGCATCTAGAGTGGACTCTTTCTGGATTTGATTGGGTTCAGTCTAGATGTGGCGGTAACCCCTCCTGTTGTTCGGTAAGGCCGAGCCGGGGTGTTACAAGTTGGTATCAGAGCGCGGTTTCGAGTCAAAATTCTAAGTCAAACTTTTGTTCGAGTCAGCTCTAGTTCGAGTTAACCAAGTTTCAAAGTCAGCTTAGGTTTGTTAAGACCAATCTAAATCATTGTTACGATTCGGCGAGTACAAGTTCAGAGCAGAGCTGGAATGGAGGCCTGGTGGCATAAGAATGGGGCATTTCCCTTCTTACCTCGCAGAATCTTACGATTCTGATCATGAAACGATATGATCGCTAATTGCGTTTTCTTACATGCGTTTACTTAAGCTGTTGTGAGTAAGCATGCTGAACTAGCGCACCGATTATTAGTACGCTTTGTCGAGACCCTCGCTTAGAGGGTGTGTTAAAGACGAACATTAGGAAAACTGTGTAGGATTTGAGTAGGAACTATGCTAACTGCCTAACTAGCTAATTCCGAGAGGACTCTTATACCTTGAATACTAACTTAACATCATTGTTCAGCAAAGATGCCACCGAGACGGAATGCACCTGCGGAGAACGAGAATAATCTCTCGGCGATAGATCGAATGGTTCAAGCCATGGAGAGGATGGCTGAGTTGATGCTAGCTCAGCAAGCTCAAAACCAACATCAGGGGCAGCTGAGGGTGGATTATGCCAAGGCAATAGCCAGCCGACAACCACCGTACTACGCAGGCGAAAAGGATCCGGTAATTCTGGAAGAGTGGATCCGAACCTTTGATAAATTACTCAACGCAGTGAGCTGCCCTGCGAACCAGCGAGTATCCTCGGCGATGTATTACCTGACAAAGGCTGCCGACAATTGGTGGACGACGGTCGGACCGACTCTCCTGCAAGACCCAGCTTTCGGTTGGGAGGAATTCAAGGTGGAGTTAAGGGAGCAGTTCTACACTGAACGCATTAAAGGAATTAAGTGTGAGGAATTCCTACGACTGAAACAGAAGGGAGCAACCATTCAGGAATACTACGACCAGTATGTTGAACTGATGCGGTTTGCCCAGGAAATCGTACCAGATGAGGCGAGCAAGGCAAGAAGATTTGTTCGGGGTTTGGACTGGAGTGTAAGAGGGATGATTGCGCCTTTCATGTGCGCTACGTTGAAGGAGACATATGACAGAGCATCAGACCATTATCAGGTTTACCTGGACCAACAGGAAACCTATGGCCGAAATAAGAGGAAGGCCGACGACAACTCTCGGAAGTTTCCGGCGGGAAACAAGAAAGTCAATCAAGGCGGCTTTAACACGGTGCAAGGAAGAGGAGGATTCGATAAGGGGAAACGTTCTACTTGCCCGAGGTGTGGAAGGGATCACCCCGGTGAAAACTGTCAGGGGGTGAGGATCAGGTGTTATCAGTGTGGTATTTTTGGGCACAAGGCCGCTCAGTGCCGGAGTCAAGGAGGCAGTCCCCAAAAGCCCCTGCAAAATGAAAGTCAAGGACGGAGATTTAACAGGAATAACGGCTGGAACCCCACAGGAGCCGGAGGTCAGAGGACTAACTCTCAATCTGGGAACCCGATGAATGCCACGCCCGGTTCTAACCACAAGGGAAAATAGGTGATGGGAGAAAGCAGCGGAGAAAAACAGGGTAGGATCTACGTCGTCAATAGCGCTCAGGCTCAGGCTAGCGACGCCGTAACTGGTACATTCCCCATAAACTCAGTACTCGGATTAGTCCTATTTGATACTGGGGCTACCAATTCATTTATATCTTCTGCATTCGCTGATAAACTAAAGCTAAGGCCTACGGCCAAGTTAGATCTCAACGTCGCAACAGCTTCAGGAGTAATAGTATCCTGTAAGGATGGTTACGATGACGTTGCAATAGAAATAGCGGGATTTAACTGTCCCGGGAGTCTCATTCGTTTCGAACTCGAAGGCATCGATGTCGTACTCGGTATGGATTGGCTGGATAAGTACAAGGCTCAGATCGTGTGTAACGAGCGAAAGGTTGTGCTGCAAGGACCAAAGGGGAGAAGAATATCCTACCGAGGAGTTGACAAACAACCCGAGCCACGGTTATTGACAATGCAAAAGCTAAGGAAGTGCGTTCGCCAAGGGTGCGAAGCATATCTTTGTTTGGTGCAAGATGCCGATGTAGAGGGACCCAAGATGGATCGAATTCCAATAGTGCGCGAATTTCCCGATGTATTCCCCGATGATCTCACCGAAATGCCACCAGAGAGGGAAGTGGAATTCACCATCGATCTTGTACCAGGAACCTCACCTATCTCAAGAGCGCCTTATCGCATAGCACCCAAAGAGATGGAGGAATTAAAGACACAATTGGAAGAGCTGCTGGAGAAAGGATTTATAAGGCCAAGCGTGTCACCTTGGGGCGCACCAGTGTTATTCGTGAAGAAGAAGGATGGGAGCCTGCGACTGTGCATCGACTACAGGGAACTCAACCGAGTCACAGTGAAGAACAAATACCCGCTGCCCAGGATCGATGATCTATTTGACCAGTTGAAAGGAGCGGGTGTGTTCTCAAAGATCGACCTATGGTCAGGGTACCACCAAGTGCGGGTAGCGAAAGAAACGTACCTAAAACAGCATTTCGAACAAGGTACGGGCACTACGAGTTCACAGTCATGCCATTCGGAGTGACTAACGCTCTAGGAACTTTTATGGACTTGATGAACCGAATCTTCCTTCCGTACTTGGATAAATTCGTCGTCGCTTTCATAGATGACATCTTAGTCTACTCTAAGACCACGGAGGAACACGAGGAACACCTCAGGACTGTGTTACGAACACTGAGAAAAAAGAAACTTTTCGCAAAACTCTCAAAGTGCGAATTTTGGAAAAGAGAAGTTGCGTTCCTTGGTCACGTTATCACCGGGGAAGGAATAAGAGTGGATCTAACCAAGATACGAGCGGTAATCGAATGGGAGGCGCCCAAGTCAGTTACAGAGATCCGCAGTTTCTTAGGTTTGGCGGGTTACTATCGGAGATTCGTTCAAGACTTCTCAAAGATAGCAAGACCTCTGACGAACTTGCTCAAGAAGACAACCAAGTACAGTTGGAGTGAAGAGTGCGAGCAGGCATTCCAAGAACTCAAGAAGAGGTTGACCACCGCTCCGGTATTAACTCTACCTGTCGGAACGGAAGGTTATGAGTTGTACACCGACGCGTCTCACAAAGGACTAGGGTGTGTCCTTATGCAAAATGGAAGGGTAATAGCATATGCTTCTCGACAATTGAAAACTCATGAGGCTAACTACCCGACGCACGACTTGGAACTGGCAGCAGTGGTATTCGCTCTCAAAATTTGGCGGCACTATCTCTACGGAATTTCATGCAAAGTTTTTACAGATCACAAGAGCTTAAAGTACATCTTCACTCAGAGAGATCTCAATTTAAGACAGAGGAGATGGTTGGAATTGATCAAAGACTATGACCTGGAAATTCAGTATCACGAGGGCAAGGCGAATAAAGTAGCTGATGCCTTGAGCCGAAAAACGAACCACGCTCTTTGGATATTACCCGAGCAGCTATGTAAGGAGTTTCAAGGACTCAATCTGGAGGTGAAAATGAGCGATCAAGAGGAGCAAGAGGAGAAGTTATATTACATGTCGACTACTCCAACCCTATTTGAGGAGATCAAGCGAGCGCAAGAAGATGATAATTGGATAGAAAACATCAAAGAGAAGATGGTCGATGGAGAACATGGGCCATTTGAATTACACCCGGATGGGAGTGTGAGATTTCAAGGTAGATGGATAATACCAAAAGGGTGTAAGAAGATAATGGAGCAAATAATGAAAGAGGGCCACTACACGCCTTATTCAGTTCATCCTGGTGGGGATAAATTGTATAAGGACTTGAAGCAAAACTTTTGGTGGTCAGACATGAAAAGTGATGTAGCTGAATTTGTAGCGAGATGTCTGAACTGTCAACGGGTTAAGGCAGAAAGAAACAAACCCAAGGGATTACTACAACCGTTAGAGATTCCACAGTGGAAGTGGGACTCGATCTCTATGGATTCCGTGGGAGGATTACCCAGAACCAAGGCGGGAAACGATCAGGTGTGGGTCGTGGTGGATCGGCTAACCAAGACTGCAAGGTTCATACCAATGAACAAAACTTGGTCAATGGAGAAACTGGCAAGAGCCTATGTGAAGCAGGTGGTTAAACACCACGGAGTGGCGCGAGATATCATTTCAGATAGAGACTCACGATTTCTATCACGTTTTTGGGGAGCGTTGCAGGCGGCAATGGGCACTCAACTCAAATTAAGTACGGCTTTTCACCCCACCACTGATGGTCAAACGGAGCGAACAATACAAACATTGGAAGACATGCTCAGAGGTTGCATACTCGATTTTCAGGGTTCATGGGATGAACAGTTGGATCTAATAGAATTCTCTTATAACAATAGCTACCATGCGAGTATTAAAATGGCACCTTATGAGGCATTGTATGGGCGAAAGTGTCGAAGTCCCCTGTGCTGGAATGACAAAAGCGATGTCGTTACACTTGGACCGCAGTATCTCCATGAGACCATTGAGGCAATCAAATTAATTCAAGGAAGGATGAAAGTCGCGCAAGATCGACAGAAGTCATACGCCGACTTGAAACGACAATTCACGGAGTATCAGGCTGGAGAGAAGGTGTTACTGAAAGTTTCACCTACTAAAGGAGTTAAAAGGTTTGGGAGGAAAGGAAAATTAAGTCCCCGATATATAGGACCTTACGAAATTCTAGAGAGGGTAGAAAATCTAGCCTACCGACTGGCCCTACCGATTGAGCTTGATAAAGTACATAACGTGTTCCATATTTCTCAACTCAAGCGGTATGTACCTGACGAGTCCCATGTATTAGAACCAGAGGAGCTCGAAATGGATGATTCATTGACCTACGAGGAGAAACCAATCCGAATCTTGGACTCGAAGACGCGAGACACAAGGAGAAAATCAGTCAAAATGATCAAAGTACAATGGTCGAACCACAGTCCCGATGAGGCTACATGGGAATTAGAAAGCGATATGATGGAACGTTATCCCGAATTATTCAATTCAGGTTAGTAACATCGATCTAACCTTTATATGCCTGACTAAATTGTGTGTTTAGGATGGATATGCTAAAAATTCGTTTTAGGAAGGAGAAAGGTAAGTAGAAATCATCGGTTGGTAGAAAAGAAGTTTCGAGGACGAAACTATTTTAAGGGGGGAAGACTGTAACCCCTTGGTTTTTCCGACAAGGTTAAAATTCGAGAATAGTAGTATAAATTTTTTTATGACATTTAAGAGAAGACGATTCAGTGCTCGAAATTATTTTTGAGGATTAGTTATCGATAAGCTGCGAACTACGTACCGGTCACGAACCGAGAAAATTTTAAAGATGAAGATTCAATTCGAATATTTTTTGGGATTATTAAGTATCATACGATTAAGTCTGAATTTCTAGTTAGTTCAAGAGAAATTTTAAATGGACTATAAGGGATAAATTGTTACGGACTCTGTACCTAAATTTAGCGGAGTACCAGAAAATTCCCAAAATTGGTGATTTGCGACGGGAATATTTTTACGATAATTACGGTATTAGAATTTTCCCGAATTAAGTTATAATCTTCCGAACATTCATCTGATTTAAGCATAAACTGGCCAATTAATTTAATATCTTCTTATGGAGTCCATGGGGTGATGACAAGTGGCAAAGCAAATCCTAGTCTAGAGATTGGATCATTAATTGTGTGTCATAAGAGGTGTGGTGCAATTGCACTTGTTACTTCCATTTCAAGCAAAAATTGATGATCATCCTCTCTCCTACACACCCTCATTTTCGAAAATTAACACAAGGAAGGAGAAGGAAGAACTAAGCTTGGTCTTGCACTTGTGATCTAGAGCTCCCAAGCATTTTCCAACTCAAGTGACCAAGTGTAGGTAAGACTTTAGGCTTTGATTGGATTAAATCATTCCTAGAATCTAAGTGTAAACTAGTGATGCATGAAAATATTGTTGTTGATGGTGATATGTTTAGGGCCTTTGGACTCAAAGAGAGGAACTAGCAACTTCTACGGTTAAGATCTTCCATCAAGGTAAGGAATCCCTTAAGTTGGCTCAATCACTTGAAGGTAGACAATTGCTAGGAAACTTTATGATTGGAATTTTGTTCATGAAAATTATGTGTTAAGCTATAGATCTAAAAGTTGGCTCCAAAAATCTTTACTTTGATGTTAGTAAATTTTATTATGCATGTTCATAATTATTTTTATGCATGTATATGTTGTTTGGGATCCATATATGCTTAAGTTTGTGAAAATGGTGGAAGATCGGGTCGTTACAACCCCGATCTTGCGGCCCGAAGTGGGCAGAAAACGGACGGACGCGACAGTGGACGCGCGTCCACCGCGCGCCCTTTACGACTTAGCGTTTCGGCGCCTCGGCCGAGAGGCTGGACGCCTCGCGGACGCGCGCGTCCGTGGGCGCCCAGTCTCGGCACAGCGCGCCGAACCAGCGAACGCGGTCCGGACGCGCGTCCGCCGTGCGTCCGCTGGTGCGGCCAGCCGCGAGTCTGCGCAACGCGGACTCGTTTTCGAATCGTTTTTTACCCGGTTTTTCCCCGATGTTTTTAACCTTGAGTGTTGTGATATTTCGAAAGCCTACGGGCATCCGGGTGAATATTTTTGAAGGTAAAATATTATTTTTGTGCATTATATTAACTTGGAAAAAAAAAATATTTGTGCTTTGAAAATTATTATGACTCTATACTTAGATTTCTGTGATGTGACTAACACTAACCTAAGTGTGTGGGTTGGGAAAATATACTGAGTAAGTATATTGGTTGAGGAGTCATGTGCTA
This sequence comes from Ipomoea trifida, assembly GCA_003576665.1. Taxonomy (NCBI): domain Eukaryota; kingdom Viridiplantae; phylum Streptophyta; class Magnoliopsida; order Solanales; family Convolvulaceae; genus Ipomoea; species Ipomoea trifida. The sequence continues at coordinate 12,188,229 of CP025657.1, forward strand.
ATAATTAAACGTGGATGTGTTGAGTACCCCACGTGTGAATTAAACGTGGATGTGTTGAGTACCCCACGTGTGAATTAAACGTGGATGTGTTTTGTACCCCACGTATGAATTAAACGTGGATGTGTTTTGTACCCCACGTGTGAATTAAAAGTGGATGTGTTTTGTACCCCACGTATGAATTAAAAGTGGATGTGTTTTTTACCCCACGTATGAATTAAAAGTGGATGTGTTTTGTACCCCACGTATGAATTAAAAGTGGATGTGTTTTTTACCCCACGTATGAATTAAAAGTGGATGTGTTTTGTACCCCACGTGTGAATTAAAGGTGGGAGTTGCGTACCCCACGAGTGATGGTGAGAGCTAACTGTCGGGTGTTCTAATAGTTGTGTGGGCGTAGTGTACCCCATGGGTGAATTAATGACTGTGTTATGTGCCGGAATTACTGAGATGATATGAAATTGCTTGTTGTTAGAATGCTTGCAGGTCGACTGCGAATGCTGGGTAACGTTTACCTTACGTTATTGTATTACTGATTGTGGTTTCGAAAACCTTTGTTTATTTTCGAGTGACCATGGATATCCTTACTTAGCCGTCGCGCTAACTACACTTCGTTGTGTTTTTTTTATCAGATGAAGTCTAGCGTGGGTATGCTCCTGCTTCCGCTTCTGATCCTCCAGCTCTGGCTCATGCTCCTGCCTAGTGTACTCCTGACCCCATTCTCATTCCTGTTCAATCAGTGTTACCTATTTTGGTCTCTTGCCCTCGTTAATCCGTTATGTCTCAAGGGAAAAGTCGAGACTGCCTCTTTTCGTGTATATTTCTTTTGTAGCCATGATAATTCTACGATGGCTAGTAAGGACGGGAATAGTCCAAACTCTTTGTTAATGGGCTGTAAGAAACTTTTATACTTACATATATATTCGTAGCTGGTATAGCTACTCTTTCGCTGCCTATATGCATAAATGAGGATATGATGGGTTTTGACGATAAGAAACACGATCCTTGTCTTCTTCCTTTAGCTTGTGCATCTAGATTGGACTCTTTCTGGATTTGATTGGGTTCAGTCTAGATGTGGCGGTAACCCCTCCGGTTGTTCGGTAAGGCCGAGCCGAGGTGTTACACTAAGATACAGCTTAGTATGAAATTCTTAGACAAAAATGTACTGCATGTGCTTTCGACTTAACTATTTAGGAAGATCTATACTGGAATCGTACTTAGGCAGATTGTTGAATCTACATACGCATTATAAACAGTTAGGGTTTCGTAAATATTAAAATGCGATTATTTGTATGATAGAATATAAATTTCTTGAAAGATATACCATGGAAGTTAGCTTTTCTACAAGATTCAATCTAGAAATTGAAATTAGCTGGTACGATCTACACATCTCAGATGGGTATTGAAAAAAAAAACGAAGAGAAACTAACCCATAAGATCATACGTTCTTGCGATTCACAAGAATCATTGTTGAGCTGTGATATACCGTGTACTATGCGACCTAAAATGCTAGAGATTCGAACTGGTGAAACGGAAAGCGCAGAGAAGAAGAAGAACGAGTGAACCTTCTAGAAATGGATGGATGGGTTGAAGAGTGAGACAGATGGGGAAGGAATTGACTCGCCTACTTATATTATTATTATTATTATTATTATTATTATTATTATTATTATTATTATTATTATTATTATTATTATTATTATTATATTTTGAAGATTATTATTATTATTATTATTATTATTATTATTATTATTATTATTATTAGTGAATACATATGTAATTTTTAAATTTTATTACTATTGTAATAATAATAATAATATTAGTAAGAGCATTGTGGTCCAAAAATGTTAATAATATTATTAGAAATAAAACTATTAGTACTAATATATTTTTTAGGCTTTTTATAATACATTTTTCATTATTAAAAATTTAATTATAATAATAGTTTTTTTAAATGTTATTTTTATAAAATTGGTACGACGAGTGTAAATTCTAGATTGTATTTGTAGTAAGAGTGTAAATTTCAAGAAATTAAAATAGATTATCTATAAATTTAGTGGTAAATTAGATGTATGTGACAATCTCCAAAGTAAACAGTTCAAGGGGATTAAAAGTTTTTATTACTGGTGAAAATATGCCATTCCAAAATACAACTACAAATGTTATGTATAAAGAAATTTTTAATAATGTGTAATGAAAGTGCAACGTTATTCTTTTACAAATTTTTTTGCTCTTTTACTAAGATTTTTTTTTTCATTTCTTACAATATAATATATTCCATCTATTACATATATTGTCGTGCATCGCACGGGTGCAACTATTAATGTTATGGGAAAGAATAATAAATGGCATGACTAAAATTGATTACTTTCACATGTAATCCAAAGTGGCTTGAGATAGAAAAATTTCTACAAGCACGGAGATTGAAAGTTGAAGATAGGCCAAATATTATTTTAAACACTACTCAAAATGTTATTTACAAAGAAATTTTTAATAATTTGTAATTTTATTTCTATTTAATATTATAAAATTATCTTCTTTTAATTTCTATGTTTTCACACTTCAATAATTTTAACTAAACTAAAACATAATGACGTGCAAATACTAGTTTAAGCAATGGAAAAATTGCATGATTTTTTAAAAATTAAATGCCCCGGTGACTATCATTCAATTTTAACTTATTTAATCATTATTAGTTGTTTGACTTGGTTAAACAATCAATATGAGTGTTTGGTTATTTAGTTTTTGTAACAGTTTACTGCTCCAAAATGTTAATATTCAAAAAGCTATTCAATGCAACTTTTTTAATCAGCTTTATAAGAAAGTCATTTTACATGTAATCAGCTATCAGCTAATAGATAATTTACGAAATATTTTTCTACAATTTAAGTAATGCTATTAATTAGTCAAACCCACTAATTCAATCAGCTAACAACTATTTATCAAATGCTAAAAAGTGTTTTTAAAGCAATATGTTTTTCTTTTTATAAATAACTTTTCGGTGATGTGATTATAATTTTAGCAAGCACTATCTTTAATAAACAAGCTTTTAGTGATGTGATCTTTAATAGGCAAGATATTTCTTATCTTGATCAAGGTAGTTTGGATAAAACATTGCGACTTTTAACGCAAATTATATGGTGGAATATGGTCTACAATGCATTGTGGATCATGATCATGGCTGATACTGCAGTTGTGTTGAACGGATACTGCAGTTATGTTGAAAAGATATTGTAGTTGTGTTGAAAGGAAACTGCAGTTGCGTGGAACAGAGGACATTCATCCGTTCAACACAACTGCAGTATCCGTTCAACACAACTGCAATTCCAGACGGATGACACGGTCTCTGTTCCGCTCAACTGCAGTTTCCTTTCAACACAACTGCAGTATCCGTTCAACACAACTACAGTATCAGTTCCACACAACTGCAGTATCAGTCATGATTCATAGTCCACAATGCATTGGTCCATGGTATAACGACTGGACATTTAATGCGCATGATATTTCTTGATCAAGGTTATGTGGATAAAACGTGTTGCTAGCCTAGTAGGCTACTAGTAGTAGCCTTAAAAACGGTATGGATCTTATAAGCCATCATGGCATTCATGGGTTCAGAACTTTTAGTTTTATTTTTTTTTTTTAGTTTCACTTTTGTCAAACTGTATCTTGGAGTTGTTTCCAATTTAATTAAAAGTTATTTTGGATTTTTGTTTCGTTAAAATTTTTTTAGAATTCCTTGTTAAATTTAAAAATATCATTGCCACAGCCCACGACTCCACGAGTAACCAAAAATATATCATAACCGATTTCAAATAATAATAGGAATAATTTTTATTACCTCGTATTCTGGTTAGATACAAAACAATTTATAGAAAAATACCAACAGATAATAATTTTTTTTTCTTCCCAAAAGTTTGAATCCCCAATCCCAAAGACCTCATAATCCGACCGAGCATTTGTGAGAATGTAAACCATGGTAACTCAGGTGACTTTACTTATTGCGCAGTGCGCATAAGGAGCCCCCTCACTTTGAGAGGTTTTTCCCACATTGTCGCTAACTCGCCTGTAAGACTCAATCCCTGGTCTTTCTTCCCAATATTTATTCTTATGACCAACTGAACTGCCCATGCAAACAAACATATAATAAATTGAATATACAGAGAGATGATTGAATTGCTATGTTTCTTGGTGTTGAACAAAATAAGTAATTACGGAGTATATAAATTTTACTCCATTGATTCATTTTAGCTGAAGTGTTTACTATTTATTGGTCAAGCCAACTCATTTTTTTTTTACTTATTATTTTTTGTATGTAATAGTACTTTTTAATGGGATTTCTATATATATAAATTTTAATATATATTAATTCTAAACTTTGTTTTAGCACTACCGACTCTGTTCATAACTACTTTCTCAACTTACTGAAGCACAAAGAGTCAATATCGCCAAATACTCCTTCCATATGGGAGTGCAATCGGGTGTCACTAGACCACAAGGTCTTGGTATATAATTCTAAATTTTTTTTTAAAAAAACATTCTAAACTTAATATTATGAGAATGTAAATTGTAAATAACTTTAATCATAGTTTTATTAATGAAATCGGATACATAAAATGGGATTGAAGAATATAAAGTTCAGAGGAAAAATGGAACAAGATTTACTTTTTATGACTTCATAATAGTTTCTCTCTCAAAGAACTATTTTAAGCCTGACCAAACTTTAGTAAGGAAAGTAGGAAAGAGAAAACGATGAAACTTGAAAAGAAGAGATAAGATCGTTTTCTTACTTCGTTTCCCACTTGTAAACCTCTTTCCTTTCTTCTATTTGGTGGTAAGAGAAGTAGGGTATACTAGTAAATCTCAGTTTGTGACCTTAAATATCAACAATTAGGTAAATCAGCCTAGGTTACTCATCACAAATTATATCGTGGACCGTGGTCCACAATGCATTGTGGACCGCGGTCCTAAAACGACGTCGTTTTGATTAATGAAAACAGACGGATGAATTCGCGCCACTCACTTTCTTTTCATATATAATGCAGTTACATTTCAACACAACTTCAGTTACATTTCAACACAACTACAGTTACCTTTTCAACACAACTACAGTTACATTTTGATATAACTACAGTTTCATTCGATAATATAAAAACACATGCAAAAGTGAAACTGTTATTCAGTATATGTTCATATACACTGCAGTTACATTTCAACACAACTACAGTTACATTTTGATATAACTACAGTTTCATTCGATAATATCAAACACAAATGTGAAACTTTATTCAGTATCTTTTCATATACACTGCAGTTATATTTCAACACAACTACAGTTAACATTTTGATATAACTACACTTTCATTCGATAATATCAAAACAAATGTAAGGCAGTATCTTTTTGAATGAACTGTAGTGTCAATTACGGGGCTCCGTCTCCCACTTACTAAAACGACGTCGTTTTGGGACCGCGGTCCACGATATAAGAACTGGTTACTCATAGCTGATCAACTTAGATAAAGAAAAGAGTTAATTCCATATTTGGTCCTAGATTTATAGGTGACAATTCACTTTTAGTCATTTTTTATTAGAACATTCACTTTTGGTCTTACTATTATTGTGACATGACCATTTTTGGTCTTTTATTAACAAATCAGTCTAAATATCGTTAAATACAAGGACATTTCGGTATTCAATTATGAATGTTTTCAAAACAATAAACATGAAAAATATAGCGGTTTAACGTACTTTGTATAAAAAAAATATTGAAATGTCTTTGTATTTAACGATATTTCAATAATTTTGTTGATGTAGGACTAAAATTGGTTATGCCACAATAATACTAGGACTAAATGAGGATGTTTTAATAAAAAAGAACTAAAAGTGGATTGTCAGCTATAAATCTAGGACCAAAAATAGAATTAACTCTAATGAAAATTAATAAGTGGCCAATCCCACTAGCTTAAAAAGAGTATAATTAAACTTGAAACATTATAATTACAAAGTTAACTACCTAACCAACTTAATTGGGTTGCACTAATTATTTCCTTTCTGTTGGCTTATTTTAATAGGTTTGCAGATGCAATGAGAGTTGACATAATTAAACTAGATGATTCCTTCATGTAACTTTATAATGCAGGAACTAATAGTCCCATAAATCAATTACAAGACAATTTCTTAAGAGAGATATCGGAAATCAATGGAATAGGTCTATTCCCGGGAATGGTATTCCATTCCCGACCTATTCCACGAACCAAACACGCTGTTATTACTTTGCGGGCTATGCCTAAATATTTTTTTCACTAAAAACAACCACTGTTTTTACAAATACATTATTCAAATGATTTACTATACACGGCCTAACATATTCATACATCAACCTAGTACAACAACTTTATCACAAAGCCTACAATATGCAATTTGTACTAATATGACAATTATACAAAATGCTCCTACCTAATAAATCCACACGAATTGTACTAAGTAATTTATGGAGTTGGCCTGGCTTCTCTTGGTAGTATATGCAATTTAACACCTTGCTGATATATGGAGTATGTATTTTTCTTTCTTACACCTTGAGATAAATTTTCAACTCCATTTCTAAAATCCTTACACAAATCCCCTTTTATATTGATACTAGTTTTTCAAGATAATGCCCAATGTTTATTTTTAAATAAGTTTTTCAAAGTATATCAATGCAAGATTATATAGGAAATATTCATGCATATGTAATTGAATGTTGAATTTGTTTATTTAAATCGGTAATTCAAAGTTTATGAATGCAAGATAGTATATGAGTGACTAATTATAATTGTCACTAAAATAAATGTTCGCAATTTTGTAAGAACGCTAATCTAAATACTTGGTCTAAAAATGATAGTATAAATAAATATATACTACTTTTTCGTTTGAAATTCTCTAAGTCTTTTAATTCTTTTTCGGATAGCATTGTCATTGGCCCTGTTTGGTAAATAATCAGCCTATCAGCCAATTTTAGCTTATTTGACCACTATTAGTTGTTTGGTTAATAAGCTTTTTGTAACTCCAAAATGCTAAAATTCAAAAGGCTACTCAAAGCAGCCTTTTCAATTAGCTTTTTGAGAAAAAAAATTATACCAAATAGCTATCAGCTAACAGCCAATTTATCAAACAACTTTCTACAATTAGCTAATATTATCAACAAATCATACCTTATAACCCAAACAGCCAACCCAAACAACCAACAGCCATTTACCAAACAGGCCCATTGTCTTTATCTTCAATACTTGTTTTTTTTTAAATTTATTTATTGGTATTTGGTAATGTGTCATGTGCAATTGAGTTATTGTGGTAGTATAGAGGGCAGCGTCATGCAATGAGATTGAATTTTAATTAAAAATTGTTAAAAATTAAAATAATAATTTGATTCGAATATATATATATATATATATATATATATATATATATATATATATATATATATATACACACACACACATTACTTTAACTGAAATAATTTTTTAATCTTTTCATGCACATATTGGGAAACTCTGTTACAAAGTAAAAAAGCCCCTAAAAAAATTGTTGCACGTCAATTTGTTTACTCTATCTAACTTTTAAAAATAACTACGATATTGTTACTACTATATATAAATTTCGCTCTACATAAACGATGTTGGTTTTCAAAGTTTAAAAATGTGAAAGGTAAAATATATTATAATTATGATTTTAGCATTCTACTCATGACAAATATAAGTATTATTGCATTAATTAAAAGTTTTGTAGTACAAATGCTATAAACAAATTTTATAAAATACCATAAATTATAAAAATTTACAGATCTAAAATAATAGTTATTATTTAAATATTATGAGGCCAAAACAAATTAATTTACGTTAATAACATAACTGAAGAAAAGCTAACATAAAAATGAACTAATTGAACTAACTTACATTTACGGTGTTTGAAAAAAATATAATGTTATTGAGTAAATGTCTCACATTTAAATGTAATGTTATTAAGTTAATTGAAATTCACATATTTAAGAATGATGCATCATCTCGGGATTTATCAATTTAAAATGAAGAAGAATAAGATATAATAGAACTAAAAGAAATAAACTTTCAATAAATTAGTTAAAAACATATCATAGATCTACAAAAATTGAACCACAAAGTTTATTATGAACCTATTATTTAAATGATAATCTAGAGGTTTTGATTGTGCTACATTTATGGGTTGATATTTAGAAACAAAACTAAATGGTTCCATACATCTATTTACTATTTTTGATAACAAACAAAAGTTTAAGGCAAAAACTTTTGTGATACCGTCTCATGAGTCTCAATCCGTGAGACGGGTCGGATCTTTAATTAACGAGATTAAAGATCTCACCCATTAATCAATTATTATTTGATCAATTAATCAAAGATCCGACTCATGAGATAGTCTCACATAAAAGTTACTCAAAGTTTAAAATATCACCAAAGTAGATTCTGAAACAAATTAAAACTCAGATATAAATGTAAATTTTTAAAATAAGAATGTTTTTTCATGCAAGGAAAAAAAATTACATAATATTTATCAATATCTATATAATAATAATAAAAATTATCAATTTCTCTTTTTATCCATTTATGTAGACATATATTATATTAATAGTACGTATTTTGTACAATATGAAAATATATACATATTTTTTTTATAAAATTGTGATCACTAGCATAATTATATACGTTAATTACTAACACAATGGTTACTTATTAAAAAATTATTTTAAAATATGTCTAAACTCATATTCTTAATTACAAATTCAAAAATATTTAAAAATTTGTCTAAATATGTAATATAGTTAGGGACTACATTAATCCATATAAATTTAAAAATTAAATTCTTTTATTTTGTAAATGTAATTTTCTTAATTATAATTAATAAAATATAAAATGTATTAAAAAAATAAAATTATAAAATTAACAAAATATGTGTTCATACACATTTATATTTTTAAAAATATATGCCTACATACATATATTTATGCACAATATTTTAATTATAATATAGCAATATAAATTATAATTATAGAAATTATATTATAGAATATGCATACATACATATAAATAAATATTATTTGTATATACATTGTATTACACAATCATATAAGAAAATGCGTCTGATCAGAGTTTAAGATCACATATACAAAATTTAAAATTTAAATTTTTTTAATTTCTAAGTATAATTTTCTTAGTTATTATTCATATTGTTAGAATTATAATATATATGGAATAGAATTAGGAATAATTCAATTTAATTATGTAAATTGTTTTATAAATTTATTTAAATATGTACATGATTGAAATTATATTAATCATACAAAATTTTAATTTGAATTTTAATTTTGTATGCTATGAAATTAGATACTTGACCAAATATATGAAAATTCAACTATATTATTATATTGTATATTTTAATATAGTTTCATTTTTAAATTTTTTTATTTAAATTCATAATAACAAAAAAAATTCCGTGCATCATACGGGTAAAACACTAGTTAATTTATAAATTTGAAGGTAATGAATTTTTTATAATGAATTTTTTTAATAAAAACATTGTAGACATTGAATTATAAATTATCTTTTTAAAATTTTTGATAATGAATATTTTTTTTGAATAAAAATATTTTAGACATCGAATTATAAATTAAAGAAATGCATATGTGTTATTTTTTTATTGTAACTACTAATTTATTTAATTTATTAAGAGTAATAAAGTGGGATACTTACTTTTGAATAATATACTCTAGCATATTCGTAGTATATGTTCAACAGAATGACAACTTTGATTGGGATGAGGTTGGAACCTAAACCTTTTTTTTTATAGAAATTAATGGGTAAGTTAAAAGTTAATGGAATATATATAACAGAAAAAAAAAAAGAATATTTAACGGAAAATTTAATGGATAATCATATAATTAATGATAAATTAGAAATTCTTAAGGAAAAATATATTTAATGATTTGACTGTCATTTTTTTTACCCATTATATATAGGCCTAACTTTCTTTGACTCTTATTAGTATATACTAGTTTTTTCACGTATAGCGCGAATATGATGGTGCCCAATGTTTATTTTTAAATAAGTATTTCAAAATATATATTTTTAAATAAGTACTTTAAAGTATATCAATGTAAGATTATACAGGAGATGTTCATCAAATAGTTTGCCACATTGTAGATAAACATTTTTAAACAATGGCTAGATCCTATATACCAATTATTTTTGTTGTCAAGATTGATGCTGATTTTGTAACCCCTCGGTTTTTCCGACAAAGTTAAGGTTCTAGAAAATAGATATAAATTTTTTTTTAAGCTATGAAATTTAAGAGAAGACTATTCGATGCTCGAAATAATTTTTCGTTTAAGGATTTATTATCGATAAACTGCGGACTACGTATCGGTTGCGAACCAAAGAAATTCTAGGGGCGTAAGATTTAATTCGAATTTTCCAGAATTGGGATTATTAAGTATCATACGATTAGGCCGGAATTTTAATTAGTTCAAGAGAAATTCTAAATGGACTGTGAGGGATAAATCGTTACGGACTCTGTACCTAAAACTAGCGGATTATCAGAAAATTCCCAAAATTGGTGATTTGCGACGGGAATATTTTTATGATAATTTTGGTATTAGAATTTTCCCGAATTAAGTTATAATCCCCCCGAACATTCATCTGATTTAGGCTTAAACTGATCAAGTGAACTAATATCTTCTAAGGGATTCATGAGGTGTTGACATGTGGCAAGGCAATCCAACCCTAGATTGGGTAATTAATGTTGCATTAATGGAAGCATGGCCTACTTGTACTTGTTGCTTGTCATCCAAGAACAAGATCACTCCAAGATCACCAATCTCCCTCTCATTTTCGTGTAACACCTAAGGAGAAGAAGAAAGAAAGATTAGTCTAGCATTGTGATCATCTCTCTCCTCTCTTCCTCTCATTTTCGAAATTCCACTAAGGCAAAAGAAGAAGAAAATTGTTCAAAGACTTCCACTTGTGATCTAGGACTTCCACCCATTTTTTCTCCATTCAAGTGACCAAGTCTAGGTAAGACTTTAAGCTTTGATGATTCAACCACCTCTAGAATTTAAGTGTTGATGTTTAATACAAGAAAATATTGTTATTGTGGTAATAATTGTTTAGGATCTTCGGTGAAGGTTTGAAGGAAGAGATCACCATCTTTCTACGGTTTTAGAAATCTACTTGGGAGGTAAGGATTCCCTTAAGTCGGTTCAATCACTTGGAAATAGGCAAATGCTAGGAAAAATTGCATGCTAGAGTTTTGTTCATGAAAAATGTGCGTTATACTTTGGATCTATAAGTTGACTCCAAAATCCTTGAATTTAAGCTTGATAAATTTTGTTGTACGTGTTCATAATTATTTTCATGCATGTATATGATGTTTGGGGCCCGTATATGCTTGTATTTGTGGAAAAAGTGGTAGATCGGGGCGTTACGGCCCCGAACTTGCGGCCCAAGACGGGCAGAAATCCGGGCGGACGCGACAGTGGACGCGCGTCCACCGCGCGCCCTTGCGAAATTGACCATACGGCGCCTCGGCGAGAGGCTGGACGCCGCTCGGACGCGCGCGTCCGCTGCGCGTCCGAGGGCGCCCAGTCTCGGCGCGAGAGGCCGAGACCGCGGACGCGGTCCGGACGCCGCGTCCGCCGGGCGTCCGCAGGCGCGGACAGTTGCGAGTCCGCGCGACGCGGACTCGTTTCGACCTATTCCCGACCCGGTTTTTCCCCGATGTTTTTAGACTTATGTGTTGGGATGTTTTGAGAGCCTACGGGCATCCGGGTGGGTGTTTTTGAAGCCAAAATATTATACTTAAATATTTTAAGATTTTGGGGGAAATGTGTTGGAAAGCCGCGAGAAAATAAACTTACGTCGAAAGAACGTATGTTATTTTGATAAACAGATTGTCAAAACCTTATTTTTGAGGAAAATACCATTTTTAATTAGTGAGTACCTTACGTGAGAAAGAAGAGAAATTGATGAGTGAAAGGCCTAAGGGCACTGAGAGTATTTTGAAAATCCTTCTTGGGCTGATGAGATAACCGATTTCAACTATTGGACTCAAACGAGAAATATGTCCAAAAGAAATGATTTGAGAAAGAAAAACTGAAGGAAGAATCATGTTTTCAAACGCTTAGTTTCTAAAGCGAGTTGAGGAGGACCTTGATTGACCCACGGGTGGCTTCGAGTGCCATGGCCCAGTGGTCGTTGTGAATTTTGTATGACCAGTTCATACTGCAGGGCGAAGTCTATTCGCCGGGTACTATATAACTCGTAGGATGAGGTATTCCTATGGGGATGTGCACATTTAAGGTATAGTTACTCCAGAAGTTCGGGTAGGTGTTGGTTTTTATGGACCTAGCTAGGCCAGCTAGGAATCATTTTAACGAACCTTACGTCCAGGGGATCAGTGTTAGACCGGGTGATGACCACTGAACCCGAGTTCGATGATCCAAGTGGTCCGAGAGGGAGTTACGAGAATGCTCCAAAGGCCTCACGCTTACTAACAAGAAACTAAGGAGGTTTTAAAGATGAGAAAAGAGTTACTCTGTAACGATTTGAGAAGGAAATGATTCTATCCAAAATGTGACGAATTTTGAGCACGGAAATGTGCTGTCGAACTTCCTTTTGAGTGAAAATGAGGGAAACTACGAAGAATGAAATATTTTTACAAACTTGTCTGAAAAACAGAAAAATGTGTTTTAAGTGGCAGTGATGCCGGTACCTTTATATGAGAGAAGTTTGCGTGTTGAGTTAGCGATACGCCTTATATTATATTATCTATTACTGATAACCTGATTGCAGGTAGAGCTATAACTCGTGGGTAAATTCTACAACTTACAAATGATTATATTTTCGAAACCTTTGTCTACTTTTAAGTGATAATGGATATCCTTACTTAGCCGTCGTGCTAACTACACTTCATTGTGTACCTTATCAGATGAAATCTAGCGTGGGTATGCTCCTGCTTCCGCTTCTGATCCTCCAGCTCTGGCTCATGCTCCTGCCTAGTGTACTCTTGACCCCATTCTCATTCCTGTTCAATCAGTGTTACCTATTTTGGTTTCTTGCCTTCGTTAATCCGTTATGTCTCGAGAGAAAAGTCAAGTCTGACCTTTTTGTACATATCTGTTGTAGCCATGATAGTATTAACATGGCTAGTAAGGACGGGAATAGTCCAAACTCTTTGTTGATGGGCTGTAAGAAACTCTTACATATATATATATATATTCGTGGCTAGTATAGCTACTCTTCTGCTGCATATATATATAAGATTATGTTGGATTTTGGCGATAAGAAACACGATCCTTGTCTTCTTCCTTTAGCCTGTGCATTTAGAGTGGACTCTTTCTGGATTTGATTGGGTTCAGTCTAGATGTGGCGGTAACTACTCCGGATGTACGGTATAGCCGAGCCGGGGTGTTACAGATTTTGCCTTCAATCCAAGCAGGTTGATTATAAAAAAATAAAATGAATTGCAAATTTATATTAGTTCTAATATATTTGAAGAACGCACAATAAGTATTTTACATACAAGATTAATGAAAGTTGCAACGGTAGCTATTTTTGAAATTTCTTCATTTTCTGAATTTGAAAGATTGATTCCAGCAATGTTGTAGTTTCAACTTCTTTTCAATGCATCAAGTGTGTCACAATGTTCTATTGCACTACATTAACATTTTAATAATGAGTTTTAAATCAATTTATTAGGTTATTTGAATGTTTCTTTGTCAACAAATCCTCTCTAAGTAGTTAATATGATTGACTTCAAACTGTTATTTTTTAATTTTTTTCCATGTTATTAAGTAATTAATGAATATATTTTTTTTAATAAAGGCATTGTAGATATCGAATTATAAATTAAAGAAATGCATATGTATTATTTTTTGTTGTAACTACTAATTTATTTAATTATAAGAGTACTAGTTTTTCACGCGCATTGCGCGACTGAGATAATGCCCAATGTTTATTATTAAATAAGTATTTCAAAGTATATTAATGCAAGATTATAGGAGATGTTCATGCGAATGTAATTAAATGTTGAATTTATTTATTTAAATCAGTAATTCAAAATTTATAAATGCAAGATAATATATTAAAGATTGATTATAATTGTCACTAAAATAAATATTTACAATTTTGTAAAAACGCTAGTCGAAATACGTAGTCTAAAAATGATAGTATAAATAAATACTAATTTTTCGTTTGAATTTCTCTAAGTCTTTTAAATCCTCTTTCGGGTAGCATTATTATTGCCTTTATCTTCCATACTTGTTTTTTTTTTTTTTTAATTATTTATTGGTATTTCGTAATGTGTCATGTGCAATTGAGTTATTGTAGTAGTATAGTGGGCAACGTCATGCAATGAGATTATGATGTAGGAAGTTGTGGATTTGTCTCGTTGTGTTTGTATATATGACTGAGATCTTAGTTGTACTATAAACTCTTAATCTTGCAAACGCCTATTGGTATTTGACAGTGGTAGTTTTCCCCCTATATGTTTCATGTGCTGTGAGATGTGTGTCATACATTCTCATGTGAAAGTATTGAACAAAATATTAATATTTAATTATTATATTTGTAGAAAGTTAATGAATAGTACATTTTGTTCTAGTTTCATAACTTGTTTACTTGATAGTAACAACAATAGCTTTGCAGATAGTATGAATACTGATACTGCAATATGTCTAGTTTCATCAACAGTTTCTACATCCATTTTGCACATGTTTATTTTGAAGTTCATATTTTTGGAATTAGTATGAATGAGTATAGTACTTGATTTTGTGTGTGTGTGTGTTTTTTTTTATGTAAATTTTTTTTGTTGATTTGATATTAATCTTGGAGTACCCACTGCTGCCTTTTCATCACAAAACTAGGCACTAGCACAAGGAAATCAAGAAGAAGCTAAGCAAATGATAACAAGATATAACAACACATATAAACAATAGATAAATACAAAATAAAGAAATAGGACTCAAGTTAGGGGCATTACCATCTAGATGCTTTAGCACTTAAGGTTGGGGAAAAACAATTACCTAGGGTCTTGAGGCAAGCACAAATAAATCCTAGTCAAGACAATGACTAAAACAAGGACTGCCCCACTCCCGTGGTGTATCAACCCAAGTTCTTGAAGAAGAAAAGCTATTTAAGCCCCAATCTACCCTTATTTCCATAAAAGGGAAATTGGGCTTGAGATTGGGAAAACTCAAGTCTTCCATCCAATTCCCATTGAGATGAAAGACTTTCCAAACACAAGCAACAATTGCTACGTATCAACTATTGCAAGATAGATTAAAGACCCAACTCAAACACATGAACCCTAGGTTGGGGTTCTTCCCCTTTTTCACAATAATAACAACTTAAGCATCAAAATAGATAATACAACCCTAACTCAAGCCCATAAACTAACTCCTCATGATTAAATAGCATAAAGAACACAAAAACACAAGTAATAAACATAAATCTTGATAAAGAAAAGAGATAAGGGAAAGAAAGCTTCTCTTTTGAAATGGGTGGAAAGAATCTTGAAATTCAAGCTTCAAATCGAAGATTACAAGCTCCAAAAGGGTTAAAAACATAGATCTAAGCCTAATATAACCTAAAAATATGAAAGGAAGTGAATGGGAGTGTATAGGGTTCAACCATAGGTCAAAACCGAGTTCAAAATGCTCAAAATGAGCTTAAATAATTGCAGAGCAGGTGCCATATGCCGTATGGGTGGCCGTATGCTTTTGTGCGATTTCTAGTGCATTTCTCAAAATTCTGTGCAACTGTTTTGACTTCTAGGCTATTTTTCACTCTCAAAAACACTTCATAGCGTTTGTGGTCTTCAAAAAAGTTGTATCCCTTCAAGTTGGCTTTCCAAAGGCGCAAGAATCACCTCATTTGGACATTCCTAGGCTGAGATATGCTCAAAATACCGAATAGTGGCAGATTTAGACAAAATATGTAAGTTTGGACGATTTTGACCCCTTTGTCTTCATTTTAAGCTCTAATGTCTTCATGAGAGTTGTATCCCTTTGAGTCTTCGTTCCAATGACACAAGAATCACTCAATTTGGATATTTATAGGCCGAGATATCATCCAATCTCTAAGATGTCGACGTGCAGAAATTTCAACACCTTAACCTTTTGCTTCTCTTTTGTTTTAGTTTGTCCAAATGATCAATACCATTGAATATACAACTCTTAGGCTCCCTTGGAAGTGTTGCACCCATCTCCATAGCTTCTCCTTGACTCCATTGACTCTAAATGCATCCAAAATCAATGAAAATCCTCATCTTAGCTTCCAATGCTTTTCAACTTATACTCCTTGCAAAATAACACAAATAAGCACTAATTCTCATGAAATTTGGAATGATCTAAAAGCAAAATGACTTAGTGAAAGGGAGAAAAATATAATTAAACAAATAAGCACTTATCAGTATGCCAACTTTGATTGGGATGAGACTCGAACCTAAGACCTTACTTATAAAAATTAATGGGTAAGTTAAAAGTTAACGAAATATTAACGGAAAAGCTAATATTTAACGGAAAACTTAACGGATAATCATATGATTAAGGATAAATTTGGAAATCTCAGCAAGGGAAAATATAAATCCAAACAATCTGAACCATCCATTTGATTTAATAATTTGACCGTCATTTTTTCTAGGCATTACAGGCCTAACTTTCTTTGGCTCTTATTAGTATAGTAGATAGAATAGAGTGATGTACTTACTTTTGAATAATATTATCTAACATATTCGTAGTATATGTTCAACAAATTTTTTTTGAAAGGAATATGTTCAGCAATTATGCTATCTTTGATTGTGATGAGGTTCGGACCTAAGACCTTACTTATGAAAATTAATGGGTAAGTTAAAAGTTAACGGAAAAGATAATATTTAACAAAAAATTTAATTTATAATCATATAACTAAGGATAAATTAGGAAATCTCAAGGAAAAATATAAATCTAAACAATATGAACCATCCATTTGATTTAATAATTTGATAGTCATTTTTTCTACCCATTAAAGGCCTAACTTTCTTTGGATCTTATTAGTATATATATATATATATATATATATATATATATATATATATATATATATATATATATATATATATATATATATATATATATATATATATATATATATATATATATAGAGAGAGAGAGAGAGAGAGTATAGATAGTAGATAGTAGATATTGTGACTTGAATTTAGGCATGATGAGAACACAATGTTTATATTCAATAGAGTTTCATAAATACAATGATAGAAGAGAGGGATATATATATGGAAGAAGTCTAAGGTAAACTAGAATTAATAGTTCTAATTTGACTCAGAAACATAGAGTCCTAATACTCCCCCTTAAGCTCAGGGTAAGGCAGAAAGCTGTAGCTTGTCTCTAAGAAAAGAAAACCTAGGACCTGGAAGAGCTTTTGTAAATATATCTGCAAGTTGATCTTTAGTTGAAATAAAATTAACTTGAATTTCACCGGTGGCAACTTTATCCCGAACAAAGTGGTAATCAATTTCAACATGTTTGGTACGAGCATGGAAGATTGGATTAGTACACATGTATGTAGCACCAAGATTGTCACACCACAACTTTGGGACAGGAATGTCAGAAATCTTAATTTCATGCAGAAGGGATATGATCCTAGTAACTTCAGCACATACATCTGTTAGAGCTTTGTATTCTGCTTCTGTAGAAGACCTAGCCACTGTCTTTTGCTTTTTGCAGACCCACGATATGAGATTATTGCCCAAGAACACTGCATAACCACTAGTGGACTTACGGTCATCAGGACAACCAGCCCAATCAGAGTCTGAAAAGGCATTGAGCTCCCTAGACAGCGAACGATTCACACGCAAACCATAAGTTAGAGTACCTTTAACATACCGTAGCACTCGTTTCAACTGCTCCCAGTGTGAGACCGCAGGTGCATGCATATGCTGACAAAGCTGATTGACTGCAAAGGATAAATCAGGACGAGTTACCTTGAGATATTGTAGAGCCCTAGCCAGACTTCTGAATTGTGTTGGGTCATCATATGGATCGGCATTGAGACTAGAGGTAGACAATTTTGCAGTAGAGATAGGTGTAGCCAAAGGCTTGCACTCTGACATTCCAGCACGTTTTAATATATCAGTCATATACCGGTGCTGAGAAAGATTGATGGCACTTCCACGCTTCACCGTCTCAATACCCAAGAAGAATCCTGGTTCACCAAGATCCCTAATTTTGAAAGCAGTGGGCAACTTTGATAACAAATCAGTCACAAGCTTGGGATCAGTCCCCATCACAAGAATATCATCAACATAAACTAGCAGATATACGCAGGCAGCATCTTGAGAAAAATAGAATAAAGACACATCGGTTTTAGAGGCGACGAACCCAACAGATAGCAAAAACGTATGCAGACGAGTAAACCAGGCCCTAGGAGCCTGTTTTAAGCCATATAAAGAGCGTTTCAGCAGACATACATGATCAGGTAAATGAGTGTCAACATAACCAGGTGGTTGACGCATGTAAACAGTCTCAGTTAGATGACCATTCAAGAAAGCATTATGAATATCCAACTGTCGTATAACCCAACCAGAAGATATAGCTAAACTCAAAAGCAACATGACAGTTGTTGGTTTGACAACTGGACTGAATGTATCAAAGAAATCATGACCAGGTACCTGATTAAAACCCTTGGCCACCAACCGTGCCTTATGTCTTTCTATTGAGCCATCAGCTTTCCGCTTTGTACAAAATGTAAAACTATTATAAAAGGCATTGAATGATTTAACCAATACTTTCATTGGAAGCGTAAACTACTAACCTGATTCCATGGAGTTTGATGAAGCTCTGAGCCCTTTCCTCTTCACCACTTCTTTCTCTTAGTATTTGCAGAACCCTTTTTCTCTCTGGTCTTTCACGTTAAGTTTTCCCAAGTGATAGGATAGGAAAATATTCTTGGCCCTTATATATTGCCTGCTCAACATAACCTGACATTCCAATATTTAATATTGGAATTATGGCAATAATGGGCCATAAACCCATACAATTAAATAGGCTTAAATAGCCTTATTTGAAAGCCAAAGAGAGAGGAATTATAACCCCTGATCTGTTACAAGTTTTATTCCATTACCTATCAAAATGGAATTTTAATTGTTCAGATCACTTAATACATGGACCACAATAATATTAGAATAAAATATTCTAACATTCTCCCACTTGGACCATGTGTATTATTGATGGACTAGGATAATTTTAATTCGCGAAACATCCCAAAACATCAAAGAACTTTTACTTAAATCAAAGTCAGCTAGATCATGGCGGTCGCACGTTATTTAAACAACATGTTCCCTTCCATGCATCATAGGTCAACTTTAATTTCAATACTGACAACCATATGTGCAAACAGAGATATAACATTAATTGAATTCAACCAAGTCAATATAGCATAAAACTGAAAATAATGATAACAAGGCTCTATCTAAAATTCTCATACTCTCCACATGACAGGAGAATCCCTTAGGTGTTAAATCTTTGGTCAAAGGATCAGCAACCATAAGTTCAGTTTTGATATGCCGAATTGACACTCTCTGTTTCTGTACTTCTTCTTTAACTGACAAATATTTTAATTCCATATGCTTAGCACCTTTAGAGTATTTGTCATTCTTAGAGAAGAACATTGCTGCGGAGTTGTCACAATAAAGTCTCAAAGGCCTAGAAATATTGTCGACTACTCTAAGCCCCGAGATCAAATTCCGCAGCCACAATCCATGATTTGTGGCTTCAAAGCATGCCACAAATTATGCCTCCATAGTGGAAGGTTTCCATGAAACTGCTCCTCCAGCTAATAGGAACAAATAACCAAATGTAGATTTTCTCGTATCTACACATCCAGCATAGTTTGAATCAGAATAGCCAATCACTTCAAGTGGATCTGATTTCCTATACGTAAGCATGTAATCTTTTGTGCCTTGTAGATATCTTAAAACTTTCTTTGCAGCCTTCCAGTGCTCTATGTCAGGATTACTCTGATATCAACCCAACATTCCAACAGCAACGCTGATGTCTGGCCGAGTACAAGTCTGTAAATATCCCAAACACCCAACCACTATTGCATAAGATATGTTTTCCATTCGTTTTTTTTCTCAATTTCATTTCTGGGACATTGAGCTAAAATAAATTTGTCCTCTTTATGCATCGGAACCACTCCCGAAGAGCATTTATCCATCTTAAATCTTTCCAAGACCTTGTTAATGTATCCTTTCTGAGACAATCCTAATAATCCTTGTGATCTATCTCGGAATATTTCTATTCCAATCACATAGGATGTCTCACCCATATCCTTTATTTCAAAGGTCTTAGAAAGAAATACTTTAACATCACACAACATGGCCTTATCATTTGCAGCAAGTAGAATGTCATCAACATATAAAACTAAAATAGCAAACTTACTCCCACTAACTTTCATGTAGATACACCGATCAACAGTATTTTCCACAAAACCATAAGATGTAACAATACTGTCAAATTTAATGTACCACTGTCGGGAAGCTTGCTTAAGTCCATATATTGACTTTTCTAATTTACACACCAACTGTTCCTTTCCTACGGTCAAAAACCCTTCTGGTTGGTCCATATATACTTCTTCCTCTAAATCACCATTTAGAAAGGCGGTCTTAACATTCACTTGGTGAAGCTCCAAATCGTAATGAGCTACCAATGCCAAAACAATCCTTAACGAGTCTTTCTTAGAAACTGGGGAAAAAGGTCTCGTTGTAGTCGATGCCACTTTTCTGAGTATAACCTTTGGCAACAAGTCTAGCTTTATACCTTTCGACATTACCTTTAGAGTCGCGTTTGGTCTTAAAGACCCATTTGCACCCGACACTTCTTGAATTTTCAGGTAATTCTACAAGGTTCCAAACTCTGTTGACTTCCATAGATTTTAACTCATCTTTCATGGCATCTAACCATCTTTCAGAACTGTTACTTTCAATGGCTTGTTTGAAGGAAACCGGATCCTTATCAAGACTCAAATCATTATCTTGTTCAGCAAAATATATCACATAGTCATTAGAAATGGCAGGTCTCCTTTCCCTTGTAGACCGTCTTAATGTCATTTCTTCTCGTGGTTCATTGATTTCTTGCTGAATTGTGATTGATTCATTTTCATTGGTCACAATATCCTCATGTGGGTTTAGGACATTCTCATGTCGTTCCGGTGCACCAGAAGATGGCAATGTAATAACCGGAACTACATCTTGAAAAGAATTTTCATGTGAAGAGGTTTCAGCATGAATTTCTCGAATGTCTACCTTGTGTGGTTCTATGCTCCCACTATTTTGACCATTTTCAATGAATCGAGCATTTCCAGTCTCTACAATTCTCATACTATGGTTAGGACAATAAAACCTGTACCCTTTAGACCTTTCTGGATAGCCAATGAAAAAACCACTGACTGTCCTTGGGTCAAGTTTATTCTCACGTGGATTATACAACCTTACTTCCGCTTGGGAACCCCATACATGAAGATGCCTTAAACTCGGTTTCTTCCCTGTCCATAGTTCATAAGGTGTCTTATGAACTGCTTTACTTGGAACCCGACTTAATAAATATGTAGCGGTCTTTAACGCATACATCCACAGTGAAGAAGGTAAGGTACAATTACTTACTATGCTTCTAACCATATCCATAAGGGTACGATTTCGCCTTTCAGCCACACCGTTTTGTTGCGGTGTTCCGGGCATTGTATACTGTGCACAAATGCCCCTACTTTCGAGGAATTTAGCAAAAGGCCCTGGACATTGTCCTCTTTCGTCAGACCTACCATAATACTCACCCCCTCGGTCTGACCTCACAATTTTGACTTTTCTATCTAACTGCCTTTCAACCTCATTAATGAACACCTCTAAAGTGTTCATAGACAGAGATTTATCATGTAGTAGATATATGTAGCCATATCATGAATAGTCATTTATAAAGGTAATGAAGTACCTTTCGCCGCCCCAAGAATGAATATTGAAAGGTCCACAGATGTCGGTGTGAATTATTTCAAGCAGCTCACTACTCCTTGTGGCAGGTTTCTTGGTTATGTGTTTGGTTTGTTTTTCCTTAATACAATCCACACACACATCCCAATCACTAAAATCCAAGGCAGGTAGGATTTCAGATTTCTCCAACCTTACTAACCTTTCCTTAGATATGTGTCCCAGGCGTTTATGCCACAAGTAAGTAGAATTTTACTTTAATGCACTACGTTTGACTCCTATACTACTCTCAACTTGAAATAAAGATTCAGCAAAATTTTCATCAAGATTAAAACGATAAAGAGAATCAATCAAAGTACCAAAACCATAACATTTATTGTCCTTACATAAATGAAAAGTACGATTCTCGAATTTGATGTAAAATCCCAACATATCCAACCTACTAACTGAAACAAGATTTCTAGCACATTCAGGGACATAGAGAAAAAAAAAATCTTTTTTTTTTAGATCCAAATGATATCCAGTATCTAGGATCAATCTATACGTCCATATTCCCTCAATTCGTGCGTTCATCCTATTTCCCATAAAAAAGAATTTATCAGTTCTTCTTGTGGGTTGGATCGAACTGAATCCCCTTCTGTTCAAACCAAGCCTTTCTCTCAGGACAATTTTTCTTCAAATGCCCCATTTTAATCTCGCTTCCTCTTGAACCAACAAATGTTTAGTTTCTTTAAAACTCCATTTTTCTTTAAGAGTATAGTAGTTCACACGGAACTGTCCAAACTCTGCTGGTGGAAGTGAGTCAATGACTAGATGAACTAGCCATGATTCAGGCAACTCCATCCCCATCCCCTTTAATTTTGCTGCAATATTGACCATTTGGTCGCAGTGATCATGAATTGTCACAGACCAATCAAACTTCATAGAAGTTAATTCTGTCATCACGTTCCCTGCAATTGACTTATCTGCAATTTCAGACATTGATAACTCTTTCACTTTTGCCAGAAATTCATATGCAATATCAACTTTTAGCATCATCGGCTTCATATTTTCTGCCATGGTAATCTTCATGAGGTTTAAACACATTTTATTGAACCTCATCCATTTTCCATGGACAGCATTCATTGAAGCCGAGAATTGAACAAAAGCTGAAATTTCACATTTATACCTTAATGCTTTTATGCTAGGTATTTAATCAATTCGGACTTACATTTATGTATGATAGAAACATTAATAGATGCCAACAATACATAAAATAAAACAATAATAATAATAACCAAGCACTAGTCAAATAAGCAAGTCATCTTTGGATAAACAAAGCTATTTGGCAAAGCACTAAAATTATATTCTTTAAGTGTTATAAATTATTTGCAATGATTCACCTTTGGGCAATCTCATAGCAACATAACTTATAATAATTGTAATTGTCATCAAAGGCATCTCAATGATTTGGGCAAATAAATTCTATTTTATTAGTATCTATCACCAACTAGCTAGATCACTTTGGTGACTAACAAGCTAAAAGAAATATGCATCCTTAAATAAAATAGAATTTTATTGCCATAAGACATATTCATTAAGTCCAAAACATTGTATAACAAGGTCACTTTGGTGACTCTCAAGATCCGTAATAGACTAAAAACACAATTCAAGTAAGCAAATATTTAATTTATTTTAATCTAATTGTTACTTGGCCAGGCTACTTTGGTAACTAACAGGCTCTTTACAACAATAGATAAAATAAAATAATAAGATAATAAAATAATAATAACGATTTGAGAACCATACCAATCTAACAAATCTTTTCTTCTCAAACCAACATTCATAATAATAATAATAATAATAATAATAATAATAATAATAATAATAATCATAATAATAATAATAATAATAATAATAATAATAATAATAATAATATTATTATTATTATTATTATTATTATTATTATAAAATATAATTTTTTTTTTAGGTTAGGGCTCTAGCCAAATGGGCTCATTTGGCTAGAGCCCATCATCCCCTAATTCTCCAGCCTTGCGCTGGAGAATCCCTAATTCTCCAGCCTTGCGCTGGAGAAGCAGCAGCACAAGGAGACTCACGTAGCATCGACTCAGCCCAAGGACGTGGCACAACAGAAGGAGACGGTGGCCCAGTGGTGGGAGCAAAGGGAAAAACCTGCTCATCAAATTGCACATGTCTGCAAACATAAATCCTGTTAGTTTGTAAATCCATGCATCTATACCCCTTGAATGACTCTGGATATCCTAAAAAAACACATGGAGTGGACCTGTACGACATTTTGTGTCGATTATAAGGACGCAAGTGAGGATAACAGAGACAACCAAACACCCGAAGGAAGGAATAAGAGGGAGGGGATTTATGCAACAAAAGATGAGGACTAGAGTTACGTAACACACTGGATGGCATCTTATTAATCAAATAGACAGCAATTTCAAAGGCATAATCCCAGAAACGATAAAGAACAGATGCACGAGCCATAAGTGTAAGACCTGTCTCAACAATATGCTTGTGCTTTCGTTCGACACAACCATTCTGTTCATGAGTGTAGGCACATGACTGCCTATGATGGATTGTAACACCCCCAAATTTCAAACCCGTGGCTTACTATAAATAGCCTTACTATAAAATGAAATGTTAAAACTTATTCAATTTATAATAATCAAAATCCACAATAACTTTATTCAAGGGTGCTACCGCCACACCTAATCCTACTTGATTAGATGCAAGGCTAGTCTCAAACAAAACCCAAATTAAAAATAACATCAAGTTCTTATAATCCTCAAAATAATAATATAAAATCCTTAATAATCTTCATTACATAATCCTTTATTTTGCTAAATCCCCGAGCTAACAGCAACTCAGTCTACTGCTCTCGCCACTGCAACTCTTATCATTTATTCCCTGCTACTTACACAAGCAACAGCCAACAACAACAAATAAAAAGGGGTTAGCAAAACATGCTAAGTAAGGGACTTGCCTACCCCTAAAAAAAAGTAATTTTTAATAATAATACTTTTATATAATTTGAAAAAGGGGTAGTAGTCTTTTTACCAAACCTTTCAGAAAATTCAACTGCATTTCCTTTGCTCAGAAAAATTGTTAATATAATAACAAAAATAATAATGATAATATGGAAGCATAATCATACACAAACGTAATGGGAAAGGGTCCTTTTATTTTCAGGCCCTAGTAACAGAACTTATGCTGTACTACACAAAAATTCTCATTTTCACTATCGGAAACCGGACTCTAACCTTAAGTGTGCACACCCCCGAATGAGGATTCCAAGCCTCAATAGGAAGTTACCAGCCCTAGTAGCCAGGATAAAGTTTCTACTGACTACCCTGTAATTTAGGGTACACAGGCCCATTCCTACAGAACACACTATAGTGTTCTAGTACCCGAGGATTGTTCCTGACGGGCACTCCTCTACAACAATAAAATTACAATCACATAATCACATTTCATATTTCACATAGCTTCCAATATTTTAAGAAAATATAATTTTCCAAATCATTTTCCCATACTAAAATCTCTTGAAAATTTGTAAAGGAAATATTTTATTTGAAAACTCTAATTTGTCCAAAATTCTCAATCTCTCATAAAATAGAATCTTGAATAAAAGAAAAATCTTTATTTCCAAAAATGTCAAAAAGATCAATTATCACTAGAGATAATCTTAAAATAATTATCTATCCATATTTAACATAAATCCATACAAATCAACAAAGCAAATTATAACTTAAAATAATTAAATAATTTTTTTATAAAATTACGTACATACGTATAGGGTACAAATATATATATATACACTAAAATTCCTATTAACCACACAAATTCATAATTTCATGCAGATACTAACAATCAATTAATATCTCAATTCTAGATAATACTAATTAACAATCAGTTTACAACTAATACATATATGATAATTACATACCAAAAATATAAGGAATATATATATACAAATAACACATACGGTACATATAAATAAAAGAAAACATTTTATTTTATTTTATTTTATAGAACATACGTATGACACAAATAACTAAAGGAAAAATATTATTATAATATATCTTATTTTCTTTCTTTCTTTTCTTTTTATACGTACTACATAAATATAATATATATATTTATATAATCATTCTAATATACATACTGTACATACATGGATTATATATATTCATTAATTTTAATACCCATACGATATATATATACATAGCATTACGAAAAACATATATATAATTATAAATATACGTACAGGATATATATATATAATATTAATACGAAAAACATTATATATATATTTATAAATATACGTATGCTATATATATACGAAAAATATTATTTTATTATTTATAGATATATATATATATATACGGTACTCACAGTATATAGCAATATACATATACACTACATTTATACACATATATATACGTATAATACAAACCATATAAATTTTTATATATATACGTATGAAATATATTTATGTATAATCTACACACATGATCAAATACCACATACATTCATATGTATTTCTACGCATATACATATATTAAAAATATATTTTATATCCAAAAATCACATATTTTATGATCATCAACTTGCATCAATTTTTCACCACAACACAATATATATATATATATATATATATATATATATTCATATATATTCATATATACATCAAATCATACAAATGGGATAAGCAAGTAGAAAACAATCCCACTTACATGGATATCAAAACCTCAACTTTAAAACAATCTTCAAGGTGACTAGGGCTCTCCTTCTACCATCATCATCATCAAACATCACAAAGAAAGAACCCACATAAGCACACAATTTAACAATTACCCTAACACTATACTACCCGGAAAAATACAATAAAAATACTAACTTACTTGAGAAGATGAAGTTCCAACTCTTGAATAAAAATGATGGAAGAAATTTTTTTTTTTTTTTTTTTTTTTACGCAGGAACGAATCAGAAGGAAAAGATGAAGAAGAAAATTCCCTTCTTTTTAGATGAATATGTCGACTAGGAGACTAGGAAGGCTAAAGGGAAAGACTAAATCAATCCCTTATATGAAGGAAGATAAATAGGTAGTCATCATTTAATTTTTAGAATTCTCCAAATCAAACCTTTGTAACCTCCAATCTCCCTTATTATGTATTAAAGATATTGATCTTATATAATATTATATATAGTAGTAATATATATTACACACATATATAATATATATATCCACACGGCTATTATACATATATATACACATCAAAATATAATTTATATAATATAAGATCCAAAATAGTGATCACCTAATTAATTACATATATAATATATAATAATAATGATTGAGTATATATATATATATATATATAACTATTTAGTATATACGTACCTTATATAATATGTATATATATATATTAATATACACGCACACTACACAACTTAATTAATATATATATACATACGTTACACCACACATGTACACACGCATATCATATATATATATATATATATATATATATATATATATATAATAATTAAATATAATTACTATATCTCACAATACTATATAATAGTAATATAGTTATAAAAATAATATAATAATTAATATAAGGTTTTGGTAGTCCAAATGAATATAGCTCAAGGTTCAAATGAAATTGAACATAGAAATAGAGTCCAATGAATATGGTATAGAGATTAGATGAACATTGAGGAATAATAGGGAATAACTTTGAAAGTTCAATAGGTAATATTGGAACCAAAAATCTCAAGTGTCACAATCTACCCTCCTTAAAAGAAAGCTTCGCCCCCGAAGCGATCTTATCTTAACTTAACAACTTAAATCTAAACAACATGTAACATGCTATTCTATAAAACAAACGGAGTGAGGTGTTAAAACCTGCCCTCCTTAAAAGAAAGTTACGTCCCCGTAACTTGACTATTACCTGAAGCAAACAACTCCGGATACCGATTTCTCATATCCTCCTCAACTTCCCACGTAGCTTCCTCAGCTAAGTGGTTGGACCACAATACTTTCACAAGCTTTATGGATTTCCTTCGGGTATCACGGGTCTTAGAATCCAATATCTTTACTGGTTTTTCCTCATACGAGAGAGATTCATCCATCTCCACAACCTTACAATTTACCAAATCTTTCATCACTTTACTAATCAAATATCGTATTTGAAATTAAGCAAAGTTCATTCTTACCTCAGGGTTGATCACATGCGAAGCATCATGAACATACTTCTTCAGTGGAGACACATGGAATACATCATGCACCTAACAACAACAAGTTAAGCTTAACTTCATTCTTCCATTGAATCTCTTTTATTTAACTTAAGTAATAAGTTCATTACCTTATCCAATTCCATAGGTAAGGCCAACCGGTAAGCTACTTGACCAATCTTATCCAAGATTTCATATGGACCAATAAATCTTGGACTTAGTTTACCCTTCTTCCCAAATCGCATAACTCCTCTGGTTGGTGATACTCTTAGAAGAACTCTTTCTCCTGCTTGAAATTCGACTGGTTTCCGTCCTAAATCTGCATATGACTTCTGACGATCTTGAGCAGCTTTCATTCTTGCTTGAATCAGCTTGACTTTCTCAATGGTCTCTTCCAAGTACTGGGTTCCTAGCACGACCGTATCAACCATATCACTCCAACACAAAGGGCTTCTACACTTTTGGCCATACAAAGCTTCATAAGGAGCTATCTTGATACTAGCATGATAACTGTTATTGTAGGAGAATTCAATAAGATCAAGATGTTCATCCCACGACCCTTTCAAATCCATCACGCAAGCTCTTAGCATATCTTCTAAAGTCTGGATGGTCCTCTCGGTTTGTCCATCCGTAGCTGGATGAAATGCCGTACTCAACTTCAATCTTGTACCCATCGCATTTTGCAAAGCTTTCCAAAATTGTGATAGATACCTTGAATCTCTATCGGAAATAATATCCTTAGGTACTCCGTGGTACTTAACCACTTGCTTCACATAAGCTTTAGCCAACTGCTCCATACTCCAAGTCTCGTTCATTGCTATAAATCGAGTAGTCTTAGTCAATCTGTCTACAATAACTCAAATCTTATTCTTTCCAGCTTTAGTCAGTGGCAGACCACCGACGAAATCCATAGAGATTGAATCCCATTTCCACTGTGGAATCTCCAACGATTGAACTAATCCTTTAGGCTTATTTCTTTCGGCTTTAACCTTTTGACAATTTAAACATCGGGTCACAAATTCTGCTATTTCTTTCTTCATTCCTGGCCACCAAAAATGTTTCTTCAAATCCTTATATAACTTGTCACCTCCAGGGTGTACTGAATAGGGAGTATTGTGCCCTTCTTCCATAAGCTTTCTTTTCACTTCTTCACAGGCTATAGGTATACACCATCGCCCTTCAAACCGAATACTTCCATCTTGCCATAGCTCAAAGGATCCATTTTTATTGTCAACCATCCCAGCCTTTACTTTTTCTAACTCGCTGTCATCGGACTGCTTCTGCTTGATTTCTTCAAATATTGATGGCATAATCACCATGTTGCAAAAGTCAATTTCTGCTTCTACTTCACCTTCAGTCTTGACTTCAAGATTGAGTCTTCTGAAATCTTCACACAATCTTTCAGGAAGTACCCATGTCACATTCATAGAGTGTTCTGATTTTCTACTTAACGCATCTGCGACCACATTCGCTTTCCCTTCGTGATATTGAATGACTAGATCGTAGTCTTTTATCAATTCCAACCACCTTCGTTGCCTCATATTCAATTCTTTCTGGGTGAAAATATACTTCAGACTTTTATGATCGGTGAATATCTTGCACTGCACTCCATATAGATAATGGCGCCAAATCTTCAAGGCGAAGACTACAGCAGCCAATTCTAAGTCGTGAGTGGGATAATTCACCTCATGAGTCCTTAGTTGTCTTGATGCATAAGCAACCACCTTTCCGTTCTGCATCAGCACACAACCCAATCCTTTCTTCGAAGCATCACTGTAGATTTCAAATCCTTCCGTACCGGATGGTAAAGTCAACACTGGTGCAGTTGTCAACCTCTTCTTCAGCTCTTGAAAAGCTTCCTCACAGCTTGCATCCCACATAAACTTAGTGGTTTTCTTCATTAGGTTCGTCATTGGCCTTGTAATCTTAGAGAAGTCTTTCACAAATCTTCTATAATATCCAACTAATCCTAGAAAGCTTCTTACTTCAGTCACTGAAGTTGGTGCTTGCCAATCCATCACTTCTTGAATCTTCGAAGGATCAACAGCTACTCCTTCCTTAGTGATTACATGTCCAAGGAATGCATTCTTATCCTGCCAAAATTCACATTTGGACAACTTAGCATAGAACTGGTTTTCCCTTAAAATTTGCAAAACCACTCTCAGATGATCTTCATGCTCTTCAGGGGTCTTGGAATAGATCAGAATGTCATCAATGAAAACAACCACGAACTGATCTAGATATGGTCGAAAAACTCGGTTCATGAGATCCATGAATACCGCAGGTGCATTAGTCAACCCAAACGGCATCACAGTGAACTCATAATGCCCATACCTCGTCCTGAACGCAGTCTTGGGTATGTCCTTTTCAGCTACCTTCAGTTGATGATAACCTGACCTCAAATCGATCTTGGAGAACGTTCCAGCTCCCTTCAATTGGTCGAACAGATCATCAATTCGAGGCAAAGGATACCTGTTCTTCACCGTTACTTGATTCAACTCACGGTAGTCGATGCAGAGTCTCAATCCACCATCCTTCTTCTTAACAAACAGCACTGGAGTGCCCCACGGAGAGACACTTGGCCGAATGTAACCTTTATCTAGCAATTCCTGCAGTTGCTCTTTCAATTCTTGCATCTCCTTCGGTGCCATCCTGTAAGGCGTCTTCGAGATTGGTGTGGTTCCAGGTATTAGTTCAATACCAAACTCTATCTCCCTTTCTGGTGGCATTCCTGGTATCTCCTCTGGAAAAACATCAGGAAAATCTCTTACCACCGCTATCTGTTCAAGCGTTTCTTCCATGGAGTCGAGATCTTTAACCATGCATAGGTAAGCTTCATGATTGTTCATCATGTACTTCTTAACCTTCATCATGGATACCAACTTGATTCCTGGTTTGACAACGATCCCTCGATAGGTAAGCCGATCACCTTCTGCATTCCGCAATGACACTTGTTGCTTATCACATATGATCTTGGCCTTGTAAGCACTTAGCCAATCCATCCCCAATACGACATCGAGGTCTTTTAGCTCGAACTCGATAAGATTACCCGGAAAGTTCACTCCTTGGATATCTATTGGTACGTCTTTATGCATGTACTTGCATGCAACTACACTACCAGTAGGGGTTTTAACTGCTATCTTTACTTCTGAGGTTGGAACCAACCCTACTTTCTTAACAAAAGCAGTTGATACGAAGGAGTTTGTAGCTCCAGAATCAAACAAAACAAAAGCAGGCACAAAGTGAACGAAGAAGGTACCTGTAACCACGTCACTGGCATCTGCCTGAGCCTTATTCATGACGAAGATACGTCCCGGTCCACCATTCCCGCCATTGTTATTCAGGGCCTTGTTATCACCGCCATTCCTGTTACCATTCTGGTTATTCTGGTTTCCTCCTTCTGGGATCCTTCCGTTGTTTCCTCCATTCTTGTTCTGGTTCTGCCATGAAGGATTTCCGTTCTTCTTCGCATAGCACTCAAATGCACGATGCCCCATCTTATTGCAATTGAAGCACTTGACAACATTCCCCTGGCAATCCACTCCAGGATGATCCTTATTACATCTCTTGCAGTTGTAGTGCCTTTCAGCCCTTTGGTTCCTCTGAACCTGGTGACCATTATGATTCTTTGGTCCACCTTTTCCTTGATTGTTGCGGTTCTGGCCTGGATGAGGAAATTTAGGCCTCTTCTCACCTTGCTGATGATCTTCTTCATTCTTTCTCTTTCCTTTTCCAGTGACCTCTCTCTGGAATTGCTGAACCTAACAATGGCTAGCAGCTCTGCTATACGCCTCGTCCAGAGTCTGGCATCTGAACATACTCAGACCCTTCTGAGTCTCAAAGTTAAGTCCTCGGATGAACTTACTCGCTTTGCTTCGCTCATCAGGGACCAAAGCAAGTGCAAATCTCGACAGATCGAGAAAATCGGTGTAGTAATCCTGAACCGATCTATTTCCTTGACGCAAGTGAAGGAATTCATCGTACTTCGCCGTCCTAACATGCTCAGGGTAAAATTTCTCCCTCAGAGCATCCTTGAAAGCTTCCTATCCAAAAGCTGGCGATTGACGTAGGGCCGGACCAGCTGCAGCCCACCAGATGTCAGCTCGCTGCTGAAGATAGTAAACAACAATATCCACACGCCGCTCAGCAGGACAGTTGAGAGCATCGAACAGCTTGTCGAACACTCGCATCCATTCTTCTAGCACCAATGGATCTTCTTGCCCTAAGAAAATGGGAGGGTTTCGCCCAGCCACTAACTTAGCCATATCGTTCCCGTTTCCATTCCCTTGAGGATTTTGGAGCATTCGATCTCCAATTGCCTGGGTCAACTGAGCTATACTAGCTATCTCACTGCCTGAGCCAACTCAGCGTTAGTGGGAACATCGTCTTCCCGAGCACTTTGGCTTTCCGCTGATCTTCTTGGAGGCATAATTACTAACTACAGGCAAAGGACAACTACATAAGAGTGTTTCCCCACTCTTTCTCATATAAAGCACATATAATAAGCAGATATACAAATCAATTTCCACATATTGGCATGCTTTCCAAATAAATAAATAAATAAGCCTCAGGTAATTTATAGCGTACCTGAGATATGCTCACCCTCGGGGTGCAAAGCCACATATATTGTGAGATTTATAATGTAATTATATATATATATATATATATATATATATATATATATATATATATATATAATTACACTATAAATCTCACCATTCTCACCACGGTGTTTAAAGCCTAACTTCTCATCATCGTAACCCAAAATTTTCCTATTGAGTTCTTTCCTAGGTATTGTCATAACCTAGGCTCTGATACCAACTTGTAACAGCCCCAAATTTCAAACCGTGGCTTACTATAAATAGCCTTACTATAAAAGGAAATATTAAAACTTATTCAATTTATAATAATCAAAATCCACAATAACTTTATTCAAGGGTGCTACCGCCACACCTAATCCTACTTGATTAGATGCAAGGCTAGTCTCAAACAAAACCCAAATTAAAAACAACATCAAGTTCTTATAATCCTCAAAATAATAATATAAAATCCTTAATAATCTTCATTACATAATCCTTTATTTTGCTAAATCCCCGAGCTAACAGCAACTCAGTCTACTGCTCTCGCCACTGCAACTCTTATCATTTATTCCCTGTTACTTACACAAGCAACAGCCAACAACAACAAATAAAAAGGGGTTAGCAAAACATGCTAAGTAAGGGACTTGCCTACCCCTAAAAAAAAAGTAATTTTTAATAATAATACTTTTATATAATTTGAAAAAGGGGTAGTAGTCTTTTTACCAAACCTTTCAGAAAATTCAACTGCATTTCCTTTGCTCAGAAAAATTGTTAATATAATAACAAAAATAATAATGATAATATGGAAGCATAATCATACACAAACGTAATGGGAAAGGGTCCTTTTATTTTCAGGCCCTAGTAACAGAACTTATGCTGTACTACACAAAAATTCTCATTTTCACTATCGGAAACCGGACTCTAACTAAGTGTGCACACCCCCGAATGAGGATTCCAAGCCTCAACAGGAAGTTACCAGCCCTAGTAGCCAGGATAAAGTTTCTACTGACTACCCTGTAATTTAGGGTACACAGGCCCATTCCTACAGAACACACTATAGTGTTCTAGTACCCGAGGATTGTTCCTGACGGGCACTCCTCTACAACAATAAAATTACAATCACATAATCACATTTCATATTTCACATAGCTTCCAATATTTTAAGAAAATATAATTTTCCAAATCATTTTCCCATACTAAAATCTCTTGAAAATTTGTAAAGGAAATATTTTATTTGAAAACTCTAATTTGTCCAAAATTCTCAATCTCTCATAAAATAGAATCTTGAATAAAAGAAAAATCTTTATTTCCAAAAATGTCAAAAAGATCAATTATCACTAGAGATAATCTTAAAATAATTATCTATCCATATTTAACATAAATCCATACAAATCAACAAAGCAAATTATAACTTAAAATAATTAAATAATTTTTTTATAAAATTACGTACATACGTATAGGGTACAAATATATATATATACACTAAAATTCCAATTAACCACACAAATTCATAATTTCATGCAGATACTAACAATCAATTAATATCTCAATTCTAGATAATACTAATTAACAATCAGTTTACAACTAATACATATAGGATAATTACATACCAAAAATATAAGGAATATATATATACAAATAACACATACGGTACATATAAATAAAAGAAAACATTTTATTTTATTTTATTTTATAGAACGTACGTATGACACAAATAACTAAAGGAAAAATATTATTATAATATATCTTATTTTCTTTCTTTCTTTTCTTTTTATACGTACTACATAAATATAATATATATATTTATATAATCATTCTAATATACATACTGTACATACATGGATTATATATATATTCATTAATTTTAATACACATACGATATATATATACATAGCATTACGAAAAACATATATATAATTATAAATATACGTACAGGATATATATATATATATATATAATATTAATACGAAAAACATTATATATATATTTATAAATATACGTATGCTATATATATATACGAAAAATATTATTTTATTATTTATAGATATATATATACGGTACTCACAGTATATAGCTATATACATATACACTACATTTATACACATATATATACGTATAATACAGACTATATAAATTTTTATATATATAAGTATGAAATATATTTATGTATAATCTACACACATGATCAAATACCACATACATTCATATGTATTTCTACGCATATACATATATTAAAAATATATTTTATATCCAAAAATCACATATTTTATGATCATCAACTTGCATCAATTTTTCACCACAACACAATATATATATATATTCATATATATTCATATATACATCAAATCATACAAATGGGATAAGCAAGTAGAAAACAATCCCACTTACATGGATATCAAAACCTCAACTTTAAAACAATCTTCAAGGTGACTAGGGCTCTCCTTCTACCATCATCATCATCAAACATCACAAAGAAAGAACCCACATAAGCACACAATTTAACAATTACCCTAACACTATACTACCCAGAAAAATACAATAAAAATACTAACTTACTTGAGAAGATGAAGTTCCAACTCTTGAATAAAAATGATGGAAGAATTTTTTTTTGTTTACGCAGGAACGAATCAGAAGGAAAAGATGAAGAAGAAAATTCCCTTCTTTTTAGATGAATATGTCGGCTAGGAGACTAGGAAGGCTAAAGGGAAAGACTAAATCAATCCCTTATATGAAGGAAGATAAATAGGTAGTCATCGTTTAATTTTTAGAATTCTCCAAATCAAACCTTTGTAACCTCCAATCTCCCTTATTATGTATTAAAGATATTGATCTTATATAATATTATATATAGTAGTAATATATATTACACACATATATAATATATATATCCACACGGCTATTATACATATATATACACATCAAAATATAATTTATATAATATAAGATCCAAAATAGTGATCACCTAATTAATTACATATATAATATATAATAATAATGATTGAGTATATATATATATATATATATATATATATATATATATATATATATATATATATATATATATGATATGCGTGTGTGCATGTGTGGTGTAACGTATGTATATATATATATATTAATTAAGTTGTGTAGTGTGCGTGTATATTAATATATATATATATATATACATATTATATAAGGTACGTATATACT
Source organism: Ipomoea trifida (assembly GCA_003576665.1). NCBI lineage: Eukaryota > Viridiplantae > Streptophyta > Magnoliopsida > Solanales > Convolvulaceae > Ipomoea > Ipomoea trifida. Next base: position 12,224,276 of record CP025657.1, read on the forward strand.
AAATAGTTATATATATATATATATATATATATATATATATATATATATATATATATATATATATAATAATAATTAAATATAATTAATATATCTCACAATACTATATAATATTAATATAGTTATAAAAATAATATAATAATTAATATAAGGTTTTGGTAGTCCAAATGAATATAGCTCAAGGTTCAAATGAAATTGAACAGAGAAATAGAGTCTAATGAATATGGTATAGAGATTAGATAAACATTGAGGAATAATAGGGAATAACTTTGAAAGTTCAATTCAATAGGTAATATTGGAACCAAAAATCTCAAGTGTCACATGGATTCCTAACGTAAGAAACAGAGAATGCAATTTTTTATACTCAGCCCCTAGATCAGATTGGATGACCTTAATTTTACGATTGAAGGAACGCTCAACTAAGGCTCGAAGACGATCAAAAATAGCATAGAGATCTGATTTTAAACGCATCGGAAAGAACCATGTATAACGAGAATGGTCATCAACAAAGATAACAAAATAACGATAACCACTAGACGACAGCACAGGAGCTGGTCCCCAAATATCTGTATAAATTAAATCAAGAACATTCGAACTAACAGTGTCAACACGAGGTAAAGGAAAACGAGCAGATTTGCCTAACTGACACGCTGAACAAAGACCGGTAGTACAACGATTAGATGTATTTGAACTAATAACAGAACAAAAAGGTAAAATACGACTCAAAACTCGTTGATGAGGATGACCGAGGCGATCAAGCCACACCGACGAGGATGCACGAGAGGAAATAAATGCTTGAGGACCAGACTGAGAGGACGGGACTGACAATGTATACAACCCTCCGGAGCTACTGCCACGTAGAAGAGTCACCCTGGTGGTGATATCCTTCACAAGAAAGAAAGAAGATTGAAACTAAAAAAAAACATTATTATCTCGAGTGAATTTTTGAACAGATAATAGAGACGAAGATAAGCCCGGGACATGCAAAATATCAGACAACTTAAAAACTCTAGATGGGGTAACAAACGATGCATGACCTACATGACTAATATTTAACCCCTTACCATCACCAACTCTCAATGTATCGTCACCTGTATAGGCCTCAGAAGTAGACAACGCAGCGATGTCAGGTGTAGCGTGATTTGTGGCTCCAGTATCCGGTATCCATAGATTGGAGTCCAAATAAAAACTAGAGTCCGGTTTTATGACCTATAATGCCACGTGGGGGTTGTATGACATATTCTTGAGGCTGCATGTTAACAAATGAATAACACGTGGGGGTTGTATGACCTATAATGCCACAAAGCTAACATTTACGCTACCATGAATTACTCCTGCCTCTACCACGCGTGCGTCCTCCTCTTCCTCGCCTAGCATACTGCCCATCGCCACGAAACACGCCGCCATCACCACTGCGAAGCTGCTGTCCACCACTACGCTGCCCGCCCGCACCACGCCATGGACGACGGCCAGCGCCTCTGTTAGTCACGAATGCATGGGAACCCAACAAATCTGCAAGCTCTTGAAGAGAGACTGTGACACCCCAACTTTTTCACAAGCTGAGATTGTGACACCCCAACCTCATACAGGCTGAGATAGCTAAAACTTAACATAAAAGCTGCCAATCTCAACCAACAAACCAAGCATAGCGGAAGCGAATTTAAAACCTAAGGGCGTCATGCCACATCTAGGTATAATCACAGCCTAGATGCACAGGCTAAACACAAGAATAAACTAAACTGTCATCTCATAGAACTGAAATAATAACAATCCTCAAAGTATAAAATCCATAATCATCCAACGGAACCCAAAGAACAAATCAAGAGTATGTCATAACATCTCAAGGCACACAGGCCCAAAAACCAACATCTAAACAAGGTAAACTATGACTACGCATCCTCATAAAAGAGAGAACTCTAGCGCGCTCGCGTAGACTACTCCATACCTGGAAAACACACAAAGAACCATTAGCAAAAGAATGCTAAGCAACCACCATTCACACCCGCAAAGAAGTATAGATATATAGTAAGGTTGTAAATAGGTTTACACACCCATATAGAATATAAACACCAACGAACTGTGCAATAGTTCAAATCAGATACTCAACAAGGATAAACTGAATGAATCACAGACCAAAACTCATTCAAGTAAAGCCGAAATCCAAAGATAGAAGAATAAGATAATAACGAATCAAATCCAAGGTACTAACTGAACACAAGCATAAGGAATAATCAACAGAATGAACAAGGACTCACATCTCGAGAACGAAAGGAAACCCAACAACAACCACTAAGCATCATACTAAACCCAATCCCAAACTCAAACCGAATGCACAAAGGCAAAGCACTCACGGGTAATGACCATCACAGGGGTAATGAACCCAATCACAGGCCCCAATCACAGGGACCGAAGTCCAATCACAGGGTGAATCGACCAATCACAGGGGTAGCGAACCCAATCACAGGGGTAGCGAACCCAATCACAGGGGCAATGGCCCAATCACAGGGACCTAAGTCCAATCACAGGGGTAATAAACCCAATCACAGGGGTAATGAACCCGAATACAACAATAATAGCACAACAAGTGCATCCACACTCCCAACGATATCAACAAGCCAACAACTCACAAACATACTCCGACATCATCCCAAAACAACCAAACAAAGTGTTCATCTCATCTATGAACACCAACAAACTCCCAGATAGAAAGAATATCAAGAATCAATAGACCAAAGGGTACAAAAGGGGAAACTAAAGACATGAATAAATCTCCAAGATAAGGCAATAAATATCCAACAAGAGACATGGATAAATACTCCAAAAGCATGGTAAAATACCCAACAAGACAATCCAACAATAATCAGAACAAAGGAGAACAACAGACAACAACACACAACAGTCTCTGGGATCGAATTTCCCAGGAACTTGCGGACCACAACAACGGTCCACAGACCTCCGCCGCACTCCTCCGCAAGGAGGAAGCGGCCTCCTCAACGGAACACCCTCGCCCAACCTACCGCCTTGGCCTTGCGGATCACCTCGGCGGGTTACATTATACCGCCTTGGTCCTCCGCAAGGTCAATACACACCCCAGATTCCAGAGAGCTAAGCAGACACGCAAGAAATGTTTCCAGAGAGTATAATCAGACCAAGACATCAACATTTCATACAACTTAGAGGCCAAAAACATGGAAATCCAAACCATCAATGATCATACAAAACTAATCAAAGGATCAAGATGACATCCAACAAATAGATTCAACAAGATAGGCTAATCACAAGGGATTTTCAGGATTTCCAATCCACCAAATAATATCAAATAGAATAGGAGTGAATGAAAATAGTTTGATGGACATGGATGGTTACCTTGAATAGCTTTATCCCACTCCAAGAAGCCCTAAGCAAGATCACAAAGCCCCACCTTCACCTTGATCATCTTTTCCCAAAGAACCCCAAAAGAACTTTGTAAGAATATGCTAAAAAGACTATTATAAACACACAATGCAAGATGGATCCTATGATAGATGAACTTACCCACTCCTAAGCAACCATAAAAGAGCAATCTTGACTTGAAAGCTTGTAGGAAAATGGAGATCAATTTTGGGTGCAAGAAGGATGGAAAATGGCGTGTAAGTGTGTAGGGAGAGAGGAAGAGGAGTGAAAGCTTCTAGGTTATTTGATCATCAAAATATATACTAGGGATACATACAATATTTGAGTGTAAGACTTTATTAGGAATTGGGCTTAAGCTTATATTATAATGGTCACAAGAATTAATTATATATATGTATTCAAGACTAGCAAAATGGGCTAAATAATCACCCCTTATAATTAATACAAGAATTAATATAAGAAAGCCCATAGAAATGTCTTAGGACTAATATATATATATATATCATATAATGTAAGATCAATAAATTGGGCTTGTAGGAATATTTAATTACAAATGGTAAGGGCTCAAATTGAATAAAATCCCTTACAAGAATAATTCAATTAATTGGGCTCTTGAATATAATAATTAAATCAAGCTCATGGGCGTATATATATATATAAGTATATATATATATATTAAATCGAAAGGATTAGCCCAATTAGAAATTAATTAAATTGCCCAAGGAATTAATTAACGGTTTGAAAGGCTTGAACGAATTTACGGGGTGTTACAGAGATAGTTAAAACTTAACAGAGAAGCTGCCTATCTCAACCATAAAACATAACATAGCGGAAGCGAATTAAAATTTAAGGGGCATTATGCCACATCTAGGTAAGAAAACACGGCCTAGATGCACAGGCTAACCGAAAGAACTGAACTGCATAGATATCAATTCTCAAAACATGTCTCCAAATATCCAAAAACTAACCAAGAGTATATAAAATCTCATAACGGCACACAGGCCCAAAACATAAGTCTAGAACCATAACGACTAGTCTACGCGTCCTCATACGGGTATACTCTATCGCGCTCACGCATAGACTTTATTGCGAACCTGGAAAACACACAAAGAACCATTAGCAAAAGACTGCTAAGTAACCACCATTCACACCCGCAAGGAAGTATAGATAGACATAAGGTTGTAAATAAGTTTACACACCCATATAGAATATACACACCAACAAACTTCTCTTTAATTAAAATCGGATACTCAACAATGATAAACTGAATAAATCACAGACCAAGACTCCTCCAAACAAAACCAATATTCAATAACGAATGTATAAGACAACGAGTCCATAAACAAGATACCAACTGAAATAACAACCATAAAGGAACCAACCAAACCATAACCAAGAACAACGAGATATCAACTGAAATACGAATTAACCGAATAATCACAAGGAAACTCACGAATACATAATACCAAGAAAGAACTCCCAACTCCAACCTCCGAACCACCATACCAACCATCATACCAAAACCCAACCACAGTTAGTCCACAGGGGTAAGAACCCAATCACAAAGGCCATGAATGCCCAAACACAGGGGTATAAACCCAATCACAGGGACCCAAGTCCAATCACAGGGGTAGAAACCCAATCACAGGGACGAAATTCCAATCACAGGGGTATAAACCCAATCACAGGGACCAAAGTCCAATCACAGAGGCATACGAGCCCAAACATAGCAACAATGGCACAGTTAGTTTTACCCATCAACCATCAAAGGATACCCAAAGATCCACCACCTCATACTCATACTCCAACACAGCCCAAAAACAACCAAACAGAGTGTTCATCTCAACTATGAACACAAACCAACTCCCAGATAATATAATCAAGGAATCAACAAAGCAAGAGTTCAAAAGATGGACCAAGAGACATGAATAAATACTCAAAGACTTGGTAAAATACCCAACGAAGACATGAATAAATACTCCCAAAGTCATGGTAAAATACCCAACAAAACACTCCAACAATGTTCAGAACAAAAGGGGAAACAATCAGACAACAACTCACAAAACAGTCTCTGGAAACTATTTCCAGTAGACCTAGCAGAGCTCAGCAACGGACCAGAGTCCTCTGCCAGACTCCATAAACAAGATACCAACTGAAATAACAACCATAAAGGAACCAACCAAACCATAACCAAGAACAACGAGATATCAACTGAAATACTAATTAACCGAATAATCACAAGGAAACTCACGAATACATAATAACAAGAAAGAACTCCCAAATCCAACCTCCAAACCACCATACCAACCCTCATGCCAAACACCAACCCAAAAGTTAGTTCACAAGGGTAGAAACCCAACTACAGAGGCCATGAATGCCCAAACACAGGGGTATAAACCCAATCACAGGGACCCAAGTCCAATCACAGGGGTAGAAACCCAATCACAGGGACGAAAGTCCAATCACAGAGGCACAAGCCCAATCACAGGGGTAACAACCCAATCACAGGGACCGGAGTCCAATCACAGAGGCAACAACCCAACATAATCAGTAATACCACAGATAGTTCAACCATCAACAACCAAGAGATACTCAATGATCCACCACTCCATACTCATACTCAACTCAGCCCAAGAACCATCACTCAGAGTGCTCATCTCAGATATGAACACAAACCAACTCCCAGATAATATAATCAAGGATTCAACCAACCAAATAATAGACTCATATAATGGACTAAGAGGTATGAATAAATACTCCAGAATCATGGTAAAATATCCAATAGAACACTCCAACAATGTTCAGAACAAAAGGGGAAACAATCAGACAACTCCCAAAACAGTCTCTGGAAGCTATTTCCAGTAGACCTAGCGGAGCTCAGCAACGGACCAGAGTCCTCCGCCACACTCCTCCGCAAGAACACCCCGGATCCCCTCAACGGAACCCTTCTCTCCGCCATCCTCCACCGCGTTGCCCTTGCGGAAGGCCCTAGCGGAATACATTGTGTCGTTAGGGTCCTCCGCAAGGTCAAAAACCCACTCCTCACTCCCAGACGTTGCTCAGACACGAAAGAATGATTCCAGAATACACCAATCAGATTAAAATACCCAGATTTCATCCAACAGAGGCCAAATAACATGGAATCCAAACCAACAAATGATCATAAACATCAATAGGCAAAGGATCAAGACACAAGTTCATGAATCCATCAAACACAAACAATAATAGGGCTAATATCCAAGAAATTTCAGGATTCCAACACCAAATAATATCATATAGATTGAGAGTGTAAAAATAGATTTTGATGGACATAGTGGTTACCTTTTGAAGCCCTTCTCAACCAAGCAAAGCCTCAACACATCTCACAAAGCACCACCTCCTTCTTGATCATCTTTTTACCCAAAGATCCCCAAAAAGAAAACATAAGAACTTGCATAAAGACTAATAATACTATATGATCCAATGAATATTCCTAGATAGATACACTTACCCAAACTCCAACAACCCTAAAAGAGCAATCTTGACTTGAATACTTGAAGGAGAAATGAAGATCAAATTTTGAGAGAATGAAGATGAAAATGGCGTGAAAGGTGTGGGTAGGGAAGAGAGAGAGTGAAAACCTCTAGGGGATTTTAGTCTTGAATATATATACTACAATACATATATTATATTAGGGTGAAAGACTTAATAAGAAATGGGCTCCATTCTTTATATTATATATACATACAAGAATATAATGTACAAGATTAATTAATTGGGCTAAGAAATTCATCTCTAGACAAATAAATATATATTAGAATAAAGAAAGCCCATATGATGTCTTAAAGACAATACACTTATATATATATATATATATATAAAGAAATTGGGTCATTGTAAGAATACTTTTAATCATAAAAATTGTAAGGATCCAAATTGAATAAATCCCTTACAAGAATAAATTCAAGAATTGGGCTCTTGATTAAAATAATCAATTTAGGCTCAAGAAATATATATATATATATATATATATATATATATATATATATATATATGAAATTGGAAGAACTAGCCCAATTAGAATAAATAAATTGCCCAAGGAATTAATTATCGGTCTTACGGCTTAAACGAATTTACGGGGTGTTACAGAGACCGCGCGACCGCAGACAGCCAAGGAAGCAGTGATGGGGTGAAATTCTGAACGCAATCCTCTATAAACATAGAGATTTTGCTCCTCTAACGTCACCGGCCGATGGGCAAGTGCAAGGTTCTCTACGACAACCTAAGCTTTGGTTAAGTAATCGGCAATTGATGAGTCTCCTTGTTGGAGGGAGTGCAGCTACCCAAGTAAGTGCAAGGTGCAGGCATGGGAAGTTGAGGCCAAAGCTTGTTCAATAGCCTTCCAAAGAGACTGCGATGTACTGCGACTGATAGCTAAATGCATGACCTCAGAAGACAACGAAGAGATTAACGTACTGAGGACACTCTGATCTTGACGAAACCAGATGGCGTACACTGGATTGGGTTGAGCGGGAGCTGTCACAGTAGCAGCAGAAAGAAAGGCGGAAGGCATAGGGTTCGTGCCATCAACGAAGCCCATTAAATCGTGCCCATAAAGAAACGGAACAACCTGAGTGCGCCAGAAAAGAAAGTTGGTGGCGGTTAATTTGACGCTAATAAAGTGATGAGCAGTGGAGAGGGAGGGGACGGTCAAAGAGACCGAGGAAGAAATAACAAGGTCGGAGACGGTCCGTTCGGAGGACTGAACAGATGCGTCAGCCATAGGATCGAAACCTAGGCTAGCTAATACCAGATGAGAACACAATGTTTATATTCAATAGAGTTTCATAAATACAATGACAGAAGAGAGGGATATATATATGGAAGAAGTCTCATCAGGTAAACTAGAATTAATAGTTCTAATGTGACTCAGATACATAGAGTCCTAATAGGCATTAATTATGCATATCTCCCACCTAAAAAGAAATAAGAAATATTCTCAACCACAACTTTGCCTTTAAATTTCCACCACATATTGATTTTTTACACTTCTTGACAGGGCGTTTGGTTGGGAGGAGGGAATTAATTAGGGGGAAAAAGAATTGTAATTCGGTGGAATTGCAATTCATGAATAAAGTAAGAATTGAAATTACAGTGTTTGGTATGCAGCAATAGGAGTGCAGCGAATTGAAAGGTTAAAAAATGATAAAATGACTAAAATTCTCTTATGTTGTAATAGATGTTGTAGTATAATAATAATAATAATAATAATAATAATAATAATAATAATAATAATAATTCTTTAGAAGAAGAAGAAGAAGAAGAAGAAGAAGAAGAAGAAGAAGAAGAAGAAGAAGAAGAAGAAGAAGAAGAAGAAGAAGAAGAAGAAGAAGAAGAAGATGATGAAGAAGAAGAAGAACCCATAATTTGCTTTGCATCAACATACATATGACAAACAATAGGAAACAACCCATAATTTGCTTTGCATCAACATACATATGACAAACAATAGTACAAAAATTGCATAATAATTTTTTAATCAACCATAATTTGCTTTGCATCAACATACATATGACAAACAATAGTAAACAACCCATAATTTGCTTTGCATCAACATACATATGACAAACAATAGTACAAAAATTGCATAATAATTTTTTAATCAACCATCTCCATCCCCCTTTGGCTTTATTTGATCAAACATTTTTCCTTTGACTGGTGTAACCCATTAGCTCCCCTCAATATAAATCTCCTCCTTTTGATAAACAGAATGCAAATGCAAAAGCTTAATTAAGTTGATTAAGATAACAACCTGATATATATGATCTTACAAAAAGATAGGCATGAAGAAGAAAATAGGGAACACATACACTATACACGTGGAAACGAAAGGAAACCATCTTGCCCAAGAAAACAAATTAAGTAGAAGAAGGAAACGCAAGGGGTAGACCAACAAGGAATCGAAGACCTCCATAATGGCTGAAAGATTATATATGTAACATAAGTGTTTTATCAGGATTAGTAATTAGCATTCCTAATAGGAGTAGGAAAAAGTGTTATATATTTAAATAGTTCATAGCATTAGAGTTGAGCAGAGAACAATAATTTATTTCTTTAGTATTCATTCTTTCTTCTTCATATTTTTCTTGGTTTATTCATTTCAAGATAATTACCTGTCATTCCGAATAGTTCCGGTTTGATACGAGAACGTATCACAACCCAATCAAACAAGTTTAATTGTCGTATGCAATACCGTTACGTAGAAAGAGAGCATACACAAGTATCCCAATAAATTCACCAAAATTTGAAAACCATGAGGATAACTCGAGACATAATTTTAAGGACTTGTGTACTGTTGCACAATACTGAAAGAAAAGTCCTTTTATGTTTTTGGCCTTTTGCTTGGAATAATTTATTTTTTATTGTTCACTAAATAACAAGGCTCCTAGTCCCTAGACATTGTCAGAATATGAAAATAAGTTCCATTTTTTTTGTGTTTGAACATCTCGCATGCATTTCGAGAAGGGAGTAAGATGACTTTAAGGAAGTTGTCAAGTGTTGCACCAATGATTGATTTTAAAGGATAGCATCAGTGTATTAGAGAGAGTATTCTTAAGAGGAGCAATGTGAAATTTTGAACAGTATCTTAGTGCTGAATCACAAAGAACGTGATGAACACGGCATAATGACATTTTCAATAATGAGATATAGGCAAAATGTCAAAAGAAATATAAAACCGAGGAAATGACATATGAAAACCAGAGTGTGAATTCATGACTCATGAGAGTGTTTTTTGTTTGGGAGTGGGTATGATTATCACTTCGTAGCAAATATCAGGAACTAGTATAACTACTACTAACCACATAACAGTATATTATTACCCTAGAAATTAGAAAGTAACAACATTAAAGAAATACTATTTGAGTCAGCAGAAGAATATTCCCAATTAGAACCAGTGTAGAGATCAGAAGTTTGAGGGGGCCTCAGAAGGATCAGATTAGACAAAACGATCATAGCATGACGTTGTTAAGGCGCAAATGGATTAGATTCACCCTTAGAACGGACATGCACAACCCAGAAGGATCAGATTCTGGTTCAGAGATAGCAGGTGCACTAGTTCAGCTTCAAAAGGATATAAGATGAATTGAAATAGTCATAGTAGAACCAACAAGATCTGTAGCTTCAAAAGGGTCATACTCGTGAGTACTGAGATGCTTCGATTCAGGAACTTCAGACGTTGTGGCAATATGGTCATCAACTGTTGGTTCAGTTTCCAGTGGGTCATTCAACAACGTAACCCTGTGAGTTTGGATCTTTACAAGTGATTTGGATTTATAAGGCATCAAGATCGTCGACCTATATACAGATGTACCCCAAGATCATGCATGTGAGTTCTTGAGATGATGTGAATGTCCACCTTGATTATTCATTGTGAGTTTCAAGAAATTCGCTTTAAATCCCTACATATATAACAAGTAAGCTAAAAATAAGGTTAGGAAAGATCAATTTCTTCCTCCCTTGCCAATCCTCGTTGCCACAATCTAGTCAAACACCATTCATCCAAAATTTAACTAAATGCATACCATGAGTCACTTTATACAAGGCAATTGTTATGTCCTTCTTCACATAGGATACTGAGTAATACTATGCGTACTCCCACATTCTACTCCATCTTACATGTCACTCTTTGATTCATTCAAAACTATGTGGCCCACAGTTTTTATTACTTTCTTTTCATCTTCTTCTAATAAAATAAAGACACCTTGCGGGAGTTTTACTCCCTTGGAGTACATATATCATTTTCCATTACGTTATTGCGGCATCCAATTTGACTTGCATATAGATTACAAAAGAGCGTATGTAGCTGTCAATTATGACACACTCACTGTAACCTACTTACAAGCCCTAGGCAAATTTTTTCTCATTTTGATACACTAGACTTCGAAAACGTAATAAATAAAACTAAAACTAATAACCTAAGATCTATGAAAAAACGTAATAAAGACCACACACAGGCAGTGACATGTCCGAGCACCGCCCGTGCATTACAACCAGCTAAGACCGCCTCTCACACAGGCACTCTGTGCTCGTACCCTGTCAGTGTACCTACACGGACAATGGCATGCTTGCGCAAGACTAGTGCGCTAAATTCCTGAAACTCATCTTATAAATAGACTTTTTTCTTATTTTGGCTAGAGAGAGCACCCAGTGGACAGTAATAGAATAATAGTTGACAACTTTTCAGATTAGGTTATTTCTATGTTTCCACTTTGCTATTTTACACTATCAAGTTATATTTTGTGATTCTTAGCTTAGATTATCTTTATCTTGTATTTATTGCTTTTATCTTGTGAATCTTTACTTTGTTGAAGGATTATTTCTTTATCTATATATATATATATATATATATATATATATATATATATATATATATATATATATATATATATATATATATATAGGGTAGAGTTCAGGTGTGGCCTGGTCATTAGGTGTGGTCGTGTGGCCTATTTTCAGCCATTAGATCATATCAACTCATCAAATCAACGCGCAATATATGTATGTTACAGAACACACCATTCTACGTACTAAAATGCACCAGAGGACCGATAAAACACACCATTTCACACAATATACACAAATGCGTCTATTCACTTAAAATTCATCAATATACTTAATAAAACACATCATTCTACATATTAAAATGTACCACAACGTGCCTAATGTCATATTATAAGCATACACTATTTACACATATTAATTTACACATATTAGAAAACATGTGCTAAAATATGCACCGTTATACGTATTAAAATGCACCACACTTATTAGAAACACATGTGTTAAAATACACACCATTCAATGTATTAAAATGCACCAGACGACGTATTAAAACACACCATTCCACAACACAGTTACACATCATTCTATGTATGAAAATGCACGGATAGATTAAAACACACCATTCTACAACACAGTTAATGCACCAACATACGTAATAAAACGCACCACAGCATGTATTAAAACACACCACACTATGTATTAAAACACACCATTCCAAAACACAGTTACACATCATTCTACGTATGAAAATGCACCAACGGATAGATTAAAACACACCATTCTACAACACAGTTAATGCACCAACATACGTAATAAAACGCACCACAGCATGTATTAAAACGCACCACACTATGTTCTAAAATGCACCATTCCAATCATGTAATACAAATACTAAAATTACCATAATAACCCCACTAAAACATACGCGAATTTCAGTAAGATTAATAAAATTGGACGGTGCTGATTAGGCCACACGACCGCATCTAAACTACAGTCCGCATATGAGCCAACTTCTATATATATATATATATATATATATATGTACACATATGTATATGTATATTACTTTGTTGAATGATTATTTCTTTATCTATATATACATATGTATATATATATAATCATAAAGTAATATACATATACATATGTGTACATATATGTATGTATGTATATATATATATGTGTGTATATATATACATATACATAGATGTACATATGCGTATGTGTACATATACGTTGTAGAGAATGTGAAAAGCTTGTATTATTAAGCTAAAGTCTGTAAGCTATTTATACATGTACATGGAGATAAAGTAGCTAACAAAACTAACAATAAAGAACTATTCTGCAGTCGGATACTCCAATCTTGGAACGAAAACGGAGAAAGTAGTCATGGCCAAGCGGTTTTGTAAGGAGGTCTGCAACCTGATCCTTTGAGCTAATATGCTGAACACCCAAAGTGCCGTCCACGATACGCTCACGAACAAAAAAGTAGTCGAGCGCAAGATGCTTCATCCTCGAATGGAACACCGGGTTCTTCGCAACATAAGTGGCCCCCATATTATCACAATACAACAGTGAAGAACGCGGTAACACTATGCCCAACTCAAACAAAATATTCCGTACCTAGATTACCTCCGCAGCCGAACTCGACAAAGCACGATACTTAGCCTCGGTTGAAGACCGTGATACAGTTTTCTGACGAACAGATTTCCACGACACAACATTTGAACCAAGACAGATAACAAAACCAGTGGTAGAGCGACCGTCATCTCTACTACCTCCCCAATCAAAGTCTGAAAAAGCTGTCAGCAACAAACTGGAGCATGCACGTAACAACAAACCATGAAATAAAGTACCTTTTAGATACCGAAGCAACCGTTTAATGACACCCCAATGATATGCCTTTGGCGAGTGCATGCATTGTGACAAGGAATTAACAGCATAAGCAACGTCAGGTCTAGTAACATACAGGTACTAAAGCATTCCAATCAACCTATGAAAATCAGTCACATCAACCACAGGCTCCCCCTCGTGAATAGACATAGATCTCATAGTGGACATTGGAGTGGAAACAGGCTTTGCAACATCCATGTTATAGCGAGCGAGAATATCTGTAATGTACCTACTCTGGGAAAGAAAATAACCACCAAAGACTGGCACAACCTCAACACCAAGAAAAATGATGTAGTGTGCCTAAATCCTTCAAAGCAAATTTTTGTGACAATATGTTTATAAACAGGCCAAGGAAAACATCATTATTGCCAGTGATAATTATATCATCCATGTAAACCATAAAATGAACAAGCACTCCACGAGTAGCATAAACAAACAAAGAAGCATGACTGACAGTTCTCTTAAAACCAAACTTAATTAGAAAAGATGATAGCTCAAGGTACCAAGCCCGCGGAGCTTACTTTAGGTCATACAAGGCCTTTTTTAACTTACAGATGGTAGTTAGGCTGAGTAGAATCAACAAAACCTGGAGGTTGCTCCATAAAAACCTCTTCACTCAATGTCCCATTTAAAAAGGCATTGTTAATGTCAAGCTGTCGTGTAGACCACCCTCGGGACAATGCAATTGTAAGCACAACCCGGATAGTTACTGGTTTCATAACTGGACTGAAGGTCTCAAAGTAATCATAGCCAGACTCCTGTAAAAATCCCTTGGCGACTAAACGAGCCTTGAACTTGTCACAAGCACCGTCAGCGCGCCTTTTGACCCGAAACACCCATTTACATTTAATAATTTTTTGACCAACATTTGGTACCAGCTCCCATGTCCAATTCTGGATCAATGCCGTAAATTCAGCTTCCATCGCCTTACGCCAGAGTGGTTGCTTTAGAGCATGCACAACTGTAGATGGTTCAACTGCACTAGGCTTTGGGCGATCGCTAACTTGTGACGAGGTGCCAGTGGATGCAGCCTGTTGGTTACTAATTTGGGATGTGCCAGGAGCAGTCTTTGTCGGCATATTACTGACCTGGGGTATGCTAGAGACATACTCCGCAGACTCAGCCGAGGAGGAAGCCGATTGTACATGGTCTCGGGAAGAGGTATGTGCACGATCCCTGAATGATGAAGCATTATCCTGCAAAATTACTAGACTCATAGGCACAACTGAGTTATTGTGGGATTCTACATCACGATTAGCCGGAGTAAATGGAATAGGGGTTGAAGTCTGTATCGCTGGCAAATTAATAGGAATAAAAATTGGTGTGTTATTAGAGGAAATTGCAGGCAACTGGTTACTTGCATTAGACATTAGTATTTTCTGGTAAGGAAATTCAGACTCAACAAATGTGACATGGCACGAAATATAAATGCGATTCGTAATCGGCTCAAGACACTTATATGCAGATTGAGAAACAGAATAACCAATAAATACACATGGTGTTGGCCGCGGTTTTAATTTTGAAGAAGCATAAGGTCTGAGCCATGGATAACAAAGGCACCCAAAACACTTTATTTTATCATAACTAGGGACTTTATGGAATAATTTTTTATATGGGGAAATATTATTAAGAACATGGGTTGGCATTCTATTTATGAGGAAAACAGCAGTTTGAAAAGCATACGTCTAGAATTTAATTGGTAAAGACGCACGATGAAGCAGCCACAAACTTGTTTCAACAATATGTCTATGTCGTCGTTCCACCGTACCATTACGCTCAGGAGTATGCGGAGGTGTTGTGAAATGGGATATGCCAACTGAATTGAATATAGGAACTAGTTTGACAAACTCACCCCCATTATCTGAGAAGACGGATATGATTTGGTGCCCAAAAAACTTTTCAACTAGAACCTTAAATTGAGGAAAAATGAAAGCAACATCAGACTTCCTTTTAAGAGGATATAACCATACATATTTCGTAAAAACGTCAACGCAAATGACATAATAATAGCAACCATCAATGGAAACATCCTTGGTGCCCCAAACATCTGTATACAAAAGTTCAAGAGGTTTTGAGCTTTTTGGAGAATTATGAGCAAATGGTAACTTATGACTCTTACTTACGCTACAAGACTCACAATGAAAAGAATTGACATTAGACAATTTATAGGGAAAATTAGTATTGTGAGCAATAACACTAAGAACTTTATTGGACGGATGCCCCAAACGGTGATGCCACTCGGAGACACTAGTACGAGTAAGAGCGTTAATCTGTGGGTGACACGGCATAGTGGCAGAATAAATATCATGCACGTTATTTCCCTGCATCAGACACGCCCCCGTGCGAAGATCCCTGACACAAAAAAAATACGGGAAAAATTCAATAGAAACTGCGTTAGATTGACAAAGCTTAGAAACTGAAACCAAGTTACGACGCAACTTAGGGACACACAGAATATTTTTTAAGGATAAATTACGAGTAGGTGTAGGAAAAACAGTAGTGCTTGTGTGAGTAATTTGAAAACGATTACCATCTCCCAAGTGGACTTCATCGGGGCCTCCATATTCAGAAAATGATGGCAAAGATGTTGTATTCGAGGTTGCATGATGTGAAGCACCTATATCAAACAACCAGGACTGTTGCGGCACATTGTTGACCATTGAAGCATTCACCGATGGATTTGAAAAAGTAGACATCTGTTGATTCCCAGTTGTAATACCATTTTCACGGAAAAACCTGGCCAGTTTGCGACATACTTTGACTTCATGCCCTTGCAAGTTACAAAAACAACATACCAGATTATTACGGTAAAAACCACCTTAATTTTGACGGTTGCCACGAAATCTTCTTTGGTTGTAATTTCCTCCTTGGTCACGATTGAAGGGCTGGCCATGTGGTCCACCATTAGACTGGCTAGCTAATGGAGTTTGGCGTTGGGTAACATTGGCAGTAGCAAGGTGCGACTGTCTGGCGTCTTCAGCGTCCTTCAACATGCGACTGTCTGGACACGAACAACAGGGATTATAGAAGCATAGTCATCGTCGAGTTGATTTAACACATAGGCAATTAAATCATCATCATCAACCGGGCTTTGTGCAGCAACAAGAGAGTCGGCAATTGAGCGCATATCCTGAAGGTACTCAACTATTGAACGAGAACCTTTTGGGGTTTTAGATAACTTGGTTTTAAGATAAATGACTCTACCCTTAGAGTCATTAGCATAGATGGTCGCAAGTCTCGACCAAGCTTGTTGTGCAGTTGCTGCGGACAAGATGAGAGGTTGGATTGAGTCGGAGCAGCTCCCTAGGAGAACACTGACTAAGATTTGATCTTGTCGATACTAAGTAGTGTAAGCCGGATTCACGGTAGTGCGAGCCATATCAGTGAATTGAGTAGGTGCTTCTTTTGTGCCATCAACATAGCCTAGGAGATCAAGGCCGATTAACGTGGACTTCACTTATCGCTGCCAAACCTGGAAATTGGTGTCTGTCAACCGGATGGGGAAGTGGGTTGGTGCTATGAAATGAACCAGTGATGTGGTTGTAGAAGCGGAAGCAATTGAAGGAAGGGTAAAAAAAAGGAGAGATAGGATCTTTTAGAAAAATTCTCGCTTAGAGAAATATGGCTCTGGATATCATGTAGAGAATGTGAAAAGCTTGTATTATTAAGCTAAAGTCTGTAAGCTATTTATACATTGACATGGAGATAAAGTAGCTAACAAAACTAACAATAAAGAACTATTCTGCAGGATGAAATTAAGCAACAAATAAATGAAAATAAATTAAATCATTAATCCTTAACATACGTATGTGTACACACACACACACACACACACACACACACACACACACACACACACACACACATATATATATATATATATATATATATATATATATATATATATATATATATATATATTATCTTTTATGGTTAGACTTTGATCTCTCTTCACGAGAGTATACGGAATGTAGTATCGCACTGAGGCTAGAGTCAACAGTTGCCACTGAGGCTCGAACTCACTCCCATCATTCATGTGGGAGTGCAAACCAGTACATATATATATATATATATATATATATATATATTGTCAGATGATGTTCATGATGAATGTTATTGGGTTTTTCATCTTCATTAAGAGTGAGTACGTAGTTTAGCGTAGGGGTTGGATAGTAGTGTATATCATGTTTGATGCCGATTTGATGCATATTGCATAAAAGGGTTTGAAATTACCCAACCTATGGTTCTAGTTCGATCTTGTGAGATGTTCTTGTGTTCTTTTGTTGATAGGTTTGTACATAACCTTGTTATTACTTGTCTAGTATGAGATCAGACAATCGTTCGCGCAAGGAGTCCACGGAGAACCACCTCTCAACAAAATAACCACCCATCAATGCTATCCCACTCCCAATATCCATAATATACTTATCTCTGGAAAGCTGCTTACTGTAACAATGGCACTTATCGCCAAGTGATAAGAGCATATTTGATCATATTTTTACGCATATTTAAATTTATTTCTATATCTAATTATTAATATTATGTTCATAATAATATTGAATTTCTTCATTGTGATAAATAATTACAATTTGACCAAAGATGATGAAGATTTGATAGTTTAGCATAATATTAATGTTAGGTAGTGGCAATTCTAATCTTATTGTGTGTGTATATTTAATTGCCAACTAATTGTTTTATTTGCCAAAAGTGGCGTAGAAATGAAGTGATAGTGTGTTGATGGAGCACAAAAGACAATTAAAACATGAGATAGTGGGGTGAGCTTGAAGACAAAATAAAGTATTGGAAAGTGGAAAAGTGGAAAGCAAAGAGATGAACAAAATGCATGAATCAATGATGGTGGAATATTTTCTGGCGGAGAACAAAGAAGCAGGAATTCTGGATCTCCACTAATCACTTTCGATGCGTCGAGACTCCTTCTCGACGCGTCGAAAGTGCCAATTTCCTGGCAGAATGTCCGCAGTACAGACTCAGTGCAATTTTCCAGTTTTGCCCTTCTTTTCCCCAACAATAAATACCCCTCATTTCTCCATTCTTCAATATCCAATTTTTCAGAATTAGCTTAGTCCCTTCGTCTCTTCTCCTATCCTTTTCTTCTCCTTAAAAATGTAGACCTCCAAGTGAGGCTTGTTTAGTAGTGTAGGAATAGAATAGGATTTATTTTGTAATAAGAAGAGGGATGATACAAGGTTATGAGCTTAAACCGATGGATCGAGGGGAATTTCTTCCCTTTCTTTCCTTAATTTACCTTGAGCTAACCTTGTATCAAGATGCTTGTTCTTAAATTTATTTATATTTGGATTATGGATTGTGTTTATGTCTACATTGTTGTTTGTTCTTTATTTATTATGAATTGTTAGTTTAGCTTCTATGAGTTGTTGTGTGCAAGACTCGTTATTGAAAGTATGTGATTAATGGATCCAATTGCATGCTTGTTTGTTGTTGTGTCACGGTGAGAACCGGGCATGGCTAGAACACTCTTGTCACACCTATTGATTTATACAATGCGAGAGCTTGATAAATTATAGGGGGGTTTCTCGGCTAATCTTCGGTTCCTTCACTAGCGAGAGCGGGTTGGAATTTAGAAGTTAGCTAAAACGGTTCCTTCACTAGTGACAGCGTGTTGGAATCTAGAGGTTAGTTTAGGCTACCTCCTCACAACTTGTAGGATTAATTTGGATTTGGGCATGTTGATTTGCTTAGGATCTTTAAAACGGCCTCGCTTGTAGACTACGAGAGTAGATAACTTGCGGTTTGGCACACTCGGGTAGATCACGAGAGTGGCACTAGGGACTTTAGTGCATTTCCTCCATTCACAAGGGATAAAACTTCTTTTTTTACATTTGTTTGACACATGATGGACATTGACCCGATCCATATCCTTACCTATGTTGCATCTTATATATCTCTCTTCATTTGTTGCTTTTATTTTTGTTATTTATTTTTATTGCTAAAACCATGTTATGACCGAACTAGCTTCACAAGAATCAATCCGAGTTAGTGCTTGACCAACCATTCCCTGTGGATCGATAACCCCGGAATACTCCGGGTATTTGCGTGTACCTAAAAGCTACAACCACCAAGAAATGGGAGTCGATAACGGTGCCCATGATGATCTACTTCACAAATTTTCATGGTATAAGGAAAATAAATCGTATAAAATATGAAATTTTTTAAATTGACAAAAACAAAAAACCCTATAACCCTCACCTAACCCCTGGAGGACACATATCGCCAAACCACCCCCGACCCCACCAACACCGTAAAAAACCAAACACAGACACCCCAAAAGCCAACCCCCAATCGCCGGAAAACAAACTAGCCTAAACCCCCACCCCACAGCCGAAAACTGAACCCAACAACACCGTAAAAACCAAACACGTACTACCACCCCCAATCCACCCCCCCGGAAAACCGACGAACCTAAACCCCCCATCCCCACAGCCCCTAAAATCGAACCCCGCCCCTCACTCGACCCCCAAAAAAATCGAAAAACCCTAACAAAAAAAAAATCTGAATAACCTGCTACCCATCGCCAAAAAACAATACAAGCTGCTACCCCCTACCAACACAAACCACCATCCCCGAACCTAAACACTCCACAGACCACAAAAACCCAATAAAAAAAGGGAACCAATAGCGGAAAAAAGGTAAGAAAAATGGCATACCTTGCATCCCACCAGCAACGATGACATCCTCGCCCTTTTTGACCGTCAGAGCAAAGAATCCGCCATGAAGCTTCTCCGGTAAGCACACACCAATGCGTGGGAGAGGTGACACTGGGTTTCGCGCTAGTGGAATTTGGGACGGAGGGTGAATGAACCAGTAGGAAGACTAAACGTATAAGGAACCTACCATCAATAATATCGTATTCAAACAAGGTAATAATTGAAATAATGAGCAAAATTACTACAAAAACCCTACATTAATCAATTTTAGCGTGAAAACACCTATAAAACACACCTCAAATCTGAACCATTAATTAATAAAAATGGATGACTAAGATTAAATCTCACGATCTCATACAATTAGGGGATCTCACTAGATCCAAATCCTATATGTATATATGTATATATATATATATATATATATATATATATATATATATATATATATAGGGTTGACTTCATATGAGACAAGCTACTTAGGTGAGACAGTGCGACAACGTGAGTGCACATAGTCTACTTCACGAATGCACACACCCTAAACTGTGTGCACTCATGTAGGCTAAGTGCACACACTTCGGGCTGTGTGCATCCGCGTAGTAAACTCTGTGCACTCACGTACGTTGTCGCATTTCTCACCTAAGTAGCTTGTCTCATATGATTATAATATATATATATATATATATATATATATATATATATTGTTGGATGATGTTCATGATGAATGTTATTGGGTTTTTCATCTTCATTAAGAGTGAGTAGTTTAGCGTAGGGGTTGGATAGTAGTGTATATCATGTTTGATGCCGATTCGATGCATATTGCATAAAAGGGTTTGAAATTACCCAACCTATTGTTCTTGTTCGATCTTGTGCGTTGTTCTTGTGTTCTTTTGTTGATAGGTTTGTACACAACCTTGTTATTACTTGTCTAGTATGAGATCAGGCAATCGTTCGAGCAAGGAGTCCACGGGTTAACGTATCCCTAGACTCGTCTTTCATCCGTCAAATTCTCTTTGACCACATCTCACAACCTTCAGGTTCACTTACGAGAGTAGGGAATGTTGAAGGTCAAAACTACTTGTGCTTATTGAGGGGGATTGGTAGCATCATAAGAGTGGGACAATCCTTGTGCTTCGATTCATCCTAACATTGGATCACTAGAGTGGCGTGTTAATACACCAAGTAAGTGTTGGCAATCTTTGAACCCGAAATGAAGTTTCATATATGACCCTCAATCCTTTGTTCTGGCATAAAACTAACATACACCAATTTCAATCCCTGCTTTTATTCATTGCTTTTCACCATGCATTATCTTGCTATTGTCTATCTATTTGCTTAGATTCCAACAAATACTTCATTCTTGTGCCTAATGATTTCTTTGTTACTCTAACCTCCAATCCCTGAGGACGAACTTAAAAAAATATATTTTTAATTTGTTTGTTCTGCAATCCACTATATATTGCACTACAATAAAAAAAAAAAAATTGACACCATTGCTGGGAATTGGCATTATAGGATAATCCTTGTAGATTTTATAGTAAACAGGCCCTAAGTGTGTTTTTTTTTTGTTCATTTATGTTTATGCACTAATCTACTAACTAATCCTGTGCAAGAAAGTGCTAGTTTGCTTCAAATATCGAGAGAAATTTTTCTTGATTTATGCAAACAAGATCCAAGATCCAAGGGAGATGAAAGATTGTATCTTCTCAATCTTGACTTTTCATGAGACTTAAGAAGGGGAAAGTAAACTTTGAGGAGGACTCTAAAAGAAGTGGAAGGAGTTGTTACAATGGAGTCTGGAGACTGTAGCCGTCCCACCCATGAGTCCACGAGAGGGAGGAGCACTTAAGCTTGGAGAATGCAAGATTTACGACACCAAATGCATCAAACACCGAGTGTAGAGGCGTGCGAATTTTATACCACTCCAATTCCAACAAGAGGTTCTGTCTGAAATGTTCAACCAATGGCCACGTACTTAGCACGGGACTTGGAAAAAGAATACTGTCTTGCCTATCCAAGAAGTAGAAAAAGCAATTGCTAGAGTTAAGTTTTAACTTTGGTCACTGTACTTTATTACCATAACCTAGTAATAAATATTTTATCTTGGACTGATGCCACAATAATTTAAAGAAAATATGTGGACATTATTACTTGCTTTTGTGTAGCTATCCTGAAATATATAATAAACGACGGGCTACTTGACAGATGAAAGCAATTGCAATAATGGCAGGAACCAACTGTTTGTCTGTATTGGGAGACTTACATGTAGTAGTTGTTTGACTTTTAGAGGTTAGAAAAAGGGAGTGTTGAAGGTGATCTCAATTCTCAAGATCAGATGAGAGATTAAACAAAAATGGTGAGCAGTTGGCGCTTTTCTACTGCTGCTAAGAGGTATATATGCATAATTCTATTCCATTTTTTGGTAATTTCCATACTATATACACTGTGAACATCATATATTATATTTCATACTTAGCTTAGCTTGTTGGCTCATATATATATAGGTTGGATGGAAGACTAGCTATAGTTACTGGTGGTGTTGGTGGCATTGGATCTACCATTGCCAAGCTATTCTGTGAACATGGTGCCAAAGTCGTAATTGCCGACATCAGAGATGATAAAAGAGATAAAGATTTAGGTGGTCCTGACAACTGTTTGTTTGTTCATTGTGATGTGACAAGCGAATCAGACGTGGAAAACGCAGTGAACAAAGTAGTCTCCACCCATGGAAGGCTTGACATAATGGTGAACAATGCAGGCATCTTTGGAGCCAAGGTATTCGACATTCTTGAGAGCGACACAGCAGATTTCCTTAACGTGTTTCGCGTTAACGTCATGGGTGCGTTTCTGGGAACGAAACACGCTGCTCGTGTGATGAAAGCAGCGCAAAGGGGGAGCATAATAAACATGGCTAGTATTTCGGGTGTCATAGCAGGTTCTCCGCATGCTTATACGTGCTCAAAGCACGCCATTGTTGGCCTCACTAAGAACACTGCCCTTGACCTGGGCCGATATGGCATCCGAGTCAACTGTGTTTCCCCTTATGCAGTTCCTACACAGATGGCAAGGAGGTATGTTAGGTTGGCAGAGGATGATAAATTTGAAGTGTATTCAAGCCTTAAAGGTGTGGATTTGATGGCAGAGGATGTTGCAGAGGCTGTTCTTTATCTTGCAGCTGATGAGTCCAAGTATGTGAGTGGCCACAATCTTGTTGTGGATGGTGCCGTCACTGTTTCTAATTCAGCCTTAAACGGTTTCACCCAATACCATATTTAGGAGTTTATAGTTTATTTTAAGATACTAATAAGTTATCTTAAGTTCAAAATAAATTATAAGTTCTATTTGATAGTGTTCGTAAAATAAGCTAGTAGCTTAAAATAATAGATTATTTTGAAAAGCTATTTTAGGTAGCTTTTCAAAAATAAGCTAGTAGTTTTCATCTTTATTTTTATTATTTTAAATAAATCACATCTTTTGGGCTTTTCTCTTCAATATGTTTCATTGTAATTTTAATTTGACATTTGTGTTTGAACAATAATTTTTGTATGAATTAATTTATGAATTATAAACATTTTGTTTTACTTTATATATTTTCAAATATATGTTCTTACCTTATATTTTATTAGAATATATTGATTTCATTATTTTATATTTTAATATGTAAACAAATCTATTTAAATTTAAAACTATTTAAATTTTATGAAGATGTCCTTTTTAGTCTTTTAACATTATCAGCTTATCAAAAAATTAATTTTTTCCAAATGCTTTTAAGTTTAACAACTAACTTAACAACTATTCAGATTTCAGCTTCGAGCTTATAGCTTTTCAGCTTTCTGTTATGTTTTCAGTTAGGTTTTCCAAACATAGCATATATTCCATATGCATTTAGCCCCAGATTGCTTTAAGAATTTCATATTATCCTTATATGTGCTAGGTTATATTTCCTAGTCCATATTCTTAGGATAATGCACTTATGTACGGTTGATAATTCAAACGTACACGGATTTAGTTCAGTGGTTAAGTAGGCCCTATTTGAGAATAACTAACAATGTTCCAAACTCAACAAGGCAAATCCCTTATGTACACCGCCATTTGGTCCTATCTGCTGAGCTATTAAATCACCGAGATCAGGGGGACGGGGAGGCCTTGGCATTTGGGATTCAACTTTTTAGGATAAGAGAATTCCCATAATGTATTATTAACATGTTTAGGTAATGTGTATTTATTTATTTTTAAGTTTTTTTTTTTCTTTTTTACTTTAATACGGTTAATAAATTCATTTTTAAGCTAGATCCCAATGGCATACTTCTTTTTTTTTTTTGAAAACAAAGCCATAAAGCGGTAGATTAAAACATCTCAGAAATAGAGTCAGGGGGGACAGAGTCCCAATACAAAGAATGTGCCTGAGAAAAGGCAAAAGAAGCTAAAGTGTGAGCTCCAAGATTAGACGATCTTGGAACAAAAAGAACAGACAAATGTGAAAACGAAGACATGATGGCCTTGGAGGCCTCGATGGAAACTGCAACATATGAATATAGATTATTGTGAGCCGAAACCAATAAACGTTGTAAAGTAGAGCAATCGGTATAGAGCTCCGCTGAGTTGAGTCCTCTTCCCCGCAGCCAAGACAGCACTTCTTTGCAAGCTAAGGATTCGGCCATCAACGGAGAGAAGCAATCGGATATTGGACCATTGAAGGCAGTGACGAACGAGCCCTCCGGTGAGGTGAGGACAGCGCCCACCGTTGCCTTGTTTGTCGTGGACTGGTAGCCTGCATCGAAATAGCACTTGTGATGTAGATTCTACACATGCCCAGCTATTGTGCCATGAATAGCCGATGACAGGGGTGGTTGAGACAGCCCCTGTCTGCCATGCACCTGCTGCCAAGCCGTCACTGCCGCCCTCGCCATTCTGCAAACAGTCGTTGGTCGCGGCAAAGCACCCTCCCAGACGGCTTGATTGCGTGCCCTCCATAAGTAGTAAAGTACTTGTAATACCCCGAAATTTTAAACCCAAAATTTCTTTTTATTAAGATTATTTCGGATTTATTATTAAATCCAACATTTTCAAAAATATTTCGTTATAATTATGTACCTTTCAAAACAAAGGTTGTTTCGCGGACTCTGGACCAATTTATTTCAGATCAAGTTATTGTTTTAAAAGGGGTCCAGATGTTGTTTGAAATTAACCTATTGTAAAATTCTTATCTCAAAGGATTATTTTGTGCAAAAATATAAATATTAATATTTTAGTACCAAGCTTATGAGATAAGATTCATCCATATTTTATTATTATTATATTATTATTATATATATATGTGAATGGATAAGTATCCATAAATTATTTTATTATTATTATTATTATTAATATTATTATTATATAGGTTGGATGGATAACTATCCATATATATTAATATTATTATTATTATTATTATTATTATTATTATTATTATTATTATTATATATATCCTAATTCGTATATATATATATAAGGTGATAAGAATGAAACTAAAGTTTCATTTATTCATCTTCATCCTCATTTCGTGAGAGTGAGAGAGAGAGAGAGTTCGTGAGAGTGAGAGAGAGAGAGAGAGAGAGAGCAAGTTCCAAGCTTTGATCGCGATTTGTTCGGTAAAATTTATATTTAATCGGTTAAAAGTTATATATTTTACTCCTAGTCCATAGTTATGGGTAGAATTTTGTTGAACCATATTTGTATTATTGTGTTCTATGTTAGGATTTTAAGAGCAAAGGTTGAACCCCGAGCTTCAATCTTCGAATTTCTTGTGTTCGTAGTGAGATTGAGGTAAGTTACCCCTTAAGTTGGAATTATAGCTACTCAAAGTAGGTAATTGGTGAATTAATTTCCAATTCATGAAGTTGTATGTAATTTGTGAATATTTTGTACATTGGACATGTTGTACCCATAAATTAGTAGTATATATAAATATATTGTGTATGTGTGTGATAATTATATTTGGTGTACGTGTGTGTGTGTAGTATATATATATTAATTGTGTGGGTAATATAAATTATTATGTGTGTGTCTGTGTGTAAGATATATATATATCTATATAACCTATATATTATGTACGTGTGTGTGTGTATTATATATATATATTAGGTGTGTGTGGGTTATGTGTATATATATTACATATGTGTGTATTATATATATGTCACGTGTGTGTGTTATATACATATATATATTACAAGTGTGTATAGAATATACATTATATATATATATATATATATATATATATATATATATATATATATATATATATATTATGTTGTAAAATATATGTACCATCCATATGCATTATATCATGTACCATATACCTATTATATATCTATATTATATATTTCATTACCAATTACATGCTATGGATATATATATTATATTATATGCCGTATATATATGATATATATGAGTATAGGTATGTTAATGTTATATATATGTATAGGTATAGGTAGTATATGTGAACTATGTGTTGTGAACGTGAATGAGTTAATAAAGTGTGTGGTAAGCATAGGAAAGAATTGATAGTGTAATCATGCCATGTTGGTTGTTGTCGTGATATGTGAATTTATGTACTACATGTTGAATACATATGTTAATGAGAGTATAAGTAGGGAAGTTGAGCGCATTGTCGGAACAAGAGTAGTGACTGTTAAAATGAATAAAACCTTAGTTTCAAGAAGTTACGAGGACCTTGTTGTCTTTTTGCCTCGGGCTATAATTACCGAAGGCCGTCATTGATATATGTACGATTGTATTCGTACTTTGGCGAAGTCTATTCGCCGAGTCTCTACGTCACTCATGTATGGCTAGACTGTGGGGGTGTACACACTTAAGCGTATTGACTCCGTCGTCTCCGGGTTGGTGTCATTTTAATGGACCTAGGCGGGGCCACACTAGGGGCCATTCTAATGAACCATCGTCCAAGGAACCGAGAAGAGAACTTGGGTAAGGACCGCAAGCCCCTGTTCCAGGTTCAATCGGTCATTGACAAGGAATATTCAACATTTCCTATAAGGCCTCATACTTTAAAATGAAACTAAGTCGAGTTTTCATAAGTAATGGTTGAACCAATGTCTGTGATGAGGTGTATGATGTCTATGATGAGATGTGTAATGCTATGATGAGATGTGTGATACTAGTTCCAAGAAACTAGACGTTTGATGTCTGAGAATTGAGGAATGGTATAGTTGTCAGGTTTGGTTGTGGGAATTCGCATGTAATGTGAATATGATGAACTGTATGCTTATTTGTTTATATTATGGTAATTTACAAGCATGAAAGCATGTCAATCAATAGGAATTCTATGCTATGGTCATTTGGTAAGTTAAATCATCTTTACCTATAAATGAGAAGCTTATGGGTTCTTACTTAGCCGTCGTGCTAACGGGTGCTTCATTGTTGCCCTTTAACAGATGTCATCCAGCAATGAGTCGTATAGTTCGGTAACTTCACCGAACTATAATGACTCAGTTTTTGGGTATGAAAACTATATACAGCAGGTGATAAGGGAAGACCCCTATGTACCCAGCTACACTCTGCTAGCTTCTGACGATTCCTCTTCATCATCCAGCTCTTTTGTGTGTCTAAAACTCTCTTTTGTGTATATATTCTGCAGTAGTCTTAGTAGATCAATGGCCAAACTTGGCATTGTGATTATGTATATATATCTAACTTATGTTTTGGGGTTCTAGGGACGTCGTTATCACACCTATGAACCTATATATATATGTTTGGAATGTTTACCCTATACCTCATCTATTGTTGAGTCAGTTAGTTATGAATTGTTACAGGTGTATGGGAAATGTGTGTAGGTCAGGAAAACTAGCCTGTGCACCTAGCAATGAACCGCTAAAGGTTAGCTGGGTTCACCCTAGGTGTGGCGG
Source organism: Ipomoea trifida (assembly GCA_003576665.1). Lineage (NCBI taxonomy): Eukaryota > Viridiplantae > Streptophyta > Magnoliopsida > Solanales > Convolvulaceae > Ipomoea > Ipomoea trifida. The sequence continues at coordinate 12,252,465 of CP025657.1, forward strand.
TGATGCTCCCGGTTGTAAGGTTGACCAACCGGGGTGTCACAGTACTGCCACAGCTAGCAAGGAATTACCGTCAGTTAGAGTAGTCAGCAGAGAAGAAAACCATTCACAGAAATCATGCCCTATGCTAGGGAGTTGCAAATCAGATTCATGCCAGACAGCTTTCGAAAAATCACATAATAAGAGTGAGTGCATAGTGGTTTCATGTGCTACCCCACACATTGGACATGCTGGATCCACATCCACCCTCTTTAAAATCAAATTTGAAGTGGTAGGGAGGACATTTGAAAGAGCTCTCCAAATAAAATTCTTCCATTTTGCAGGGGCTTTCAACTTCCAAAAATGTAGCCATTTATTAAAACCTCCAGGTTGTATAGTATAGGCCCCTACAATAGATCTATACCCTTGCTTGACCGTATAACATCCTCCTGGGTCCCCGTACCAGAACCATGTGTCGTCAAAACCAGGGCTGACCGGGAGCCTGAGGATACGAGCCACGTCATTAGGTACAAAGATATCATTCAATATGTCTTGGTCCCAAGTACCAGTAACTGGGTCAATGAGGCCAGACACCAAAGATTCACCAAGTTGGGGGGGCATAGCAGTTTGAATTGTTGGGTTAGTATCATCAGGTAACCATGGGTGACCCTAGATTAAGGTTGAGGAACCATCCCCAATCCGCCTCCGAACACCCTTACAAATCATATCATGAGCAGCCATAATACTTCGCCAACAAAAACTCGGGCAATTACCCACAGTAGCATCAATAAACGACGATCTAGGAAAGTATCTAGCTTTATATATCCTTGCAACTAAGGAATGAGGGGTGATTAAGAAACGCCAGGCCTGTTTACCTAGCATAGCCAAGTTAAAAGCCCTCAAATCCTTAAAACCCAAACCTCCAAACTTCTTGGGAACACATAAACGATCCTAGGCCTTTCAATGGATTCCTCTCTCATTCCCCGACCCCCACCAATACCGATTCATAGCTCTCTCAATCGACAGGCAAACAGAGTCTGGGAGCAAGAAGACGCTCATGGTAAAAGTGGGCATAGATTGAGCCACACTCTTAAGTAGAACCTCCTTGCCTGCACGAGAAATCAGTCTCTTATTCCAGGAACCAAACCTGTGCCGAATCTTGTCTTCAATGTAAGAAAAAACAGCTCGCTTATTTCTTCCTACAAAGGATGGTAAGCCTAAATACTTTCCAAAATTGGGGGCCCTGACAACCCCAAGGACTGAAGCTACCTCATCACGCATAGATTCATTCGTATTCCTGCTGAAACACACACTAGACTTTTGGTAGTTGACCGCCTGACCAGACATCCGCTCATAATCAGTAAGGCACTGCTTAACCACGGTTGCCTCCTGGGGATTAGCTTTGAAAAACAGCAGGCTGTCATCAGCGAATAATAGATGTGACACCGAAGGAGCTCCCCTAGCCACCCTGCAACCATGAAACGAACCTCGTGCCTCTGCCTGCTGCAACAGTAGGGAGAGACCCTCTGCACAAATGATAAATAGATAAGGGGAAAGAGGGTCTCCTTGTCTGATGCCACGAGTAGGGATGACTGCACCGATGTTTGCCCCATTTACCAAAAAGTTATAGGACACAGATGTAACACACAACATCACCAACTCTACCCATCGTTCCGCAAAGCCAAGAGCTAACAACATTTTTCGTAGAAAAGACCACTCCATACGGTCGTAGGCTTTAGCCATATCTACTTTAAGAGCTCCCCACCCAACCAGACCACATTGCTTTCTATTCAAATAATGGCCTACCTCAGCAGCAATTAAAATGTTGTCCGTAATTAGCCTGTTCGGGATGAATGCACTCTGTGATTCCGAAATAACACTCCCAAGTAAAGGCTTCATTCTGTTAGGCACCACCTTGGCCATGATTTTGTAAACCACGTTACAAAGGGCAATAGGCCTAAGATCAGATACCAGCTCCGGGCAGTTCTTCTTTGGGATTAGTACCACATTGGTAGCATTCAGCCCATCCGGAAAGGAACACTCAGTGAGGCACTTGATCACGAAGGATGACACATCCCCCCCCCCCCCCAACCACATCCCAAAAGTGTTGGTAGAATCCTCGATTCATGCCATCAGGCCCTGGTGCTTTGTCAGGGAACATAGAGAACAAAGCAGACTTAACCTCCTCAAGCTCAAAAGGCCTGAGTAGGGCCTCGTTCTGAGTGGGGGTAACACGTGGAACAATAGAGGCTGTAAACGCATTCGTAGAGAAAGGGGCAAGATTGGAAGAAAAGATATCACGATAATAATTTAACACAACATTATATAACTCCTCCCCCTCAGCCCACTCCCACGTCTCATTCTTAAGCTTAGTGAGAGTGTTTTTCTTCTTACGGGCAGAAGCATACCTGTGAAAGAATTTGGTATTAGCATCAGCTTCTTTGAGCCAGTGTTGCTTTGCCCTCTGCCTCCAGTAGGTATCCTCCTGAGCCCCTAACTGACACAACTCTGCCTCAATACGGTGGTACTCTATGAGGGAAGAGAGGTCCGTGAGTCCTCTCAAGCACTGTTGTGCCCTCCGTAAGTTCCTCAACTTCTCCCCAAACTTATGGAAGTGGTCTCCACCCCACCGGTTCAACCTATGAGCACAATGCTCCAAACAACCGAGCAAGCCACCCACCCTACCCTCCTGCCATGCTTCCTCCACCTGAGTATGACAGCCCTCATCCAACAACCATGCCATCTCAAACCGGAAAGGCCTACGACCCCTATCATGCACCTGCCGAACCTCCCTGACCCCCAAGAAGAGAGCAGAGTGATCAGAAGTGCGCGTGAGGATGTTAGTAACGTATGCATGAGGTAGGGAAGCGCACCAGTCAGCCCTTGCAAGGACTTTATCCAGTCTCTCCTCCAACCACTCTGCGGTACCCTTACTTCTTTCCCAGGTAAACTGATAGCCCTGCATGGGAAGCTGAACCAAACCACAATCATCAATAGTCTCCCCAAAGCCGCGCAACAAACCATCAGGGTGTGGATGACCTCCACGCTTCTCATGCTGAAATAATAGATCATTAAAATCCCCGAGCACCACCCAGGGGAGGGTGGACCGGCCAGCTAGCTCTCTCAATAGTGCCCAAGAAGCACTTCTCCTCGCGCGCTCTGGAAAACCGTAAAAACCTGTCATCCGCCATGTCCCAACTCCAGTCAGACAAACCTCCACATCGACATGGTTCTTCGAGAAACTCAACAACCTAGTTGTGTTGTTGCGCTTCCACAAAAGAGCCAAACCACCACCGAGACCGACACTATCAACGTAAAATAAGCCTTCAAAGCCAAGCTTGACACGGAGCCGCTCTGCATGGATCCGTCCCACCTTGGTTTCCATCAAAAACACAAAATCGGGCTTCTTACGGGACACAAGGTCCACCACCTCTCGAACTGTACGTGGATTGCCCAAGCCACGACAGTTCCAGCTCAACGTACTCATGATGACGGGCGGGTCTGGGAGCCAGAACCCGCCACCAACAAGTTTTTTGAAACATCCTGCATGGTAACATCCCCACCCGTACTACCCTGTCTGCGTGCACCGCCAACCCCACCTTCACGTCGGCGTTTAGAAACTACAACCACTTCGACCGCCGCCTCCTGTGCCTCAACTTGGACCAAAGCAGAAGAGGGGCCATCGCGGACACCACTATCAACCACCGGACGAGTAACCGGCAGCGGTGAACCACCAACCGGCACCAGCCACCCATCGCCGACCGCTCTCGGCCCTCTTCGCACCCCTGCCCGCAAGTCACCCCAAAAGGGATATTGATTAACAGGGATTGTCGCCTCTCTTGCACCCAAACAGAATTTATACGAATGCCCTAACATACCACAATAGAAGCAGTAATTGTTAAGGCGCTCATATTTGAACGAGACCCACGAGCAAGTCCTATCCCGCTTCAACAGCTTCATCTTACGTTTGAGGGGTTTGTTCACAGGGATAGATACGCGGACACGGTAGAAATTTAGCCAAGGCGCTCCCTCGAACCGGTCATCAAACTTTACAAAACCGCCCAAGAAATTCCCTATCTGCTCAAGAACTGCTGTCGATGTATAACCTAACGGCAAATCGTGGAGTTGTACCCACATATCGACGGAATCGAGCACCACATCCCCGGGCAAAATCCCATCCTTTACATGCCTGCATACAAGCGTCGCATTATCAAACGACCAAGGGCCTTCATCGACCACGTACTGCATGTCTGAAGCGTGGAAGAAGACGAATAATAACAAGTTTGGCTGCAGCTCCGTGATCTGCACCCCCCTAACCGGTTTCCAGACAGATGCCAATACCTGCCTCATATATTCTAACTTCACGAGTTTCGCAGTAAGAAAACGGCCAACTAGAACCCACGTCCGAACCTCCTCCTCCGCGACCTCGCCACCCTCAGACGCCACAGGCTCGAACGCAACCTCTTCGTCTTCGAGAACCATGTCCGCCCAACGAGCAGTTAGGCCAACCATACCACCCTCAGTCGTAGCCATGCAGTCGGAAAGCCGGAAAACAACCGGAGAAACAGAAAGAAAACACGGAAAACCTAGAAAAACCCTAGGGGAAAAGCAAAACCCTAGACACCGCTAGAGAGAGAATCAATGGCATACGTCAATTCATGCTTTGTGAGAAATTCAACATCATAATTACAATTTATATGCAATCCTCGGCTCCCAGTAATGATTCGTGAAAGAAAAAAAAATTATTTACTAATGTGTCCAACAAATTATTTCATGCGGAAATAGTTGACTAAAATGTTAGCTCATATTTTATAAAATAATGAATAGTATAAGTAATAATAAGTTATCATAAATTACTTATATATTTATAGACTTTTCAAGAATGCTCCAAGAAGCGGAGTAGTCACGGACCCAAGTTCCAAAGCAAGAACGCCGCCGGCGACCGCTCAGTCGCCGGCGACCCAAAATGTATCGCAACGCAGTGGTAAGAAACCCAAAAGGGACAGAGGATCGATGGAATCTCCGATGACAACACCGATTGAATGGAAGACTCCAGTGGAGACGCCCAACCCGAATTGGGGAAGGAGAGACGATAGCGAGCCAGCGGAGCCTGAAGAAGTTTCAGACGAGGAAATCATGGACGCTGACCTTGGGAACCCAAATTGCCCCAGGATTCCGGTAACAAAAGAGGAGAAGGAGCGCCTTAGGCGACCGTGGCGGAGGTCACTCATTCTTAGGGTTCTTGGGAGGAAGGTAAGTTACTCTTATCTTCTACAAAGACTACAGAGCATGTGGAAAACCGAGGCAGGGTTTGAATTGATTGCGCTAGACCAAGATTACTTCTTGGCAAGATTCAAATCCACGAGGGATTATGAGTTTGCGAAGTTTGAAGGCCCATGGATCGTGCTAGGACACTACTTGACCGTGCAGGAATGGGAACCTAACTTCCATCCCTACAAGAACAAGCTCAAGAAGCTGCTGGTGTGGGCAAGATTTCCAGCCCTCCCTATAGAATATTTTGAGGAAGAGTTCTTGACGAAAATTGGCACCCAGATAGGCCGTCCTGTAAAAGTCGATACCACGACGAGCTTGGTTTCAATCGGAAAATTTGCTAGGGTTTGCCTCGACGTCGATCTTTCAAAGCCACTACTATCTAAATTCACCCTCGAGGATGAAGTTTTACTTGTAGAATATGAAGGAATTCACATGGTTTGCTTCAGCTGTGGCATTTACGGGCATAAACAGGGACAATGCGGCATAGGTGATGCTGAGACAGTAAGCGATGAGAACGCAGCAAATGGGGTTCAATCTCAGGGTACAGAACAGCAAGGGCCTGAAAAGCAGCCAGCTCCTTCGAAACAGACCACACCACGTCGGGAGGGGAACTTCGGAGCATGGATGCTAGTAGCCAAGAAAGAAAGGAGCATCCCACGAAGAAACCGCAATGGGCCACAAGATCGCAGTAGGACTGGGAATATGCAGGTGCCATCCAGGAATCAAGACCGGAGAGGAATAATATCAGACTCCAGATTTGCGGTTTTAGAGGGATTGTCCGAGGTTGAGGAAGGAACTGCTATGAGAAACGCAGACACACCGACGGCAGCCCAGAACAGGACACCTATTCTGCCGAGAATCAGGACCCACCAGACAACCAATGTATCGAAGGATCATGAACCATTTCATAACTTTGCCCCACCCTTTCAACAGCAAGCTGGACGTGGAGCCGCTAGAAGAGGTGGAGGCAGGGGTGGAGCCCTAAGAAGGGCCGCTGCAGAATCCGAACACACAGTGGTAAGGGGCTATAACTACGGGAAACAAATTGTGAGTACAGTAGTCGTACATCCAGAAGAGGAGTTACCGGAATCGTCGCATGTTGAGGAGTTTGATTTTGCGATGAAGGAGAACCCCCCAAATGCTCCAACTATTTTCAACAGTAGAGATTAGAGAACTGATGAGCCTATGGTTGATAAAGGTGGTCAAATGGTCCCGAATGATATGACTATGGGCGATCGCCCGTGCTCTTGAGCACAGTTCTTTGTTGGTCTGTCTATATGATTAGCTTAATATGGAATTGCCAGGGGGCGGCTTCTAAGCCTTTTAGACACACCCTCAAGCACTATTGCAAGGAACACTCACCAGATTTGGTCTGTTTACTAGAACCGAAGGTGTCAGGAGACCAAGCTAACCGAATTTGCATAAGCTTTGGATATGAGGAATGGATTAGAGTTGAGGCTGTAGGATTCTCTGGGGGCATCTGGATCTTTTGGAACCATCCTCTGAGAATACAAGTGTTGAACACACATCCCCAATTTGTCAATCTTCAAGTACAGGAGACTGACTCCGAACCATGGCTAATATCAATAGTTTACGGCAGCCCCAACCTTTCACTACGGAAGAAGCTGTTTTCGGATCTCTCGGCAAGTAACTTTAATTGTCAACAGTGTTGGTTAGCATGCGGTGACTTCAATTCAGTCACATGCAGAGATGAAGTGAGTAATTCAGGTTGTTTTAATATGGCAAGATGCGCCGAATTCAGACAATGGATTTTCCGCGAAGGTCTAATAGATTTAGGATTCTTAGGAACTGAATTTACATGGATGAGAGGGAATAATTCTGAGTCTTTTAGAGGTACAAGGCTAGATCGGGCACTAAGTAATGTGGAGTGGAGAACCAGATTCCCAAATGCAAAGGTGGAACACCTCCCAATAGCAAACTCCGACCATGCACCCTTGTTAATCCATTCTGACCCCCGTCCGGCTATAGAAGCAAGAAAGGCATTCAGATTCAACATGGCATGGTCTATACATGCAGAATTCATCAACTGTGTCAAAAACTCATGGGATACTGGCAAAAAGCTTGAGGAGAACACACAGACCACCGCAGAAGCTTTACAAGCATGGAACAAGAGCACGTTTGGAAACATTTTCCAGAGAAAGAAACGTATCCTCGCAAGAATCAAATGAGTTCAGAGAAACCTATCACTTCAGGCTACAAATGGTCTAATAAGATTAGAAAGGAAGCTCAGGGAGGAACTGCAAGAAACACTCCAACAGGAGGAATTACTATGGTATCAACGATCAAGAGAAGAATGGATAGTCTCTAGGGATTGTAACACAAAGTTCTACCACACGGCCACCTCGGTGAAGAAAAATATAACAAGGATCAAAGCATTACGGTCTGAGGAGGGAGATTGGATCTCAGATAGAACACTACTATTAGACCATGTTCGCAGTTACTTTAAGAAACTATTCTCAGATGAGCAAAGCAGGAACAGCCAGCCGCTACCACATGGTCGTTTTCCAGTCCTAGGTGATCAAGATTGGGATCAAGTGAACCGCCCTTTCCAACCAGAGGAGATCAAGCAAGCCCTATTCGAAATGAATCCTTGCAAAGCTCCAGGACCGGATGGATTCAGCGCCGGGTTTTACCAAAAAACATGGGAAGTCACTGGGGCAGTCTGATTGACTTTGGCCTGAGATTCTTTTTAGAAGGAGAGCTGCCGCAGGGATGCAATGATACAATTATCACCCTGTTACCGAAAGTGTCGAATCTAGAAAGTGTCAGACAGCTTCGCCCAATTGGTCTCTGCAATGTGACATACCCATTACTCACAAAAACATTGGTGTTACGGTTGAAAGAAATCTCAAAAAAACCAGTGGGACCCCACCAGTCGAGTTTCATTCCTGGCAGACAAATCTCAGACAACATCATCATCTTCCAAGAGGTGCTCAATACGATGAGGACGAGGAAAGCAGCCGTGGGGTGGTTAGTGATGAAAGTGGACCTAGAGAAAGCATATGACAAAGTAGCATGGAGTTTCATCAATGACACACTATTGGATATAGGGTTCAATGATAGTTGGAGACGCAACATAATGAACTGTGTCACCACTTCAAGGCTGGTTGTCAACTGGGATGGTCAAGTCTCAGATTGGTTCCACCCAAAAAGAGGAATACAGCAGGGAGACCCAATCTCACCATTACTCTTTGTTTTATGTATCGAGAGGCTTAGCCACATTATCACTGATTCTATCTCTAAAGGTAAGTGGAAAGGGGTCAAACTTAGCAGACAAGGCCCTAACCTTTCACATCTTTTTTTTGCAGATGATATGGTGCTGTTCGGAGAGGCCACCGTGGAGCAAGCTGATGAGATGATGCGATGCTTGAACTTATTCTGTGATCACTCTGGTCAGACAATCAGTGTGGAGAAGTCTGCCCTATTCTTCTCCAGGAACACAAAAATAGAGGACATACAGAATATTGTCAACCACACAGGTATTACAAAGGTGGAAAACCTTGGTAAATACCTAGGCATTCCGGCGATCCACGAAAGACTTAAAAAAGACACATATGCAAGCCTCATTGAGAGAGTTCACTATAAACTAGCAGGATGGAAGGAAAAAACCCTGTCACTAGCCGGGAGAGTCACCTTAGCACAGGCTGCTCTTAGTTCCATCCCTTACTACACCATGCAAACTACACTGTTACCCAAAGGTGTGATCAAGAGTATTGAGCAATTGATACGAAGCTTTGTATGGGGTAGCTCACCCGATTCAAGAAAGACCCACCTAGTTCACTGGGATACTGTGACTGAAAGCAAAGACAATGGAGGTTTGGGGCTCCGCAAACTCGAAGCTATGAATGAAGCCTTTTTAATGAAGCTAGGGTGGCGAATACTTCAGAATGAAGACAGGCTGTGGATCCAAGTCCTCAAGGCCAAATATTCTATCTCCTCGACGGACATCACCGAGTGGCGTCCCAAAACCAACATGTCGAACGTGTGGAAGGGCATACTAAAAACCGCCCCAAAGCTTCAACAAGGAGTAACCAAGCTGATCAGGAACGGCCAAGACACACAATTTTGGGGAGAAAGTTGGCTTGAAACAAATCCCCTGGCTGTCTATGCAATTGCTCAGATACCCCATTCAGAATTGACAAACACAGTGGCAAACTACTGGGACGAGATGTCGGGCTGGGACTGGGGCAGACTATCCCACCTCCTCCCGGAAGTGCAATTGGATAAACTAGCAGCAGTCGTGCTAGACAGAGAAACGGAGGTAGAAGACTCAATTGGTTGGAAGAGTGAGGAGTCCGGCAGGTTCTCGGTCAAATCGGCATACAAGATTATCATTAAAAATCCAGACTCCCACAGCCAAGGTGACAGAATTGAGGCTGCAAAGTGGAATACAATCTGGAAACTAAAAGTACCAAGCCGGATGAAATATTCATATGGCAAGCCCGTCATGAGAGGATTATGACAAATAGTATGAGGACACAGAGAGGTATCGCATCATGCGACAAATGCATATTCTGTGAGGACAAAGTAGTAGACATCGATCATGCCATCCGCAGCTGCCCATTGGCGGAGCTAGTTTGGAGAAAGGTGCTGCCAGCACATCACATGAGGACAAGGCACATGTCATTCAAATCATGGCTAGACTACGGCATTGCTAACAAAGGAGCCAGTAACATACCACAGTATGATAACATCCTCTTCACAGTCACACTGTGGTGGGTTTGGAAGTGGCGGAACGAGCTGGTGTTCAACAATTTAACCCAACCCCTCCAGTCGAAAGTCCAATGGATCCATAGGCAAGTTGAAGAAGTGAATGCAGCGTTTGCCAGAGCAAAGCCCCACCAAGGCACATCCAATGGTGGGGCTTGGGGTTTATACAGTTGGGAGAAACCAGAAGACAATGTAGTTAAGATCAACTTTGATGGAGCTACAGACTCTATGACAAACACCGCAGGTTGCGGAGGCGTCGCAAGGGATTCATCGGGAGCATGGCTGGGAGGCTTCACGAGCAAAATAGGATCTTGTTCTCCTTCACAAGCGGAGGCTTGGGCACTTCTAAGAAGCATCCAACTTGCAACACAACTAGGATGCAGAAAAGTCATATTCGAAGGTGATTCGGCCGATATCATCAACGGCATGACAAAAGACCAAATGACCAACTGTGTTGTAAGTAATATTCTTAAAGCCTGCCATCAAGAGATAAAATCGTTGGAAGCATGGAGATTGAGTCTAATACCCAGAGAATCGAACAAAGCTGCCGATCACATGGCGAGATCATTCACTAAGTTTCCTAGAGGGATGCATGTGAAGACCAACCCTCCAGATGAGCTAGCCCCTGTGCTCGAGAGCGATAAAGCAGGCTACCCCTCATGGCGTTTCATGTATAATAGTAGATAGAATGCTATACATTTGTGGGTGTCCCCCTTCCAAGTTCAAATAAAAAATTACTTATATATTTTGGAACAAAAATTCAACAAATTGATGTGGTGTGCATGTGGGAATTGAAAGATGCTTCAAATATAAGTAACTCAAACCAAGTTGATTGTGTTATTGACTTCAAATACGAGGCCACTATTCACGTAGACGGACAGTGACACGCCTGTGTCGTGGTCCATGCGTTTATCCCTGCAGCATGTTTTATTATGTATTTTCAGAGTTTAGGATGAAAAAATTGAATCCTAAGCAATAGAGAGACATTTCATACCAATAGAGGCTCCCTGCTCTATTTCACGCATTCATCAAGTATCAAATTACAGTATATGGTTTAGATATCGTTCCACTGGGGATGGCTCTTGTAATGTTAGGAATTGATGCTATGTGAAATTAAGCACAAGCAAAAACTACTCTTTTAGAAGCCAGGGCTATTGTTAACGAGTTTGGTTGATATGATTTAGCAAATAACAAATTAGGCAAGTAAGCAAAGGATTGGACTTCGTTGATTCAAACTAAAATGCCAATTATTTTACTAAGGATTAGGGGATTAAGATAAGACATAGGGTACGTGAGATGCACAAAAGTGTCCAAATACCACTCTCGTAACTATTTGGACTGGCAACCTCAACTTGAACTCTACTCTAGTGGCAATTCAACATAAAATTGCCCAAACAAGAACGCAAAGCATAAATTCTCTTTATCACCCGAAATACTCTCGTATCGGATACCAAGTGTGTGAATGTGTGGCTAGTGTACAAGCTCTATTCTCGTAGCAACAAACACACTCCAAACAAAGCATATAATTGGGATCCAACAATCATACACAAATTTCATATCAAACGCATTTCACACAACAACCCTAGAACACCCAAATAATCCTCTTTATGCAATAAAACTTATATAGGCATCAATAGCAAGAAATCAAACCGAATCGTAATCCTAAAAGGCTTAGCTACTCATAATATAACAATAGATACTCAATATTAAAGAAGCAATTGAAAGCATAAATGGAAATCAAAGGGAAGAGATGAATAAGAAAAACATCTCTATTGAGCTTTTGAATCCAACATTTGCTATGTTCTTGAGCTTAGAAGTGAAGAAAAATTAGTAATCTACCATATTTTAAGCTATTCTAAGTTAACCCTAGCTAAAAATTGAAGGGGAAATGCAAGATATCTTTTTGGGGTGAAGAAATCCCCATTTTAAATTCTCAAAACGCATTGTCAAAAAGTACATATGTTGGCCACGGGTGTGGCTGCACCCGTGGCCAGAATTAAGGGGCAATCTGTAACACCCCCAAATTCTAATATAGGAATTAAACATAAATAAACAATATTTCTTACTAAATACACTGAAAATAAATGCGGAAGCGAATTCAAACTCTAAACCAATGGGGTGTCACGCCACGCTTGGGCAACCAACTAAACCCAAACGCACAGGCTACAAAAATAGTTATCTACACTTTCAATTACAAATAATCCTTTATTCAAATCACAACTAACTACAACATCAATTTAAGTTCTAATCTACACAACTATACCATAAGCACTACTCGAGGTTTACAAATTCTACGCCACGTTCTCAACTAGCCACGAGTCCAGATCCTGAAAACATTCAAGGTTTGGAAAACAAGAAGTAAAAGGATTAGCATATAATGCTAAGTAAGCTCTACCCCGCCCCGTAAAGTAAATACATATATATACTTTTGTAATTAGATACACTTTTTAAATAGGTTTTGGAACCATTCAGTAAAATAGTTTGACTCACACCAAAGATACGTAGTATAGATATTTCCCAAAATAGTTTCCCCACACACACTACTCAACGAGAATAATAGGTTTAATACAAGGTAATATAGTCCCCAAAACAATAAGGTTTACTCTTACAAAACAGTATAGCTAGTTTGTAGATTATTCACTCATTTTCAAAATAAATACAAGTACGGAGGATTCATAATATAGCATTTCTCAATACTTCTCAATATCCTTTAAAAGCATAGCTCTCCAAATAATCACTTTCCAAATAGGTTAAAATATATATAAGTATAAGGAGGAATTCACATCCATATATTCGTTTCAAAACATAGACTTTTCTCAATATCCTTCTCAACATATAATAATAATCATAGATAACTCAAGTCTCATTCTCAATATCAACATAGCATAATAATACATAAGTGGAGGTATCCAATAATTGTTTAATTCATATTTAAATCACCAAGTAAATCATAAGTATGGAGGTAATCAAATCACCAATAGGAGGATAGGAACGGAGCTTACCACCACTACCGAACCTTCACACCTATACAATGTAAATGGAAACAGGAACTAGAAACCTAAGTGCGCACACCCCGGGGATTCCAAGCCCCAAAGGTAGTTACTAGCCCTAGTAACCCAGGATTTTTGCTACCAGGTTACCCACCCAATCAATAACCAATAGGACCGCATCCCTAGGTTCTCATATCAATAGCAAATAGAACCGCAACCCTAAGCTATATTATGATTGGAGGATAAATTCTATTTGATCGCAGCCCAAGATTCTCGTAACCTCCAATAATAAAAATATAGATAACATCCATATAGATTATAAACATAAGTATATTCTCCAAAAATAGGTACATTACTATATAATTCATCCAAGATAGTAATATTCTTCCAAAATAGTTTTCATAGATATTTTCCATTGCCCGTAGGCTATTCAAATACACTCCCAAAACAAGATAAGAGTATATATATAATATATGCATTTCCAAAATAGGGTTTGCATCAAATAGAATTTATCCTCCAATCATAATATAGCTTATACCATTCAAAATAATTATGGTTTACACTTCCCAAAAATAGTATAGTTGCATGCTCTCATAATTCACCATAACATCCTCAATAAATACATGTACACAGATTCGTAGTTTATAAATCATAAGGTAACACCAAAAGATATATACATTGCTATTTATCACACTTTTAAACCCAAACACATTTTCAAAATAGTTTAAGGACAATCAATTAGATAAATAGCACATTTGATAAGGGAAGGTAGTTTTGACGGACATAGAAACTTACCTCAAAGCCAAAGCTCTCAATAGCAACCACCCGACCCTAGACTCATATCCTAAGCAAGCCACTTTAACGGGGAACCTGTAAATTAACCTTTATTCATTAACTAGTACTATTATTATAATAGTATTAATTTATAATCACCCCATCATTAGCTTAAAACCACCATTATCAACTTTAACCCATTATCACCCCATCATATACCCTTCAACCATCCTTATGACATTATCAGTGTACCATACCATCATCACCATACTTCAAAATTCTTATTTATCGCCACAACCTCATCCTTGTAATTATTATCTACAGTCCATGATCACGACTTAACCACCAATAATCCATCATCTTAATCATTAATTATCATTATGCTTCCTTTACTCCTTGCTCCATATGTAATTAGTCATAATTCAACCATTACTCATAATCAACTACTAATTACATCTTATCTAAATATAATTTTAATTATGCCTCATAACGATGCCATAAGCCATTCAGCATCATTTATCCATAATCATCCAATTCATAACCCATGTGCCATAATTATAGCATCATCAACACCAATAATCACAAGTCATTAACTCATCACTACTTCATTAATATTTACTCACTCCCATTAATCATTTATTTTAAATCTTTAAACTTCATCACTAATACACTTCATCATGATGCACCCTTCATCACTACTTAATTATTTTCATAGTTCATAACTACCATTCCACCATCACCATCCTTAATCATCACGGCAATAAAACCTCATCAATATTCCAACAGTACTCACATTATCATTAATCAATAATCTTCATTATCATTCAAATAAATAAATCATTAGCTAATCATTAACATAATCATTACTAACATCATTTCCATTCACCAATAATTTTTTTTTTTAATACTATTAACTCTATTACAATGCAGTATCTATTCATAACTACTTTCTCAACCTGTTGAACCAATAATCTTTAGTAGTCCACACCCATTGCCATAATCTCCATTAACTATTTAATCCTTAATTAAACATGCCAATCACCTATAATACACCTTAATCATCATTAACACTAATCCATAGTAATTAAACCATAAGGTCATTACCTTAATTAATCTCCTCCAATCAATTTTAGTCCATCTCCAATCTGCCAATTCGTCCGTACTCTGTTCTCGCCCAAACATTGTTGCTGAACGGAGCCACATCCTTGTCAACTACCACTGCGTTCGCCACATCGTTTCACTAGGGAAGGAGAACTACCGTCAAGGGGGAGGGGGGGGAGGAGGGAAGCTCCACCGTCGCTGCCATTGCCGACCATGCTGAAGTCGGAAAGGAAAAGGGAGGAAGAAAGGGGTGAAGGTCGCTGGTCTGTCTCACCGTCGCCACCGCTGGACTGCCTGTCGGCCGATTGTTCCGATCAGCTGCTTCGTTGGTCTGAAATCTGCCGAGAGAGAGAGAGATGCGATAGGGAGAGGCGAGAAGAGACTAGGGTTGCTTGTGGGGGAAACTGGAATGAACTTCTATAAAGAGGATGATGAACATATGGATGTATATATATATGTACTGAGGGTTAAAATTTGTCTTGGGCTTAAAACAATGGGGCTCGAGTAAATTGGGCTCAAAAACTATTTAGGTTTAGGAGATTAGATAATTTGGGCTAGTAGATTGGGTCATGAATAGTTTTGGGTTCAAACCTAGGCTCAAAGCAAAAATATAAGGATCACATGTTCTTCTCAAATAGACTTTTGGGTTAAAATTGAGATAAATAAATTTATTTCCTAAATAGGGCTTTTAAAACCATAAATAAATATATAAGTATTCCGTATCAAATCACTTGAGATAAGGAGTTTAAAATATTTTATTTATAAACTCATTCGACAAATATAATTAGATTTAGTAACATTTTACTGAAATATTTAATAATAAGAAAATAAGCTCTTTTTGAAATATTATAATTAAATTAATAATATTGAGAAAATATGGGGTGTTACACAATCTGCCCAGTGGCCACACCTGTGGCCACGGTCGTGGCCACACCTGTGGCCACGGTCGTGGCCACACCCATGGCCACTAGGCAGTGTAATCTGCCTGGTTGCCTCGTGCATGGACACACCATGGCTAGTCGGGTAGGCCTTCGATTGCTTCGGTGGTCACTTTGGTGCTCTACTCAATTGCAGGTCACGCCATGGTCCGTCCCAAAATATCCAACGCTCTAAACATCATTACTTTTGGTCATCCAATAATGCTCTTGTGTTAAGGCGACACCAAAAATTTGATCAAATACTTCATAGAATGATTCAAAACATCATTTCTATATCAAATCACCTAACACAAGCAATGAATCCATAAGTAACCAAAATGACCCCATAATATAATGAGAAACAAGCAAAAAGTACCAAAATGTGCAAGGAAAAAACATTTGTTTAAGACATTCATCAACTCCCGACACTTATACTATTGCTTGTCCTTAAGAAAAAAAATCTAAATTACCAATGTATCACTGAAGTTGATCATACTCCCACTTTTCACAACTTAACAAACCACAATTCAACTCGTCACAACACAACTTGTTTCAAGAATCACCTTAGCTTGGCACACAAGATCCATTCTCAAGACATTAATCAAGCACCAAAATCATTAAAGTGTGTGAAGATCAAGTGTGCACAAATACTATGTTCAGTTTATGTAAAACTTGGCTTTGAATGAAATTTTATAAGCTTGCTTTTCATACTCCCACTAGCTCAACTCTAAGAATGCATGCTAAGATCAAATAGGTCTCTTATTAGGCTTGTAATGCGGCTAAGGGTGAATGGCTAACAAAGAAGGGGTATGGAAAATAAACAAAAGAGAGAATTTCACACTTATTCCCAATTTGAGCTAGAAGAGACAAGGCAACTATGAACAATGGAACAATTTACAATTTAGGACAAAGCAACACATGTATACTGGTGCGAGTTGAATACAACTTTCAAAAAGGACAAGAAACAATTTCAAACTTTTCTTCTTCTTCTTATTTTCTTTTCAATTTTTCTCAATTCAACATTTTCTCAACATTTTTTTAAACATCATCTTTTTTTCATTTTTTTTCAAAACACAACAACCAACAAACTTATTCATTGAACTAAAACCCCTATACTTAGACAAAGTTATCAAGAAAGTTACTAAAAGACAAGCTCCAAATAAAATCTCTTAGCTTCTAAGCAAAAGAACAAGTGTTCTATTCTGTCAAGGGTGAAGGGAAACATTTGGGCTAAGGTTTAAGGGTTAAATGACGAGGGTTAATCACAAGAAAAACAAACACAAAGGGGATTAAATTCTTAGCACTTATTGAACAAACACAAATTAAAGCTCAACAGGGACAACTAGGGGTAAACATATGTGTAAAAGGTAGGTTTAAAGGCTTTGGGCTAAACAAAAATGGCCTACACCATTTCAAAACATCCAAATCTTTGACTTTACTTGGAAAGTAATGAGGCAAGTTCTAACAAAACAATCGTCATCGAAATCTCACATAAGCCTCCGCTAGCAATGCGTAACACATAAGATCAAGAATTGATTCAATTATTAAATGGTTAACAAGACCATTGACAAAAGAATAGATCAATCTTGTGTTACACATTGACTCATCCATCACAAGTTGATGAGCGGTCCATGTCCCTGCCCTCACTTATATTGCGTAAAGGGGCTTTGGCGTTTGGTTGGAAATTGGCTAGGGGTGAACATCGTTCCCACTAGTCAGATCGGCTGGAGGCCCCTCGAAAATACAAGGTGAAACCCTTTTGACATTTGCATGCTTGAAAGGTGTGAACAAAACTTTTTATGTTATATCCATCTCTTGAGACCTTAACTTCCTTAGCATATTTCTTACGTTTGGTCGGCATGAGTTTAGTGGTCTTAGTAGATAGTGTAGGGAATTTCACCCGCTCAACTCCGAACACCCACACATCGCTAGATCAATCAACAATGAGAAAACGAACTATCCTTGGTGCTTATATGATTAGAGTTTAGAAAAGTATGCTTGCTTGAGGACAAGCAAGGTTTAAGTGTGGAAACTTTGATAAGCACCAAGAATAGTTTGTTTTAAGGGTCATTTACGGGCTAGAATTGTATAGTTTATTACCCATTTCATAAGGATTTCATGCATTAAGACTCAGATTGACCAAAAACCTCTAACATGATCATGGAAAATGTTTTTAAGCTATTCTACCGCCAAAAGGAGGACTTAAGGCCAAAACTGAGCAGAAAATGGAGAAACCATGAAGCAATAGCCTCCCACGCAGCCCCACACGCGTGTGGGTGGACGTGGAATATTTCCAGTAGCTCCCCACGCCCTCCACCACGCGTGTGGATAGATCGCGGAAAGTTTCTTCAGGGCTCGACGCGTCGAGCACTGGCTCGACGCGTCGAGAAGCCCTATGACAACCCTAAAATTCTGGTGCGGGAAATTGTCTATCTTGCCCTTATTTTGCTCCCACTATATAAAGCTCATTATTCCAAGACCTTGGAGAAGAAGGAGGCACCCAATAATCTCTAGAAATAGTTTTCTTTCTAATTTCTTCCCCTTTGGGGAGGAAGACAAACACTCCTCCTTAGAATAGATTAGTTTAGGATATGAAGAAGAAGATGATGTAGATTCAAAGCTTTCTTTAGGTAATATACTTCTTTTATTATAAAGTTTGATCTTTTACATTCTTGCTTAGTTCATTTTGTTGTTATTAATGCTTTCTATGCTAGAGTAGTATAGTTTGGGTGTGTGTGCCCTTGTTGACCAATTGATTGATGTTTAAATCTTATCCTATGATCTTGAGAATTGTGGTAGTATGATTGATGTTTGTATGGATGATGTTGTTCAAACTTTGCTTCTATTTCCGGCCGGGATAGTTAGTGAACCGAGTGGAAGTGAGAGAGTGCGCGATAGCGGCCTCTTACGAACCCAACTCATCTATATCTCCGCTCTTAGTCCGAAAGGACAAGATCCGAGAGGAGTGGTAGGCTAGGTGTTCGATAAAATGCCTCAACCGAATGAGGATTGAGAGTCTGAGTGTGACGCCACTCGGTACCAATACCGTGACTCACTAGTTCAATCTCGAAACCCAATTCCAAGCTACCTACGATAATCAATCATTTGGCTTAGCATCGGCATGCATCCCCTTCCTTCTCCCTTTTGTATT
Source organism: Ipomoea trifida (assembly GCA_003576665.1). Lineage (NCBI taxonomy): Eukaryota > Viridiplantae > Streptophyta > Magnoliopsida > Solanales > Convolvulaceae > Ipomoea > Ipomoea trifida. The sequence continues at coordinate 12,271,379 of CP025657.1, forward strand.
TTCTATCATAATCTTACCTTCAAACCCTTCACAAAACCAACCATGAACAAAACCTCTCCCTACGATTCTTGCAACTCTTACCTTTCAACCTCATAAATGCCAACATAAATTCGGTTCCCATTCGCCATCCTTGAGAGACACGATACTCGGGGAATCCTGACTCTTCGTTTTACCACCTTCACATTCACCCTCACCACATACTCACAACATCACGGCTTGCGTCTCAAGATTGCCCACGGAGACGCGCAATGATTGAAATTCCTAGAGCACTGTGGATTGGAAGCCCTCAAATCTAGAATTTAAACAATCAAATCTAGCATTCATGTCTGTTCTAAGGCCATCAATCAATTGCTGCTGAAATGCTCTCATTTGCACCCAAGAGTCTGGCACATAGATGGGTTTGGTTGGGGGAAGAGCTGGAACTTCTTGCTTATGCATAGCTTCAGGTACCGAGCTAGGGATTTTCAAGTTCAGGAGGTAGCGCTCGGACTGAGGGATTATATCTACAATGGGCTGCAATTCCTTGAATTTGTCCTCAAAACCCAAGCTCTTCAATAGCTTCGTGACAAAAGGACCAATGTATAGTGTTGCTAGATCCTTTTTTGTGTGCTTGTGGAACATAATAGCCATAACAACACTCAAGTGAATTGGCACCCTGTTAACGATGTTATAGAGACATAATAGATCCATTTTGCTCACTATCTCTAGAGAAGCCTTTTGACCTGTGAATAAATGGGCAAAAATATTGTGGATGATCCTCAGTTCAAGTCAAAGTTCACTCTGCTTGCTACTACCCGGATCATACTAGGAACCCTGAAGAGATATTTGGTTCCAGAATGCTTGCCGACCTGGAGAATCAGGGACATCTGTCAATGATTGCATGAAGTGATGATTGTTGAATATCTTTTCAGTGTAAAAACCCAAGCGGACAACCAAATCATCTACACTAAGTTGAAATTCCTCCCCAAACACCATGAAGTTGATGTTCTTTTTATTCGGCACATGAGCCTCTCTTGGGGTAAGAGCGTTGCAAGGATTTCCCAAGTGGGTAGAGAATAAGTGGGCTTACGAAAGTGTAAGAAGAAATACTCCCACTCCGGTAGGCATGTAATGAGTTGAAAGACATTTTCCTTAACGCCAAATCGAACAAGCGTGGGCAAGTACAAATATCTGACTTCCCCAAAACCTTTATTCTTTCATATTTCAAACTTTTCTTCCCACACCTCATTTACAAAATGAGGAGATCCCTCATCTCGGGCTTGAATGGTTCCCCCCCCCCCCCCGCCTTGTACTCTACTAGACTCTCCCATAGCAATTCTTGGCATTTTATTGTTGTTAGAGGGAGCAATCTTCTTTGGTGGCATGTTTCTACAAAGACATCATATAAAACAAGCAATACCACCAAGTTCCAAATGCAATTAATTTCAAAAGAAGTTAAGCATTTAAATATAAACAAAAATTGGAACCTTGAACAAAAGAAAATTCAATATGCACATTTGTTCAATATTCAAAGAAAAATAAGTTCTCCAAAATCGATTCATCAAAATATATGTGAATAAATATTCATTCATCTTCATGATAGTAAAAAATGAAAGTAAAGCCTAAGTGTGTATCAAGAGACAAAGTCTAAGCTTCAACAATTAAAGAATTAAATACAAAAGAGCTATACATACCATTTTCAAAAGCTAAGTAGCATGAAAAATCAGGAAAAAATGCCAAAATTAAGTGCAAATTCGGATTTTTCAGTAGGATTCAAAAATCATAAACATACGAGTCAAAATATACCATAAATTCAACAATGTAAGCACAATGGAGCATAAACATACTCATATATTCATCAATACACAATCTATTTCAAGATTAACGTATAAAAACTTCAAGAAAAACATGGAATTCGAAGTTTGGAAGGGGAAAGAAGTTCAAGTTTTTACTCTCAAATGAGGAGAATAATCACAAGCAACCACACTCAAGCCTTAATCTTGCCCAAAATTAGAAGAACAGTGAAGAAATTCGAAGAGCCATTGAATTTTCAAGCAAGATAAGAGGAGGAAGGGGAAACACTTGAGATAGGAGGAAAAGAAATTAGGTTTTAGAAGTGTGGGAAATAAAATAAGGGATGATATTTGGGGGTTAAAGAAATAGATTAGAAATATTTTTTTTTTTAAAAAAATAAACAGACCAACCGAAGCTGGTCTGTGAGCAGTCTGAATAGGGACTGAATTTGGGTGTGCCCAACTTCTAGTGCTCACTGCCCCGTGAGCACGGGCGTGGCCACACTTGTGGGCACTAGGCAATGTGTACACAGTAATTGGGTGCAATTTTGCACCCAATCTGGGAGATTTTTTTTTTTTGGTGAGTAATAGAATAAAAATGCAAAGAAAAAAAATTAAAATAAAAGAGCTTAGACACTAAAATAAAAGAAAGCATGATATGCAAGCTTGGGGTGCCTCCTAAGTAGTGCTATTTTTAACGTTGTATGCCCGACGCTACCTCAAATGATCAAGTAGAGAATGGCTCTTCAAGGCTCAAATTTGTGTTAGCCTCGAACACATCACCTTCAAAGTACGTCTTTAACCTTTACACATTGATGTAAGCTTTGCTCACATCACCGCTCCCGATGGATAAGCTTCCACAACCTTGAACGGGCCAGACTATCTTGATTTTAATTTGCTCGAGAAAAGTTTGAGGTGTAAATTGAAAAGAAGGACATCATCTCCCCGTGCAAACTCCATCCTAAGAACCTCCAATCATGCCATTTTTTTGTTCTTTCCTTGTAAATCTTGGTATTCTCGAGGCATCTAACCGGAACTCTTCAAGCTCATTTAATTGAAGGAGACGCTTATCACCCACAAGTTTTTGGTCAATATTAAGACTTTGAATGACCCAATAAGCTTTATGTTCAATCTCTACGGGCAATGGACATGATTTCCCGTAAACAAGCTTGAATGAAGGTGTGCCAATCGGAGTCTTGTAAGTCGTTTGGTAGGCCCACAATGCATAATCTAACTTCAGGACCCAATCTTTTCTTGACGGGTTCACCATTTCTCCAAGATTGACTTTATTTCCCTATTGGAGAGTTCCACTTGACACTAAGTTTGAGCATGGTATGGCTTGGCCACCTTATGATAAATCCTATATTTGAGCAAGACATTTTTCTAGGGGCTTGTTGCAAAAGTCAGTACCATTGTTAGTGATGAATGCCCTTGGAACTCCAATCCTTGAGAAAATAAATTTATTGACAAACTTGATCACTACTTTAGCATCATTGTTGGGACTAGCTATCGCTTCAATACATTTTGACATATAGTCCACCGCCAAGAAAATATAGGTATTGCTATATTAGCTTGAGAATAGTTCAACCTCGAGAATACCAGCTTGTGACATTTCATGTATTTTCTCCATAGAACTCGTGCGTTGGCACCTATCACACTTCTTCGCAAACATTTAAGCATCCTTGAATATAGTAGACCAATAAAATCCTGCTTGAAGCATCTTCCCTGCGGTCCTATTATCTCCAAAATGGCCTCTATATGGTAAAGAATGACAATGGTAAAGAACACTTTCAAACTCATCTTTCGGAATACATCTTCTCACAACACCATCAATACATCTTTTAAACAACAAAGACTCATCCCAAAAATAGAAATTTGCATTATGTGTGATAAAGAATAATCTCCCATGTGGTCAATTGTATAACAATAAATGTAAAGTATGAACTAGAGGGAAGAATTTTAGCCCCAAGAAACCATCTTATTCATCTTCTTCAATTCAAGAGAATGTTCAAGAGAATAGAGAGCATTATCTAGGGTTCTTTTTAGAGAGAAGTCGAGAGAGGGGATAAAAAAGCCCCTTAAAGTGAAGGGCTAAAGCCCTTTATATAGGTCTAGAAGTTAACCCGAGCCTTTGACCTTGACCCGAACGTTTAACCTCGACCCGACGTGAAATGAGAGCGTAGACATACCGGGAGGTGTACCCATCACGGGAGCAAGGTTCCCATTTATTTGTCCAGTCATAGGGCGTTGGGAGTAAGGTGCCCATTTGCGATCATTAAGATCGATTACGACCGAAAAGTTGAAAAAAACTACGGGCTTCGTACCATCGAGGAAGAATTACCCTTGTTTACTTTGATTTATAAATTATAGCATGATCATGTATATAGATTAGTCATGTACGAAGCTCGGTTAGGTTGGCATTACCACCACTGGTGCTATAAGTCCGATTACGTCGGCATTGCCACCATTGGCACAATGAGCCTGAGACCATATCTCGGCATAAGTCCTACATGGTAGGCAATTAAGCCCGGTTAGGTCATCATTACCACCACCGGCATTAAAAAGTCGATTAGGTCGGCATTAAGCCCTATGAGGTAGGCAATTCAGCCTGCCAGGTCGGTATTCTGCCCCGGGCAAATCCAATCTTCTGATTAGTGAAATCCGATCCCTAGATCGATAAACTCAACCTCTTGATCGTATCACGAAACCGATCGAGAGTACTTGTTTGGGGGCTTGTTTAGAGAGAGAGGGAAAGGGGTTAAAAGTCTCTAACTTGAGGGGCAAAGGTCCCTTAAATAGGGATGAGCCAATACCCATATAGTACACGCAATATACGTATAGTACTTAGGGTCGTATACCCGGGATATATTCCCTATCAAGTAGCTAGCCCCCCTAGTCCGAGACCTGACGTCGAGTCAACGAAGGAAGGGGTCGGGCAGGAAGACTGGCCTTAAGGTCTGCAACTCACGCTAGTTGCCTTGTTAAAAACCTTGGGCTAAGAAAAAACCTAGTGGGAAAAAATCTTAGCCAACGGAAAAAGAGCACAACTTTAAGCTCCAATAAGGAAGAGTTCGAGCTGAAAAAATTGATCGTATAGTCTGTGACTTATGTCGGTTGTTTCATTAAAAACCTTAGACTAAGAAAAAAACCGGAGGGAAAAAGTATTAACTAAGGAAAAAAGAGCACAACCTTAGGCACAATCTTTTGGCCTATAAGGGTCGGGAGCAAGGTGCCCGTTATGGTCTTCGGACCGATCTTTTTGGGTGTATAGTGCCCATTACAGGAGCAAGATGCCCGTCACGGTCCTCGAACCGATTCGTGGGAGCAAGGTGCCCGTTTATGGTCCTCGGACCGATCTTTGTGGGAGCAAGGTGCCCACTACGGGAGCAAGGTGTTCGTCTATGGTCCTCGGACCGATCTTTGTGGGAGCAAGGTGCCTACTACGGGAGCAAGGTGCCCATTTATGGTCCTTGGACCGATCTTTGTGGGAGCAAGGTGCCCATTTATGGTCCTTAGACCGATCTTTGTGGGAGCAAGGTGCCCGTCTATGGTCCTCAGACTAATCTTTGTGGGAGCAAGGTGCCCACTACGAGAGCAAGGTGCCCGTTTATGGTCCTCGGAACGATCTTTGTGGGAGAAAGGTGCCTACTACAAGAGTAAGGTGCCCGTTTATTTGCCTATTTATAGGGCGTTGGGAGTAAGGTGCCCATTTACGATCGTTAAGAGCGGTTACGACCGAAAAGTCAGAAAAAACTACAGTCTTTATACCGACGAGGAAGAATTACCCTCGTTTACTTTGCTTTGTAAATTGTAAATGACCATGTATATATATTAGTCGTTTACTAAGTCCAGTTAGGTCGGCATTACCACCACCGGCGCTATAAGCCCGATTAGGTCGGCATGGCCACCATCGGCACTATGAGCCCGAGACCATATCTCGGCATAAGCCCTACGTTGTAGGAAACTGAGCCCGGTTATGTCGGCATTACCACCGCCAGTGTTATAAGCCCGATTAGGTCGGCATTGCTACCATCGACATGATGAATATATCCCGCTTCTCAGTGATGCCGCTTTTAGCGATGAATATATCCCGCTCCTCAGCGATGCCGCTTCTTAGCGATGAATATATCCCGCTTCTCAACGATGTCGCTTTTTAGCGATGAATATTTCCCGCTCCTCAGCGATGCCGCTCCTTAGCGATGAATATATCCCGCTCCTCAGGGATGCTGCTTCTTAGTGATGAATAAATCCCGCTTCTTAGCGTTGCCGATCTCTTGATCGCTTTGCCCGACCATGGGCCTTATGCCTGATCTCCAAGATCAGTGTCGATCTCTTGATCGCTTTGCCCGACCATGGGCCTTATGCCTGATCTCTAAGATCAGTGTCGATCTCTCGATCGCTTACCCAACCATGGGCCTTATGTTTGAAATCCGATCGCCCGATTGGTAAAACCCGATCCCTATATCGGTAAAGCTTGGTCTCTTAAATCATGTTAGGGACTCAGTCCAAAGATCGCGAGTAAATTCAATCTCTTTATTGAAAAATTTGAATCTCTAAATCAAGATTAGGTTCGACCTCACGACCATCCGGTCCTTGCGTCGGTAAAATTCAACCTTTCAATCTTATCGCAAATTCGATCCCTGGATCGGTTGAGTTCAACCGACCCTTATAGTCCAAAAAGACTGTGTTTAAGGTTGTGCTCTTTTACCCTTAGCTAAGATTTTTTTCCCATTGGGTTTTTTCTTAGCTCGAGGTTTTTAACGAGGCAACTGGCATAAGTCATGGACTATACGATCAGTTTTCCTAACCTGAACTCTTCTTCATCGACACTTAAAGTTGTGCTCTTTTCCTTGGCTAGGATTTTTTCCTATTGGGTTTTTTCTTCACCCGATGTTTTTAACGAGGCAACTAGCGCAAGTCGCGGATCGTAAGGCTAGTCTTCCAGCTCGAACCCTTCATCATTGACTCGACGTCAGGGCACGGACTCGGGGGGCTACTTGATAGGGAATATTCCCCAGTTCTACCTCCTGGTATGTCCACGCTCTTGTTTCACGTCGGGTCGAGGTCAAACAGTTCGGGTCAAGGTCAAACGGCTCGGGTTAGCTTCTAGACTTATATAAAGGGCCTTAGCCCTTCACTTTAAGGGGCTTTTTGATCCCTTCTCTCAACTTCTCTCTAAAAAGGACTCTAGATAATGCTCTCTATTTTCTTGAACATTCTCTTGAATTGAAGAAGATGAATAAGATGGTTTCTTGGGGCTAAATTCTTCCCTCTAGTTCATACTTTACATTTATTGTTATACAATTGAACACATGGGAGATTATTCTTTATCATGTGTGAACCTTTTCTTTTGGTCATATGAGAACTCCGGGGGAACATAGCCACTAACCAAGTAGTTCACCTTGTCGGCATATCATGGATAAAATTCTTAGTGGCATACAAATACTCCCCGATGAATGAATCATTGGTGGGTAATTCCTTAGCATGTTGTTGTCTGTCTTGTGCCGTCTCAAGTCTTGACAAGTGGTCTGCAATGACATTTTGGGAGCCTTTCTTATCTCGGATCTCAATATCAAACTTTTGCAAAGGCAAAATCCACCAGATCAACCTTGGTTTGGCCTCTTTCTTAGCAAACAAGAACTTCAATGCGGTCCGTATGAACAATGAACTTGCTTCCCACCAAATAAGACAATAATTTCTCAATTGCAAAAACAACTGCAAGGAACTCTTTCTTGGTGATAGCATAATTTAGTTGAGCCTCATCTAAGGTGTGGCATGCATAATAAATGGCATGCAACACCTTGCCTTGCCTTTGCCCGAGCATTACCGCTACCGCATAGTCACTTGCATCACACATGAGTTCAAAGGGCAGCCTCCAATCGGGTGGTTGAACGATCGGTGCTTCACAAAGAGCCTTCTTTATCCTACAAAAAGAATCAATACAAGCATCATCAAAGTAAAATTCAACATCTTTAGCAAACAGGTGAGTGAGGGGCTTAGCAATTTTTGCAAAGTCTTGTATAAACCGGCAAAAAAAATCTGGCATGCCCCAAAAAGCTTCTAATACCATTCACTGTGGTGGGTGGTGGCAACTTCTCAATGACTTCAATTTTTGCCGAATCAACCTCTATACCCTTGTCAGAGATTTTGTGTCCCAAGATAATTCCCCCGATCACCATGAAGTGACATTTCTCCCAATTAAGAACAAGATTGGCCTCTTTGCATCTATCAAATACTTAATCCAAATTAGCCAAACAACCATCAAATGCAGTGCCATAAACTGAGAAATTGTGTATGAAGACTTCCATGATTTCTTCAACAAGATTCGAAAATATAGCCATCATGCACCGTTACGTTGAAAAGTGCCCGGGTGCGTTGCATAACCCAAAAGACATCCTTTTAAAAGCAAGTGTACCATAAGGGCATGTGAAGGTAGTTTTTTCTTGATCTTCCAGATGAATCATGATTTGAAAATAGCCCGAGAAACCATCCAATAAGCAAAAGTAGTTATGTTTAGCCATTCTCTCCAATAATTGATCAATGAAAGGCAAGGGGAAATGATCTTTCTTATGGCCTTGTTGAGTTTCCTATAATCCACACACATGCGCCACCCCATGACTAAACGTGTGGAATGAGCTCATTGTTCTCATTTGGCACAACGGTGAAACTCCCCTTTTTAGACACCACATGAACCGGGCTCACTCATTTACTATCGGAGATGGGGTAGATGATTCCCGAATCAAGCAACTTAATAATATCATTTTTCACCAGATCCTTCATATTAGGATTCAACCTTCTTTGATGCTCAACCGAAGGTTTGTGCTCCTCTTCAAGATAAATCTTATGGATACAATAAGAGGCATTAATCCCAATAATATCATTAATAGTATACCCGATCACCTTTTTATGCTTCCTCAAAACAAGCAACAATTTATCAATTTTCTCATCATCCAAACTTCCATTGACAATTACGGGGTAGGTAGAATTTTCACCAAGGTAGACATACTTTAAATTTGATGGTAATGCCTTGAGCTCAACCTTGGGGGCATCCTTCTCCTTAAACAATTTTTTTTCCACTTCAATAGCAAGCTCTTCAATGATCGGGCCTTCATGTGGTGTCAAAGTAGTGCTATCTTCCAAGAATCTCACACTATCATTGATCTAATTCATCTCATAACTCTCCTCTATGCCATCACTAATGAATTTTTAAAGAGGATCTTTGACATAGTTGTTTGCAAACTCTTGTACACAATCTTCAACAACATCCATTCTAAAACATTCATTGGCACAAGAAGGATTTTTAGCCATCTTGAAAATACTGAATTCCACTCTGTCATCCCCAACCTCAATAACCAAAGTGCCCCTTTTCACACCAATCACCGTCCTCACCGTAGCCAAGAAGGGTCTCCCTAGAATGATTGGAATCCTTTCATCCTCCTTCATCTCCAATACCACAAAGTCTTCCGGGATGAAATATTTGTCAATCTTTACCAGTATATCTTCTAGGATTCCCACGTGGTGTTTGATCAAACGATCCGCCAATTGTATAGTCATGGAAGTGCTCTTGGGATCGCCCAACTTTAACCTCTTGCAAAGTGAATAAGGAATGAGGCTCACACTAGCCCCCAAGTCACACAATGCCCTACCCACCACCGCACCTCCAATCACACAAGGAATTGAGAAACTTCCTAGATCTTTTAACTTTGGAGGTAGCTTGCTTTGGATTATGGCACTAGATTCCTCACTCATGGCTATTGTGGCTTGCCCTTCAAACTCTGTTCTATTGGATAGAATCTCCTTCAAGAATTTAGCATAAGATGGAATTTGAATCACAACATCAAGAAGGGGGGTGGAGATGTCAAGTTGCTTAATCAAGTCAAAGAATTTGATTTTCATTTCATCAAGATTGGCTGTTCTCAAGCGTTGAGGAAAAGGCAAAGGGGGAGTGTAGGGAAAATGAAAGATATCTTTTTGGGGTGGAGAAATTCCCCTTTTAAAATCTCAAAACACACTGTCAAAACACACACGCCTGGTTTCCTCGGGCGTGGACATGTCATGGCTAACCGGGTAGGCCTTCGATTGCTTCGCTGGTCACTTTTGTGCTCTCTTCGGCTGCAGGTCACACCATGGTCAATCACAAAACATTCAACGCTCTAAACATCATTACTTTGGTCATCCAATAATGCTCTCGTGTTAAGGCGGCACCAAAAACGTGATCAAATACTTCATAGAATGCTTCAAAACATCATTTCTATATCAAATCACCTAACACAAGAAATGATTCCATAAGTGACCAAAATGACTCCATAATATAATGAGAAACAAGCAAAAAGTACCAAAATGTGCAAGGAAAAAAACATTGGTTTAAGACATTCATCATTATGGCAATAGAATAGGTTTGAACAGAACTTGCATCAACTACGTCTAGAATATATTTCAGGCGGCTATTTTACAACTGGATAAGGATATAACTGCTTTGAGGTGATTACATGATTTACATTCATTTAGCCCAGGGCTGGTTTAAAGAATTTCATAATATCCTTATTTGTGTTATGTTTGGTTATATTCCCTAGTGATGCACTTTTGTACGACTGAGGATTTCCGTAACGTATTATTAACATGTTTGGCTAATGTATCTTCTACTTTTGTAGTATGCTTAAATTCATTTTAAGATGCATACTTCAATTGGTGATTAACTATAAATTGAACATCATAATTACAATATATATGTTTCACTATACTGTCAGAAATAGATGATAAGTGTTACGAGTGAAAATGACGTTTCACTGATTATGGCATGTACTTGTATAACAGTCAATTCACTAGGCACCAAGATATTTGGTCTTTAAGAATCCAAGTGACAAATCCATAGAGATCAAATCATAAACGCAATTCTTAAATCAATTGATACTAAAGCAACAAGTTACGAAGATAGCAATATAACATATTTATATAATGCAGTTGTTATTTGTACACTTTAGATATAAACTTGTACCACTATAATATATTTAATAGCTCCCAACATTTACTTAACCATGCAACAATAAGCTTAGACCAAAATTGCCACTTCAGATATAATTAAATGTGACGATATTTTGTATAGGATAATAATTCATGAATTGAGTTTATAATTTGAGTATAATTAGCTGACTAAAACTTTCATTTTTCTTAAAATAATAATAAATTCAATAATTTATTTGATATTTTTTTCTTTTCCTAATACGTGGTTCTTTCGGTCACCACTCACCAGAAGGCCACTTGCTTTTATTTATCATATCTATCTACTATGGACTTATATGATACATACTAAATTGATCCCTTTGGATATTTTCCATACTGATGTGATGTCAGAAAGACAGCACCAATTCAGGAAATTAAGTATGTGGGCCTTTTGTGTACCTCCCTCAACGATTTAAAGCACCTGCAACTTGTTTTATTTATTTATTTTTTTAAAAAAATCACGTGCAACTTAAACCAATGAAAGCAACAGAAGCGCTCTAATTTAAAAAAAAAAAAAAATATATATATATATATATATATATATATATATATATATATATATATATATATATATATATATATATATATTGCGAGCGGCTCTACTGCCACTAAGAAGTATATTTGCACCATTTAATTTCTTCCATTTTAAGGAACATTTGTTCATATTTTATATTCTAGCGTTCTCATATATTACTGTCATGTTAACTATTTTATTGATCAAACTATTTTTTCTTATTTTTAAATTATTAAATTTATTCTTTTAAATTTTTTAAAAATATTTGTGATTCTTTACAAGTTAATATTTATTGTATACTTTTTAAATCTTTTTAGCTTAAAGAATCAATATTGCCCCTATCAGAGACTATCAGGGTTCAGTCTTGTGGCTACTCATCCAATCTTTGGAGTTTAATAATAATGTAATTTTTAAATATACTTTAAACAATAATGGCTACTCATCCAATCTTTGGAGTTTAATAATAATGTAATTTTTAAATATACTTTAAACAATAATGGTTAAAGGAAAATTTCACGGAAGGACTAAATTTACTACAATTGAAATAATTGAAAAACTAAATTATTTAAAATTGAAAACCCAAGTAATTTTTCAGGTCATAATACAAGTTGGATGGAAGAGTTGCCATAATTACTGGTGGTGTTGGCGGCATCGGATCCTGCATAGCCAAGCTATTCTGCGAACATGGTGCCAAAGTCATATGAGTGTACTTTATTACCGTAGTTATTATGTTTGACAAAGCTTATACCTTATTTTAAGTTACTAATAAACGACGTGCAACTTGACAGGTTAGAAAGGGAGTGTTGAAGGGAGGAAGTATTGGTCATATCAAGAGATTAAACAAAAATGGTGAGCAGTTCGCTCCTTTCTACTGCTGCTAAGAGGTATATATGCATAAATCTGATCTATTCCATTTTTGGGTAAGTTCCATACTACATTATATTGTGAACAGTTCATCATATTTTATAACTTGTTGGCTCATAATATAGGTTGGAAGGAAAAGTAGCAATAATTACTGGTGGTGTCGGTGGCATCGGATCTAGGATTGCGCAGCTATTCTGTGAACATGGTGCCAAAGTCCTAATAGCCGACACCAGAGATAATGATGAAAGCCAATCTATCTGCAACTCTTTGTTTGTTCACTGTGATGTCACAAGCGAATCCGACGTCCAAAACGCGGTGAACAAAGCAGTCTCCACCCATGGAAGGCTTGACATAATGGTGAACAATGCAGGCATCTTGGGAGCCAAGGAATCCGGCATTCTTGAGAGCGACACAGCAGATTTCATTAACGTGTTTCGCGTTAACGTCATGGGTGCGTTTCTGGGAACGAAACACGCTGCTCGTGTGATGAAACCAGCGCAAAGGGGGAGCATAATAAACATGGCTAGTATTGCGGGTGTGATAGCGGGGTCCCCGCATGCTTATACGTGCTCAAAGCACGCCATTGTTGGCCTCACTAAGAACACTGCCCTCGACCTGGGGCGATACGGCATCCGAGTCAACTGTGTTTCCCCTTATGCAGTTCCTACACAGATGGCGAGGACCCATTTTGGGTTAGCAGAGGATGACAAATTTGAAGTGTATTCAAGCCTTAAAGGTGTGGATTTGATGGCTGAGGATGTTGCAGAGGCTGTTCTTTATCTTGCAGGTGATGAGTCCAAGTATGTGAGTGGCCACAATCTTGTTGTGGATGGTGCCATCACTGTTTCTAATTCAGCCGCCTTAAATGTTTTCACCCAATAGTTTATATTCCATACGCATTATTGTTTTAAACAATTTCATATTATCCTTAGCTTATTTGTGTTAGGTTATATTCCCTACGCCATATTCCTAAGATAATGCACTTGTGTATGGTTGAAAATTTCAATAATGTAGCCGCCATGGGCTTAATTAGTTCAATAATGGTTCAATAAGCAGTATTTGTGACAAGAAATTAATGTTTGAAACTTAGTAGCGGCAAAATTCTTGTGTGCACACTGCACAACCATTTGGCCTTTTCTGTTGATGAGCCATTGAGTGGTCGGGATGTGGGGAACTCTTGGAGTTGGGGATTCAGCCTTTTGGAAGAAGATAATTCCCTTATTGTATTATTAACATGTTTGGCTGATGTGTATTTTTTTTAATGTTTTTTTTTTCTTTTACTTTAATATGCTTAAATTCATTTTAAGCTAGATCGCAGTGGCATACTTCAATTGATGCTTTGTTACAAATTGAACATCATACATCATAATTAAAATTTGAGTTAGTACCTAAAATGGTACTCGACTATGTTGATTTTTCTCGATTTTGTCCAAAATGACTTTTGTGAGCTAATTTAGTTTTAAACATGTGTGTTTTTGCTCAATGTAGTTATCGATATGTTTGCATTTTCATCCAATGGTTGTTAAACCGAAGGACATTTTGGTAATTGTAAGACTTTATTTCTTGACCATCTTTTTCGACGTTATCCTTTCACAAGCTCCACTATGCCTAACAGAGAGAGATCGTGGCAGAACCAAAGATATATGGAAGCGGTAGCGATAACAGTGGCTCCGGCTTCCATCTACGATTCTTCCGCGATCTCTTTGTTGGGAAGAGTGGAGTTTGTGGAAAGATGATGCCGAAAAAGATTATCATGAAATAATTAAAGTCTTGTGATTCTCAAAATGTCCTTCAATTTAACAACCACTGGATGAAAATGCAAACGGAGGACTACATTGAGTAAAAACAAATAAATTTGGGACTAATTTAGGTCACAAAATTCATTTAGCTAGGACGAAATTGAGAAAAACTAACATAGTCGATGAAATTGAGAAAAACTAACATAGTCGATGATCTTTTTGTATTAACTCATTACAATTTATATGCAATCCTCAGTGTAATGATTCTGGAAAAAAATAAAATAAAATTATTTACTAATGTGTCCAACAAATTATTTCATGCAAAAGTATTTGACTAAAATGTTAGTGTTACAAAACAAGAAAAATTATAGACAACAACAAGAGAAATAGCAGAGAAATCATGGAGATCAGAGAAGGGAGAGATTTCTTATTCACATCTTCAATTGTATATTTTACAAATGAAAAATATGACCTATATATAGACAATAAACTTAATCCTTCCATACTCCAAGGGACACTTGATCCTTCATATATCCAAAAATACAATAACTGGGGATAATGATCACATATCAATAAAATATTCATAACACTCTCCATTGGTCAGTATCTAACTATACTCATGCCTCGTTAAAAACCTCGCTAAAAAATTCCTATGGGAAAAATATAGTAAAGGGAAAAAGAGTACATGATTATGTCAAATTATGTATTGCACCGGTTACCTCATTACAAATCTTAAACTAAGAAAATCCAATGAAAAAAACATAGCTAAGCTAAGGGAAAAAGAGTACAACCATAACCCCAACATAACCTTTCAGCAAAATATTCATGACTGATTTAAGTAAACTGATACTCCCCCTTAAATAACAATCTTCAAACCCCTCATATAAAATATATTTCTAAAATATAGACAAGGATTTTGTGAACACACATATGTTCAATTGTTAATGGGGTGAATATGTTGTTTTCATCAAAATTTAGCATAGTGCATATCATAAACATTCCCCTCACATCTAGTATGTGGTGTAAAATTGAAAATTTTCTAAATCTGTGTTTTATTATTAAATATGCAGTCTATTTTATTATAACATAACTAATCTGTATCTCTACAGGCTATCAAAAAGCTAGGTATATATGATGGTTATAAACATTCATTTGTTGTATAAATACCTAGAGCTCATGATAAGGGGATTGATTGATACACTGACTACATAATTTTTTTAAGATCATTTCACGGCATTAGGGGGAGATATTGAGTCCAAATTATTAATGCCGAGAGAGTTCATGATATGAAAAGATCTTTAGTATTTAAATTCACATACTAGCACTGTTGCAAAAATCCCCGCCTAGACCGCCTAGGCACCCGCCTAGGCGCTAGGCGCTCCTAGACCGTGGCGAATTGATCTCTAGGCGTCCGCCTAGGTGGCCGGCCGCCTAGGAGGCCGCCTAGCGCCTAACTCGGCCGACTAGGCCGAGTTGGCAGCCGCCTAGGCCGAATTTGGGCGAGTTAACTCGCCCAACTCGACAGAGTTAGCCGAGTTAACTCGAGCGAGTCGGCATTGTTAATTTTATTATTATATTTATATGTATTTAAATTTATTTATTTATATAAGTAAGAGAAGTAAGAGATATATATATGTAATATATAATATAATATATGACATACATCCACACACATGAATTAATTTTTTGTTTTTATAGGTCGCCGCCTAGAACCGCCTAGGCGCCGCCTAGACCGCTTAGGCGCTAGGCGCTAGGCGCTAGTCTACCGCCCGACTAACGCCTAGCGCCTACTGCAACCATGCATACTAGTTTGACTGAACTGAGGTTCAGAAGATAATTAATTTGCTACTTTTAGCAAATATCTTCCAAATATATATCTATTGATTGATTCATCCATAAGATAACAAATCTAGTGGTGCACCAAATAATTATAATACTAGGATGAAAAACGACTAGATCTGAATATTTCTGGGAAATGGCTAGAATTTGGTTAATTTTGAAATTTCCATGAATATTTTGCATATGGAGAAATTTATTGAAAATGTTGTTTACAACACAATTGCCTTTATAATTGCTCAATCTAGATCTAGAGTTAGGCACCATAAATGCCCTATTTATTTGATATATATAAAGGAACAATAAAAGCATAGCTCAACTCGCTATTGTATTCTTTATATTATGTGTACACACCATTGAATATGTGTTGGTTTTAAAGAAAATAATGATACGATGTAAATTGAAACTTATAGCTCATGGGTTTACACAGAAACCATAATTGATTTTGATATGATATATTCTCCCATATCGAATGGCAATAAGTTTCACTGATCAATATCATATCATTAGCAGTGAATAATTTGTAGTTGATAAATGTCTTGGCCGCATACTTATGGTTCATTGGACAATATATGATAGTGTCATGATTGAATACTAATGGGTCATTGGATGATATTTTTGAAAAATCCATGATGGATTTAAAAGGTTCTCAAAATGAGAGAAATAGAAAATCGCAGCATGAAAAGTATTAAGGTCTTTAATTATATGACCTGAAACAAAGTCTGATGACTGAGTATTTTTCTTCCTAAAGAAGGAATATGCATATAATATGTTCCAATATTATGTATTCGTTAAAGAGTTGTGAATGGAGTTATTATCCTCATTAAGAATGAATAATATGTACCATTGTGCGCTCAATAAATAGTTACTAATGAACATATTTATTTATTATTTCAGTCAATATTGATGGTATAAACATCAATGAGATACATAACGAGCTTGATGATGTTAGCTCATGTCTAAAAGACGAGAATTTTCAAATGAAAAGATTATGAAAGTCAAGTATTATCTCGACTTGAAGATCGAGTATTTCTTTAAAAGAAATTTTATACCAGTTAGCCAATATATGATTATGATGGCCACTTAAACAAGCCAATATATAATGGGCTACTTGAGCATTAGATTTTATTATTTGATCCCCATGACGTCAAGTCCTAAAAATTGGTTGTACTATATTTTATCCCATTGTCCTATATAAGGTGACAATAAAGATCGTACTGATAATATATGTGTTATAAAACAAGAAAAATTGTAGGCAACAACAAGAGAAATAGCAGAGATCAAAATCATGGGGAGAAGTGAGAGATTTCTTATTCACATCAATTGTACATTTTACAAATGAAACATATGGCCTATATATAGACAACAAACTTAACCTTCGATATTTCATGGGACACTTGATCCTTCATATATCCAGAAATATAATAACTATGATAATGGCCACATATCAATAATATATCCATAATAGTTAGCTCATATTTTATAAAATAATTAACAGTATAAGTAATAATAAGTTCTCAAAAATAAATTATATATTTGGAACTAAAATCCAACAAATTGATGTTGTATGTATGGAGGAAAGATGCTTCAAATAGGAGTAACCCCAACCAAGTTAGACATGTTATTGATTTAATTGATAATCACAAGGTTATAAGTTCCACCCCAATAGTTTAAGACTTTGAGTCAATCAACTATGGGCAACCTACCATTAGGATGTGACAAATATACAATATGTAGGATCGAACTCTTCATTCATAATGGCTTGCTCGAACATCAAACAATTGCAATCTGTCTCAACGGAAGCCCGTGCAAATCCCAAACAATACAGCTAAGATAAAGCATATTTGCATGCAAGAGATTCAACAAGTCCATATAGTCCGAACAACACTGAAGAACTCCACACTTGGTTGTCACAAACTCACCATGTGAATCTCGAAAATGATAAAGCCGAACCCAACCTTATTAAGATCTGGAAAGAGAACAACATCAAAAGTACATTTAACATAGCCTGCTAGAAGCGTTCACAAAAGACAAGTTAGTCCTCATTTGATTACATTCCTCACAATGATTAGTAACTATGCTTGTGATATTAAAACAAGCTAGACTAATGTTTGTGGTTCCATAGAATAAAACAAGCGTTCAGAACGATTTATAACAAATTGTTAGGAATAAAATGTAATAGTTTTGATGAATCAAATTGTAATTTTTATTAGTCCCCTCACTACAAGAAAAATCGCGATTCGCGACGGAAAATCGCGACGGAAATAATTCCATCGCGATATAGCGACGGAATCGCGACGGAATTAATTTCCGTTGCAAATTAACGACGGAATTCGCGACGGAAAATAATTCCGTCGCGATTTTTGGCGCAAATAGAAAATAAACCCCGCGAAATATTGGCGGCAAAAACTCGCGACCGAATTTGCGACGGATTTGAGTTCCGTCGCGAAATGGCTACGAAAATAACGACGAATTTAATTTCCGTCGCGAAATAGCAACGGAAATGGCGACGGAACTTATTCCGTTGCTAAATGTAACAATTTATTTGAAAATAATAAATACTGCGACGGAATAAACGACGGAATTTATTCCATCGCAATGTTGTTTTTATTTTTAATGAATACTAAACGGTGTCGTTTTTATTTGAAATGTATTGGCCTATTAGTTTTATATTAGACAGCAGAGAGAGTGAGAGTCCAATGACCAGTACTCAATTAGACTTACAACAAACCCTAGTCCAATGGCCTTATTTTATTTTTGAATTTAGAGTATAATCTTCAAAGTCCAAGTCTAAGTCTAAGTCATACGAATTTGAAGAAAATTAGACTTATTTGGCATATTGTTATTTATTAATTATATGCTGTGAAAGTAATCAAAAGATGAAATGGAAGGATGGACAATAGGCGTAGCAAGAAGCCAAAGGTTATTGGTTTGAAACCCAAGATCAACCCCTATGGGGAAAGAGGATGACCTAGGGGTGACCTAAGGGAAGGCGGCCATTCTGAGAAGAATTTTAACAAATGAGTTAATATAGAGCAATGGTCAGACTAAGCATGAACAAAAAGATCCAGTGTTCAGTATTCAAATCCTTAATATGTGTACAATTTATTCTGTTTCTAGAATGCACCTTAATATGTGTACAATTTGTTTTGTTTCCAGAATGCAATCTTTAGGGAAAATACATTGGAGAATGAAGATTTAATTTTTGGTAACAAAAATTCAATCCAAAATTAAATTTTTGGAATGAAATTGGAGCCAAAATTAACAATAATTTGAAAATTCAAAATTAATTTTTGGAGGCAAATTTTGAATTGAGCTAAAGAAAATCAACTTGGAGCTGTCAGTGAATTTTCAGTGATATAACTAAAGCTCAAGCAAGAATCACCGGAGGAAATATTTTGAAAAGATCAACTTGACAAATCAGATCAAAACAAATTGAAACTCAAGTATTCACACTTGAAAATCTTTGTTGACTATTTGACATTTAATTTCTATTGTCTTGTAAGATATGAGAAAGAGTGGGGACTTATCTTCTCCATGTGAGCTGATAGGTGTGCATATGTGTCCAATTCTTACCCTCTTTAACTTTTACTAGAGTAACTAGAGTAACAACGGTAAGAAAATAAACTTCTTATTTGTCACTCAGAAGTTATCTAGAAAAAGTTAAAAGCATTTACATGTTACATCTATCCCATGTCAGTACTTAATTCAACATGTATTATTTTTTAGCTCATGATTACTTGTGAGACTTGGTATATATTTGATTTTATATGTTGTTTACGTGTCTGATATTTTTTAATTATTTATCCCTACTCGAAAATATTTTTGCATGTATCTATTTTTGCATGGATCTATTTCATCAGAGATATTCTTGAGCTAAAACTACCGATTTTACTCATATACCCTCTGACTTGACCAAATTACCCTCGAGCCTAAAAAGACCACAATTATTTCATTAAGGGTAATATAGACTTTTGAAACCCCAAACCCTTCTTAAAAGCAACTTTTCGCATTCCAAAAATCAAAGTCAGATTTGAGAGACCAAAATTCCTCTTCTTCTCTATTTCGACGAACACCATAGCCGAACTCCAAAAGCTTCTCAATCAACTTTCTACTCATACCCACTCCAAATCAGTCTCATAAATGGCACCCCTCACTCGAAAAGCTTCTAAGAAGACCATACCCAAAACCTCTACTGAAAAAGATAGAGACCGGACATTTATTCGAACCCAACGACTTGATGAATGTAGCCATGGACAAAGAGCTTGCTCAAGATATCATTGATGGCTTAGAGAAATCAGAACTTATGAAGGTATGCAAGTTTTAATTTATTGGGATTTATAATGATGACGTGATTAATTTCTTTGAGCATGCAAAATTGAAAAATTGCATGATTGTATCTTGTGTGAAGGGTAGAAAAATATATGTGAAACAATGTGATATTAGATGCCTATATGATTTGTCTGATGATATTACAGGCTTTGAAGGTTATTTTTATGACAAGGATAATTTTTGGCGTGTGGTTCGAATGAATGAGGATGAGGCAGTGCCTAAGTTCTCTGGTTCTAGAGGTGAATTTAAGTGGGAGTTTGCTAAATTGGGTGAAATTATTGCAAAATGTTTGTTGTGCAAATTAGGAGGATTTGACCGAATTACCTTGCAAATTTCTAGTATTATGCATGCCGTGTTTAATAGTGTGAAGATGGATTGGAGTGATATTATGTTTGATAGACTAAAGAGCATGGTGAATAAGGAAGAAATGAGTGAAACTTGGTTACAGTTTATCGATTGGAGAGTTATTAAGGAAGAAATGAGTGAAAATGGGTGAGATGAAACCTATACTTGCTTGCAATTATTTTTTTCAGGTGAACATGAAAAGACCAAGTGAAGAAGGTGATCACATTTATGATGTCCCTTTGAGTAGAGCTTTTAAGAAGACTAGGACTCCAAAAGTGAGAATGGCTAAAAAGGAAAGTGTTACTATAGAAGAAAGGGTTGCGGTTGAAGTCCTAAAAGAAATGAGTGGCAATATTGGAGGGAATTGAAATGGCTAGTTTGGGTGAAGTAAATGGAAACCGTGTTGAGGGAGAAGGAAGAAAAGAAAATGAGAATGTTGAAAATGAAAAAGAAGAAAACCGTGAAGTTGTTGAGGGGAAAGAGATGAATGAAGATGAGAATGAGAGAATTGATGAGAGTGTGGAGAACCATAATATTGAGGGGGAAGAAATTCATGATGTGGCCGAAAGAATTGAGAGGGAAGAAAATCAAGATAATATTGGGGACCAACAAGAGAGTGTGGCCAAGAAGTTAGAAAAAATTGTGAGTAAAAATGTTGACGTTGAAATGGCCAATGTGGAGGTGGAAGTGGTCAACTGGATAGACAACATAGAGGTGAACCAAGAGGAAGGAAATGCAGGTGATAATGTGGTTGATAACATGGTTGAAATGGAGGTGAATGTGGCAGCCCAAGAAGAAGACCGAGAAGATGTCCAAGACAGCTTTATGCCAGATTTCTGTGGTGACTTTAATTTGAAGCTCAATAAGATGATTTTACAAGGGTCAATGAGAAGAACCAAAATGATGGAGAGACAGTAGCAGTATAAGAGAACCAAACTGGAAGAGATGAGCCTCAAATCAGTCCAATTGAGGTCATTAACATTGATGAAAACACAAGTGCTGGACAAGATGACCCACAGGACGAGCAGCAGGACGACCAGTCTGGAGAAAATTCAAATGGTGTTGGAAATGATCAAATTTTGAAAGCCTTGGATGATCTAAAGGAGGCAATAATCTTATCCAACAACACTGCAAATTATCAAGTTTTTCTTAATAATTTTGCAAAGTTGGAAAATCAAGTTGGCGAGGAAACCCTTTTTTGAAATCTTATCTTAACACTTTTATTAATGAGTTGCTAGAAGCACTTGACAAAGAAAGGGTTGCGGCCAAGAAGCTTGTTGAATCTCATCACATTGAAAATATTCAACACAAGCTCCGGGCGGAGAAGATAATGATCTACATGACAAATGAAATTGTTAAGCTCAAAGATGTTGTACACACCAATAGAGTGGAAACTGCCGCGCTAAAGGAAGAACTTGCTACGGTGAAACACATGAACACCGCAATGACAAGGAACATGTAGGAGATGACAGCACTAACAAGGGAGATACGGTTTGCACAGCGAGGCGAGCATATAATTATCAAGAACGTCTATGATGCTATACCAAAAAGGGAGAAAAAAGACTCTCTCATTTTGGCGGTGGAAGTGGCTCGGGTGTATGAAGGCAGTGGCAGTAACTTGGGTGTATGAAATGGTATGAAATGCTACTTTATTTTTGTGAATTAAAGTATTATGTACGTATGGGCTTTTGTGACACTTTGACTTGGTACTACTATGCTACTTTGATATGCCTATATATTATGTTTTGGAGATTATTGTTTTATTTATGTTGCAAATTTTTAGACACACTCGTTATTATTTGTAAAATGAAATTTGAGGAAGAAAAATGAAAATAGATAAGAATAAGATATACACTGAACCTCAAACAAAACTGCATGATGTATAGAAAGTGTCAAAAAATAAAAATTGAGTCTATAGGTCCAATTTTTGTTAAACTGGTCTATTGGCTAGTCCAATAAAATAAGAAAATAAAAATATCAATTTTTTATAGACTAAGCCAAAATGATCGGGTATAGGTTTTGGTATAATCAAAAAGGGAGAAATTGTTAGGAATAAAATCTAATAGTTTTGATGAACCAAATTGTAATTTTTATTAGTCCCCTTATTTTATTTTTAAGTCTAGAGTATATCTCCAAAGTCCAAGTCTAAGTCTAAGTCATATGAATTTGAGGAAAATTAGACTTATTCAGCATATTGTTATTTATTAATTATATGTTGTGAAAGTTATTAAAAGATGAAATGGAATGATGGACAAGAAGTATAGTAGTAAGCCAAAAGTTATTCGTTCACTAAACCTCTAGTAAAAATCACTGGAGAAAATATTTTGGAAAGATTAACTTGACAAACCATATCAAAATAAATTGAAAGTCAAGTGTTCACATTTGAAAAGTCAAAATTGGTGGCTATAGATCTAAGAAAATTCAATTCAAGATCTGTTGAAGACAATTGGACGAATGAACTTCTTACAAACTGAGTAATAACAAGGAGCAATTTTCAAATTCATCTGACAAAGGCCACGAAGAGCTGCAGATCA
This sequence comes from Ipomoea trifida, assembly GCA_003576665.1. Lineage (NCBI taxonomy): Eukaryota > Viridiplantae > Streptophyta > Magnoliopsida > Solanales > Convolvulaceae > Ipomoea > Ipomoea trifida. The sequence continues at coordinate 12,294,315 of CP025657.1, forward strand.
AATTGGCAAATTATTTCAAGATTCAAAATGGACGATCAAGATTGGAAGATCTACAACAGGTAGAAAGCTTCTTCAAGCTATAAATACCCATGCAGACATGAAGACAATCACCTCTCTCAACCTCTCCACATCACTCATCTTATTATGAATCTGAGCTATCATTGAAAGAAGAAAAATTGAGTGAGTGCAAGAATTGAGCTATTATTTTGAAAAAGAGAGAAGAAAAATTGGAGAGTGCAAGTATTGAGCTGATTAGAAAAATTCAAGTTTCAGAGAGAATAATGTTTTCTTTGTAAAAAGCATATCTACTTTGTGTAGAGAAAGGAGAGTAGCGAGTGATGCTTGTGAAATCCTAGTTGAGTATAGCTTTGTGCGACATACTCGGATTGAGTGTAGCTTTGTGCGAGACACTCAGAAAGTGCTGGGTTGGCATTGTTCACTATTGTAACTAGGTGATTGAAGATAGTGAAAACACTCCGCCTTAGAGTGAAAGGAGGAGGGTGGAGTAGGAGGATTACACCACCTCCGAACCACTTTAAATCTCTCTGTCTCTTTACTTTACTTCCATCATATTTATTCTTGCATGCATATTTCGTCATAACCCATTTACTGATTTATTATTTGGGTCTTGCAAGTCATACGTGTGCATGCATAGCATTCCATTGCATATTTTATTCTAAGTCTTCATATTCTAAGTGCATGTACTGAGCATTTCAATTTCCTAGAGCTCATTCATTATTCATACACTACTCATCTATTCCTTACTATTCACATTTACTTTTTAGTAAGAAATTCCTCCTAATTCATACAAACCCATTCACTTCACTCTTTATTTACATCTGGGTTTGCTTTTGCATGCAATATATCTCTTCATATCTGATCAATTTATTTATAGAACTTTACATACTAATATTCCGTTGCGAACTCTAAGTTGGTTATTTGTTTTATGATTGCTACCTTAAAATTACCAAAGTGTCATAATTTTTTGAAATTGTTGAAAAGTCTATTCACCCCCTCTAGACTTTTCCCACCCAATCGGGACTAACACAAATCATAATATTATGTGCTTAGACTTGACCATTAGGATCCAACAAGTAACAACATAACAAAAATCTTTTTCTCTCTCAAAGCTCTGTTTCTACTCCTTTCTAAGCCAACTATGTTCATCTCTTGCTCTTGTCTGCTAGGTTCTTTGTTTGTGTGCTCAAGCATAGAATTGTAATATGTTTTATCCTGGGAAACTTAGGCTACAATGCTCCTAGCATTTTTGAGAGGTAGCAAAGAAGGTTTTAAGGAAAGAGTGATTTGCTCGACTCGTATTAACCACCTACTAGAAAACCCTTTAGTTTCTTGTGCTTGTTATTTTCCAAGAAATATTATTTTCGTAGTAATATTTCATAACGTGGTCTGCCGGAGATCTGTTCTATCCTATAACTATGGGGTGTAAAGGAGTAGTTATGGTAGTTCTGTTGTAGCTATTTTCCTATGCAGACTAGTTCATCTCGGTTTATTTTAGTTGTTAGTGTTTTGTATATACACCCATTTTTGTAATTGGAAAATTATTATGGCAATAGAATAGGTTAGAAGCATCAGCTTATGTCCAGAATCTATTCTAGGTAGTTATTTTACAACTAGATGAGGATATAACTGCTTTGAGGTAATTTACTTGATTTACTAGCATTTAGGCTAGGTTTGGTTTAAAGAATTTCATATTATCCTTATTTGTGTTACGTTAGGTTATATTCCCTAGTGCATATTCCTCGAACAATATGCATTTGTACGAGGACTGACGAATTCTGTAATGTATTATTAACACGTTTGGCTTATGTATCTTTTACTTTTTTAGTATGCTTAAATTCATTTTAAGCTACATACTTCAATTTATGATTCACTATAAATTAAACATCATAATTACAATTTATATTTTTCAATATACTTAAAAATAATAATAATAAATATTATGGTTGAAAATATCGTTTCGCTGATTATGGCACGTACTTGTACGACGGTCAATTCACTAGACACCAAGATATTTGGTCTTTAAAAATCCAAGTGACAAATTCATAGACAGGAGATCATAAACGCAATTCTTAAATCGGTTGACACTAAAACAACAAGTTATGAAGATAACAATAAAGAGAGAAACTGAAGGTTAGATTAATGATAACCACCTCTTAAGTGATAAGTGAAGAACAATCTAAGAGAGTTGGGGAGAAACACCTATCCTGAGAAGTCACTCACAATACACTTTAGAATTCAAGATCTTTCGATATAGAATTAGATCAAAGAATTACCCCACCTTCATGATGCCTCAATTCTAAACTCTTAGGGGGCGTTTTGTTTACGGAATATTGGATTACCCTAGGTAATAGGATTACCTCCAGGAAGGTAATGTGAGATTTTGGGAATGTAAGATTACCTTATGTGTTTGGTTTGGATTGTGAAATACTAGAATATAATATTACTTTGTTTGATTAAGGGTTATATTTTAGATTATATCAATTTACTATAATGCTCTCAATAATATATATATATATATATATATATATATATAGGGTCATGTTCAAGTGTGGCCGTGCTCTTAGGTGTGAACAGTGCGGCCTCACCACTATGTATACAGATATACACCACTCAGTGTTAGAAAATACACCACACAAATATGCATCGTTAGGGACGCATCACCCAAAAACACACCACTAGGTATGCAAATATACACCACACAGTATTAGCAAATGCACCATTAGGGACATGGGAGTTATGGTGCATTATTTTGGGTGTGTGGTGTGTTTTATGGTGTTTTTGTATATTTTCATTGTGGTGTGTTTCTTAACATTGAGTGGTGTATTTCGTAACATTGAGTGGTGTGTGACCGCACGGCCACACCTAAGAGCACGGCCACATTTGATTAATATTCTATATATATATATATATATATATATATATATCTACTATACTAATAAGAGCCAAAGAGAGTTAAGCCTAAAATGGGTAGAAAAAATGGCGGTCAAATTATTTAATCAAATGGATGGTTCATATGAATTATTTAATCAAATAGATGGTTAAGATAATTCAGATTAATATTATTAATAGAGATTACCTAATTTAACCTTACTTTTATGATTATCCGTTAAGTTTTCCGTTAAATATTCTCTTCTCCGTTAATATTCCGTTAACTTTTAACTTACTCATTAACTTTTATAAGAAATGTCTTAGGTTCGAACCTCATCTCAATCAAATTTGACATAATTAAGTTTCTCACTCTATTTTACTCTTATTAATTAAATTAAATAAATAGTAGCTACAACAAAAAATGATACATATATATTTCTTTAATTTAGAATTATGTGTCTACAATACCTTTATTTGAAAAAATTATTCATTACCAAAAAATTAAATTAAATAAGAGAAATAATTTCATTAGTTATATTGTCTTTATTTTCTCTCATGCAAAGATTCTTTACATTTATCAATTGATATTCATTACATTGTCCATTATCTTATTTTTACAATATCTTGTAATTAAATATCAAAGTTATAGTAAAAAATAATGTTATATATTTATTTACCAAGTATTTTATTAATACTATGAAAAAATATTTTTAAAATAATTTGAAGCTAATTATATTAACTACTTGGGGATTGGTTGACAAAAGAGTACTCAAATAACCTAACAAATTGAAGCGGAATCGCTCTATTTTACTATTATTGAATTAAATAAATTAGTAGTTATACAAAAAAAATGATACATATGTATTTCTTTAACACCATGAAAAAATAAAAAAGAATAGTTTGAAACCAAACATATTAATTATTGGGGATTTGTTGACAATGAAAGTACTCAAATAACCCATTACCTAGCAAATTGAAGCGAGAAACTACCTTTTAATATCTTTGGAATATATAATATTTTAAATTTTTAAATTTTTATTAATTTATTTAATCTTTTTTCTTAAACTAGGGATTTCTTTATCCACAATAACTCATTCAACAATAATGGTTGAACCAAATGAACCCCAAGCAGAACACCTAAAGGAAAGTCCATAGCTCCTATATCATAATCTCATTGCATGATGACGTTGCCATCTATGCTACTAACAATAACCGAATTGCAAATAACACACTACCAACAAAAAGGAAGAGAACAAATAGTAAAGATAAATACAATGACAATGTTATTCAAAAGAGAATTAAGAACACTTAGAAAAATTCAAATGAAAAGTAGTATTTATTTAGACTATCATTTTTAGACCAAATATTTAGACTATCGATTTTACAAGGTTGCAAACATTTATTTTAGTAATAATTATAATGAATTTTCTATATTATCTTGGATTCATATACTTTGAGTTAGATATTTAAATAAAAAAATTCGACATTCAATTACCCATATATAAATTTCTCCTATATAATATTGCATTGATATACTTTCAACTATTTATTTAAATATAAACATTGGGCATTAACCCATACGCGCAATGCGCGTATAAAACTAGTGTATATATGTGTGTGTGTGTGTGTGTGTGTGTGTGTGTGTGTGTGTGTGTGCACGCGCACGCGTGTGTGTATTTATTTAGTTATATGTATGAATGTATATCGATGCTTAATATTAAAAAAGTAAATATATAAATATACATAATGCACACATGTATATTTGATTATATAAATACATATTTTATTATTATTATTATTATTATTATTATTATTATTATTATTATTATTAAATAAGGATTAGTTAACAAGGGCAAATTTAAAATAATTCAAGGCAATCTAAGATTACCTTTAAAAATGGGGGTAATCGCATTACCTTGAAACATTACCGTCACATCAGCTTTGAGGTAATATAACATTAACAGGTAATCTCATAACTTGAACCAAACAAGGTAATATAACATTACTAGACTCAGATTACCTAGATGACCTGAACCAAACGTACCCTTAAAATCATAGCTATATTCTAAAGTTCTAATTTTCCTAACTTTCGGTGGTGAAAATTCGATCGTGAAGAGAGAGGCTTGAGTTCCTCACCTAACTTTTGTTGCGATGATTTACTCTCCAAAGGCAAACCAATCTTTGTTGTACACCAATAATTAACAAGATCTACACACAACCATCTTTACAATAGTGAACCCTAGAAATTAAATAAGCAAAAACATAACACAAGTAAAACAAGAGATAAAGAAAATTTCTCTTAATGGAGAAATTCAATTTGAGGTGGAAGAATCCACTCGAATTATGCAAGTTGATTTGATTGATTCTTTGAAGAAAAATAGTCTAATCTAAGATAGAACGCTGGTAAATTAGGTTAAAGTTTTCTACTCTATGCCTCTCGCCTCCAAGTATGCAAGTTTTCAGTCAACGAGTTATTACCATATACACATTTTGCCGTTTAATTATATATAAAGTGGCAGTTTTAGTCCAAGACTTATAGATTTTGTTAACATTAACAATTTATTTTGAATTTTTAAATTATTAAATGATATATTAGTTATTTCTTAAAATTTTCTCAAATTCCATTCCCTGAATTTTTATATATGTGCTACTCTTACCACAAAATCATTACTAAATAGTTGTTTGTCTTAATTGAGGAAGAATTTGAAAAGCTAAATTACTAAACAAGAGATTACTTAGGATTGAAGATACTTCAAATTGTAAGTTTAATATGTTATTTTATTAAAAAAATTTCTTTAGTTGTAAGTAAATGAATCTTGCTTTTAGATCCCATAATTGACTACTTTGGTGTCAATATAGAGTATTTTGATTATTGACACGAAGATCATGGCTCTCTGATATGTTAGGGCAATTGGTTAAGTCCTTTAAATGTGATGATAGGAAAGTCCAATTTCGGTTTAATATGGGGATGCTTTTGTACCAAAAATAAAAAATTGAACACTACCAAAGATGTATATGAGCTCATTTATGAGATTTTCTAAAAGCAAAGAAGTATAAATATTTTTTGAACATTTAGAACATCATATTTGGGGTTTCGATGTTAACATAGACTATTACGAGTCATTTGGTTGTAAGGATGGATTTATGGTATAAAATCATTGAATTCCACTGGGGAGGAATAGTGTGTGAATAAAGTGAGAATTTAAATTTCAATGTTTGATTTGTAGGAATAAAATTATTGAGAATTTCAATTTCAGTGTTTGGTATCAATGAGAATTGGAAGGGAATAAGTAATAGTATAAAGATCAAAATGTGCATATTATTATTACTAGTTTTTAACACGTATTGCGTGAATGGGATAATGCCCAATGATTATTTTTAAATAAGTATTTCAAAGTATATAATGCAAGATTATATAGGAGATGTTCATGCATGGATAATTGAATAATGTTGAATTTGTTTATTTAAATAAGTAATTCAAAGTATATATATGATTGCAAGATAATATATGAGAGATTTATTATAATTGTCACTAAAATAAATGTTTGCAACTTTGTAATAACGCTAGTCTAAATACTTAATCTATAAACGATAGTCTAAATAAATACTATTTTTTATTTGAATTTCTCTAAGGGTGTGTTTGGTTCGCACATGGGAATCAGAATCATAATTGGAATAAAATACTTGGTAATGGTATGGGTTTGGTGACATTATTTTGCATGTTTGGTAGTAGGGTGGAATTGGAATGATTACCAATATTGATGTTTGGTTATGTATGACCCTATAATGGGAATAAAGGTTTTAAAAATACTAAAACAAAAAATCAAAACAATTGATTCTAATATAATAATGCCATCCAAAGCACCAATATGAACACAAAAAAAATTCCAAAAATAAATCTAAAAATACGTGATTATATTCTTTCGGTCACCACTCACCAAAAGGCCAATTGCTTTATTTTTCCCTATCTAGTACCCTCTCTCTGTCTCATTTTGTCTGTTTTGTTTATTATTCATTTATTCATTAGTCAAAAAAACTTTTTCTTCGTTGCTTATTTTCATTAGTAAATTTTAATTATATTTAAATTTGATTTTGTTGTGTTTAATAGTTGTTTCTAAATATATAAATTTTATATACTAATACTAAACTTATTATTATGAAAAATTAAATTAATAGTTTCAATTAAGTCTTGTTAATCAAATGAGAAAGACAAAATGAGACGGAAGGATCTCTGATGTGATGTCACAATGACAATATTAATTCAGGAAAGAATTCTATTACATGTACTTTCAAAAATGATTAGATATTTTCATCATGTTGTATTAAAAAGTGTCTACATAAAAAATTTCATATTGTTATGGAATAAAAGAAATAAGGTGGATGTTCAAGGAGAGAATTGAACCCAAGATTACATGCAGTAAGTATTAATATTAAATTTAAGGTTCAACATGCAATCCGTTGCTGGGAATTGAACACATGCTGACTAAAGCTTCTAAAAGCTTGACACACCAATTCAACTAGCCAAAACACCTATCTATCTTCTGTATAAATGATATTAATTCATACCCATGCTGAACCTATAAATACCTCCACACCCTTTGTAGAAATTATCCGATCAGAAGAGAATACGAGAGTATAAATGTTCTCTTTCTTCTCACTCCGTTATCCATTATATTGTTGTTCTTACTATTAATATTGTCATTATATTATTGTTGTTATTATTCATAACACATATAGTATTTTCCTTCCCCAAATTAAATTGATTCTTGGATATTTTCCATGTGATGTCACAACGACCCGTGGGCCTTTTGTGTAGCTATCCTCAACGATTTAAAGCACCTGCAACTTAAACCAATGAAAGCAACAGAAACACTCCAATTTTAGAAAAAAATGGCAAGCGGTTCTACTGCCCCAAAGAGGTATATTTGCATAATTTAATTTCTTCCATTTCGAAGAAGATTTGTTCATATTTCATATTCTAGCTTTCTCATATATTACCTGTCATGTTAACTATTTTATTGATCAAACTAATTTTTTTTATTTTTAAATTTATTCTTCTGAATTCTTTTAAAAAACATTTATGATTCTTTATAAGTTAGTGTCTATTGTATACTTTTCAATCTTTTATAGCCTAAAGAATCAATATCACTCCTATCAAATATTATCTACTCACTTGATTTTTTGAGTTTAATAATATTTTAGATGTATACTTTAATTCTAAGAGCAGGGGCAGCCATACTAATCCAGTCTATGGAGAGAACGCCTCTGTGGCACCAGATGGAAAATTTCACTGAATGACTAAATTGATTACTATTGAAAGAGAATTTTTTAAAATTGAAAACAGAAATAATTTTTGGAGTCATAATACAGGTTGGATGGAAGGGTTGCCATAATTACTGGCGGTGTTGGCGGCATCGGATCTTGCATCGCCAAGCTATTCTGCGAACATGGTGCCAAAGTCATACTGGCGGACACCCGGGACGACGAGAGCCAATCCATCTGCAAAGATTTGGGCCCCGATAACGCCTGCTTTGTTCACTGCGATGTCGCCAGCGAATCGGACGTCGAAAACGCGGTGAACACGGCGGTGTCTATGCACGGAAGGCTGGATATAATGGTCAACAACGCCGGCATCGTGGGAGCCAAGGTGTCGGACATTGTCGACTGCGACGCCGCGGATTTCATCAACGTGTTTCGCGTCAACGCCCTCGGCGCGTTTCTGGGCACCAAACACGCCGCCCGCGTGATGAAGCCCGTTCAAAGGGGGAGCATCATAAACACGGCGAGTGTCGCGGGGATTATAGGCGGCTGCCCGCACGCTTATACCTGCTCAAAACACGCCATTGTTGGGCTGACCAAGAACACCGCGCTCGACCTGGGGCGATACGGGATCCGAGTCAACTGTGTTTCCCCTCATGCGGTGCCGACGAGGATGTCGAAGACGTATTTGGGGTTGGGAGAGGAGGACAAATTTGATGTGTATTCAGACCTTAAAGGTGTTGAGGTTAGGCCAGAGGATGTTGCAGATGCTTTTCTTTATCTAGCCAGTGATGAGTCCAGGTATGTGAATGGCCACAACCTTCTTGTGGATGGTGGCTTCACAGTTTCTAATAGCGGTTTAAGTCTTTATAGCCAATAATTTATCTTTTATATGTATTTTCGGAGTGTTTGGATCAAGGGATTTCATGGTATCCTTGTTTGTATTGGTTTCCCGGTACCGTTCATGTTTTCGGGGAATCTAGTGCACAACGTTGGTTTGGTTGATGATTCGAATTATGTATTATTAACATGTTTGGTGTATGAGTATGTTACCTTTTGTGTTCATTTAAGTATTTTATTTTAATATTCTCGATTTATTTATTTTAAGCTAGAGTCTAAACTATTCCAATGGTACTTTTCTGCGCTACTAATAATGATTTAACATCATAATTACACTTCAAATGCAATCCTCATTTTAATGACTTGTGATTCTCTAAAAATAAAAATAAAAAAATATTGAAGAAAATAAGGAGCGACACACAGTGGTATTGGAACAGTGGTTGTAACACAGAGACTTTTAACATAGTTCAGGAAAAGCCCCTAGTATGCCTGACAATTCTGATCTCATATTGTTAAAAAGCCTAAATCAACTATGAAAACTATTCAAATTAAAGTACAGAGTTTAGAAACACTTTTACACAATGGGTCACATTTGTGTGATCCGTGAGACGTGTCAAGTCAGGTCGGGTCAAAATGAAAATGTAAAACTTATACTAGAAAATATAATACTAATTAGAAATAAAGTGTCCCTTACCTATAAGGGAAATTGTAATACTAATGTAATACTTTTACATCAAAAATGTAAAAGTATTACATTTTTTTGGCAAGTCATAGGTTTTCAAGTCATGTATTTTCTCAAAATACAAAATATTTTCAATTATGGATACTAAGTTTATCAAACCAAGAAATTTTCAAAGTATAAAACCTTCACAAAATAATAACTTTTTGAATTAATACCTCCAATGGTCCTCCAAGTATTAGCGATTTACCATTTGTGGTCCCTCGTCTTTTAAACGACCACGTGTCGTCCTCCATATTTTTAAAAATAACAACTTGTAGTCCTTCGTTAGATTTGTTGTCAAATGGGTGTTAAGTGTGAGTGCAAACATGTCATTCACACGCATGCTCCTTGCTCTCGGATTTCCTTGGTTTTTTCGGCTGAAAATTCTCGTTAAACAATATGCATGTTCATATGCAAATGTTTATTTTGGTCAAAATTAATTTCTTTGGCTTCCAGTAGCAATCTTCACTTAGTGTTCTTGATTTTGCTGGTTACTTCACTGCTATTTTTGTCGGCATCACCCTCCATTTGAATATTTCCGGTTACCATTGGTGTTCCCAGCCGGGTAGTACTGGAAAGGTTCGAGACAGTCGGCGATTCTTGCCATCGGCGAGTCATCTGGGTCTCACCGCCGGCAATTGGGAATGACCGTTCGAATGAGAGAGACTGAGTTTCTCTCTTCTTCATTGGCGGTCAAACCTTTCATGGTGGGAGATAGTGGGTTTTCATGCTGTGACGGCGACTTTGCTCTCCATTCTTTCTCATTGTCCACTAACCACAAGGCAATCTGTATACCTTGTCTAAAATCAATATATCTCACATTTCCAACATATGGGCCAGTTAAAGAAGATATATAATCATCATCAAACAGAATGAAGCATGAACGATGCGCTCCATGTCCTCCGCGGCGCCGACGTCGCCCTTGTGTCTTCTCCTCCACTGGCAAGCTTTTCGATTTTGCGAGAATACCCATAGCATTTCCAAAAGAAGGCAGATTCCATGGGTAAAGGCGAATGCCATATTGATTACACGCCTGCTCCTCGGATCACCGAGGCTGACAAAACCCGTGACCGGAAATCCCAGAAGTTGTTACAAAGAGCGCTCGACAGAAATGTCTATATTCTCATCTATGGCACCACAGTTTATGACAGGAACTGTTCGGAAAAAATCCTCTCTGACAATCGGAAATACAAGAAAATGGAAAAACGAAAGCAAAACAAATTACACGGAAAAATAATCCACGTAGGATTAATTACTTACGATGAAGACACCACGCTCGGTTGAGTGGCCTTGGAAGAAGACGGGTGAACTGTATGGACTTCGGGGTGGTTGGAAGCACGAGTCGTGTTGTCACTATCCTTAAAACCTTATTTGCCGCTTCCCGAGGTGCTGGAACGTTGTGGCCTAGGCTTCCCAGGATAAAACGTGCTACGATCCGCCGTTTCCGCACTCAAACTTGGACCCGGCGAACTAAACCGTGGGAAGAACGCAAATGGCTTGAAGAAAATATGAGCAGGGTTTTGAGGAGAAAGCAGTGTATTCGTGTGTTCTTGGTGTGTGTTTTTTCAAACCTGCTGCTCACAACGAATATGTAGTGAAGGATGGGATCATTGCATTAAATCTGGCATTTAATTCCCATTCGTAACCACTAGCAACCAATTTACACCCACTCTTAATCCATTTAACCACGAAATAAACTCTGAAATAAAGATTGGAATTAATGACATTAACTCCGTAAAATTAAGAGTTATTTCTAAACGGATCCAGTAAGTGAACGGTCGCAAACGAGAGGTCACCAAAGTCGTTATTCGAGACATCGTTCATATCTGCGTACCTTAGAGACATAGCTCGTGCCGCGAGACGTCGAGAAGTGCTAGCTTCGAGACATCGCACTGCATCGAGACATCAAATTGGTCCGCGAGACATCGAACGC
>CP025657.1:12306967-12381881 GCA_003576665.1 Ipomoea trifida
TCGAGTTTCCCGCAACTCAACATATGTCAATTGACATTGCATACATAGCATATGTCAAATACACTCGAATCATTAAAGCACTGGTGTGCTAGCCTCAATCGGGAGTCACTGTTTTAACGAGGAGTGGTGGGGAGTCCGGGGACCCCCACAGTGACACGCTATTCCACAATTTAGTTGTCCCATTGAACCTAGGTGCCAGCTAGGTTAGGTATCCACTATGGAATTTTTAGTCCAAGGGCTTTAGACCCATTCCTCGTGCCAACTTCTCGACAACTTCTTTGCTCAACCCTTTGGTTAGCGGATCCGCTACATTGTCTATTGACCTCACGAAGTCAATCGAGACAACACCAGTTGCGAGGAGTTGTTTAATGGTGTTATGTCTACGACGCATATGTCTAGACTTACCATTATACATATGACTCTGAACTCTCCCAATTGTTGCTTGACTATCACAATGCACACAAATTGGAGGTACAGGTCTTTCCCAACTTGGAATATCTTCCAAAAAATGGCGTAGCCATTCAGCCTCTTCACAGCATTTGTCCAAGGCAATCATTTCTGATTCCATTGTGGATCTAGCTATTACTGTTTGCTTGGAGGATTTCCATGCAACGGCTGCACCGGCTAGTGTAAACACATAACCACTCGTGAATTTAGAATCCTTAATGTCAGATATCCAGCTAGCATCGCTATACCCTTCAAGTACAGCAGGATATCTTACATAGTACAATCCGAGATCACGAGTATACCTCAAGTATCTCTAAGTTTAACCCTTACTATTGCCTTCTAGTGAATCACACCGGGATTGCTAGTATACCTGCTAAGTTTACTAACAGCAAAGGCAATATCCGGCCTTGTACAACTCATAAGATACATCAAACTACCAATTACCCGAGCATATTCTCCTTGAGAGATACACTCTCCGTGGTTCTTGGTTAGTTGAACATCTGTATCAAATGGTGTATTAGCCAATTGATTATCATCCTTGTTAAACTTTCCAAGGATTTTATCAACATAATGAGATTGGCTCAACACAAGACCGTCAGGTCTTTTAATGATTTTAATCCCGAGGATTAAATCAGCCAAACCCATATCCTTCATGTCAAATCTTGCATTTAACATGTTCTTGGTGGATTTGATCATTCGATCATTACTACCAATGATGAGTATATCATCCACATATAAACAAAGAATGACGTAGCCATCTACCGTTTCCTTAACGTAGATACATTTGTCACTTTCGTTTATTTTAAACCCATTAGTTAACATCGAATGGTCAAACTTCTCGTGTCATTGCTTAGGCGCTTGTTTTAAACCATAGAGCGATTTAACTAACTTACATACTTTCTTTTCTTGGCCTGGAACCACAAACCCTTCGGGTTGGTCCATATAGATTTCCTCATCTAATTCACCGTTTAAGAAAGCCGTTTTCACATCCATTTGATGAACTTCCAAATTCCGCAATGCGGCTATGGCAAGGATCATCCTAATGGAGTTTATTCTCGTCACAGGAGAATACTTATCGAAGTAATCAAGGCCTTCTCGTTGCCTGTAACCCTTGATTACAAGTCTAGCCTTATACTTCTCGATGGAACCATCCGGTTTCATTTTCCTTTTAAAGACCCACTTGGATCCTAAAGGTTTACAACCTGGAGGAAGGTCAACAAGTTCCCAAGTGTGATTCTGTAGGATAGAATCCACTTCACTTTTGATCGCTTCCTTCCACATTGGACCCTCCGTAGAAGTCACAGCTTCTTTATAAGTTCGAGGTTCGTTTTCAATCAAGCAAGAGAGAAAATCTGGTTCATTTTCTATCAAACAAGTTAGAGTATTCGAATCATACTCTAATAAGTAAGTTAGAAAATCGGGACCAAATGATTTTTCAACTCTCGCCCGTTTACTACGTCTCGGCTCAAGCTCGGGTATTTCCTCAGAATGCCCGACACCATTGTCCATAGCAACATCAACCTCTCGAAGTGATGTACCTGGTTCGTCCATCTCTCGAAGTGACATAATTGGTCCGTCGACCTCTCGAAGTGACATACTAGGTATGTTAACCTTTCGAAGTAACGTACTTGATCTGTCGACCTCTCGAAGTGACGCACTGGGTTTCTCGACTTCTCGAAGTGACGTGCTTGGTCTTTCATTAGACCTACAAGGAAATACATTTTCAAAGAAACTTGCATTCCTTGATTCGATTATAGTGTTCTTATGTACATTCGGATTATGGGACTCATGTACTAAGAACCTATAGGCACTACTATTGTGTGCATATCCAATAAAGATACAATCCACCGTCTTTGGACCTATCTTTATTTTCTTTGGTGTTAGAACCAAAACTTTGGCAAGACACCCCCACACTTTAAGGTATTTGTAGGAAGGTTTCCTACCTTTCCACAGCTCATAAGGAGTCTTATCGAGCTTCTTGTGAGGTACCTTATTCAAAAGGTAATTACTTGTCGAAATCGCCTCACCCCACATGCTTTGAGGTAGGCCCGAACTTATAAGCATCGCATTCATCATCTCTTTCAATGTACGATTCTTACGTTCGGCAATACCATTCGATTGAGGTGCATAAGGTGCAGTACGCTCGTGTATTATTCCAACACTCGCACAGAAGTCACCGATAGGTACTTCGTACTCACCACCTCTATCGCTTCTAACATTTTTAATCTTTCGATTAAGTTGGTTTTCCACTTCATCCTTATAAAGAATGAATTTTTCCTTGGCTTCGTCTTTGCTCTTTAGCAAATACACATAGCAAAAACGTGTGCAATCATCGATAAACGTGATAAAATATTTATTACCATCTCTCAATTGAACCGATCTAAAATCGCACAAATCGCTATGTACCAAAGTTAGTGGCTCGTTCTCCCTTTCAACCGATTTGAAGGGAGTTTTTGTTAGTTTTGCCTCAACACAAATTTCACATTTATTTGTATTCACTTGAAAATTAGGAATATGGTTCATGCTAATTAATCTATGCATAGAATTTAAATTAACATGACCTAGTCTACCATGCCACAAATTGGAAGACTCAAGCAAGTAAACGGAATTAACTTTGCTTTTATTGATAATCGGCATTACATTGAGCTTAAAAAGCCCGTCAGTTACATAGCCCTTACCAACAAACATCCCTAACTTTGACAAAACTACTTTGTCAGATTCGAAGACCATCTTGAATCCATGCTTGTTCAACAACGAGCCAGAAACAAGATTCTTCCTAAGGTCCGGAACATACAGCACATTGTTCAATGTCAGTTCCTTCCTGGAAGTCATCTTCAGAATCACCTTGCCCACGCCCTCAACATTGGACTGAGCAGAGTTTCCCATCCAGACCTTCTCGCCCTCAACGGCCTCAAAGGTGCTGAACATCTCCCGGTTGCAGCATAAATGCTTCGTTGCACCGGTGTTGATGAACCATTCGCGTGGGTTGGAGCCCACCAGGTTCACCTCCGTGACCATAGCCGAAAGGCTAATATCAGCCACTTTTTGGCTCACATCACCAACCATGTTGGCTTCAGAACCCTTTGTAGCATTTCCCTTGGAACTTGCCCTTGGAAACACCACCTTTCGGACCCAGCTTTTTCTTACCCTTCTTGGCCTTCTTGGAGCTTTGCCCGTGCTCCACCACGTTGGCTTTGGCACCTCCCACGAGAGGTCCTCTACCATCACTGGTCCTGTTTCCTTCTTCGACTTGTAGTCGCTGGATCAGGTCCTCCAGGCTCATCTCCTTTCGCTTGTGCTTCAGGTAGTTCTTGAAGTCCTTCCATCCCGGAGGCAGCAAGTGGATCATGGACGCCACTTGGAAGGCTTCACTAATCGCCATGCCCTCATCACGAATCTTGTCAAAGAGTAATTGCAACTCTTCAACTTGACTCAGCACGGTTTTTGAATCCACCATCTTGAAATCAAACAACCTGCCAACAACAAATTTCTTGGCCCCGGGATCCTCGCTTCGGTACTTGTGGTCCAAAGCTTCCCACAGTGCCTTAGCCGAGCCAATTTTACGATAAAAATCGTAAAGGGAGTCAACCAACCCATTCAGAATGTAGTTGCGGCAAAGGAAGTCAGAATCCTTCCAAAGCCCAACTGCCATCACTGACTGAGGGTCTTGTTCCTTCACCACCGGAACCGTCTCGCTCAAGAACCTTGACAAGCCGAGAGTAGCGAGGTAAAACAACATCTTTTGCTGCCACCTCTTGAAAAATGCTCCCAAAAACTTATCCGGCTTTTCGGATGAACCACTTGGTACCGTAGGTACCCTCATCGTGGGGATATACCCCTCCGAACTGACACCCCCTTGTGAACCTACGTTCACTGGTGCCTGGGATTGTGCAACATTGTTGCCATTCCCACCGCTGTTGTTTTCGAGAACATTAGGATTTTCATCCCCAAGGTTGGCTACTGGCAACACGTTTTCCATTTCTTTTCAGAAATCCGAAAGTTAGAAGGAGTAGAAGAAGAAATAAGGTTTTAAGATTGTTCGGAAAAAATCCTCTCTGACAATCGGAAATACAAGAAAATGGAAAAACGAAAGCAAAACAAATTACACGGAAAAATAATCCACGTAGGATTAATTACTTGCGATGAAGACACCACGCTCGGTTGAGTGGCCTTGGAAGAAGACGGGTGAACTGTATGGACTTCGGGGTGGTTGGAAGCACGAGTCGTGTTGTCACTATCCTTAAAACCTTATTTGCCGCTTCCCGAGGTGCTGGAACGTTGCGGCCTAGGCTTCCCAGGATAAAACGTGCTACGATCCGCCGTTTGCGCACTCAAACTTGGACCCGGCGAACTAAACCGTGGGAAGAACGCAGATGGCTTGAAGGAAATATGAGCAGGGTTTTGAGGAGAAAGCAGTGTATTCGTGTGTTCTTGGTGTGTGTTTTTTGAAACCTGCTGCTCACAACGAATATGTAGTGAAGGATGGGATCATTGCATTAAATCTAGCATTTAATTCCCATTCGTAACCACTAGCAACCTATTTACACCCACTCTTAATCCATTTAACCACGAAATAAAATCTGAAATAAAGATTGGAATTAATGACATTAACTCCGTAAAATTAAGAGTTATTTCTAAACGGATCCAGTAAGTGAACGGTCGCAAACGAGAGGTCACCAAAGTCGCTATTCGAGACATCGTTCATATCTGCGTACCTTAGAGACATAGCTCGTGCCGCGAGACGTCGAGAAGTGCTAGCTTCGAGACATCGCACTGCATCGAGACATCAAATTGGTCCGCGAGACATCGAACGCGCGCGCCGACCGGGGGCTGCGCGATATCGCTCTTGTACGCGACTTGGTTCGAGACATTGAACTACCTCTCGAGAGGTCAGTTCGTTTGATGTCTCGAACGAGAGATCAATACGATCTCATGTGGTCTAAGATGGAAAACTCGTTCGAAAATATGGCATAACTTAGCCTGCAAGGCCTGCCAATTTTGCGGACGACATTCGTGCCCGCGCACACGAGTTCAAGCCTTTCGAACTCATTTTTGGAATTTGATTTGCACCCCCCCCTGCGCGCGAGAGAGAGCATCTATACTATACAAGTTAATTAGTCATGAAAGACTCTTGTATATATAGTGGTGCAAAGGTTTATTCCAAACCAATGTGGGACAAAGCTACATAAGCTTTCCACACTTGAATTCCATCTCAAATGGGTCTACTTTGAGAATCAATTTCTCATTCACCCATTATCCATTTTGAGCGTATAATATATCGATTTCTTCGTCTAAGAATGAAGAACCCGAATCCACTTTGACCCGACCCAAAATCGGAAGTGGACCCGCAAATATTTATACCACAAAATGGCCACTTAAAATGCCATTTTTAGTGCAATTTTCCAACAGGAACCTTGTCTGGCATTTCCCAAAAAAAAACATATGAATTGGAAGAGTTCAATATCCTACCATTAAAATGTAAAGAGTCTAGACTTGCTATGTTGGTGTGTTCTCCGGCCACAGCGGCCTTGCAGAAGAGTGAGAGACGGAGAGGTGAAAAAGTTCTCTAGTCACCGTGGTCTTCATCACTACTGGGGTCTTCGTGTACATAGACAGCACACTAAGACAACTGGACGTAGGGGAAAGACTATTGGTGTCTCAAAGAAGCGTTAAGATTGATTACACTTGTGATTTCATGTTCTGTTCTAAATATTGTTTTCATATACAATGATGTGGTCTTTAGCATGTAGTACATGTCATGTTCTGTTCTAAATTAGGAGTTCAATGAAGGCAGGCCTTATGCTTGCCTTATCTTTCTATTTTGCTACATTATTGAATGATTCTTGCAAACTTAAAAAGAAAAAAAATCGGAAGATACTCTGCGGAGGTGTGCGGAGTACGTTTGATGTTGTCGGGGTTCGAAGACATGCCAAACTCCCAGGTGATTGCAACGAACAAGCTTGATGTTAGTAAGTCTGCGAATTTTGTTTGGGTGAAAAAGTATGAGCTGTTGTCGGGGCTCGAAGACTTGTCGAGGTCTTCATCGTCATCATTGGTGGTGGCATTAGCGAGAGAGATGGAGAAGCTAATAGGGAGTAGAAAACCATAGGTAATATGAGTGGAATGATAGGTTTGCCCTCACATTTAACGCCCATTTGACAGCAAATCTAACGGGAGGACCATGGGTGGTTATTTTTAAAGACATGGAGGACAACACGTGGTCGTTTAAAAGACGAGGGACCACAGTTGGTAAATCACTAATACTCAGAGGACTATTGGAGGTATTAACTCTAATTTTTTTAGTGCATAACTCTTTAAAAGTCATATAATAGTTTATTAAACCAAAATGGTTTCAAAGGTGACGTATTTTAATTGGAAGGAACTCAAGTTACTAAGTAATATGTTAAGAGTTCAATTCTCTTTAATGGATATAATATGTATATAAAAACAAGGTTTGGGGAATCAAACCCTAGAACTTCTTAGGCTCGTTGACCGATAGAGCTCCGATTGATCCATAAGAATAATAAGAGTGGTAAGCAGTATCAAACAATAGGAGATGGAAGGGAGCGATATCAAACAAGAATAGCTAGAATAGAAGTTAGACGAGCTCCGATTGATCCATAAGAATAATAAGAGTGGTAAGCAGTATCAAACAATAAGAGATGGAAGGGAGCGATATCAAACAAGAATAGCTAGAATAGAAGTTAGACGATAGGACTATATTGCTCAAGAGCATGATCTTTCTTTATAAGAAAGAAGACGGGGGATAAGTGCCATAAGAACAATGCTCGGTATAAATAACTCACTTCTTTGTCTTCGACCCCCTTAGTCACTACGAACGCCCCCAATCAGTGCAATGGGATGTGTCTATTTATCAATCTCTTAACTCGAAATGGGAACATGTTTTAAAAAGGATCTTAGAGTGTCTAGAGTTGAGCCAGGAGGGTCTCTTAACGACTTCTTTTTTCTTCTCATTGGAGTTATTTCACAAAGACTTGCCATGGTAAGGAAGAAGGGGGAAAAGTACTACAACAGCTTCAACTCAATAGACTAGAGCTTATTACCAAAAAAGGACTTTTTCAACTATAAGTATCCTACTCATGTTTAATTTGAAGATTGCTAAAAGGAGGCAAAGACGCAATCTTATTACCGGTAGTGGAATATTCATTTCCAATGTTTTTCTACTTATGAGAGAGAGAAAATGCTATGGTTTAAGGAACAATATGTACATCAACTCATGCAGCTTGGCACCCTTTTCACTTAAAGAGAAAGCAAGAGCAAGATGGTTCGAAAGGCTGCTAAAGAAAAAGATGATAACTGGTGGGAATCAAACCCCAGAACTTTCCTCTACCAATAGCAAACCCCAGTCCACCTAAATCATTCATAATAACAAAATGTAAAAGCTAATACTAAAGAAAATTATATTTTAAGATATTGTTGTAATAAAAATAAAATGTTTGTTAGCCATGTAAATATAAAAATGTTAGCCAAATCATCATTAACACATTGAATAAGTAATATTGGAAATTACAATCCCAATCTTGAATTCGACCTAGCCAACTTCCAATTGAAATCTGTCTCTGATGCTCTAATACAATGTGCACAAAGAGTCAATACTGCTTCCATGGAAACTCGATCTCATGACTTTCCATTTGGAAGAATCACTACATGCCACTTGACCACAAGATAATTAGCAATAATAATAACCATGTAGATGACGCCGCATATTAATTATTGGATTTATTGCACTGCATTAGCGCAGCTAAACCTAACCTGCAGAGAAGGCAAGATAGATCTGAAACCTGGACCAAAATTCCTTAATGAACACAAGACCCAACAAAACTCTTCAAAACAAAATCCAATATGAATCCACCGTTACTGCCCATGGTGATGGGAATAGGTAATAGATCTATAAGACCCATTGTTCAGCCCTATCACTAAAATTCCAGTAGCTATTGGAATTCGAATCCACTGCGCAACGGATCTATAAGCTCTTCTCATTTTGATTATAGTTGCAAGTATGATTCGTATAGTTCCTCCATGTTGTCTTCATTTTCACTTCGTTCCGAGCAAAGGCAACGAAATTGGTGTTACCATTATCTTCCTCACTATATGAATCTTCACTTAGTGTTGCAACAAATGTTTTGTTTCTCCTTCTTAGGTAGTTTGTACATTCAACATGAATATGTCTATGTCCTTTACACTCATAGCATTGCCCCCTTCTAGATTTGAACAACTTTTTCTTTTTGGGCTTTCAGTAGACTTATTTTGTCTGGCTGAGTTGTTAATTATGTTATTTTTGTTAATTTTTTTAATTATGTTATTTTTGTTAATTTTTTTTAATTTTGTAAACTTTCGGAAGTAAAGAATTATGGTTTCAGAAATAAAGAATTAGGGGTTAGGGTTTGGCAGTATATTTGTTCAATTTGTTAATTAATTTCCAGAATCTGAATTGTGTTTATTTTGTGAATTTTCAATGGGTTTGATTATTTAAATTTGACTTGTATAGGATGGAAATGGTTGCGGATTTTTTCTATGGAGGGATCAAAGTGCAAAGAGAAGGGAATGCGAGCACGAGGACATAATCAACATGTTAGTTTCTTTGAAGAGTGAGATAGTAGGTGTACGAAACTTAATTGTAAATGACTGTGGTGAGATGAAAAAGGAAAACAAACTAATAAGGACAAAGTGTGTTGTTCTTATTATTGTAATTGTTGGGCTTGTAGCAAAAATGTTGTTTTGAAAAGGTAATGCATTGATATTTTGTATGACATTGAATGGTGAAATGAGCAGCAAACCATATCCATGAAACTGTTTGAAGGCTTAGTGTTGTTTAGAAGGTGATGCACTGGTGTTATTTATTAACATCTTAATACTCAATGGACAAAACATACTGTCATACTGCCAAGTTTTGTTAACATAAAACAGTACACTACACGTCTACACTACTAACACTGCCAATCTTAATACTCAATGGACAAAGCTATACTGCCAATATAAACATTAAACTGTAGAATACATTGCCAAATTCTTATCTGTCCAAATAAACAACTACACTGCCAATTTTTGGTCTGCCAAAATAAACAACAAAACAACACATTGACCCAGTGAACAAATAAACAACACTGCCATTATGTAACAAAACATTGAGGCCTTGTAAATTGAGTTTCACTTCTTGATTACTTCCAGTGAACAAAACATTAAGCATGTGAACAATCTGATTACTGCCAGTCTTCCACTTCCTCTACATCTTCCATTGGGCTTCACTATGTGCAAGCTACACAAGTAAAGGAAGCATTGTCAATTACTCATAAACTACAAACAGATAATGTACATGAATTAATAACATAAGAATTGTGTTCAAATTATTACATGTTCCAACAAAACTTTCTTGAGACAAGTCTGTCAGTCTTGCACTTCCTCTACCTCTTCCTCTTCCTCTCCCTCTCCCTCTAACAGCAGCAGGTGTTCTTCCTCTTCCCCTAATAGTAGATTCTCCTTGTTGGCTTGAAAGTGTTGGACAAAATCGTTTGTTATGTCCCTTTCCCTTGCATAGCTGACATGTCATAATCCTTCCCTTTGTAGACAACTTGCTAACCTCTTCACTCGTTTTTTTTCTTGTTCTTTTCAGTTTCTTCAAGCTTTCTTTTCTTCTTTGGCCTGCCAGTCATCTTCATTGGTACAGATGCATGGAGTTCTTCACCCTCAGTCTTGTATATACGACTGAGATCTTAGTTGTACTATAAACTCTTAATCTTGCAAGTGCATATTGATATTTGACAGTGGTAGTTTTCCCCTACATGTTTCATGTGTTGTGAGATGTGTGTCGTGCATTCTCATGTGAAAGTATTGAACAAAATATTAATATTTATTATATTTGTAGAATGTTAATGAGTAACACATTTTGTTCTAGTTTCATAACTTATTTACTTGATAGTAACAACAATAACTTTGCATATAGTCTGAATATTGATGCTGCAATATGCCTAGTTTCATCAGTAGTATCTACATCCATTTTGCACATGTTTATTTTGAAGTTCATATTTTTGGAATTAGTATGGATGAGTGTAGTAATTGATTTTGTCTGTATATGCGTGTGTGTGTGTATTTTTGTTGATTTGATATTAATCTTAGAGTACCTATTGTTGCCTTTTCATCACAATGTATGCAGTTAAATAGTTTGTCACTTTGTGCATAAACATTTTTAAATAGTGGTTACATTCTATATACTAATTATTTTTGTTGTCAAGATCGATGCTGATTTTGTCTTTAATCCAAACAGGCTGATTGTAGAAAATAAAGTGAATTGTAAATTTACATTAGTTTTAATATATTTAAAGAATGAACAATAAGTATTTTACATACAAGATTAATGAATGCTGCAACGGTAGCTATTTTTCAAATTTTTCTTTTTATGAATTTGAAAGATTGATTCTAACAATGTTGTAGTCTCAACATTTTTCAATGCATCAAGTGTGTCACAATGTTCTATTGTCCTACATTAATATTTTTAATAATGAGTTTTAAATCAATTTATTGGGTTATTTGAATGTTTTCTTTGTCAACAAATCATCCCTAAATTAAATAGTTAATATGATTGGCTTCAAACTTTTTTTTAAAAATTTTTTTTCCATGTTATTAACATAATACTTGGTAAATAAATATATAACATTATTTTTTAGTATAACTCTGATATTTAATTACAAAATAGTGTAAAAAACAATGAACAATGCATTGAATATAATTAATAAATAAATTTGAAAGTAAGGAATCTTTGTATTGTAAAAAATATGGACAATATAAATGATGAAATTATATCTTTTTTTAAATTTTTTGGTAATGAATGTTGTTTTTTGAATAAAGGCATTGTGGACATCGAATTATAAATTAAAGAAATGGATATGTTTTTGTTTTGTAACTACTAATTTATTTAATTTAATAAGAGTAATAGAGCGGTGTATATACTTACTTTTGAATAATATACTCTAACATATACTTAGTATATGTTCAATATTACTTTTGAATAATATACTCTAGTATATATTCTTTCGAAACTAAGACCTTACTTATAGAAATTAATGGGTAAGTTAAAAGTTAAACGGAATATTAACGGAAAAGAAAATATTTAACGAAAAAGTTAACGGATAATCATATAATTAAGGATAAATTAGGAAATCTCAAGGAAAAATATAAATCTAAACAATCTGAGCCATCCATTTGATTTAATAATTTAGCCGTCATTTTTTCTACCCATTATAGGCCTAACTTTCTTTGGCTCTTATTAGTATAGTAGATTATTATATATGTATCCCTATGATGTAATGGTCATGACTATATGAATGAGAATGCCTCCTCCCTTTCTCCTTATCTCTATTCTCTCTCTATTACCTCATTTTATACATTATCCTGTAATTCATAATTTACTGATTAGGAGCTAAAGGTCAAGAGAAATAACAAACCTAAGGCTTATAGAGATACAATTTTTTTTTACTCTTTATAATTTAGAAATAAAGTGTGTCATTTTTCAATTTTTAAAAACAATATTTATATGTTTCTTGTCACAATGCAAAATTTAGGGATATCAATCGGGCCAGCCCTGTCGGTTTCGGGCTAGCCCTGTCAGGTTGTCGGGCTAATCGGATTCGGGTTATCGGTTAATTATTATTTTATTCTCGAATTCGGGTTAGCCGCCCTAACCCTAAACTTCGAGTTGTCAGACTTATCGGGCGAGCTAGACTATTTGAATTAAAATCGAAAATGAATACTTACATTCGATAAAAACGGGTCAAGTCATCAACCAGATCCGGATTCGATAGAACGGGTCAACCGGATGAGCATTGGCACTTTAAAATTTAAATCAAAAATTAAATGAATACTTGCATTTGAATATTCGATAGAACATTAGAAGTTAGAACGGGTCAACCGGATAAGCATTGAGCACATTAAAATTTAACAAATGCAATTGCAACGGTTTGATTTCGGTTCGGGTTTAATTTGGTTCGGTGTTCGATTCGATTTAAGACCCTCAAATTTTAACATTTCCTAGGCGACAAGGCAGTCAAGGGGCGCCGCGACTTAACGGGACGTCATAATAACTATGCATGAAATATCACATAACCCAAATCCAAAATCTAATACCTAAATATTAAATACCAACATAACAAATTAACAATTCAAACAAATTAAAATAAAAAATAAAAACTATAATTTTAATTCTAGAACAGGAAACTGAAATGATTTCCAAAACTGGAATTTCATTCCAGAATTTTGGAATAAAATTCCAAACTGGAAACTCATTCCAGTGAATTTCCAATAAAATTTATATATATATATCATTTATATAAATATATATATATGAATTGTAATCTTATGAGACAGCTTATTTAGGTGAGAAATAAGACTTGTTGTGGATCATCCATCTTTAAATTTTCTATGGTTGAGATTATTCTTTATTTTTTTCCTTTTTTAAAATTTATTAATTAGTTAGGGTTTTTATGTAATTTTGACTGCTTTTTAATTTATAATAATATTCTTTTGGCATAATTATGCTTGATTTTAGATGTTTTAATTTTGGTACGATTGAATATTTCCATTGTTCAACGTTTGTCATAGTCTGGTTGTTTATTTTGCAGTCGTTTTCTTCCTCTATTTTTTTTCCCAAGCATGGAGTACATTAAAGGAGATATGTTTTCATCTATTTTTTTTTAAAAAAATTTTATTGTTCAGTTATGATGTGTTGCGTAGGTCTGTGCAACTGTGCATATGTGTTTGGTGTCGTGTGCAGTTGTGTTTGATTACCTTTGTGTTAACGTGTTGGGGTGTTGTGTATTTCGAATTTCATTTTATTGTATTCATTTTTTATGTTGTCGATGTTGAAGCATAGTGTATGCTAATGGATGTATGTTTTTGGTTTGGGTTTTTTTTTTCTGTGTTGCATGCATAATTGTGTGCTTGTGTGATTTGTGATGTATGCATTTGTGTTTATTACCTTTATGTTTGTCACTTTCAGGGTATTGCGTTTTTCAAAAGTCTTTTTATTATATTCAGTTTTATGTTTGTCACTGTGTGCATGTATGTATTGTGGCGTGTGCACTATTGTTTTGTCATCTTACTATCCGTTAATTATTTGGTATGGTTTTTTTTTTGTTTTTTTTTGTTTTGTTGGGTTGGTTTTGTAGGATTGTTTTGTAATTGTTGTCCTTTTCTTCATAATGTTGCGGTTGTGTTGTTTTTTTTTTCTTTTCATTTTTTTGTACATTTATGTGGATTGAGACAACAGTATTTATGTTATTTGTTAATCTGTATGTGCACACAGTAATTAATTGAAGTGCACACTTCAGATTAATGGTTATTATATTTTATTAATGTTGTTGAGTGCTAGTGTTTTTTTTTGTTACTCTGCTTTCCCTTTGTCAGCATTTGTTATTGAAGTGCACACTTCAATAACAAATGGCTATCATATTTTATGGGGGTTGGGTTGCTCATGATTTTTTTATGAGGACGCGTGTGCACTTTAATGAAAGTTGTGCACACTTCAATTCATTGCATTATTGTTTGTTTTACAAAACCATGATCCTATGCACTCTGTTGTGCACTACCTATATTCCATTGTATAAACCGTGTGCCGTCAGACAAATACAATGTGCAAACAAGGTTAACGGTTGTGTGCCTCACACCCCATATATGTTTTACCCCTATGCTAAGCGATCACTATGAGTATGCACTGTATTGTTTTATGTTTTAGTCGTCGGGAAGTTGACATTTTTTATTTGCCATGGTGCATTGATTACATTTTATGATACGTGCATGTGCATTTTAGAATAAATGCGTGTGCACACCTCTGTATTTGAGTAACGAAAGCAAACCATCGTAACTGGGAAATAGCGCATATGGTCACAAGTATTAAAAAAAAAAAAAAAAAAAAAAACAATGCCTATAGTGTAAACATCTCCACGTTCTGGATTGTGGTAAACAAGTGCATACACCATATATTATAGACGTACATATATGTTTGTCTTTTCCGATAATCCAACTACATGGTATCCCCGTGATCATCACGTGGAGTTACCTTGTGCATAGTACATAGCCAACCTACTTACAAACAACGCCTTACTACTTAGCACAAACACTGCACATAAATTGTCACAAACAGGTGGATAAAAGTAAAACAAAAAACTGTGCTTGCAAGGTAAACAACTCCACATTCTAAGCTGTTGGTGTAAACATGTGCACACACCACATATTATAGATGCGCATACATGTTCGTTTCTGTAGCTAATAGTACCCCGTGTGCATCATGTGGGATTACCTTGTGCACTGTGCATACCCAACCTACTTACAAACATCGCCCTTCTACTTACTTAGAACAAACAATGTACATAAATTAGTAATTATCAAATACACACTCTTGACTCAAACCCAATAATAACATTCATATAAATAAGTATGTTATTGCCACAAAAAGCCGAACTCTAAGCTTGCAAAAAAAAAAAATTGCATAGTGTAATTTCAAAATTAAATTTCCATGTGGAATACAAAAAAATGCAATTTCAAAATTAAATTAGGCAGAAGCATGTATTATTCAATGGAACAAATATGAAGGCGATAAAGAAACAAGATTAATACTACAAAAGTAAGAATTTATAAAATCTAGCGAGGAGTTTCACCGTGTGCACACACCACATATTATGGATGCACATACATGTTCGTTTCTGCCGCTAATGGTATCCCTGTGTGCATCATATGGAATTACCTTGTGCACTGTGCATACCCAACCTACTTACAAACACCGCCCTGCTACTTAGTTCGCACAAACTCTGCACATAAATCAGTAATCATGTTTTCAAAAAAAATCAGTAATCATCAAATAGACAAATACACACTCCGAACTCAAACCCAATAATAACATTCATATAAATAAGTATGTTATTGCTACAAAAAAAAAAAAAAAAAAAACACACACACACACACACACACATCTTAAGTAAGTCGAACTCTAAGTTTGAAAAAAAAAAAAAAAAAAAAAAAAAAAGAAAGAAGCATGTATTATTCAATGGAAGAAATGTGAAGGCTGTAAAGAAACAAGATTATATTGCAAAAATAAAAAAAATTTAAATCCAACAGGAGGAGTTTCACAATGCACACACTATCAATATACGAACTCGGATGGCAACCCCAAAACCCAACAATTTTACCAACCCCAAACTTACGTCCTTCAAACCCAAGCTGGTAAAAGTGACGAACAATACACACACCTATGGACGCGATCCCCTTTCGACAAACACTACACCAAAATCGTCTAGAGGGTCCCAAACGAATTCCACTTAACCCTAATCTGGGTTGCGGTTAATCGTCGGCACACGCATGAAATTTAATTCCCCCCCCCCCCCTACATACCTCTCCTTTCCGTTCGCTGCTTCAACCCCCTTTGTCGGTTATCTCATCACCTTGTACCAGCCATATCTCTGTGACAGTGGCGAGGCACTCGGCCAATGGAGAGTTTTCTTCTTCGTTGTGGTGGTGCCACTATTTCTTTTTCGCTGCGTTTCCAAATTATTCACAAGCTTTCTAGGGATTGGGTAGAGTGAAAAATGGTGGCAGCCTAAAATTAGGATGGATAATTCATTACAAGTTTACATATTTGCCCTTTGATTGCTAATTACTATTTTAAATCACCCTATTTCTTAGGAATCGCATTAAAATCCTACCATCCAATCTTAACCATTCATTTATATTTTTCTATAGTCAAAATTATGTCTTATTTCTCGTCTAAGGGGGTTGTCTCATATGAAGTGTGTGTGTGTATGTGTGTGTGTATATATATATATATATATATATATATGTATGTATGTATGTATTAGTTATATATAATATATATTTATATTTATTTAAAATTTATTAATATATATTTATTAAAATTTTATTTAAAAATGTACCTAGTGACAAAAAAAAGATACTAAAGACGAATTCACCTATAAATTGCATATATGTTATGTTTCTTATAACTTTTATAAATAAAAATATTTTTCAATTGTTCAGACTATCGGGCTAGCCTATTTAATTTTGGGCTAGCTCTATCGGGATATCGAACTTATCAATTTCGAGCTCATCGAACTACTTTTATTTCAGGCTATAAACCTATCAATTTCAGGTTTTTCCAGCTAGCCCATCCGGTTCGGCCAGACATCCCTAGCGAAATTCCTTCTTCCAGGCCCCATGTTTCTTCCCGTTTCCCTGCAACGATGAATCTGCAATTAGAGGTAGCTTTACAATTCTAAAGAAGGAAACACATCTATTCTTAGCGCAAATTTTAGTAAAGAAGGAAGGAGAAAACAATGAAACAGATAAAGAAAAACTGAAAGCATTTTACTTCAGTCGGTTGACATCAATTTGAGCGCTTAAAATGGAACCGCGGAATTAGATGCCCTACCCATCGACCTCCCATCAGTAAGTTGTCTCTTGATTTTCTTTCTGCTCCAAAGATGTATTGAAACTGGGGAAAGAAGAGAAGAATAGTTTCTTTAAAGCTCTAAAATCATCAGGAAATGTTTTTTTTTTTTTTTTCAAACTTTGTTTCTCATTTGTAAATTCTTTCTCCTTCTGTTGGGTACTAAGCAGCTCATACTATTTTTTTTCCCCTTTAAATTTAGGATTTTCTAGGAAGAAAAAATTCTAACCTGGGTCAGTTTTCTTTAGTTGATGATTCTGAAGTTGTAAAGTTATCATTTTTATGCATGTAAGTTGTGTTAGACCCAAGAGGATGTTATAAACTTATAATAATGCTTGACAAATATGTTTGTATTGCTAATTTGCAAAGTTTCCATTTCTTTTCCTCTTTGCCTTTTGTTGGTTATGGTTTTGTGAAATTCCCTTTTCTCAAATCTATCTCAGGTTGAATTTTTCACTCCTATTTTTTTTATTGTTGTTCCTTTTCTAAATGATTCTTTGATAAGACAAGAAACAATTATCAGGATTTACATTGTTCTAGTTGCCCTTATATTACTGTTTCTGCTTCTCTCATCATTAGAAGGATCCTACCTAGTAAAATGGTTTAGAGGCTTTCTCCTTTAAAAAACACAGGACTTCAGTACCAGACTGGAAGTTTCTGTCATCACTAGTCAAGGATTGCTAAATTTAATGAAAGTTTTTAACTTTGGTCAAATATGACTATACTGCCCCAATAGTCTAGTGGATGAGCAGTTGCACTTGAAAATCTCTTTCAGTGGCAGGTGGGAATCCGAACCCCACCATAGACAATTTGGAGATGAGTTCCAGCAATTTGGTTTAGAGTTGGGGTTAGGTTCCTTGTGTGCAAAAGGGTATAATTTGGTGTGGAGCTTGAAGCTAGGAAGGCGGGTTCATAGGGTCTAGGTGTTTGGCAAAGCTGGGAAACTTGTGTTATGAATAAAAATAAAAATAAATAAATAATAAAAAAAATGACTGTATGTACTATGTACATTTACCCTTGTCAATACTTATCTACTGATGGTAGGTCCCTTGGTGGATATTTTCCAATTTCCATACTGGTGTCGCAACCATTATCTGTAAGGCTGATACTTTAGTAAAATATGTGAACATTACTGGCTTTTGTGTAGCTATCCTTAAACACAAAAACTACACGCTACTTGACAATTGAATGCAACAACTACAGGAGCCAAGAGTAGTGTTTGTATTGGAGACTTGCATGTAGTTCTTTGACTTTCAAATTAGATTTATAAAGGGAGGAAGTATTTGTAACCAAAAGAGATTAAAGATTAATGGCGACTGCTGCTAAGAGGTATGCATAATCCTAATTCAGTTTCCTCCATTTTAGGTGATTTTCTTGCTTCTGTTTTTTTTTGGGTGACGAGGGAAACCCGTCGTCACTATCCGAGGGTGTGCATTGAATAACCCCGCCTTGTGACCCCATCCAGCAAAGGATTACAAGGAGATAAACCAGCCTAGGTTTCTCAAAGTTGACATGTCCAAACCCAGAAGGCTGCTCCCATCAGGAGTTGAACTTGTAACCTTGTGGTTACCATGTCAATAGCCTGACTAACTTGGCTGGTTGTCCGGATTTTCCATCTTCTGTTTTCATACTGTACTGTGAACAGGTCTTCATATTTCATAGCTTGTTGGTTCATAGGTTGAATGGAAAAGTAGCATTAATTACTGGTGGTGTTGGTGGAATCGGATCTAGGATCGCTCAGCTATTCTGTCAACATGGTGCCAAAGTCCTAATAGCCGACATCCGAGATGATCAAACCCAATCTATGTGCAAAGATTTGGGTCCTAGTAACGCTTCCTTTGTTCATTGTGATGTCACAAGCGAACCAGATGTCCAAAATGCTGTCAACAAAGCAGTCTCTACTCATGGAAGGCTTGATATAATGATCAACAATGCAGGCATCATGGGAGCCAACGTATCCGACATTCTTGACAGCGACATAACAGATTTCATCAACGTCTTTCGTGTTAATGTCACCGGTGCGTTTCTGGGAACGAAACACGCTGCTCGTGTGATGAAACCCGTGCAAAAGGGGAGCATAATAAACATGGCTAGTACTTCTGGTGTTGTTGCCGGGTCTACTCCACATGCTTATACGTGCTCAAAGCACGCCATCATTGGCCTGACTAAGAACACGGCCATCGACTTGGGGCGATACGGTATCCGAGTGAACTGCGTTTCCCCTTATGCAGTTCCTACACGGATGGCAAGGGCCTTTCTGGGTTTGGCAGAGGATGACAAATTTGATGTGCATTCAAACCTTAAAGGTGTTGATTTGATGGCAGAGGATGTTGCAGAGGCTGTTCTTTATCTAGCAAGTGATGAGTCCAAGTATGTCAATGGCCACAATCTTGTTGTGGATGGTGGCTTCACCATTTCTAATTTAGCTTTAAATCTTTACGACCAATAAATATAAACAATAATACATATGTATTCAGAGAGCGTTTAGTATCGCACCCAAAAAAAAAAGAAGAGAGCGTTTAGTTTTTTTTGTTTTTGTTTTTTTTTTTTGGAAGATAAGAGAACGTTTAGTATATGTTATGTTAAAAGTTTAAAACTAAAAGAAATTACAGAGGATGTAATATTATTTTGTGTGTTTAATGTATAATTACATGTATGTTTTAAGGCAATGAAGCAAAGAGAAAATTTTCGGTGTCTATTCTTTAGCAAATCATGGCGTCAACAAATGGTAGATTTTTCTCTTTTTTTCATATATTCAGGCTAAAAGTTGAGCTCTTAAACTTTTTAATTAAGAGTTAATTCCACATGAGCTTATTATTATTTTTTGGACACTTTTAGTCATTCTTATGACTTTTTCTAATTTTAATAAGGATATTTTTGGTTTTTTTTTAATTATTTTTCGGTTTCAACTAGTTTTAATTGGTTTAGACTTTTAGATAATCTCTAATTTTTAGTAACCATATTTTTCAAGTGATTTTTACCAACGTAGCATTAATAATAATAATAATAATAATAATAATAAGTGGTGGTAGTAGCAGCAACGGCAATGGTGTTGGTTGCGGTGTTTGTAGTGATAATAATAATAATAGTTTAATAATAGTTTAATAATAATCTATATTATTAATAAAAATAATATCCTCAGTTTTAACTTCCCGCCCAAAACAGACCTATAATATTATGATTTGTGTAATATTGTAAAATATGGTAATACAATTCCTATCCCTAATACAATTGTAAATTAAATTAGAATTCCTAATAAAATATATATTCTTCCCTACGTTCCTATTCGTAATACAATTCTAGACTAGAATTAGTATTGGTAATAAATCAATATATATATTTCTCTGCAATGCAATCTATACTCTTAATAAAAACAATATCCTCAGTTTTAACTTCCCGCCCAAAACAGACCTATAATATTATGGTTTGCGTAATATTGTAAACAGACCTATAATATTATGGTTTGCGTAATATTGTAAAATATGGTAATACAATTCCTATCCCTAATACAATTGTAAATTAAAATAGAATTCCTAATAAAATATATTCTTCTCTATGTTCCTATTCGTAATACAATTCTAGACTAGAATTACTATTGGTAATGAATCAATATATATATATTTCTCTGCAATGCAATCTATACTATTAATAAAAACAATATCCTTAGTTTTAACTTCTCGCCTGAAACAGACCTATAATATTATGGTTTGCGTAATATTTTAAAATATGGTAATACAATTCCTATCCCTAATACAATTGTAAATTAAAATAGAATTGCTAATAAAATATATTCTTCCCTACGTTCCTATTCGTAATACAATTCTAGACTAGAATTACTATTGGTAATAAATCAATATATATATTTCTCTGCAATGCAATCTATACTCTTAATAAAAACAATATCCTCAGTTTTAACTTCCCGCCCAAAACAGACCTATAATACTATGGTTTGCGTAATATTGTAAACAGACCTATAATATTATGGTTTGCGTAATATTGTAAAATATGGTAATACAATTCCTATCCCTAATACAATTGTAAATTAAAATAGAATTCCTAATAAAATATATTCTTCCCTACGTTCCTATTCGTAATACATTCGAGACTAGAATTACTATTGGTAATAAATCAATATATATATTTCTCTGCAATGCATTCTATCTATACTATTAATAAAAATAATATCCTCAGTTTTAACTTCCCGCCCAAAACAGACCTATAATTATTATGATTTGTGTAATATTGTAAAATATGGTAATACAATTCCTATCCCTAATACAATTGTAAATTAAATTAGAATTCCTAATAAAATATATATTCTTCCCTACGTTCCTATTCGTAATACAATTCTAGACTAGAATTACTAATGGTAATAATTCAGTATATATATTTCTCTGCAATGCAATCTATACTCTTAATAAAAACAATATCCTCAGTTTTAACTTCCCGCCCAAAACAGACCTATAATATTATGGTTTGCGTAATATTGTAAACAGACCTATAATATTATGGTTTGCGTAATATTGTAAAATATGGTAATACAATTCTTATCCCTAATACAATTGTAAATTAAAATAGAATTCCTAATAAAATATATTCTTCCCTACGTTCCTATTCGTAATACAATTCTAGACTAGAATTACTATTGGTAATAAATCAATATATATATTTCTCTGCAATGCAATCTATACTATTAATAAAAAAAATATCTTTAGTTTTAACTTCCAGTCCGAAACAGACCTATAATATTATGGTTTGCGTAATAATTTAAAACATGGTAATACAATTCCTATCCCTAATACAATTGTAAATTAAAATAGAATTCCTAATAAAATATATTCTTCTCTACGTTCCTATTCGTAATACAATTCTAGACTAGAATTAGTAATTGTAATAAATCAATATATATATTTCTCTGCAATGCAATCTATACTCTTAATAAAAACAATATCCCCAGTTTTAACTTCCCGCCCAAAACACACCTATAATATTATGGTTTGGGTAATATTGTAAAATATGGTAATACAATTCATATCCCTAATACAATTGTAAATTAAATTAGAATTCCTAATAAAATATATATTCTTCCCTACGTTCCTATTCGTAATACAATTCTAGACTAGAATTACTATTGGTAATAAATCAATATATATATTTCTCTGCAATCTATACTATTAATAAAAACAATATCCTCAGTTTTAACTTTGCGCCCAAAACAGACCTATAATATTATGGTTTGCGTAATATTGTAAAATATGGTAATACAATTCCTATCCCTAATACAATTGTAAATTAAATTAGAATTCCTAATAAAATATATATTCTTCCCTACGTTCCTATTCGTAACACAATTCTAGAAAAGAATTACTATTGGTAATAAATCAATATATATATTTCTCTGCAATGCAATCTATACATCTATACTATTAATAAAAACAATATCCTCAGTTTTAACTTCCCGCCCAAAACAGACCTATAATATTATGGTTTGCGTAATATTGTAAACAAACCTATAATATTATGGTTTGCGTAATATTGTAAAATATGGTAATACAATTCCTATCCCTAATACAATTGTAAATTAAAATAGAATTCCTAATAAAATATATTCTTCTCTACGTTCCTATTCGTAATACAATTCTAGACTAGAATTACTATTGGTAATAAATCAATATATATATTTCTCTGCAATGCAATCTATACTATTAATAAAAACTATATCCTTAGTTTTAACTTCCCGCCTAAAACAGACCTATAATATTATGGTTTGCGTAATATTGTAAAATATGGTAATACAATTCCTATCCATAATACAATTGTAAATTAAAATAGAATTCCTAATAAAATATATTGTTCTCTACGTTCCTATTCGTAATAATTCTAGACTAGAATTACTATTGGTAATAAATCAATATATATATTTCTCTGCAATGCAATCTATACTATCTATACTATTAATAAAAACTATATCCTTAGTTTTAACTTCCCGCCTAAAACAGACCTATAATATTATGGTTTGCGTAATATTTTAAAATATGGTAATACAATTTCTATCCCTAATACAATTGTAAATTAAAATAGAATTCCTAATAAAATATATTTTTCCCTACGTTCCTATTCGTAATACAATTCTAGACTAGAATTACTATTGGTAATAAATCAATATATATATTTCTCTACAATGCAATCTATACTCTTAATAAAAACAATATCCTCAGTTTTAAGTTCCCGCCCAAAACAGACCTATAATATTATGGTTTGGGTAATATTGTAAAATATGGTAATACAATTCATATCCCTAATACAATTGTAAATTAAATTAGAATTTCTAATAAAATATATATTCTTCCCTACGTTCCTATTCGTAATACAATTCTAGACTAGAATTACTATTGGTAATAAATCAATATATATATTTCTCTGCAATGTAATCTATACTATTAATAAAAACAATATCCTCTGTTTCATTTGGGATTTCATTTGCACCCCCCTGCGCGCGAGAGAGAGACTCTATGCTATACAATTCAATAAGCTTTAGAAAAACTCTTGTATAAGTAGTGGTGTAAACCACTTCTCAAACCAATGTGGGACAAAAGTTACTTTAAAGGTTTTTCTCTATATTTTTCTAACTCAAATGGGTCAACTTTGAGAACCAATTTCTCATTCACCCATTATCAGTTTTGAGCGTACAATATATCAATCTTTTCGTCTAACTACGAAGAACACGAATCTACTTTTACCCGACCCAAATCGAAAGTGGACCCCACATATATTTGTACCACAATATTGCCAGTAAAATGTCATTTTATGCTAATTTTTTTCCAACAGTTATTTGTTCAGAGAATATCAACGTGTTGAAGGAAGAAGATGATATATAGTGAAGGGCAATATGATCTTCACTATATATCATCTTCTTCTTCCAACACAATGCTCTACGGTCAACCAACAATTACTCAACTGATTATCCCATTACTCCCATGTAAATTTTTCTCTAATATAGTTATACTTACTGAATATCAAAATATAAGTGTACCTCAAGATCTTGCAATAACTAACCAACAAGTAATTAAATTAATGAATATGATGCAATAATGTAAATTATCTACCTATTGCATTTATACACTTATTTTAGAACACTGAATTTTTGTGATATTTGTTGCATGCAAGGAAGACTCATACTATAATTGCATTTATACACTTATTCATACTCATATTCGATGTTATAATTTATATAATTGTATATCGATTCAAATATTTCTTAAAATATTATAACAAATTCATTCCGTGCAACGCACGGGTGAAAATACTAGTAATAATAATAGTTTTTAAAAAAAATAACATGAATAAATATAAGAGAGAAGATAAATATTTTTTTTGAAACAAGAGATAAAGATAAATACAAAAAAAAAAAAAATCTGAAAAATATTTCCTACTAAAAATTTAGGAAGACATATTTTGTCAAATGAAACATTTTTTCAGTTAACTAGAATTAATATTTTTCTTAACTTAATTTTTCTTAAATAAGAAAAAATTAAAAAATCATTTTTCATGTTTCTAAATAAAGAATTAACAGTTCCTATATGTAAACATTTTAAATCAAACCTAAACCTAAACCTAAACCTAAATTTCGTATTAATTTGAGTGAATCTCATATGAATGGAGACGAGTCGGGTTCTATATCGAACCCGGAAGTTAATGGAGTGAAATTGAGAGGCAGCCCACCGCCAAACAATCCCATTGCCTTCAATCTCAACAATTCTGCAATTGAAGTTAGGTCTGCACTTCTAAAGAAGGAAATCCAGCTATTCTAATCTGTCTCTCAAACAACATTTTTGAGCCCAAATTTTAGTAAAGAAGGAAGGACAAAACGAAGAAGAAGAAGAAGAAAAACTGAAAACTTTGTAATAATCAGAAAGAGTCTGGAGCATTTTACTTCAATCGGTTGACATCAATTTGAGTGCTTAAATGGGACCGCGGAATTAGATGCCCTACCCGTCGACCCGACATACGATCAGTAAGTTGTGTCTTGATTTCCTTTCGGGTCTAAAGGTGGATTGATAGTTTCTTTAAAGCTCTGAAATCAATAGGAAATGTTTTTTTTTTAATACTTCCTTTATCATTTGTAAACTATTTCCTTTCTGGTAGATACTAAGTAGCTTATACCACTGTCTTTAATTTAGGTTTTCTAGGAAGAGAAGTTTTGAAAGTCTGCTTTTAATGCCAATTTCAGCTTTAATTTTCATCCCTTGAGCTCTATTCCTGTTTCTCCTAATAGTTAGTGGCAATTTTTGAACTTAGGGTTCTGGGCCAGTTTCTTTAGTTGCTTCTTAAGTTGTAAAGTTCTCCTTTTCATTCATGTAACTGTAAGTTCTGCTAGACCTGAGACGTTATAATATGCTTTACAAACATGTTTGTAGTGCTAATTTGTAAAGTTTCCATTGCTTGATGGCTATGATTTTGTGAATTTCCCTTTTCTCAAATCTTAGTCTCAGGATGAATTTTTCACTCATTATTTTGTCAGGTGGTGAGAGAGGAGATTGTAATGATGTCGAGACCGATGCTGCTTGTATTTCTGTTAATGGTACTCATTATTACATCTCAGTTTGAATGGAAACAGCAGCTAGTGAGTGATGTTGAACCAACTCCTAGTATGTCTCAGAAGCAGCAGCAGATTTCTCAGAGAGAAGAAGCTGTAAAAGAGAAGGTATCGTTGAACTGTGTCGGTTTATATTTATATTTCAGGGATCATTTGCAGCTTTGCACTTAGTTTTTCCACACTTTTGATTTCATTTTGTAAATTTTAGGATGTCATTTTAGTCTTTTAGGTGATATACTTGACAGGGCATAAAGTTAATTCTCCATACAAACCACTTCAACTCTCTGTAGGTGTGGTAAAATAGTTTACGTGTGTTCAAGCCCCAAGTTATCATCTATATACTGTTAAGTCCTATTGTTATTTGTTCTAGCTACAATCTAAGAAGATCTACATTCTCCTTTACGCCTTTCATGTGATATAGTGTTCTGGAATGATTGTAAGATATTTTTAAAAACTATTTTTGCATCTACACTCAACATTACTTAATACTTTGACTCCGAACTAGAAAAGGGAAAGGGAAGGTAGATGAGAAGCAGTGTATTATTAGGTAGGATATGTAGTACTTTGGTTACTTGATATAGAACACACGACGACTTTTCAGGCTTTTAGGATTCCTGATGCCACTTGGGGCTCAGACATGACATTTCATGGGGAACAATGGAAGATTGACCTTTAGCTTTTATTCTTGGGTTTTTGAAGTAATCTTGACCAAAAGGTGCCCACAGTTGTTGGTTAGCCCAATTATCCACCTGCATAAACCATCTCAGTGTTTCTTAAAGTCTTGAAGTGAGAGTAGTCAGAGTACAGTATGGAGTATCATAATCTCTCCCTTACCTAACATTCTTGTTAAGTATTGGCTGATTGGTAATGCAGGATTTTAGAGGGGCCTACTACTGTACAATATTTGATTTAGCAATTCATTAGTACATGTCTTACTCTTAAAGTTGCTGTTTTGTCTATCGTAAAACCAATCTTTCACACAACAGCCAACATGTCTAGAAGAGTGACTCTCCTGTGAGGAATGAGGATCCGTGCGACAGGTTGAGTCAATATGAAAATGTAATACTTTGGTACTTATAAGGGAAAGTGTAATACTTTTGAGAGAAAATGTAATACTTATACTGAAAATGTATTACACTTTTCCTCAAAAGTATTACATTTTTCCTTCTAAGTAACAAACATTTTATTTCTCATTGGTCTTAGTATAAGTATTACATTTTCATACTGGCCCGACCCTCTCACGGACAAGGATTTGTGAGACGATCTCACACAAGTTTTTGCCGGTCTTGAAGTATTTAGTTCTCCTAAAGCTTTCAGCTTATATACTTTTATACTACAACTTGCGGTTTAAGAATCAAACCTTCTGACAGATTTCTGATAAATGCTGCAGATTATCTTGTCACAGGAAAAGAACATTCAGAGACTGAACGAACTTGTGCGAAGTCTAAGAGAGCAGTTGCAGCAGTGCAGGAACAACAATGAGTCAATGAATGGTTCTCTTAACTCCCTAGCCGAGAACATTATTGAACTTGAACAGCAGCAAATTCTGATGGACTAAACCGTGTCATCACTCATCAACAAGTTTGTCATCCCCAATTGTATGTGGCTATGTGCTATATAGGTTGGCATTTGTTTATCTGCTAACTTTTTTGGATCTAGCATCCCTTTTGAGTTTGAGAACTGATTTGTGGCTATTACAGATATCCTTTTTTTTTGTTAACATATATTGTCAAATATTACTTCGGGGGAACCGGCTAGCCTCTTCATGGCTTTCTCTTGTCTGCTAATCTCTGAGATTTGCCTAGATGGCTTGACAGTTTACAGCTGAAGAAGCTATATAAGAGTTGGAGTACCAAGTAAGTGTCAGAAGTAAAACAGTTATTATAGGTGCATGATTATCATTCTGCAATACCAATGACGAATGCTTTGATTCTTGGTTGATAGCTTGAGGTACATTTTCTATTTGACAAGATGATATATATGTGTGTTTGTATATATATACATATACACACACACACACACACATTGTATTTTGTATGATGATGATGTAACTGAAAGGATTACAAACACTCCCCATTTGTACACCAAAATCATATTAGGATTATGATTTCTGATTCTTTTCACACATGTAATGTACCCATTTCACAACTCTATTTTGTCATTATTGTTTATTTCTTTTCACTATATTGAAGGAACGATTCCCATGGAACAATTTATATGATTCTTTATTAGCAATAAATTATATATTTTTTAAAATTTTTATACATATAATTTTGATTTAATAAATATTGCTGGTTGGCATTACCCTCATGTTTTTTTTTGGCTAACATGATATGTTGTAAACTAACTCTGTTTAATTCAAACCAAGTTATTGACGGGTATTTTTGGACCATTTTTTTCATAGTATTACTTGATCCGCTCACAAGGTTAGATTTTGTTTAGGCTGTATTTGGGAATCCGAAAAATGATTTTTTTTTCGGGTTTTTAGTGTTTGGATGCACTTAGAAAATTTAGTCAATGGAAAATATTTTGCGTAACATTTTTCATTGACAGTGAAAAATCAGTCCATTTTGGTGTAAAATGACTTCCAACAAATTCTGACGAAAGTCATTTTTCAAACCAAGCTACATCGACGAACAAAGAGTAGCGGCTTTTAGCCAATGCTTCCTCATTTTCAGAGGGCTGGTTTCTGTCGGAAACCATTTTTTAAAATTAAATTTTTAAATAAATAATACTCCGTACTATTTAAAATATTATTATAAATATTTTTATATTTTAAATAAAATAATTAAAATGTTTAATTATACAATTCTACTCATTTTTTAGAAAATGAATTAAAAACATCAAGATAGTTTTTTAGAATGCAATCAAACACTAGAAAAGAAAATGTTTTTAAAAAGTGACTCATTTTTCGTAGGTCATTTTCTTACTTTACCTTTGAAGAAAATTGGCTTGGGTCATTCTCACTCATACCTCAAATCTACTCTAAGTTTTCATTGTCATCCAGATATGTTGGGAGTAGTTTAGTATATTATGTGCACTCATGTAATAGGCCACACCTTTTTATCTAAGACATGATTCTCATATGAACACACATATATACAGGCTTAGGATCAGGTGCAAAGGAGCGTCTAGGTGAAAGATGCAGATAAATCTTAGTCGTTGATTCATTCAATATATGCACTGAAAGGCACAACAATATGTAATGGAAGACAAATATTGTGAAGCAATTATTGAAAAGATTAAATTCAATATAGGATCATCAACACAAATCATAAACGATCACTAATCATAAGTTAGCAATACAAGATCCAAGATTCAACTCAAATTAGTAATTAGTGATTTATTCAGGATCAACTGTTCTTTTTAAAAATCTGACACCTAGGATCTTAAAAAACATGTACTGGAGTGCACAATAATGTGCACTAGAAGGCAACAATGTGCACTGAAAGACGCAAAGATGTAAAACAATTATTAAAAAGACTAAATTCAATACATGATCTTTACACACAAATCATAAGCGATCACAAATCATAAACGAGCAATAACAGATTCAACTCAAATTAATAATTAGTGATTCAAAACAAACCATAAACTACTAATTGCTTACTATATTAGTCCATAATTGTGCACTGGAAAGTACAACAATGTGCACTGCAAGACACAACAATGTGTACTAGAAGGCAATAATGTGCACTACAAGGCACAACAATATGCACTCGAAGAGAGAAACTGTGTGCTCTAGAAGAGATCAGACAACAATGTGACTCGAAAAAAAAAAAAAAGAAAAAATGTGCACAAGAAGGAAAAAAATGCACCGAAAGACAAAAAAAAAAAAAATTATCTTACATAAAATTATCATAATGCCACCACGAATATTTTTTTTTTAAAAATAATTATCTTTATTTTAGACCCTTGATCTGAATCGGATCGATGTGAGACTAATCTTCACTTTTTTACATGAATTTAATCAAACTTAAACTAAACTTTAGCTAAGAAACTCAACTTGTTTGCACCTATTGTGATATTATTTGTGCAATAATCATAAATGATTATTATACATGAAATTAATCAATTTCTTGTATAAAAGTAACGTTCAATGGAGAAATCGATAGAATATTTTATGTACTTCGACGATTCTCATATGAAATTTTAAATTTATTATGGAGTAAATCATAAGGAGTTGCCAAAGACCTTGTGGTCTAGTGGCACCCGGTGTTCCAATTAACACTCACACATGGATTATGGGAGTGAGTTTGAGTCTTAGTGGAAGCAACTGTTGACCCTTTGTGCTAGGTTGAGAAAGGAGCTCTTCACCACAGTGCACATAGCAATGTGCACCACGTACGTAAACGACGTTGTTTTGAGCATTGTAAACTAATTGTCCATTTTTTTCATGGTTGAAAAAATCACTAGGCGCTCCCTAGGCACTCGGGGAGCGCCTAAGACGCCTAGCCGGGGTTTAATCGGCGTCTAGGCGCCGTGTATTTTTTTATTTTATTTTTTATTTTAAAAAATTTGTTTAAATATTTTTAATTTTTTAAAGACTAATAATTATAAATTATATAATACTTTAATAATAAATATTAAAATATTAAATATTAACCTAAAAAAATATAAGTTTGTACAATTTATGATTAGTTCGCTCAAAACGATGTTGTTTTGAGTGAAATAACCCATTTTTTTTTTTAAAAAAAAGAACAATAGTTAATCGACCGACTAGAAGGCCTAGTCCGTGCCTCTAGTCGACGCCTAGACGGTCAGTGCCTAAGCGGCCTAGGCGGAGCTTAGGCGGTCGTCTAGCCGGCCAGCCGCCTAGACCACCATTTAATGTGATACGCTAGGCAGTCGACCAGCGCCTAGCGCCTAGGCGGGGATTAATCAGCGCATAGGCAGGATTTCTGCAACACTGATTTTTTTGGAAACCACGTTTCCCGTTTCGGCCGGTCTCTGTATTTATGTTAATATTCTGTGTATTCTAGGTAATCGTTCTGTGTATTTCAAGCAATCATTCTGTGTATTCTAGGCAACCGTTCTGTGTATTCATGTTAGTAACACATGTTTTGATGTGTTTGTACATTCGAATGTTTATGAGGATGAGTTCTATGTATTTTGTGTCAATATTCTGTGTATTAATGTTATTAACACAGGTTGTGATCAAGACCAACATGCCCAGGGCCCTTGCACAGGGCTCCCAAATTTTGGGGGGCCCAATTATAGAACGAACATATATTTTTACATATACTATACAGCAGGCATAGTATATTTATATATAAATTTTTTATTTTTTATTTTTTTGTTTTTTGCAATTGGGGGCCCAATTGTAAAAAAAATTATATATTTATGGGCAAATTATTGTGTGCGTCATGGTCTACATAGTTGTGTGGATCATAAATATAAGGTACATTTTAATATACTAAAAATACATTATTAATTGCTATTTTTTTCCGGTTTAGTCGCTTAATTGCTTTGCTTTTCTGAGTTTAGTGGCTTATTTGAGTTCGATGGCTTAATTGCTAATTCCCAAATAGTTTAATGGCTCATTTGTCCCTTTTCTACCCTTAAATACAAGGGCATTTTGCTAAATTTAATTCTAAGTGTTAAGTTTTTTTTTTTCTTTTTGATCCTAGATTCATGTGTTACTCCACTTTTAGTTCTTCTCTCTCTCTCTCTTCTTTTTACAAAACACACACTCTCTCTCTCTTCTTTTTACAAAACATTCACATTGGTCCTAGCATTATTGTAGCATGACCTTTTTGGTCCTCAGTCAATATATGTTTAAATGATATTAAAAATGATGTTATTAACGACTCAAAATCCTCGTGATTTCTTCATGGTAATAAAGCTATTATCAATACATAAGTCTGCAAATCCAAAAAAAAAAAAAGCGCAATTGAAAATTTTTCTATGTTATTAATAGAATACTTGGTAAATAAATATATGACATTACTTTGTATTACAACATTGATACAAAATATTTAATTATAAGATATTATAAAAAGAAAACAATAAATAATATAGTGAATATAATTAATTAATAAATTTGAAAGTAATGAATTTTTGCATTGTATAAAATAAATACAATATAACTAATGAAATTATATCTCTTTTTAAATTTTTTTGATAATGAATAATTTTTATTGTAGAAAATAAAGACTATATAACTAATGAAATTATATCTTTCTTTTTTTTTTTATTTTTTTTTTGATAATGAATATTTTTTTTTGAATAAAGACAATGTAAACATCTAAATTAAAAAGAAATGCATATGTATTATTTTTTGTTGTAGCTACTAATTTATTTAATTTAATAAGAGTATAAGAGTAATAGTCTAATAGAATGAGTACTTAATTTTCAATAATATACTCTAACATATTCTTAGTATATGTTTAACAAATATACCAACTCTGATTGGGATGAGATTCGAACCTAAGACCTTTCTTGGCTATGTTTGGCAAACCTAGCTGAAACGATAGCTGAAAGCTTAAAAGTAGCTGAAAGCTGAAAAGCTATAAGCTCGAGGCTGAAATCTGAAGAGTTGTTAAGCTAGTTGTTATGCTTAAAAGTGTTTGGTAAAATTAGCGTTTTGATAAATTGATAAATGTAAAAAGATTAAAAAGGGCATCTTCATAAAAGTTAAATAGTTTTAAATTTAAATATGTTTGTTTACATATTAAAATATAAAATAATGAAATCAATATAATTTAATAAAATATAAAGTAAAACATATATTTGAAAATATATAAAGTAAAACAAGATGTTTATAATTCATATAATTAGTTCATACAAAAATTATTGTTCAAACACAAATATCAAATTAAAATTACAACGAAACATATTGAAGAAAAAATGCCAAAAGAGTTT
The DNA here is from genome assembly GCA_003576665.1 of Ipomoea trifida. Classification (NCBI taxonomy): domain Eukaryota; kingdom Viridiplantae; phylum Streptophyta; class Magnoliopsida; order Solanales; family Convolvulaceae; genus Ipomoea; species Ipomoea trifida. The sequence continues at coordinate 12,339,322 of CP025657.1, forward strand.
TAATTGGGAGGGATAAATGATGTAATTTATATAAAATAATAAGGATAAAGATGGAAAAAAGTTAAGAAGCTACTAGCTTATTTTTGAAAAGTTACCTGAAATAGCGTTTCAAAATAAGCTCTTATTTTAAGCTACTAGCTTATTTTGAGAACATTACCAAACAAAGCTTATAGCTTATTAGTAGCTTAAAATAAGCTATAAGCTCCTAAATAAGCTTTGCCAAACACAGCTCTTATAGAAATTAATGGGTAAGTTAAAAGTTAACGGAATATTCCGTTACTAAAGTTAAAAGTTAACAGAATGTGTGGTTATTTAAGGGAAGAAAATAATATAATAGAGAGTAAAGAAGGAAAATCATAAAAGATTACTAAAATCAAAATAATATGAACCATTCATTTAAGTAAAATAACTACACAAATATTTTTTTTTCCCGTTAGAACCCTAACATTATTGGCTCTTATTAACATTGGAAATTTTGTTGTGTTCAAAATTTTTAATGAAATTGAGGGGTCAATCCAAACAACTTAGCATGTCTCTCAATAGTTCTTTGTGGGCAAAGAATACCTATGCAGTCGTCACGTAACGCTAGGAAGATTTCAACAGGGATGCACTCATCAACCGTTCTGATAGCTCCTATGCAATCGTCATGCAAGGCTAGGAAGACTTCAATAGGGTTGCACTCAACTCATTATAATGGCTCCTATGCAATCGTCAAGCAAGGTTAGGAAGACTTCAACAAGGTGCACTCAACTTGTTCAAATGGCTCCTTAACTTTTATTTGTTTACTTGTTTTAAGGCAATTATCCTTGCAAACCTTAAACAAATTGACATTCAAACAACTCGACCACCTAGTATTACATTGAAGCGCTATATTTGTCAAAAAGTTCACCGCCTGATTCTCTGCTCCAAGAAATATCTTAGAGCATCCTTATCAGTGGAGTTTTTTCGCGGTTCTTGAAGAGTTTTTGTAGGTGTGATTAGGAAAGATAAAATGAGAGGTGATTAAAAAAAATTAGAAAATAAGAAAATTGAAACAAAAAGAATCTGACATTTGCAAAAAATAAAAATAAAAAGTAAAGGTAAAGTCAGAGTGGCCGTCAGCTGGCGGCCACTCTGACTCGCCCCAGCGGGCGCGAAGTCAGCTGCTGTTTTTTTTTTTTTTTCTTTAATCTGCCATTTCTGACATTATCGATGAATTAGCAGAAGATATATTTCATCTTGATAAAACTTCTACATCAGTTCACAAGATTAAAGCCAAGTTCATACACTGGCATTATCCAAGAAATATGCACGGATAATGGTGCTCTTACTGAAATATTCCATTGCCTTTCCAAAATTGAATATTTTGAATATAAATATAAAATTTATATCAATAATTAATAATTTTAATATAATATACTGAATAATTTTTTATTAACATTTCAATAAGGTGAATATGTGTTTTTTACGGAGACAGTAAATACATCATACTCCGTATTAAATTTATTGGAAATACATCTCCCTCTTTATATCATTCTTCCTCAGAAGTCAATTTTGTATTGCGTTATCTCCAGGAAACTCTTCAAAGATTTGATCTTTATATCTGTAATCTCTATATTCCAGATAATGACACTCGGTGCAGGAGGATCTAGGGTTGTTGGTAAATACTCATCTCAGTTTTCGTTCGTTTTTCCTTTGAGCTTATTTTTAAGTATAACTAAATGTTTGGTGGTTGCACGAGTCAGTCTTAATCTTGTGAATTACATGATATGGCTATGAATTCTTTCTGTGAATTATCAATGGGTTCATGAAATCCAGTTTTGGGTATGTGCCATTTCCATTATTTGATGCTTTGCTCTCAGCTCTACCGTCGCTAAAGCCTTAGGGTTTTTCCTATGATGGTTTTTGTTATAGGTCTATTCTTTTTTGCCTTTTTGAATGAATTTTCTGTTTGGTTTAATCCTAGATATACGGATGTTTGGAGCTTTTAAGGTATATTTTGTCTTGGGGAAAAATTGAGCTAGTACGGAGGTCTTTGATCTTGATTCTTTGAGATATGGCTAGCCATTGCATTACTACTATTTGGAGTGAAGATGTGCTTCGTGGGGATTAGTTTGTTGGCTCCCCATTTTTCATGTTAATAAAAAAAAAAAGACACTTATTTGGAGTGGCTTATTTGTACTTTTTGTTGGTATCTTGGTTATTTTGAATTGTATGTGTACTTTTGCAAGATGAGCCAGAAATCAGGCTTGAATGAATGTTTTGATGTGAATATATTACCTTATCGACGTACTCTGTAAAGGATTCAACTTAAAGGAATCAAAGATTTTAGTAAGTGGATGAAGAGCTGAAGTGCAGCAAAACAGAAGGATTTCAGAAAGCTGAGGAACCAGGACTGGCACTAGAGAGATTAAGAGAGCTAGATCAAATTGCGTTCATGGTTCCTTTCGTCTCGTAACTACTAATTATAATAGCTAATGATAACTAATCCAGCTTGGGTGGATGGAGTTCTTTTGTTATGTCACCTGAGCAGAAAGGAATGAGAACAAAAACAACAAACTTTAGAATGGTGGGAATATAATGACTCCAACAACTAAATCCTCAAAATGAAGTTTTCTAACTATGTTCCCCAATTTTTGGTTTAATGAATTGAAGCTAATTCCATAAGAAAAATGTGCTTTCCAACTAAGCGTTCTGCTATGCCAGGACTGCTGAATGATGCCATCCTTTTTTTTTTTTTTTTTTTAATTGTTTTACTAATGGGTAAATGCGAGGCTAGAAGTACATGGGTGAAAAAGTAGAGAGATATAGAAATCAAGAAATGATCTAATAATGTCTAAAAGTAACAAAATCTATAGTAGATATATATTTTTTTTCTTTTATTTGTGTGTAGACTTTTTTATTTTATAAATTCTAAAACTAATTGAAAAGTCATTTTGGAAAGAGAGAATGCTAGCCTTTCTGCAATTTAGGATACTTGACCTAATTATCTTAACTGATTATGATGTGGATGGATAGTTATTCGTGAAGAAAAATGTATGGGTTTGACTTATAAAAGATCGTTTTTTGCACAACGTCCAGAAATAGCTTCTGAGACTTCTAATGAGATTAATCAATATGAAAAACTAAGGGATAGAAAACAAATATTGGTCAATATCATTAGTAAAGCGGTATAATAATCCTAATCGGAGAGAGGCAGAGACAACCTGGCTGAATCTGTAAAAAGTGAAAATTAAAAAACATATGGAGGAGATTAAATTGTAATGTTTATAGAAAATATAATATTGAGCTAACTAGATACATTTATTATAGAGCAGGTGGATTTGGTAAATTGATTTCAATTCTTGTAATAGTATAAGCGTTTCTGGTGATGAGAAAAATTTATTGGACAAGTTTTTGGCCTATTTAGTTATGGAAAATGTTTTCCGTTTTTTATTTCCAGTTTTTCCACAAATTTAAGCTTCATTTTCTATTGAACATTTAGAAAATATGTTCAAATTTAACTATTTTCCAATTTATAAAATATGAAGGTTTGAAATCCAATTGTTGTCTTCACTGGTAGGTGACAATTGTATTGAGTAATTGTAGTCATGGGGTAGGTTGGTTGTGGTAGGCATAGCTAGATGGATGTGAGGGTAGATAATTACTGGTGGTGGAAGTATGATAGCAATGGAGGTCTTAGTGAGGCCATAGGTGGGTAGTGGTAAGGGTAAATAGAAATTTTGTGGTGGGTGGGTAGGTACCTTACAGGGTTAGGTGGTAGGTGAAGGTATATATGTTTGTGTTTGTTTGGAAATTTCTAAATTTCTGTGTTAAGTTGGAGGATAGTGCTTTCTTTTTTATTTATTTATTTTTATTTTTTATTTTCTAATTTTAAAAATAGTTGATTTAAAACTATTTTTGTCTTACATTTTTCTTTAAATTGGAGAACTTTTCAGTTACTAAATAGGCTCCCCTAGCATTTAGAAACGCTTGATGTATTGGCTTATATCATGATCCATAGGGAAACCTTGAAAAATGTTTAGCATTTGAAAGTGCTGATACAAAGCTGCGATTCTTATATCATGGTACTTGAAAAGATAAGCTTGAGGTTTCACCATCAATATGTATAAGGAAACTTTTTAAATAGATTTTTTTTTTCCTTCAATTCAATGTTAAAATGCAATTTACTTGTTAAGTATGCAATCAGCCCAATTGCATTTTTCCCATATTGTAGATTTGCACTGCTTGTAGTTCTACTCCTTTTGCATATATTAAAGTTAAAGACTTTGATAACATTACTTGGTGTCCATGTTACTTTCCAATTCCAGTAGTACTTTTTTATCAGTAGCTTACACATGATTTCTGGGACTCACTTAATTTGGTGCTAATTTCTGATTTGCTAGTATTCTGGGAAAGTTTCTTTCCTGATGCCTGACTTTTTGGCATCCTCTAAAAGCTTTGCATCATTTACATTTGGTCTGTTCCCTATTTGCAGTCCCTCGGAATTTTAGGTTGCTTGAGGAGCTTGAACGTGGGGAGAAAGGTATTGGAGACGGTTCTGTTAGCTATGGAATGGATGATGCTGATGATATTTACATGCGTTCTTGGACGGGTACCATAATTGGTCCGCACAATGTAAGTTGTTTGTTTAAACTCCTATGTTTCTAAAGTGGTATTTTTTGTTTGTTTGTTTGTTTTTTTGTTTTTCCACGTCTGTCAGTACGTTGGGTTATAAATTTTTTAGGCTCCCCAGCCAAAATTTCGGGACAATTTGTACTGTCCTTTTCTATTTCCTTTCATCAATTTTTGTTTGGTATGTGCATTGTCAATGTGTGAGTTGTGGCCTTGTGGGAGTGAGTACCGCAAAGGATTAAGGAAATAGGAATGTTGTTGGAGGTTTGTGCACATGGCTTGAGATCGAGGATGGATGTAAAGCTATGTTCCCTTTGATAGTTTATTTTCAGTTATACCAAGTTGTCCTTTGATATTTACTACTTTTCATCTTTTATGATGATAACAAAATTTTCCGTAATGATGATTTTATTCTCGTTATTAGCAGAGAGTGAGGATTTATGAAACAATGTAGCGGTCTAGGTCTTGGTTTCTGGGGTATTATACATTTGTGCTGATAGAAATTTATTAACTCTTTTCTCCCAGACTGTACATGAGGGACGCATTTATCAACTGAAGCTGTTTTGTGACAAAGACTATCCAGAAAAGCCACCGTCTGTCCGTTTTCACTCACGCATTAACTTGACCTGTGTGAACCCTGAGACTGGAGTGGTAATAAGGCATTTCATACTGTTAACTTGGTTATAATCTTATTCATGTTTTGATTTCTTTTCCTTCATTTTCATATTTTATTAATATTTTTTGAAGTGTAGAATTCAAGATTTCTAGTACGGAGAATTTGTTTTGATTATTAAGTACATTCAGAGGAAAAGATTAAACTACTGATTTTAATAGCATTCGAGGATTTGAATGGAATTTGTATAAGCATTAATTATCAAAGATAAAGAAATCTAACCCAACAACGGGTAGTTGGTAAACGAGCTGCTAATGCATTTGCAAGGTCGAAAGATTGACTCTTGTATGTGTGCGTAGTGTTAAAGAGCTCGGGACCATGTGGGCACGACTTGGGATGGGGAAACTGGATGCTATATGCAAAAAGATTAAGAAATGTGGTCCTTTGTGGTCTTACGTTTTCAAGTTGTTTCTTATGAAACATATTAGCACTTATAGGGCATCCCCATTTGTGCATTTTGGGAGAGTTTTTTCAGGAGAAAAAGCTTGGGAGGGGCTTTTTTGAACAAATGGGGATGAGAGTTTTTTTTTTTTTTTTTGGAAATTTTTCTCTTGCAAATTAATAATCTTTGTCGAACCCATTGGTTGGGGAAATGGGAGAAAGACTGGGTTGTGCCAGACCCGCCATGCACAATTTTTTAATTTTATTTTCCCTCTTCTCTCTTCCCCTCTCCCCTACATGGACCGACAAAAACCAAGAAAAATTTATGACTATTTAGGATGCTGTTACCATAAGTTGGGGGAACATAATGATGCGTGCAAGAACTAACAGTTGCCCGTTTATGACAGGTTGAAGCCAAGAAGTTTGGTATGCTGGCAAATTGGCAGCGAGAGTGCACGATGGAAGACATCTTGAGTCAGTTGAGAAAAGAGATGGCTGCGCCACATAACCGAAAGCTTGTTCAGCCCCCAGAAGGTACCTTTTTCTGATCACTTAAGCTGCAAGCTAGAAAAGCTGCACAGTTTCTCATATACCCGTAAATAGTTTCATATGTGAGCCCTAGTCAAAGTTAAGATTATGGACCTCCATGGGTCTTGGAACATGTTTCATTACTCTCTTCTGACTCTTGATGTTTTATGTTATGTTCGGTTGCACCAATGTTGAAGTAGATTGGTACTATGCTTATGTTGTTCTTATGTTTTTGCTCCTTTTTGTGATTCTCGCCACCCTATAACCTAGTACGTGGCCTGCATTCTATGGCAAACCATCCTCCTAATGTTCTTGGTAGATCTGTCTTAAGTAACAGTATGCTTGGTTGGATGGATTAGTTTCATTTTGCGGGATGCAAATATAACGGAGTATGTAAAAAATATTCTAAGTGAAAACAATTGCTTTCAAATCCATATCGAAGGATACTAAGACAGTAGACAACATAATATACGGGACATTATACTATGGATCATGGTTTACCTTGCATTGTAGATTCTGGTTCAAAAATAACTTTCAGATTCTGTATATGTAGTCACATTCTGTACTTACCGTTGATAGTTTTTGTACCAGTAGCTATTATATTATTTGTCAACAATTATCAAGTTATATTTGTTTATATGTATAGAAACTGTTAACTGGGTACAAAATATGCTAATTGAAGGTACACATTTTTTGTATTAGGGTTCACAATGCAATATGAACCTTAGTCCATGGTATAACAATTGATAATATTCAACAAAAGCATTGCAAATAAAAGACGACTATAATCAAGTAACTTGTAGCTCAATGATACATTTGTGACTCCCTCAAATGAGAGATCACTCTTTGTGTTTCAATAGGTTGAGAAAGTATCTAGGGACAGATATTACATTGTAATAAAGCCAATGTATGAATATATACTACACTATAATAGAGTCATTTCTAGAGAAGATTGTGAAGCAATACTTATATTGACATGCTTTAATTTTCTCCTTAATTTTGTTTTCTAACTTATTTTTCTTTTTATACAAATAAAAATAATTTATAGAAAATATATCAATAAAAAACTCTAATTGATATCTTTTAAATGATATCCATATTTATATATTTTTATTTTTATTTTTAAAAAATAAATTTATTGGTATAGTACATTAATTTTTATTTTTTTTTTATTATGAACATATACAAGAAACATTATTAATCTATTGCAAAATAAATTAAAATAGATATGATGTAACTTCTGATTTTTAGTAATTATATTTTTAATCGGTTTTTAGTAAAGTTCTAAACCAATTAAATCGATTGAAACCGGAAAGATAACAAAAGAAAAATATGAAAAGGCAAAAATGTCATTACTAAAATTAGGAAAAGTCATGAGAAAGAGTAAAAGTGTCCAAAGAATAATAGTTCGAGATGTTAAATGGCAAAAACGATAGTCTGAAATTAAATTTGGAAATGCTATCAATAACAAGGGACTTCTAGTAGGATTAACTCTTATTATTATAACTAGTTTTTCTTATGCGCGATGCGCAAAAAATAGGTGCCCAATGTTAATATTTTATATTAAAAATTTAAATTTATTTAGGTTTTAAATATTTAAATTATTGTAAATAATAATAATAATGTAAAATATTTTTTATAAATTTTATATTTATATTTTAGAAAATAGTAACTAACACATAACTTCAATATATAATATGTATATATTATTATTATTGAAGAAAATAAGAAAATATATAATGGATGCATGTGCATGGGAACAATAGTGGAAAAGATAACGGAAGTTATAACGGTAAGGGTATGTTTGTCTAATATATTGTAAAGTACAACTTTTATAGCATAATGTACAACAAAACTTAACGGAAAAAACGGACATAAGTGAAAGGTATAACCTTCCTTCACAGTTCACACTTATTATGTTTTTAGATTATATAAAATATAAAATAAATATAAATATTAAGAACGTAGTATATGATAATTGTCATTAAAGATGGCGTTGGTTTTACAACTTAAGACTGATCGCCTATTAGTATATGATAGTTGTCATTAAAGATGGCGTTGGTTTTACAACTTAAGACTGATAGCCTATTAGCCAACACAATCACTTGGATATAAAATGGATAAGAAACAAAGTAAACGATAAACTCAAAAACCAAAACATAAAGCAAACAACTCACAAAAGATGCCTTAAGCTTGAGAAAATTTGGAACTTCTTTATCACCCTTTCTCGGGGTATTTATACACAGGCGCTCGGTCCAAATTAAGAAATAAAAACTTTCAATTTTCAAATCTTTGGCCAATCAAGCCCAAATTTGGTACTAACCACTTGCTAAAATTACAAGATTACTTTCCAAATCTAGAAAAAGGAAATTATCTCGCAAAGGAAAGAAATCTCTTAAAATTTTGGCCATCATTATCTCTAATCTCGTCCTTCTACCCCTTTTTAAAGAGTGTCAAAGTGGGTCAAAACCCGCGGGTTGGTCCACACCTACCCCACAGTGGGACGGGCTAGGGCCATAGCAAAGTAGCCTCGCAAAAATGCGGGCCTAGCCCACTGAGAGTTGCGGACTAACCTTATATATATACGTAGTATATAGAAGGGTGTTCATGTGCGGCCTAGTCATTAGGTGTGGCCATGTGGTCTATTTTCAGCCATTAGATCAGATCAAGTAATCAAATCAACATGCAATATATATATATATATATATATATATATATATATATATATATATATATATATATATATATATGTTACAACACACCATTCTACATACTAAAATGCAACAAATGACCGATAAAACACACCATTCCACACTATAACCAAATGCACCTATTCACTTAAAATTCATCAGTATACGTGATAAAATGCATCATTCTACGTATTAAAATGTACCACAACGTGTCTTAAGTCAGATTATAAGCATACACTATTTACACATATTAGAAAACATGTGCTAAAATATGCACCATTCTGCGTATTAATATGCACCACAACGTGTGTTAAAATGCACAGTTCCACTTATTGAAAATCTCCATCCCATATTATAAACATGCACTATTACACTTATTAAAAAAACATGTGTTAAATACACACCATTCAACGTATTAAAATGCATCAGAGGATGGATTAAAACACACCATTCCACAACACACTTATTAGAAACACGTGTTAAAATATACACCATTCTACGTATTAAAATGCACCAGAGGACGTATTAAAACGCACCATTCCACAACACAGTTACACACCATTCTACGTATGAAAATGCACCAGCGGATAGATTAAAACACACTATTCCACAACACAGTTAATGCACCAACATATGTAATAAAACGCACCACAACATGTATTCAAACGCACCACACTATGTACTAAAATGTATAATTTCAATTCACGTAATATAGATACTAAAATTACCATAATAACCGCACTTAAACATACGCGAATTGCAGTTGGATTAATGAAATCGGACGACGCAGATTAAGCCGCACGATCGCATGGGAGCTCTTTGTCGCATTTGAATATATATATATATATATATATATATATATATATATATATATATATATATATATATATATATATATATATATATATATATATATATATATATGTTACAGAACACACCATTCTACATACTGAAACGCACCAGAGGACCGATAAAACACACCATTCCGCACAATATACCAAATGCACCTATTCACTTAAAATTCATCAATATACTTAATAAAACACATCATTCTACGTATTAAAATGTACCACAATGTGCCTCATGTCAGATTATAAGCATACACTATTTACACATATTAGAAAACATGTGCTAAAATATGCACCATTCTACGTATTAAAATGCACCACACTTATTAGAAACAGATGTGTTAAAATACACACCATTCAATGTATTAAAATGCACCAGACGACGTATTAAAACACACCATTCCACAACACAGTTACACATCATTCTACGTATGAAAATGCACCAGCGGATAGATTAAAACTCACCATTCCACAACACAGTTAATGCACCAACATAAGTAATAAAACGCACCACAACATGTATTCAAACGCACCACACTATGTACTAAAATGCACCATTCCAATTCACATAATATAAATACTAAAATGACCATAATAACCCAACTTAAACATATGCGAATTTTAGTAATATTAATGAAATTGGACGATGCAGATTAGGCCGCATGACCGCACCGGAGCTCGCCGCCGCATTTGAGCCAAAATCTATATATATATATAAGGGATCATGTGAAATTAGTCCCTTAGGTGAGAAATAGGATGAAATATAGACCATTGGATTTAATTTTGATGCATGATCTCAACCATTGAATTTAAAATTTGTGCATCAAATAATCTGTAGTAAGATTAGCGTTCTTGGGCAAAATCGTCTTGAGCGAGCAAATTTCAGCTTCTCTGTTTCTTCCTGAGCGAGAAATTTTCAGTGTGTGAATGTATATGTCATTAATTATTGGGAAAAATCGTCTTAGTGCTCGCATAATATAATGCTCCCATCCATCGCCTTGGCTTATATTAATCTCCTTTCCATACGCCGTCAGTGTGTGAATGTATATATCATTAATTATTGCTATATGCTAATACTCATCCATGTGAATGTGTTCGTGTATAGTAGTAGGTGTTTGACTGTGTTCGTGTATAGTAGTAGGTGTTTGACTGTCCCTTATGCAATGCTCTATGCAGTTAGTTGAGAAAATGTGCACTACTAGGCACAAATATTTGCACTATACGATTAAAAATTATGCACTGCAAGTATTTATGAAAAAATAGTGTAATTTGTGCATTTTAATTTGATTAACCCTAAGAAAGTGCACTGATAGGCAAAAACTTTTGCTCTTTATGGCACAAAAACATGCACTACAGAGCATAAAACTAACCTAAAAGATAGATGATAGCCTAAACTTTACGACTGAACAACGTGCACTATTAGTTGAGAAAAATGTGCACTACTAGGCACAAATATTTGCACTATACGGTTGAAAATTATGCACTGCAAGTATGTATGAAAAATTAGTGTGATTTTTGCATTTTAATTTGATTAACCATAAGAATGTGCACAGGTAGGCACAAACTTTTGCTCTGTATGGCACAAGAACATGCACTACAGAGCATAAAACTAACTTAAAAGATTGATGATAACATGAACTCTACGACTGAAAAACGTGTACTGTTAGTTGAGAAAATGTGTACTATTAGGCACAAATATTTACACTATATGGTTGAAAATTATGCACTGCAAGTATTTATGAAAAAATAGTGTGATTTGTGCATTTTAATTTGATTAACCGTAAGAATGTGCACTGTATGGCACAAAAACATGCATTACAGAGCATAAAACTAACCTAAAAGATAGATGATAGCCTGAACTCTACGACTGATCAACGTGCACTGTTAGTCGAGAAAATGTGCACTATTAGGCACAAATATTTGCACTATACGGTTGAAAATTATGCACTACAAACATTTATGAAAAAATAATGTGTTTTGTTTAATTTTATTTGATTAACCATACGAATGTGCACTGGTAGGCATAAACTTTTGCTCTGTATGACACAAAAACATGCACTACAAAGCATAAAACTAACCCCCTAGATGGTTAATAGCATGAACTCTAAAACATAAAACGTGCACTGTTAGGTATAAAAATGTGCACTACTAGGCACAAAAATATGCACTACTAGGCACAAAAATGTGCACTACACGTGTGAAAATTATGCACTACAAGTAACTATGAAAAATAATATGAGGTAATTACAAATCTACCCTTAATGATGCGCGTGTATTGAAATCTGGAAGGCAATTTCATACATTGGATTGAATTAGATCTATGGCCATAATTCCATCTTATTTCTCACCTAAAGAACATAATGCACATGAGCCCCTTCATATATATATATATATATATATATATATATATATATATATATATATATATATATATATATATATATATATATATATATATAGGGTTCAGGTGCGGGATTGCTCCCAGGTAAAAAATAGGTTAGATATGAACTATTGATTAAATCTAGATTAGTGGCTGATTTTTTTATTTTAAAAAGGAAAAAAAAAACGCATGTCCTCCATTAATGTTTTCATTTGAGCACTTGGGATGACAGATAACTAAAGGAATTGAAGAAATTGTTTATAAAATTAATAAACAAACCACTCACCTTAAGCATCAAAATGACACACCTTAAGTATACAAACCATGCACATTAACATACAAATCACGCATCTTAAGAAAGAAACTCACGCACCTTAAGAAGGAAATTCATGTACCTTAATTTTCAACAACTGACTCACCTTAAGCACAAAAATCACGCACCTTAAGAAGGAAAATCACGCACCTTAAGAAGGAAAATCACGCACCATAAGAAGGAAATTCACGCACTTGAAATTCGACCTAAATGCAAAAAGATCAAATTGCCACCGCGCATTTTTTTAATCACTATTAATCCTGAACATTAATTTAGACAAGATTAATGACTCACATTTAACCGCACAACCGCACTTGAGACCATCATCCGCACGGGAATATATATAGAGGATCATATGAGAATAAGTACTTATGAGAAAACTAAGAATCAATCTCAACCTCACATCTGAAAAAAATTGAACACACAGGACCAAACTTTTTTTTTTTTTTTTAAAATGCAGTGGTATTTTGGACTTTTCAAGTTTGTACATTTAGTATTAACATTTTGCATATTTAGTATTACAAGATTGCATTTGCAAAAATGCGAAAGTGCATTGCACTTAGGGTTTTGATTTTATATTTTATGACTGAGTTTTTAGTTTTATTTGGTTTAGTAGTTCACTTTTTACTACGTAGGGTCTAACATTTACGATTTAGATTTAAAATTTAGTTTTTTCATTAATTTTATAAAATTTACCAAGTTTTCATATTTAGGTTTTAAAGATTGCATATTTTTTGAAAACCAAACCTGAAGTGTAGATTAAATTAACTCGGAAATTGAGTCAGGGGGGATAGAATCCCAATACAACGAACCATCCTGCGAGAAAGCCAACGCAGCGAGAGCGTGGGCTGCTCGATTAGCAGATCTAGGCACTAAACTAACTGAACAATTATTAAAAGAAGATATAATAGCCCTAGAGGCATCAATGAAAAAACTAACATAAGATAAAAGAGTAGTTTGTGGCGCAGTTAACAAGTTTTTGAGTGTTGAGCAATCGGTGTAGATATGCGCAGACGCCACGTCGCGGTCTTTGAGCCAAGATAGAACCTCCTTGCACGCCAACGACTCCGCCATAAGAGGTGAGAAACATGCAGGTAAAACTCCATTGAAGGCTGCGAGAAAACCTCCATCTTGCGCTAAAAGTACTGCCCCAACCGTCGCCCTCCTTGTTCGTGCTTGGAATCCGGCGTCGAAATAGCAATGAACCAGCGCACCTTCTACATGTGTGGGCATAGACGTCGGCGGTTGCTGATGGGGATGCGCAACATGCACTTGACGCCAGGCTGAAACTGCTGCATGGGCTGATCGCCACACCCCTTGCGGACGTGGCAGTGCTCCTTCCCAGACTGCCATGTTCCGTGCTCGCCAAATGTGGTACAAAACTGCTATAGCAACAATAATATCTTCCTCCGTTAGCACGGATAGAACATTTGTAAACCACACACCAAAATCACTCTCAATCACACTAGGAATGTGCAAACAAGACTCATGCCAAACTAGTCTTACATAGTCACACAAAACAAGAGAATGCATAGCGTTCTCATGCAAGTTGCCACACATCGGGCATGATGGGTCTACATCTACCCTCTTTATTATTAAATTAGTAGTAGTGGGGAGAATATTAGTAAGGGTCTCCAAACAAATGTTCTCCACTTTGAGGGGCATTTAATCTTCCAAATATGTAACCATTTATCAAAAGTCCCCGGGGCGGTCTCAAAATCTCCAACCATGCGCCTATATCCTTGTTTGACCGTATAGCAACCTTTAGGATCCCCAAGCCAAAACCAAGAGTCCTCATAATGAGGGCTGACCGAGACCTCCAAAATGCGTTCCACGTCAAAAAGGTCGAAAATGTCACGCAAGATCAATTCATCCCATGTTTGAGACGTCGGATTAATAAGCCCTAAGACCAAAGAACCATTAAGCTCGTAGGGCATGGCTGTCTGGACCATTGGAGTAGGGTCATCTGGTAACCAAGGGTGCCCCCAGATCAAAGTAGATTTCCCATCTCCCACTCTCCTCCTTACACCAATGCAAATTAATTTATGGGCAGCCATAATACTCCTCCAGCAGAAACTCGGGCAATTTCCCATAGCAACATCAATAAATGAGGTTATGGGGTAGTACCTAGCTTTATAAATTCTTGCTACTAGGGAGTGAGGTCTCGTAAGAAAACGCCAGGCCTGCTTGCCTAACATTGCCAGATTAAATGCCCTTCCTTGAACCCCAGCCCACCGTATTTCTTGGGAATACACAGACGATCCCAAGCTTTCCAATGTATTCTTCTCTCATTCCCAGACCCCCACCAGTACCAATTCATAGCTCTCTCTATGGACAAACAGACCGATTCCGGAAGCAAGAAAACACTCATGGAAAAAGTAGGCATAGACTAGGCCACACTCTTGAGAAGTACTTCCTTGCCTGCTTGTGAGATAAGCTTCTTACTGCACGAACCAATTCTGTGTTTGATTTTATCCTCGACATAAGAGAACACCGCCCTTTTATCCCTCCCAACAAAGGATGGGAGGCCCAAGTATTTACCAAAATTACGAGCTTTAACAACACCCAGAACAGATGCCACCTCATCTCTTGCAACCTCAGGCGTATTCCTGCTAAAACACACACTAGATTTGTGGTGGTTTACTGCCTGGCCAGACATATTCTCATAATTAACTAGGCACTGCTTAACGACTCCCGCCTCTTGAGTTATTGCCTTGAAAAATAGGAAACTATCTTCTGCAAAGAACAAATGTGAGACAGGAGGTGCCCCCCTTGCGACCCTACAGCCATGGAACGCCCCTCAGGCCTCCGCCTGCTGTAGCAATAAAGAAAGCCCCTCAGCACAAATTATGAATAAATATGGGGATAGAGGGTCTCCCTGCCTAAGACCTCAAGTTGGAACAACCTGCCCAGCATGCTTCCCATTCACTAGAAAATTGTAGGAGACCGTGGTCACACAGAGCATAACCAAGTTCACCCACTCAACAGAAAAACCCAAAGCCAACAACATCTTACGCAGATAGGGCCACTCCATACGATCATACGCCTTAGCCATGTCCAATTTCAAGGCACCCCAACCTACCACCCCACACTGCTTTCTATTCAGGTAGTGGCCCACTTCCGCAACAATCAGAATATTGCCTGTGATTAGCTTGTTAGGGATAAAAGCACTCTGAGAGCCAGAAATCACCTCACCTAACAAAGGTTTCATCCTATTAGCCACCATCTTGGCCATGATCTTATAAACCACATTGCACAGAGCTATAGGGCGAAGATCAGACACCTTCTCCGGGCAGTCTTTCTTGGGAATCAGCACTACGTTTGTGTCATTTAGGCCAGCCGGGAAGGAGCACTCGTTCAAACACTTAAGCACAAGGGATGAAACATCACTACCAACCACATCCCAATAGTGCTGATAAAATCTTGGGTTCATGCCAGGGCCTGGAGCTTTATTAGGAAACATAGAGAATAAAGCTGTTCTAACTTCATCTACCACAAAAGGCCTCAAAAGGGCCGCGTTCTGGGCTTGGGAGACACGACGGGCTATAGATGCAACAAAAGAATCTGCAAGGGAGGAGGAGGAAATATTTGATGCAAAAATATCATGAAAATAGTCAAGTACAACAGTATGCAACCCATCACCCTCGACCCAAACATCAGACTCATTCTTTAATCTAGGTATAGTATTCTTCTTTTTACGAGTAGAAGCATACCTGTGAAAGAATTTAGTGTTGGCGTACGCACCTCTCAACCAGTGCTGTTTCGCTCTCTGCCTCCAAAACGCCTCATCCTGAGCTTCCAGCTGGCACAACTCAGCCTCAATACGTTGATACTCTCCAAGGGAATAAGGGTCCAAACGCCCGTTCAAGTGTAGTTGCTCCTTCCGTAAGTTTATGATCTTCTCACCAAACTTATCGAAATGATCACCACCCCAGCGGTGCAACTTGTCACCACAGTGCTGAAGGCAGCCAAGCAAACCCTCCCCTATTCCCTCCTGCCACGCCTCCTCCATCTGCTTTCTACACCCGTCATCATAGATCTATGCCATCTCAAACCTGAAGGTCCTGCGAACACCACCACGCCCATCCTCCTTGACTCCCAAAAAGAGAGCCGAGTGATCAGAAGTACGAGTGAGCAAGTTAGTCACGGTTGCACCTGGCATTGAACTGCACCAGTCCGCCCTAGCAAGAACCTTATCCAACCTTTCCTCCATCCAGTTAAGGGTGCCCTTGCCCCTTTCCCAAGTAAACTGATAACCCTGCATGGGTAACTGAACTAACTCGCAATCATCCACCACCTCCCCAAAACCGCGAAGAAGACTATCAGGGTGCGGATTACCACCACACTTCTCATGTTGGAAAAGTAGATAATTAAAGTCCCCCAAGACCACCCAAGGTAGAGTGGACTTGCCTGCTAGAGATCGTAAGAGATCCCATGATACACTTCTCCGACCACGCTCAGGAAAACCATAAAATCCAATCATCCTCCAAATACCCAGCCCTGCCATACTCACCTGCACATTCACGTGATTCTTAGAAAAACTCAGCAATCGTGCTGATAGCGTAAATTGTCCCGGGATTACGGTTACGCTACGAATACGTACGTTGCAAGTGGATGGAGAAAAGGGCGCTCGACGAGTCAGTCGGTCGGTAGATCTACAGGCGACGACTGAGCGGTCCGAGGTTACGAGTTGCAATGGTGAATGGCAATCTGTTGAGTGGATTGCAATATTAAGTGGATCACGCGAAGCGATCGTTACAGGTGCTCTAACTATTACAAACGACTGGTAGTGTTGTGAGGTGCTTATGAGCGGTGAATGTAGAATTCAATCTGAGATGGCCCTCCAAGTGAAGGAGGGTGACAACACTTGCGTGTATAGGGTGAAATGTCAAAAGATATTTGTATGATAAAACGGAAGGTCAATGACTTCCCGAGTGTCGGTCTCGAAGGAGGGACGTGGAGGTGTGTCAAACATTCGGGAATTTACTAGATAGATTCATGCATAAGATTTGAGTGTGGTGAAGGGTGGAATTGCAAGTGAGAGTGTAGTTCATTGGTTGGTTGTGAGTGCAAAAGAGTAGTAAAGTAAAAGTGGTTTTGGGAATATGTAAAAGGGGTAGGGATTGGATAGTGTTCATGAATATTGCATAGCGAGAGTCTAAGGTCAAGGATTAGGATTGCTAGGATATTGTCTATTCAAGAGTGTGTTGTCTTAGTCCTTTTCCACCTTGTGTACTAAGGCTTCTTTAACTTAGGAGTGCCTACAAGCATCCAAAGTTCTAAGAGACATTTTATCAAACACTTTAGCTACACACCATCCTATTATTCTTAAGAAGTCCATAGGAACTTTGATTGTGTAAAGCTTCAAATCCTAACTCTAATCAAAGACATGAAAGAGTCAAGAGCTCAATCTCTCATCTAGATTGGCCAAATCCAAACAAGATCGCAACAAAATAACAATCAAAAGACTAGAATAGATAATCTATCAACACAAACTCATAGATCCAAGATATAGAAATAAGATCATCACAAGAGCAATACTCAATCACACAATCCAAATCCCTATACTAAATTAGCTACTCATGATATGAAATGAAAGTAAGAGCTACTTCAATCCAAGAACAAGACAACTAAAAATATAGAAATGTAATAGAGGTCACCTAGAGAGAAGAAGATCTTCAATCCAAGCTTGTTGTCTTCTACAATGGAAATTGATCTAATCTAAAAACTAAGAAAAATGGAGAAAACCCTCCAAAGAAAAACTAAGAAAAGTGAAGACTAAAAATCTGGAAAATCCTCCTTTGAAAATTCATCAAAGGGGTTTAAATAGTCTCCGAAATGACAACCCTAGCTGAATTTCGCGCATCACGCCTCCACGCCTCTCACACGCGTGTGAGCGTGCGTGGGGAGCTTCTGAAAAGTTTCCACGCTTGCTCACACGCGTGTGGCCTTCCAGATCAGTCCTCCGGGGCTCCGCTTTTGCCTGGTTTGCTCTTTTAGCTCATCATTTGGTCCTATTTGCTCCCGGGGCTCCTGTTTTGCTTCTTTTAAGCTAAAAATAGCTTTTGTGCATCAGTTAGTAATTTTCAAGCATTTACGCAAATAATTTGCTAGATAAGGATGCTATAGATGCGATAAATCACCCTAAAATATGCCTGAAATAAGGGTATCTCGGAGTCTTATCAAATTTTCCACACTTTATTTCTTGCTTGTCCTCAAGCAAGACTTTTTACTCTCTAAGCATATAAGTCTCCGAGATATTGGTCAGATGTCAGATGTCATTTGTCTTATCTACAAAGGATTTTGGTCAGATGTCAGCAACTCAAGAAATATTTTCGGGAAGTAAAAACCTTTCGTAGATAAGAATAAATAAAACAAAGGATCACACTTCTCGCACCATACGCAAGCATGCATTTCCAAAGTTTTGGTTCACCTTTTATTTAAATAGGGCCTCTAGCCGATCTTACTAGTGAGAACGATGTGCACTAGCTAATCAACTTTCCAACCTTATACGCCAAAGCCCAACGTAAATGTAAATGAGGGTAGGGGCATGGACCACTCACCGCTTTTGGCTTAGCGCGGTCCCTCTTTCTTCTCACTTCCTAGGATAACGTCATCGAGCCACCCGACTTCACATGGAGATCCATGCTTTTTCGAAGGTCAGTGCAATGGGTACTCGAATCCTAGCAAAGCGGCTCACCTCAGCTCTATTTTCTCAATTCTTAGGATCTTTTTTTATGTGAACAACCGACTCCAGATAAAGCTTTTTGCTTACCGAAGACTATGGTTTGGACACAACCCAACGAATTGGCTTCCCTCAATTTTAAATGTTTTTGTTTTCTCATTAAGCTCACCATAAGGCTCTCCTTTTGCCCCATGCCCTACCAAGGTTAGTTCAATTCCGGGCCCCGCTAGTTTTATCTTTCTCAAATTAAAGAGTGCACACTCTCACTTCGAGAGATCCTTGACTAAGGTCCTACGTAAATAAGAGGTGAACATCATGCAAGCAGGCAAGAATATAAACTTATTTGGCTCTAAACTCTCTCATTGGTGCGAAAAGTAACTTCCTCAAAGATATTTCGAGAGTAAAAATTTTTAGGCATCTAGTCAAAATTCTCCCTAGATAACACAAATAACAACTCTCTTTTCAAAACTGCAAATGCACCCGCTTATCGTTCCCAAGAGCTTTACTTCTAAACTAAGCATGTAAACATGTAAAGCACGAAGTGCGTCCTTTCCACACTTTAAAGCAAACATCGTCCTCGATGTTTCTATACGCACAAGGTAAAAGATCAAAACTGGGATTCTAAAGATAGACAAATAAAAATCCCTTTCCACACTTTGGAAATTGCTCTGGGATAAAGGGTATGCATCAAACAATCCTATTAGTCATGGCAAACTCTAATATACTAATACACAAAGCTATAAAGAAAATATTTCCACATTTTAAAGATCAATAACAGGGTTTGAAATTAGAAAAGGGATCAAGTATGCATCCCTTTTTCCACACTTTAGCTTCCAGCATAGGTCTGCTCCCATTATATATGCTCTATAAGAAATGGAGACATAACATACAAAAAGGGTTTTCGGAGTACTATTCAATTATTATAAACTGAAAGAAATATGAAAGCAATAATAATAATAAAAACTTTTTAGATAATAATGCGGAAAAGTAAAGCAGTTGGAAATGAAATAATATAAAGCGATAGAGTAAAGTAAAGTAAAGAGATAAAGAAATAAAGGTCGGAACCCCGCGCATAGGGCACCTAATGTTCACATGGGACCACCAATCAAAGTAACCAAAGTTATAGGACTCAGAATCAAGTATCAAAAGTCAGGATCGAGAAGGACTAAGGTGGCATCACTGATCGCCGAAGGACGGAGGGTGGAACTGACTATCAAATCGAGCCTGAAGATCTTGAATCATCCTAGCATTCTCCTCAACTGCTCTTCTTGTACGAAGAAGCTCTTCATTCTGACTAACTTGGAATGCTAAGAACTGCTCGTCCTGCCTATCCTGTCGCGCGAATACAAAAGTGAACTGGCCTTCTTGCCATGTGCGCTGCTCACGCCAATAATTCATCTGTTCCTCATGGAGTTGTCTCTGTGTCGAGGTCCAATCCATCGGGATAGAACCTTGCTCCTGCGCAGCTTCTTCCTCCTCATTCTCTTCTTCGTTCTCATCATCATCAGAATCATTCAAATCAGGTGCATCGTCACCTCCAAGCCTTAGATCTGCAGCAAAGAACTCACCCACGGTAAAAGTAATTGAGCAACCATCCGATCTCTCGCCCATTAACTGGTTCAGTAGGCCCAACCCATAGCACAATTTAGTCACGAAAGGTCCAATAAATACAGTCTGAACCTTTGTCTTTTGCTGGGTTTGGAGCCATTTCCTAGCCTGAACGCCCATGTTGATACCGACATTATTCTCCATGCACCACATGTAGAATAAATCCTGCTTGTATACGTTGTTTCTATTTGTGGTTCGGCCAGAGAGATTTATAACAAAGGCTAATCTGATAGCCTTCAAAGCATTCCGGGTGATGAGCTTTGCTTTCAAATTCGAAGAGTTGTACGGGGCATTGTTTGTGATACTTCTCCAGTATCGTCTAGCAACTTCATCTGAATCAAAATCGTCTTTGAAATCTCTGAAATAAGGCATGGACACGCTCGTCTCATCATGAAAACCGAGTGTAACACCTAGAGTGTTAACAGACATACTGTAGTGGTTGCCGAAAAGAGTGAATGAGATGGATTCCCTCGCATCGTTGACTTCCTTTCTGATGTTCAGGGTTGCTAAGAATTAATAGGTCACCGGTGCATAAGTGGGTCCTCTCCACTGAAACAGATAGCGGAGCTGTTGGTGCCTCAAAAGTTCATTTACCTCATTCAAACAACCGAACTCTCTTAAAACATTGTCTTCAAAGTAACGGTCGACAGAAAGCTGCTTTCCCTTGTAGTTGTCTACTGTTGCAAGTTGAATGAGTGTCAAGTGTCTTAGTGACCTCGATCCCAGCTCTTGCATAGCCTGTTGAACTGTAGCTTGCTGCCATGTCCGTGACCGACTCGATTCTCCCTTATCATGTTTCGATTTCTTCGCAATCTCTTTTGTGCGTCCCATCCTACAAATTATAGAAATTATGATTCATGGTCTTTGAATAAGTCACCATTATATTTGTGTAAAATTTCTTGTCAAAATAATGGAATTTAAACATATAGGGTTAAGAATTTTCGAAAATTTTGCCATAGTTTCCCCTATATTTTGGACAATTCTATCATAAGAATATCAACAATATCATTCCATTATCACACACATGCATGGATTCATCATAAGATATGTCAATTTGGTAGTCAAATAAGAAGTCAACTACAAAAGTCAAGAATTTCAAAAAGTCAACTTCATCTTCTTCCCCAAATTTCAAAATTAGGGTTTGAAATTGAAAATTCAATTTGGGCAATGTAGCATGTGAAAAATCAAATTGATGACATATAATAGTTCTATAACAAGTTTAATCATCAAATCAAGCATCAATTTCATAATTTCAACAAGAAATCTAACAAACCCATTTGTTCATCAATGGTGTTCATACTTGAAGTTCAAAAAGATACAACAATCCATCAATGTAACCATCAATAATGAAAGAAAACATCAAAGGATAGTTCTATTAAGCATTGTGACCAACTTAATCATTCAAAAGCATTCAAAATCATGCTAGGCAAGGTAAACTAAATTTCACATTCAAGCTCTTCCAAACTCATGAATATTCAAGGATAAAGAGTTAAAAAGATGAAAGATTACCTTGATGTTGATGTTTTAATCTCCTTGAATGGTAAAAAGTGAAAAGTATGTGCAAACCTTGAGTTTGGTTCTTCCTTGCGTGGAGAAGAGAAGAGAAAAATAAGTTTTGGGAGTAAAATATGGTGGAATGGCCGATCAAGGGTTTTAAACCCGTAGAGGCCTTCCACGCCGGTCACACGCGTGTGACCGCGCGTGGAGGCTTTCTGCCTCGCTCCCACGCCGGGCAACACGCGTGTGATCGTGCGTGGGAGCTTACTGCTTCGTTCCCACGCACGGCTACACACGTGTGAGCCTCGTGTAGGTCTACTGCATCGTTTTCTTCTGATTTTTGGCTTTCCCTTCCATACCTATATCCAATTTAAGCTCTTCCAAAGCAATTTCTAGTCTCGAATCCTACAAATTAGTCCTCAAAACATGGTTTCAAATGATTGTAGCAATTTATTAGAACAAAAACATTAAAAACGAAAGTACTGCAATGATAAAAAAAAAAACATTTTATTAAAATCTTGGGTTGCCTCCCAAGCAGCGCCACGGTTTACGTCCTTGGCTAGACGCATCATACCTTGGTTTTGATTCAACCATATTCTTTGGTAGTGGGTAGAAAGCATTTTGGTACCCACGTGTTCTTCTAGGTAAGCTTATCGTTCCTCCGCTTCGGTTTTGGTTTCGCCTTCGATTTGACCTTTGCCCTTTCATCGTCATCAGCTCCTTCTTTTGCTTTTTCCTTGTCATCCTTCTTGGCTTGTCCTTCGAATCTCAGGGTGATTTCTCCTGAACTAACATCTATTCGTGCACGACAAGTAGCCAGAAATGGTCTTCTAAGAATTAAGGATTCATGGGGATCATCATCTCCCATCTTACAGACAATAAAATCGACAAGCACAAGGAATTTTCCTATTCTTACTAGAACATCTTCCGCCAAGCCTTCAGGATACCAGGTGGTTCCGTCAGCTAAACGTAGAGTCAGCCTCGTCAGTTTCAAACATGGTAGGTTCAATTTTTCAAAAAGATTTAAAGACATGACATTGATAGAAGCACCAAGATCAGCAAGAGCGTTTCTAGGTTCCATGTTCTGTATAGAACATGGGATCAATAAAGCTCCAGGGTCACCCTTCTTTCTGGGTTTCCCTCAGTCAAACAAGCCGAAGATTCTTGGCTTAAACATGTAAAATTATCACTAATGTCATTCTCAAACAACTCACGGCATTCTTCACTATTAAATAATTTCCGAATAAAAGCTTTAAATTTACCTTCTCGAGCTGTTTCTTTTCCTTCTGAGCTGTTGATGTTGTCTCTTGGTAGTTCCTTTTCTTTCGGGCATTCTTCCGAAGTGGTTTCCTTCTTGCGTTCCTTCATGGATATAGTGCATGCACTGTTTGCATTTTTCAATTCAAGATTAAGACTACAAGAGGTAGCCTTGTTTCTTTGGTCTTCTACCTTACATTGACAAGTTCCACAGATAGCATCCATTGGATCACATTTCTCATGTGTTTCCTCTTTGGCATCAATGGCGTTGACTCTCTCTTTCGGGTTGTTTTCAGTGTTGCTCGGGAGTTGTCCGTAGTGTCGATCCGACATCATCTTAAACATCTGAGAGATTTGATTCTCGATTGTCTTTAGTGTAGCCTTCGATTCTTGTCGAAGACTAGAAATTTCTTGCCTAATCTCTTGAGTAATTTATTGTTTCAGATTTGCCCGATCATTTTTGAGTTCCATGATCGTCCTTGTAAGTCTTTCATCTACCTCACGGATGTCATCCCTTCTTTGTTGAGTAAAATCAAGTTGAGAGTCATATTGTGGCCTGAACTGAGTCATTTGATTTCCATTTCCTTGGTTTTGATTGTACATCAATCTGTTCTTATCAGTTTGTCCATATGCAGGCTTCTGTCCATAATTGTATTGTCTTTGCGCTTGATATCCATCGTTATGGCTATTGTTCCAACCTTCTCCATGTTTCCAATTGTTGTTTGATCTTTGGTTTTGTCCATAAGCATTGAAGTTGGAGTTCCTTTGATAGTCTACAGCCTCGACTTGTTCAGATGCGGACGTAGAAGTACAAATATTGGTGTCATGAGGTCCTCCACAGATATTACAATAAAGTGCCAATGCCATACAAGGCTTGGGTTTTCCTTCCATTTTGTCTACCATAGCCTGTAGCCTCTTGATTTCGTGATTCATTGCTTCGATTTTGGCCTCACTTGCCACTCGATTATCAACTTCATAAATTCCTCCATGATCTCCTCGTCGTTCATACCAACTGGATGTGTTTTTAGATATTCTCTCGATTAATTCCTCAGCCTCTTGCAAAGTTAAAGAGACAAAAGCACCGCTGGAGGATGAGTCAAGTGACATCTTTCCTTCATCCGTCAACCCTCCATAGAATGAGCTAATCATGTCCCATGGGTGCATCAGATCTTGTGTGCATTGTCTTTTAAGAACTTTAAATCTTCGCCAAGCCTCTCCCAAACTTTCAAGTCTTCCTTGCTTGAATTCCTGTATCAACCTTCTAATCCTCATAGTTTTTGTAATGGGAAAGAACTCGTTCATGAATTCTCGATGCAACTGCTGCCACGTTCTGAAATGATTATCGTCTTGGCTTTCCAACCATCGTGCTGCCTCTCCTATGACTGAAAATGGGAATAATTTTAATCGAACTATTTCCTCGCTAACGCCTTCTTGTTTGTACATCCCACATGCTCGTATAAATCTTGTGATGTGTGCGTTGGGATCTTCAGATGGTAATCCCGAGTATTGACTGTTTTGAACTAGTGTGAGAATAGTTGGATGCACGTGAAAGTTGACATTCTCCATTGGAGGTACATAGATCGAGTTGTGCATGTTAAAATCTGGAGTCATGTAATCTGCGATTGATCTTTGTCGTTCTTGAGGGTTTCCATAATATTCCTCTTCACGAATGTTCTCTTGATTAATTGCTCTGTTAGCTTGCGGTTCTTCAATGATTGGTTCTTCATGATTAATCGGTACTTGCGGATTAATTGGAACTGGGGGTGGATTTGGTACGGTTGTGCCTCTTCCTTGTGGGTTTCTTGTTGCGCTTGATGAAGCCATTTGTGATCCTTGGGTATTTTTCCTTCTAGTTGCTCTATTAATTTCAGGAATGTAGGGTAGTAAACCTTGATTTCCTTTTGCTCTCGTGTGCATTCACCTAGTAAAATTATCAACGAAACGAAAATGACCACAATTGACTAGAAGTAGGCAATTGGGTTAGTAGCAAAAACAAGTAAAAACAAAACAAAATTAAGTGGAATGGATTAACATTTCTCAAATCTAGCATTCATGCGATCAAAGTAAACAAAAACATATGACAACCATTCGGGAATTTACTAGATAGATTCATGCATAAGATTTGAGTGTGGTGAAGGGTGGAATTGCAAGTGAGAGTGTAGTTCATTGGTTGGTTGTGAGTGCAAAAGAGTAGTAAAGTAAAAGCGGTTTTGGGAATATGTAAAAAGGGGTAAGGATTGGATAGTGTTCATGAATATTGCATAGCGAGAGTCTAAGGTCAAGGATTAGGATTGCTAGGATATTGTCTATTCAAGAATGTGTTGTCTTAGTCCTTTTCCACCTTGTGTACTAAGGCACTCTTACAAGCATCCAAAGTTCTAAGAGACATTTTATCAAACACTTTAGCTACACACCATCCTACTATTCTTAAGAAGTCCATAGGAACTTTGATTGTGTAAAGCTTCAAATCCTAACTCTAATCAAAGACATGAAAGAGTCAAGAGCTCAATCTCTCATCTAGATTGGCCAAATCCAAACAAGATCGCAACAAAACAACAATCAAAAGACTAGAATAGATAATCCATCAACGCAAACTCATAGATCCAAGATATAGAAATAAGATCATCACAAGAGCAATACTCAATCACACAATCCAAATCCCTATACTAAATTAGCTACTCATGATATGAAATGAAAGTAAGAGCTAATTCAATCCAAGAACAAGACAACTAAAAATATAGAAATGTAATAGAGGTCACCTAGAGAGAAGAAGATCTTCAATCCAAGCTTGTTGTCTTCTACAATGGAAATTGATCTAATCTAAAAACTAAGAAAAATGGAGAAAACTCTCCAAAGAAAAACTAAGAAAAGTGAAGACTAAAAATCTGGAAAATCCTCCTTTGAAAATTCATCAAAGGGGTTTAAATAGTCTCTGAAATGACAACCCTAGCTGAATTTCGCGCATCACGCCTCCACGCCTCTCACACGCGTGTGAGCGTGCGTGGGGAGCTTCTGGAAAGTTTCCACGCTTGCTCACACGCATGTGGCTTTCCAGATCAGTCCTCCGGGGCTTCGCTTTTGCCTGGTTTACTCTTTTAGCTCATCATTTGGTCCTATTTGCTCCCGGGGTTCCTGTTTTGCTTCTTTTAAGCTAAAATTAGCTTTTGTGCATCAGTTAGTAATTTTCAAGCATTTACGCACATAATTTGCTAGATAAGGATGCTATAGATGCGATAAATCACCCTAAAATATGCCTGAAATAAGGGTATCTCAGAGTCTTATCAGAGGGAGACCCCCTATTTATACTAGTTGAAGGCGGTCTTGAGCATTTAATGAGCTGCTGCAGGTGGCTTGACGTGGCGCCTTCCTATTGGCTCGGTCAGACGGTCGATCTACAGCTACGTGTAGACCAGCTGCTCGAGGCATCAGCGCCGCCATCTCTGCAAGTTGTCAGGCGCCACACTGCGGATCAAGTGGATTCTAATGTTACTTGTAGTGTAAGTTATGCCTTTCCGTTCTACAAGCCGCATCTACTTGTAGACTGATTAGCCGACCTACGGTAGACCGGCCGACCGTAGCTTCGTTGGGGCGGTCCCAAGATGATCTGATGACGTCTTATTTAGTACGGATGGTATGAGTTGTTGCAAGTGGTTTAGTTCCGTCAGGCCGATGGTTACAACGGATCGGCCAGTTGGCGATTGACGGATCGGGTGACACTTAACGGACCGACTCAACGGGTAATCTTTGTACGTATTTATCCATCACGAGTCCCCCACTTCTTGAATCCGCAAGAGTCGTCGGGTTCGAGAAGTGAATTTGTTCTTGCAATTTCTTCCAATCGTCATGTTGCGGGTTGCGCTTCGTTCGGTCGGTCTACAGGCATCCGGGCACTTTTTGGTAACTTCCAAATTTTTGCAAGTTGCTGGAGATTCTGATTGGATGGCTAACATGCAAGGTGGGACATGTGGCGCGAATTTGGGCCTCCACGTGAGCGGGCCGACCCTTCAACTTCTAGGCCCATCTCTTCTCCTATAAATATCCTTTGGTGAAAGTTCATTTTTACTCTTCTCCCTTTGGCTAACCTGCAACCTCTGGAATTTGCTAATCACTTTGCAATTTGCTAATCAATTTTTTTTTTTTTTTTTTTGCTTTCCTTTTTTCTTTGCACGACCGAAACCCTGACCTTGAAGAAAAAAAAGTCTGTTCATCTTCTTTGCCGCTCTACGTGTTCGACGATCTACTGCTACATACGAGCTTGGTACACCATGTACGTCCATTTGTTTTTTCCTATTGCCTTCTTTCTTCACTATTGAAAGTAATGTACATTTTTTTTTAATAACTATATGGCTGATCGTCAAATAATATATTATTATTATTATTTTTATAACTATATGGCCGACCGGCCAAAATTGTTTTTCGCCAACCGGGCAAAAACAATATATATATATTTAATTTTTTTTTTTAGTTCCGGTCGCTGAGGCCGACCAGTCGACCAGTCATTCGGCCTTGCACTATGCTCCGCTTAATCTTGTCATGTTCTTGCTTCCTAATAATGCTTTGTTGTAGTATATTGGGTCTGTTTAGTGTGATTGTAGCTTTGCCATAATGATTTTGACTAGCCTTTGATTCCATTCGTTAACTTCTTGCATGTTCTTTGCGTGTGCAACATGCCTTCAGATGATAGTCAGAATTTGTCCGGTCGTGACTACTGAAGGATGTAATTTAGTGGGAGGTGAATGTGAAGGTGGATGTGGTAAAACGAAGAGTCAAGACTCCCCGAGTGTCGTGTCTCTCAAGGATGGCGAATGGGAATTAAATTGGTGTTGACATTATCGGAGTTAAAATGCAAGAGTTACAAGTATTACAAAAGATTGGTTTGGTAAGTAAGTTTGGGGGTTGTAGAAAGGAAATTTCGCTAAAGGTGCAAGGGAAATGAAAAGGGGTGTGCACCAAAGTTAAACAACTTGATTGATCTTCATAGGGGATTTGGAAAACGAGTTTCGTGATCGAGTAAGGGAGTCAAGGTATTAGTACCGAGTGGCGTCACACTCAGACTCTCAATCCTCATTCGGTTGAGGCATTTCATCAAACACCTAGTCTACCACTCCTCTCGGATCTTGTCCTTTCGGACTAAGAGCGGAGATATGGGTGAGTTGGGCTCGTGAGAGGCCGCTATCGCGCACTCTCTCACTTCCCTACAGTTTACTAGCTATTCCGGCCGAAATAGAAGTAAAGTTTGAACAACTTCAACCATACAAACATCAATCCTAATCCTTCATCTTTCAAAACTATAGAGCAAATCCTAAACAACAATCAAGAGTTTAACAAAGGCTCACACGCCCAAAATACTCTACTCAATCATGGAAATCATTCAAAACAATAAAATAGAAATTACTTTTAATAATAAATCTAAACTAGCAATTCAATGGAAAGAGTCTGTTACCCAAGGAATGGTGAGTTCTACATCTTCAATCCATCTTCAATCCTAGATCTACACTACTCTAATGGAAATTTAGTGTGTTTTTCCTCCCCAAAGGGGAAGAAATAGAGAGAAAAATCAGATCTGAAAGTTGGGAGGATCCTCCTCCAAAATTGAGAAAGAAGGGTTTAAATAGCTGCCCAAAGAGTCGAAATTCCGCTGCTGCCCTACTGTCCCGCTTCCACGCCTGTCACACGCGTATGACCTTGCGTGGGAGCTTTCTGGAATAATTTCACGCCTGCTCACACGCGTGTGATGGCGCGTGGCAGCCTCCTGCTTGATGGATTCTTTGTTTGTTGCTTCTTTTGGCCCAAAAGTTTGCTGTATCCTTCGGAAATGACTCAAAGTATTTTTCTTGAGCTGGATTTGTCAAATAGATGCTAATTAGAGGTTTTATCCATGAAAGTGATCATAATTGGGTGCTGAGACATTAAAATATCATCTAAACATGACCCGAATTTTGACTGTTTTTGGCACTTATCAACTACGACGATCAAGGTGATGAGGAAACACTTAATGCGTCTGGAGAGTCGTCACCAAGTCGCTCCGATGAGGTTTTTGTAGTTCAACCGGTTGAAGGGAGGCTAGCCAAGGTACCTTTGACCGTCCGTACTAAATCTGCTCCGACTTGAGTCCCGTTGAGAAAAAAAGAGTCATCGAGATCAAGGGATATCAACTAGACCCGTAGGGCCATCGGCTAGCAGACCGAACCTTACGAGTGGCAAGTTTCTCTACTTGGATCCGTGTGGTGCCTATGGAACTCCAGTCGACGTGTCAGTCAAGGAGGAGGAACAGGTAAAAGACATACTCGGAGAAACGGTTAGGTATAAGGTTGATCGTGAATTGGACAACATCATTGATTGTCACTCCGGCAAGTGATAGGTGTTCATGTGGACTCTTTGAAGGGTGGGCTGCGATTTCCACTCGACCCATCTTTAGTCAAGTTTGTGAATCACTACGGCATAGTCCTTGGTCAGATAGCACCTAATGGCCACCGGATCTTGGCGTGCTTCCCACAGATCTGTCAGCGTCATCACGTCCCATGCACAGTGGAGCTCTTCAATTTCCTGCATCTGGTGAAGCCAATGGGAAAAAATTATGGGAGCGGCTTTATCATGATCCAGAGCCGCGGGTTGACTGGTAAAATCTCTGATCTTCCGGACAATCATCGCAAATGGAGAAACAAGTTCCTTCGGGTCCGTCTGGATGATGGGCCACCCTTCACGAACGTCTGGTCAGAACAAATGCGTAAGTGCATGTCACCGCGCGAGACTTCACTGATCAGGACGGCTATGCAAAGGATTTCGTTAGAGAGCTACACTTGGGAAATTTTTCACTCTCCTGACGCACTGAAGTCGACTCGGCTCCCCCCTCCATCTTACGAGGCAACTGATTAGAATATCACAGGTGGTCGGTCGGTCGGCGAGATTGTGCAATTCACCTTGACTCTTTTCCTAACGCCTTTTTTTTTTCCTCTTGCGTAGGTCAACAAGAGATGGAGCTAGACAGTGATTTGGAGGAGATTCTCAGAACGAATGGAAAGAGCTCGCATGGGGGGAAGACGTCAAAGAGCTTGAAGGTTGTTTTTAAGAAGAAGAACATCGCGTCGTCCGGGGAGCAGCACGCGAGTGACCGACCACCAGTTGCGTCTCGTCCGTCCGGTTCGTCCGTCGCCCCCGTCCAGACCAGATCAGGTGGGAACCGTCCGATGGGAGAAACTGAAATTGAGATGCCAGAACTTGCACCTGCAACGAACCCCAAGAGACTCCGCGTGATTGGTAAGGAGGTCCACCTTGTCGACATACTAAATCGCGGCTCAGTCAGTGTTCCCGAGATGTTTAATTTGATGTTCCAGTACGTTCCTTCTCCTAGGAACTTGTTCAGCGAGACGACTGACTATGTGGGAGAGCACCTTGTTCGCGGTCTATCTCAGGTACCCGCTCCGACTTGTTGATTGCAATTTTACTCTCTCCCCCCCTTATCTATTTTCCGGCGTGACTGACTAAGCCATTTTCCAGGTTGCCCACTCGAGTGTCGAGCTCTTCATTCGGTCTCGGACTGTTAACATAGAGCGGGAATAGGAGTTGAAGATGTTAAGGGAGCAAGTGAGGAAGCATGAGGCCGCCTTGAAGTGTTGGGAGCAATATCCAGGCTCTGCTCAGTTCCATAAGGATGTGGTCGCTTACTTTGCTAATCGACCAGCCACCTTCTCTAACTTAGTCGCATCTGCTTGCCAGTCCGAGGAAGCTGCTCTCCCCTTGTTTCAGACATTGCGACGGGACCCGGTGGGGCTGCTCCGTAGAGAGGCTACTTGGGGCTATTCTTGGGGAAAGAAAGCTTTGCAGGTGCTGCTGCACCGGGCCTTGGAGGAGGCCGTGCAACCTGAAACCTGGGAGGAGTTACGTGCCACGCTACCTGAAGATGTGGCGCCGCCTGGCCCGGAGCCCTTTACCGATCCTCCTACTAGTCCGACTGATCCCTCCACTGCTGATTCTAGGAACCAGGACCCTATGTAGATAGTTTGATCTGTAGGTTGAATATTTTTACGGAAGGCCGACCCCGTCTTTGTGCTGGTCGGACTTTGATCATCGTTTTTCATCTTTATTGAATAGAAGTTGCTTATTTCCTCATTGTCTGTGACCTTGACATGTTTTTGTTTTCTTCCTGTCCGACCGACCAGCCACCATGCGACTTTCAACCTGCAAAAATACGGCTACTGGGTTGCAGTCTATTAAATCATCGCAACTGACCCTTGGCTTATGCAAAGTGCCAAGCATGTGGCTGCTCGTGGGGTCACTTGCTTTCGGCGCCCTTCAATATTGAAGGTGATTGGCTAATGACTACAACCAATTGATCAACCGGACAAGACCAGTTGGTCGGTCCGGGAGAAATATACTTGGACAAAACCTTCAGTGGTAAGTCCATAAGAAGTGTACTCAGTCGCACATTCTACCGGATTAAACCATGTGGGTTGGGCTGAGGTAACTCAACCGATCGACAACCTCTAACGATGGTTCCGGAGGATAATAAGTGTACTTAATGACACACCCGACCGGTCGAAATCCTGTAGGTTAGGTCGGGATAACTCAACCGATCAAAACTTCAAACGATAGCTCCGGGTGACAACAAGTGAACTTAATCACATACTCATCCGGTCGAAATCGTGCAGGTTAGGTCGGGATATTTCAACCGATCAGAAACCTCAAACGATAGCTCCGGGAGTTCAACAAGTGAACTTAATCACATACTCATCCGGTCGAAATCGTGCAGGTTAGGTCCGCATAACTCAACCAATCAAAAACCTCAAACGATAGCTCCGGGAGTTCAACAAGTGAACTTAATCACACACTCGACCGGTCGAAATCGTGCAGGTTAGGTTGGGATATTTCAACCGATCAGAAACCTGAAACGATAGGACCAGGAGATTATTTTTTTTTGGCGCGTCTATACAATGAGATGTCAAAAACCAAAATCTTCATTCCGTTATTTCAGTTACAATCATCACACTAGTGACCCTACATTACTTATAGAATTTCACAAGGTGCTCGGAGTTCCACACCCGATCAACCAATTGTCCAGATGGAGTTTCCAATTTGTAAGTGCTGGGTTGGACGACTGCAGAAACTTTGTAGGGTCCTTCCCACTTCTTGGCAAACTTCCCGTGGTCGGTCGGTCTACTAGCTTCTCTCCGTCGGAGCACCAAGTCGCCTACTTGGAAGTAGCGGGGCTTCACTTGACCGTCATGGTAAGTCTTGGCGGCCTTCTGATATTCGACCATTCTCCGAGCTGCCATGTCTCTCTTCTCCTCTACAAAGTTGAGTTCTACTCCTTGCATTTCATCATTGTCCTCTGGTCGGTAATTCCTTTCCCGAGTGGTAGGTAGCCATGCTTCAATTGGTACTCTCGCTTCAAATCCGTAGGCCAGTGAGAAAGGTGTTTCGTTGGTTGTTCGTCTTGGAGTGGTCCGATAGGTCCACAAGACGTATGGGAGTTCTTCTACCCATCCCCGACCAGCACTTTGCAACTTCTTCTTCAGCCCGTCTAGAATCGTTCGGTTAGCATTCTCCACTTGTCCATTGGCTTGTGGATATGCTACGGCCGCCCGGGTGTGTCTGATGCCCAAGTGAGCCATGGAGTTTCTGAACGGTTGACTGTCAAATTGTGTCCCATTGTCTGTGGTTAGGTGGACAGGTACGCCAGATCACATTGTGCCATAAGAACTTCTGACACTGTTGGGAGGTAATGGTCGCTAATGCTTCGGCTTCGACCCACTTGGTGAAGTAATCAATGGCCACTATCGCGTACTTTTTTCGACCGACCGTCATTGGGAATGCACCAATCAAGTCTATTCCCCATCTTGCGAATGGAATTACCTCGCTGACCGGCTGGTAGTAGGTCGTTGGTCGACCGGGCAACTTGTGGAATTCTTGGCATGTGGCGCATCGCCGCACGTACTGCTCACAATCCAAATTCATAGAGGGCCAGTAGTAACCTAACAAGACAATCTTTTGCGCAAGCGTCCTTGGTCCTTGGTGGGCCGAGCAGATTTCGTCATGGACTTCTTCGATCACAATCTTAGCCTCATCGCTGGTCAAACACCTCAGGAGTGGTCCACCATACGATCGTTTTTAGAGCTTATCGTCGATCAACTGGAATCGGGGTGCCCTCAACCTGACTTTCTTTGCTCGTGCAGGATCGTCCGGTAGGGTGCCATCGGTTATGTATCTTTTCAGATCGTACATCCAGTCTGGTTCGCTTATCTCGACCGGTCGAACCTCAATGATGTCGATGCTAGGCATTACAATCTCTTCGACCCGAGCAATCTTTGACACATATTCGGGAGCTTCCTGGGTCAATTTGGATAGCATGTCGACATCTGTGTTTTCCACCCTTGGTACTTGAATCAACTCATATTTGTCAAACTGCTGCAACCACTCAAGTGCGATGTCTTTGTATCGTATCATCCGGTCCTCCTTTGCTTCGATCGTACTAGAGAGCTGTCCAATTATCAATCGGGAGTCTGACCGTAACCATAGTCGGTCGGCCTTCATCTGGTTGGCCAGCCACAGACCGCCTATGAGTGCCTCGTATTCCGCTTCGTTATTGGTGGTTCGGAATTTGAAGATTAGAGCTTTATACACTTTGAAGCCTTCAGGAGATGTAAGCATGATTCCTCCCCCACACCCTTTCTTGCTAGACGATCCGTCAGTGGAGGCTTCCCACCAGGGTTATTCTAGGGCGGTCGGTCGGTCAGGCTCCGGGTCTCTTGTAGTGCATTCGACGATGAAGTCGGCTAATGCTTGTCCTTTGATGGTCGGACGTGGCTTGTACTAAATGGCAAATTGGGTTAGCATCATGGCCCATTTGATCAGTCGCCCCGACGATGTTGGGCTCTGAGGATTGTCCCGAGCGGTTGGTCAGTCAAAACAACAACTGGATGAGCTTGAAAATATGTCGCGAGCTTCCGAGCAGTCACCTAGAGTGCAAATGCGGTCTTCTCGAACTCTGTGTAGCGCAATTCCAGTCTTTGCAAGGCTTTGCTGACGTAGTAGATCGGTTTCTGGACCCCTTTCACTTCCTCCCGAACAAGCACCGAACTGACCGCTCGGTCCGACACGGCTAAGTAAACGAACAAGGTCTCCTCCTTCTCCGGTTTGGAAAGGACTGGTGAGGAGCTCAGGTTAGTTTTCAATTCCTCAAAGGCTGATTGACATGTAGATGTCCATTCGAAACCATTGGACTTCTTCAATATTTGAAAGAATGTTAGGGACTTCTTAGTCGATTTAGACAAGAAACGACTGAGTGCTGCAAGTCGACCGGTTAGTCGTTGGACATCTTTGACCGACCGAGGGGGCTGTGATAAGTGCAATTTTTGTACTTTATTTTATTATCTTTTATTTAATAATGTTTATTATATAGTTATATTTTTATGCTTAATCTTATTTATTATTACATTTGTATTTACTTTATATTTATCCTATAATTATAAATAAATTAATGAAATAATAGTGCATTTTGTAGTTAGGTTATTATTAATAAGTTAGACTAATTCTATTTGGACTCTTATTTATTTAAAATATGATTATGTAAATAAAGAATTAGTCGTAGCGTGAACAAACAGAGATGGTCTTCGATCTTCTTTTTCTCCGGTCAACAACGACAGAACGTGAGAAGCGATCTAGCGAGCGATTCTTGGGGACTGAGCTTGGAGAAGCAGTTGGCCTGAGCAATATAAAAAGAGGACGATATTGCAGATAGATCATCGATTTTACACCGGGACTGATTCCGGTTCAGCGCCGACGATATTCTCTTCGGCGGCGTGACTTTCTCGTGGTGTTAATTACTTTGGTTCGGTGACTGTTCCTGAGTTCGGCGGCGAATTTAAATTTGGGTTTGCAAAATTCCATTCGGTGGCAGTACTTTCCGGCGGTTGCGAGCAAGTTTCCTAGGTTTCTGCAAGTTTGGTTTTGGGCAGTAGTTTCTATATGTTTAGCAAATCAATTCAATTTGTCAATTCTAATTCTTAGCAACAGCATAATCCATTACCGCAATTCCTTTCTCCCTTTCTTTATTCTTTATTTTCGCAATTCCTTTTTCCCTTTCTTTATTCTTTATTTTTGTCGATTCCTATTGTGATAACTTTCTGAACAGATGATGGTGTGTGAACTACTTTCTATTGAATCAATTATGAGGTGTTAAATATTTTATTCTAGGAATATGATGATATTGTCATGATTTGTTTGCATCAATTTTTGGGTGCAAGCTAGATTAATAATGGTAGTTGATTCATGTTCCTAGAGTTTTGTTTTACTTATTAGTTACTAAATATTGCCTGCTATCTCGTTCTTTCTGGTTTTAATTATTTTTCCAAGTTAGTTTATTAATGTCGGCTTTACTTTATTTTATTCAAGTTAATTATTTGCATGTTATTCTCCCGTTAGCTGCTAATCTAATTGCAATCTTTACTTGCTCGGTTTTTAATTGCTTATTTCTGGTCTTGGTTTTCAACATAGCATTTGGTTTAGTTTTCACGGTTGTTATTGCACTTATTTTGAGCACTTTAATTATTAAGTAAGTTATTTTTAAGTCTGATATTTAAATTGTATAGTATCAATTCCCTGTAGGTTCGACCCTTGCTTTTGCACACTATCACTACAACTGATTCGTGCACTTGCGATGACATTATATTAAGCATCTCCATGATTGCTCTGACCTTCTCAAGGTTCGGTTCGATTCCCCGACCCGTCTTCATAAATCCCAAGAACTTCCCTGTTTGAACAGCGAAAGCACACTTACTCGGATTTAAACGCAGGTTGAATGTTTCCATCACTTTGAATGCTTTGGCCAGGTCGGTCGGGTGTGTTTCCTTCGAGCGACTTTTGACCAGCATGTCATCGACGTATGCTTCCATTGTCGATCCAAGCAGGCCCTTGAACAGCTTGTTCACCATCCGTTGATATGTGGCTCCAGAGTTCTGTAGACCGAATGCCATCACCATGTAGCAAAACACCCCATCAGGGGTGATGAAGGCGGACTTCTCTTCGTCTTTTTTGCACATGAAAATTTGATGGTATCCTTTGAATGCATCCATGAAGCTCAGCAGCTCACACCCGGCAGTCTCATCAACCATCTGGTCGGGATTTGGCAATGGGTAAGGGTCCTTTAGGCAGGCTTTGTTTAGATCAGTGTAATCTACACACATCCTCCATGTGGGTGGTTTTGGCGCAAGGACCACGTTTGCCAACCACTCCGGGTACAGGACCTCCCGGATGTGACCTACCGCTAGGAGGGTGGCGGTCTCCTTCTTCACAAACTCTCACCTCTCGCTTGACAGGTGTCTTTTCTTCTGCTTGACCGGCTTGAATCCCGGTTGAATGGATAGGCGGTGGCATATGACAGACCGGTCGACCCCGGGCATGTCCTCTGGTCCCCAGGCGAAGATGTTCTTGAACTTATGCAGAACACTGATGATTTCTTCTCGTAGACCGACCGGGAGACCCCGACCGATCCTAACCGTTCGCTCCGGTCGACTGGGGTCGAGTATGATTTCTTCTATTTCTGAAGCTGGTTGCGGCTTCTCCTTGATTTCTCCATGGTCTACCTGCGGCGATATGGTGTGGATTCTAGCGTCCTCGCGATCTGATTGCTTGACTGCTTGTGCGTAACCCTGTCGGGCAACTCGCTGGTTTCCCCGTAGCACCCCGATCCCATTGGGTGTGTGGAATTTCACGCACAAGTGGCTCATCGATATGACGGCGGCCGCTTGGGCAATGCCAGGTCGACCGAGTATCGCATTGTGTACGCATTTCAGCTTGACCACCACAAAGTCCATGGTAGTCTTCAGAACATTCGGGTGGGTGCCCATCTCAACGTTCAAACTGATGATTCCTTTCGCTTCTATGGAATCGCCGGTGAAGCCAGACAATGGGGTCCGCAGGGGGGCCAACTTGTCGGTCGATAGACCTAAACGTGTGAACACGTCAAAGTATAAGATGTTTACCAAGCTCCAGTGTCAACTAGCACCCTTTGCACATCCGTCCCATTGATGTCCATCGTGATGACGAGCGAGTCGCTCTGGGTTTCTCCGTGGATGGGAAGATCATCATCAGTGAAGAATATCGGCTCCGTGCGCTTCTTCTTCTCTCGTGGTTCTGACTGCATTGATCCTATGTACAGGTTGATTGCCCATTGTTTCCTCTGGCGAGAGGAGTCTCCTCCCTTCTGTCCTCCGTAGATGACATGAATCACCGGCTTTTTCCTAGTCGCCTTATCATCGTGCGACTCTGGTGGGCCGGGTGCCTTCGATTGTTCCTTCGGATTTCTTCTCCAGACGTTTTTCTTGGCCTTACCCTTATCTTGGTCGTCCTTCCTCACGAACTGCTTCAATTCTCCACTCTGAATGAGTTGCTCAATGATCAGTCGCAAGGCTATGCATTTTGTCGTATCGTGCCCTCTAACCTTGTGGAAGGCACAATACTTGCTTCTATTTGCTCCTTCGGGTATCAGCTCGGGTGGGTGCACCAGATTACACTTCTCGACGAATTGCAGAACTTCTACCAGTGGCTTGTTTAGTGGAGTGAATCGCGGTCCATCCCCCGTCCGGCCACGCTGCATAAATCGTGGTCGATGTTTCCTTTGGTCGTGACCTTTGTCCCGACCGACCGGCTGCTCCTCTCGTCTTTTCGCTGTGTTGGCCTCGGTGGCGTCTACATGGTGTCTGGCCCGAGTGATCGCCTCTTCATATGTCTTTAGGGGCTTCACAATGAGGTCATAGTAAAGTGCCCCGGATCGGAGCGACGAGAGGAATGCATGAACCGCTACCCGATCTTCCATTGGTTCTACCTGGTCTACTTCTCGCTACCATCTGGACAAGTAAGCTGACAAGGCTTCCCCTACATCCTGTTTTACTTTGTTCAGATAGGTGTAAGGCTTTTTCCTTGACTTGCTGGCTACGATACGTCTTACGAACTTGTCAGCCAGTTGGCTGAAGTTTGCGATCAAACGAGGCTCCAAGCTTCTGAACCACTCGGCTGCTCTACCTACCAGGGTGGCGAAGAAAGCTCTGCATATGACGGCATCGCATACTCCTAACATTAGCATGCTGCCATAATACATGTTGATGTGATCTTGTGGGTCAGATCGTCCATTGTAAGTTCGGACCAGTGGGATCCTCAAGTCTTGTGGGTAATGTGTGGTCATGACATCGTTAGTGAAGGGGGTGTCAATCAACGAACTGGATGGTTCTCCCTCTTTGTTCTTCTCACGTAGCTCATGTTGCAACTGGTCCATTTTCTCCTGCATCCCGGCCAACTGACGGTAAGGACTATCTTCCCGGTTGTCACGTTTCTCCATTCTAGTCGGCCGATCACCAATCCGCTCTACTAGTCGGGTTCTCCTGTCGTCTCTGGCCCGCCCCGCGCTACTGGTGCTACTCCTCTCTGTTTCTGTAGTTCTTCGGGATTTTTGCCTTGACTGGTCATGGTCATCTTGGGGTCCTAAGCGAGACCTAGGTACTTTTCCGGATACGATCAAATGCACTTTGGCGCTGAGCGGTGTCGGGTTGACGGCGGTCTCTTTCTTCTTTCCTAGCGGACCCTCGTGACCGGTCAGTGGATTGAATCTCTTTTGGGTTGCGATCTCGGGATTGGGAGTGCGATCGTCTTTGGGAAGGCTCAGCCGCTGGTTGTTGGTGCTCTACGACAGGAATCTGGGGGGTAATCATCATTTGGGGGGTCGGTGCCATGACTTAGTATCCAGGGGTTCCGGGCCACGGTTGATATATTTGCGTGAATCCTTGTTGGGGCGTTCTGTGTACCAGATTTCCTCCAATTGCGCCTGGCGTCTGGGGCAACATCTGGCTTGTCGGCAACATGGTACACGTCATAGGCATCTGGACGTTGGGATTGGCAGCACTACTCCATGGCAAATGGGTGGTTGGGTGGATATTCGCTCGTTCGGCCTGCTGATCAAGGTTTTGATCGACCGGTAGAGTAGGTTGCGTGCTTTGCTCTGCGTGGTTGGAGGTGAGCTCGTTCATTAGGCCTCTTGATCGATCCAACTGTCGGCGCAGATCATCTTCATGGAGCGTTTCGGCCATATTCTCGGGGCGATTACCAACTTGACGGGTTGAGCTTTCCCTTTGTACGTGACCGTGGCTCCAGCTTCTCCTGCTATTCGTCATCTCGATCAATTGAGGAGGGAAAATGATAAGCACTATTTTTATACCTATTTATATTTGATTCTTATAATAAATTAGTTTTATTTATTTAGCATTATATTTATTTTACACTTTATTTTTATGTTTTGCAATAATATAATAATTATTTAATAATTAAGGTTAATGAGTATTTTGGCAATCGTTATACCCTGCACCACGGTGCACATAGCAATGTGCACCACGTACGTAAAACGACGTCGTTTCGGAGTTAGTAGACGCGGACGCGAATGACTCAGGGTATGAATCTATAATACACATAGTCATTATCTATAATACACAGAACGTTTGCCTAGAATACACAGAATGTTTGCCCAGAATACACAGAATATTGACACAAAATACACAGAAGTTAGTGGACGCGAATG
Source organism: Ipomoea trifida (assembly GCA_003576665.1). Classification (NCBI taxonomy): domain Eukaryota; kingdom Viridiplantae; phylum Streptophyta; class Magnoliopsida; order Solanales; family Convolvulaceae; genus Ipomoea; species Ipomoea trifida. The sequence continues at coordinate 12,379,336 of CP025657.1, forward strand.
ACTCCCGGGAATTCATTATCTATAATACACATAATCATTATATAGAATACACAGAACGTTTGCCTAGAATACACAGAATGTTTGCCCATAATACACAGAATATTGACGCAAAATACACAGAACTCATCCTCCTAACATTCGAATGCACAAACACATCACAACTTGTGTTAATAACATAAATACACATAATATTTACACAAAATACACAGAACTCATCCTCCTAAACATTCGAATGCACAAACACATCACAACATGTGTTACTAACATGAATATACATAACGGTTGCCTATAATACACAGAACGGTTACCTAGAATACACAGAATGATTGCCTGGAATACACAGAATATTAACATAAATACAGAGATTGGCCGAAACGGGAAACGTGATTTCCAAAAAAAAAAAAAAGGACGATTAGTTTACAATGCTCAAAACGACGTCGTTTAGGTACGTGGTGCACATTGCTATGTGCACCGCGGTGCACAGTATAATTTGCCGTATTTTGGCTATTAAAATTATATTAACATATTAATTAGGGCTGAGCAGGACCCGAAAAAACCGACAAAACCGACCGAACCGCCGGCCGAATTGCGACTGCCGAACCGGGCCGAACCCGAACTGGGAAAACCGAACCGATCGCCTTAAACGACGTCGGTTAATCGGCTGCGGGTTGGGGGCTCCAAAAACTCATCCAAACCGTCCGATTACCCGATCAAATCTAGGGTTAGATTTGCTACGTGTTATACGACGTCGTTTGGTGTTGTAGTATATATATGCTTAGATAGGGCGTGAGGCTTCGTATCTCCTCATTTGCGCAGTCGCGACTGATCCTAGGGTTTTCAGACCTCTCTCACTCTCTGATTTCTCTCATTTCTCTCATTCTCTGAGTTCTCTCACTCTCTCAGACCTCACTCCTCAGTCGCGAATCGCGATCCCTCTCTGTTCTAGTGTTGTCGTTCTCGACTTCTCTAAATCTCTAAGAGTCTGAGAGTCTGAGTTCTCTGACTCTCGTTCTTCGTTGGTGACTTGGTTGAGTGGTTCTGTTCGAGTTCAACTGGTGGAAGCCCGACGCCCTACTGGTGCCCGTCGCCCTGTCCGGCCTGTCGGAGACCGTTCGGCTGTTCATCTGGTGATATCTGTGCAGCTGTGCTAGAAGCCCTTGTTCTCCGGGGTTTTTGTGAGAAAGGAAGTAGGTATTCAAACCCTAGTTTATTTACTTTGATAGTTTGATTTGTTACTCTGTTAGGCTGTTAGCGATTTCTGGTGGGAGCACTGACTCTGTGATATTCTATTATTCTGTGAATCTGTGATGTTCTGGTGGGAGCACTGACTCGTCGCATGTTTTGTGATTTTGTGAATCTGTGAACTGATTTTCTATTATTCTGTGAATCTGTGAACTGATATTCTGGTGGGAGCACTGACTCGTTTCATGTTTCTTTCAAACCCTAGTTGAATTTGGAATTTTAACAATTTAAAAACCCTAGTTTGATAACTTAATCAGTTATCATATACTGGTTGTCTGTTGTCAAGTGGAAGCCCCGTTTATAGAAATCCAGATAATGATGGAATATGAATTGGGAAACAATTGTTGTATAAATACTACAGTCTCCCAATCTGAAATTGAAATTTGAAACCCTGAATCTGGATTTCTTTGTCTAGTACTCTATAGTCTAGACTCTTGTCAAGTTTATGGATGTATGCCCTTAAATGTATAAATTAGCTATTCTCATTCAACTGTTGCCTCTGAGTCTGCTTCAGTACATCTGGGAGAGTATTGGATCCTTTTGGAGTTCATTAACTCCAAAAATGGTGGAAGCTTTGGTGTGTACCCAGGATTGGCTTAGACTGCCCAATACTCCTCTATGTATTGAGGAAAATCTTGAAGAACTGGAGAGGTTTGAAAAGGTAATTGTTTTACACTTAATTTCTTTTTGTTGTTTTACACTTTTTTATTCATATTTTGCATGTACTAATTTACATTTCTTATTTTGCAGAGTTAGTTGATGGTGGAAGTGGAAGGAATTTGATCCAACACTAGCTACAATTCCAGTAATGTTATTCTTTATCATTACTTGTGTCTCCATTCTAATTAATTGTCAATTTACTCAATTGCATTCTAAAATCTAATCTCAGTTGGTATTTTTTGAGGCCATGGTAACTATGTGTTATTAGTTGCTGGCTTGAATGGGTTGAATCCTTGATTGCACTGGTCCACTGTAAGTATGGTACTCTGCAACTGTAACTCTGTAAGACAGTAAGATGTAAGGCTTGGTAACTTTTAGTAAGTTGCCGCCTTATTTAATACTTTTACTCTATTCTGTTTGTCCTTTTATCAGTTTATGTGGCAAATGGCAATGATGAAGCTTCCACCTATAATCTGAAAAGAAGGATTAAGTTGGCATGTTGCTCTATATTTATTGAAGCAATTTGCCCTTAATTCAAAATTGATAGGAAACAATGCTTACTGAGCCAAAATTCCAACTTCAAAGAATTATACATTTATACAACTGTGTTGTAATTGTTCAGTTTTCACTTTACAAGTTTACAG